>JAAALK010000287.1:7244911-7844911 GCA_019279435.1 Zizania palustris
AGGCAGTACTTTAAGCGCTTTGCTCATACGAAGTCGCAAATTCGGGGGCTGTCCGCATCTTCAGTGGTTGATGCAGCTCGGGAAGGCGTCAGTCATCAAGGCCTTCTGGATAAGCTTCATCGGAAAAGCATCTCCTCGGTATCTCAGTTGATGTCATACTTCGAGGAGTATGCGAGGTCAGAAGAGGGTTGGCTTCGGAGGACTGCTGCTACTTCGTCCATATTGCAAGAAGTCAAAGTAGAAGTGAAAACTTCGACACAGCCGCAGGAACCAGTCTTCGAAGTGCAACATGATCGGAGAAGAGGACAAAAGCACCCTCGTTCTGAAGTCATGAATATTGCACCCCCACAGAAGTTTGCACCAAGAGCTCCACAGTCTACGGGGAACAAGGCCAGCGGCTGGAGGCCGCCAGGGAAAACGGCTGGCAAGGGCCAGACCCTTTTCTGCTGCATTCACGGAGAAAATCGAAGCCATGCAACTGATACTTGCAAGGCTATACTTACCCTAAGGGGAGAGTACTTAGAGAGAACTTCGGGTCGAGGCAGTACCGACCGAAGTCCAGCTGCAACGCGCCCAGAGCCGGTCCAGGCTGTGGCGCGGATAGAAAATTTTGATGCTGCAAGACACCCTCCGGTGGCCAATGTTATGCCACCTCCGAAGCAAGAGGAAGGGCAAGATAGAGGAAAAAGAGTAGTTCTCCCTATCTCCGGAGGAGGTACCCTCGGAAGCATGTCCAAGAGACAGCGAAGAGAGTACGTTCGGGAAGTAGGTCATATTGGGACTTCGTCATCTGCAGCTGCAATGCCGGAGTGGTCTCACGTTCCGATATCTTTTTCTGCGGAAGATGCAGCTGGTATTAAGTTCCCGCACGTAGATCCATTGGTTATCACTGCTGATATTGCGGGCACTAAAGTTCGAAGGGTGCTGATTGATGGAGGTAGTTCGGCAGATATCATTTTTGTTCAAGCCTTCGATCAATTGTGCATTTCCAGGAAGCATCTCCTTCCAGCGGCTCGTCGTCTACAAGGCTTCGCAGGACCCCTGCTTGATGCACTTGGCCAAATAGGCCTGGAAGTTACCTTCGGAGAAGGTTTATTGGCCCGGACTGAAGAAGTAATCTTCGATGTGATAGATGCCCCGTATGCTTACAATGTCATCTTCGGAAGGGGCATGCTAAACCAGTTCGGAGCTGTGGCGCATCACAATTATTTGTGCATGAAGATGCCCACACAAGCAGGAGTCCTTACAATCTTCGGAGATCAAGCCATTGCTCGGAGGGCGGAATATGGTCATGGTCCCCCTCTTGATCCGAGGCAAGTAAACAATGTGCAGGATAATGAAGAAATTTTTTCAGCCTCCTCCGAAGCTTCGAAGAAGTCCTTTCCGAGACCAAGTCCCGAAGGAGAGATTGCAACGAAGGTCATTGTTAAAGATGGTAAAGAGTATACTTTTCAATTTGGTAAAGATTTACCTCCTGAAGTTGCAACCTCCTTGGAAAAGGTAGTGGAAGAAAATTTGGATGTCTTCGCTTGGTCTGACGAAGATATCACCGGAGTCGATCGGGATATCATTGAACACAGTTTACTTGTAAACCCGAAGGCCCGGCCTGTTCGGCAAGGACTCCGGAAGATGTCCGCAGAAAGAGCTGCTCTAGCTAAGGACGAAGTTGAAAATTTGTTGAAGGCTGGGATTATCAGAGAAGTGGCTCACACAGAATGGTTAGCCAACCCGGTCTTCGTCAGAAAGAAGTCTTCCGGGAAGTGGCGCATGTGCATTGATTTCACATCCTTGAATAAAGCATGCCCACGTGACCCCTACCCCATGCCCCGAATTGATAAATTGGTTGACTCCACCGTAGGTTCGGAGTTACTAAGCTTCCTCGACGCGTATTCTGGTTATCATCAAATATGGTTGAAGCGTGAAGATGAAATCAAGACAAGCTTTGTAACTCCTTCGGGAGTCTTCTGTTATGTAAGAATGCCCTTCGGCCTAAGAAATGTCGGGGCTACTTTTTCGAGATTAGTTGCTAAGGCTCTAGGTCATCAATTAGGCCGCAATGTGGAGGCCTATATGGATGATATTGTAATAAAGAGTGCTTTAAAGCACCAACATAGCCTAGACTTAGCAGAAACATTCAATAGCCTTCGGGCATGTGGGATCCGTCTTAACCCCGAAAAATGTATATTCGGAGCTAAGGCTGGAAAATTGTTAGGGTATTTAGTTTCAAGCAGGGGAATTGAAGCTAGCCCTACTCAAATAACTGCGCTGCAGCAGATGGCTCCTCCGGAAAATTTAAAGCAAGTGCAAAAGCTGACTGGGCGTCTGGCGGCACTTAGCAGGTTTTTATCAAGGTCTGCGGAGAGGAGCTTGCCTATATTTAAAGCATTGAAAGGGTCCGAAGATTTTGCATGGACACCGGAGTGTCAGAAAAGCTTCGAAGATATTAAAGAGTATCTCAGTAATCTTGCTACACTCACGGTGCCTACTGCGGATGAAACCCTACTCCTGTACCTTGCAGCTACAGGTTCAGCTGTCAGCGCAGTCCTTGTCAGAGAAGTGGATTTCAATGGGAAGTTGGTCCAAAATCCTGTTTATTTTGTATCCGAAGCATTATCAGGAGCGAAGACAAGATACTCCGAACTTGAGAAGTTCGTTTATGCTCTGATAATGGCTTTGAGGAAGCTAAGACATTATTTTTTGGCTCACAATGTAATTGTACCAACTTCGTATCCTTTAGGAGATATGCTCCGAAGCAAAGACTCCACTGGAAGGATTGGAAAGTGGGCAGTTGAGCTAGCACCCTTCGGCATATCTTTCTTGGCAGGGACAGCTATCAAATCCCAAGTCCTAGCAGACTTTGTAGCAGAGTGGACTCCACCTGCAAAGTTGGCTCCGGAGAAGTCAAGTGACGGAGTTTGGACTGTTTACTCAGATGGGGCTTTCCAAGCATCCGGAGCAGGCATTGGGGCAGTGTAGATTTCACCGTCAGGGCAAAGAGCAATGTACTCCGCAAGACTCAACTTTAAGTCTACCAATAATATAGCGGAGTATGAAGGGATTTTATTGGGACTTCGAAAAGCACGTGCTCTAGGGGCTACAAGAATAATTATAAAGACAGATTCTCAGATAGTAGCAGGGCACGTAGACAAAAGTTTCCAAGTTCGGCATCCACAGCTTGCAAAGTATTTAGAAGAAATCCGTAAAATCGAAGCACACTTCAAGGGTATTTCCATTCGGAGTATACCAAGAGCGGAAAATGTGCAAGCGGACATCTTAGCGAAGGCTGCAGACGGAGCTGTGGATGTGCCCGAAGAAGCTTTCTACGAGGAACTCAATATACCTTCGGTGCCACAAATTCCTTCTGCGGAGATTCTTTGCATTCCTAGTGCAGATTGGAAAAATTCGATCATGGAACTTTTACAGGGAGGAACAAATTTGCCCGAAGAGCCCGAGCTGTCAAGATTAAAGCTCAGAGCCAGAAACTATCAAATAATCAACGGTATATTATACAAGGCCGGAGTATGTTCCCCTCTACTCCGATGTATATCCCAATTCGAAGGCCAAGAAATTCTTCGAGAAATTCATGAAGGCCTTTGTGGCAGCCATTTAGCCCCTAGAGCTTTGGCAGGAAAAACACTTCGCCAGGGGCTTTATTGGCCTACAATCACAGCTGATGCGGAGAGCTTAGTCCGCACTTGTCAAGGATGCCAGTGGATGGGTCGACGGAGTCATCGCCCACCAACAGCTCTTCAAGTCATTGCTCCGGTATGGCCTATGGCCAGATGGGGTATGGATTTAATTGGTCCCTTTCCGGTAGCAAAGGGAAATCTGAAGTTCGCAGTGGTAGCTATTGAATATTTTTCTAAGTGGGTGGAAGCAGAACCCTTAACAGCTATCACTTCGAACAATGTACAGAAATTCTTCTGGAAGAACATTATTTGCCGGTTCGGAGTGCCTAGATACCTCACAGTTGATAATGGAACACAATTCGACGCAGAACCCTTCAGGAAGTTTTGCGAAGACCTAGGCATTCAGCTATGTTTTGCTGCAGTGAGGCATCCTCAGTCTAATGGAGCCGTAGAGCGAGCCAATGGAAATATTTTATCAGGGCTAAATCGAAGAATAGTAGGATTAGCAAAGGGACTGTGGACCGAAGAGCTTCCGAAGATTCTGTGGTCCATTCGGACTACGCAAACAAGGTCCACAGGTTTTACTCAGTTCAGACTACTATTCGGAGATGAAGCTATGACTCCAACGGAGCTCAAAGGGGGATCATTTCGCAGCACCGAACCGGACATTGAAGAAGAAAGACAAGCTTCGTTAGATTTATCAGAAGAAACAAGACTTCGGGCTGTAGCTAATTTATCAAAGTATCATCAGCAGACGAAGGCTTGGTTTGACCCGAAGGTTAAGCTCAATGAACTAAGACCGGGTCATCTTGTTCTACGAAGCATTATAGCACCAGGGAAGTTAGGCAATAAATGGGAAGGTTCATACCTAATTGTCCGCTCAGGGCGCCCTGGTTCATTTAAATTAGCTAATTTAGAAGGTGAAGAGTTAGCACATACTTGGCATGCGGAGCACCTAAAGCGATACTTCGCATAAGGGCTCCTTGTAATTCGCTTGTAATCATCTTCTAAATCAATAAAGCATATGATCCTGATAGTGCCTTCCCCTCATAGACTTCCAGCTTCCAAGTGGACGCACTGGAACCGCGGGGTCGACCGAGAGGGAAGTGTCATGAAGCTGGGTTGTATTTTCGGACTTCGAACCCATAAAGTTCGAAGCTTCCGACGTGGGGGCTGGCATAATCTGGAGCCCAGGCCACCGGCTTGTAGGCATCCGTAAAAGAGCCCAAAACCACATCCTACGGAGTCCAAGCCATTGGCTGGTAGACTTCCGTAAAAAGAGCCGAAGTTGGCCAAAATCTGCGGAGTCCAAGCCATTGGCTGGTAGACTTCCGTAAAAAGAGCCGAAGGTGGCCAAAATCTGCGGAGTCCAAGCCATTGGCTGGTAGACTTCCGTAAAAAGAGCCGAAGGTGGCCAAATCCTGCGAAGTCCAAGCCATTGGCTGGTAGACTTCTGCAAAAAGAGCCGAAGGTGGCCAAAATATACGGAGTCCAAGCCATTGGCTGGTAGACATCCGTAAAAAGAGTCCAAAGAGACCATTGCAAACTCCGAACCATTGGTTCGACAGAGATTGCAAAAATAAGCCGAAGGTGGCTAAAGCAAAACAGAATTTGAGCCATGAACTTCGAATGTCTGTTAACATAGTCCAAAGTGACAAATTTTTTAAGACACTAAAGTGTCCTGAAAGTTATCTCAAGTGATTTCTTTCATAAAACAAAGGTACTAAGTTACCATTCTTCCGACTGCAAAAAGTCGAAGACATTTCATAAGATTTTAAAAGATCTTTAAATGACAGAGGGGCTCCGAACCTCCAAAAAATTGTACTCCGAAGTTTTTTCTTTGCGCATAACCATCTTTGAATACATTTCGAAGTTGCTTATACCCAAAGAGGGGCTAGTAAATATGGAGACAATTTTAAATCGGCATTCATTATTTAAATAAATGTGTTTACAGATTACACTATGAAAAATCGGTATCTCTACCAAGAAGGAATCGGAGACCTCTTCGGTCCCTAGAGCTAGGGGTGGAACGACTAGTTCCAGCATCGGAAGTTCTAATAACTTTACGTTTAACTCTCTTCCTCCCCTTCGAAGCTCTAAAATCCTTCTGCTCTTGTTGAAGCTCGGCCCAAGTTCGAAGTCGTTCGGGGCTTCTTTCCCAGCTTCTAAGATCTTCAGATCTTTTATTTCGAGCTTCACCTTCGTCTTCAGACCAAATAGTGTCTTCAGAAGACGAGGTGTTTACGTTAACCTCTTTCTCTTCCTCTTTAATATAAGACATTACATCTTTGATTATTTCGGGCGCAATTACACCGGAGTCATCTCGAGGAATTAGAAATCGAGGACGCTTGTAAGTCTTTAGAAGTTCGAAGGTATTCCATAGTGAGCGAAGTTCGTCGTTAAGCTCTAACACTTCGATGTCTTCCATAAGAGGCAAAGCCTAAAAATATGACAAACAAGATTTTCATTGATAAATGTTTACAAGCATGAAGCTTTACATAGTCAAAAATCCTAAATGATTCCTAAACCTGCGGGTTCGGAGGAGGCTGACTGCTCGAAGCTTGGTTCCGAACTTGCTTCTGGCGTTGGCCTTCATCGATCCAAGCCTTGATTGCGGAACGACCTTCGGCTCTCCATGAGGTTTGAAAGGCTCGCCAGGCAGCAGTCACGCCTTCGGAAGGATTTAAAAGTCGCTCGTCGTCGAAGGTAATAGAGCCCTCTGCGCTCGGAGTAATTGTTCGACCCAAGTCCTCGTAGTAACGAAGTAGTCCAAGGGCAGACACTTGTCCGGAGAGTTCTCCGTAACGAATGACTGCCGTCTTCATTTGCTTCGCTGCTCCTTGGATCCTTTTTAACTGGCGCAGCAGAGTGACGTTGTCATCTGAAGGAAGTGATCCAGTAGTACCGAAGTACTCCAGAACACCTAGCATATGTTCTATGACCTCCGTAGCTACCTTCTCGGACTTAAGCTTTTCTTCAATTAGTGCATCCTTGCTCGAAGTCGTTTCTGCTAGAACTCCGGAAATCCTAGCATTCTCCGTAGTTAAAATATTCTTCTGATTTAGGAGTTGGCTAGCTTCCTCTTGGAGCCTCACAAGTTCGGACCCAGCATTAGCATGCTCCAACCGAACCTTTTCAATTTCCGCCCGAAGCACGATTCTTTCTGCTTCGAGCTCTTTATTAGCAGCCTCCAAGCCCTGTCTGGCCCTACGCTCCGTCGAAATCACATTATCCATTTGAACCACTCTAGCTTCGGAGAAAGACAAGTTGCGTTTAAGAGCTTCATTTTCTTCCCGAAGCTGAGCAATTTCATTTTCGCTTGATAAAGTTGCAGCGCGGGCCAAGACCGCTTGCTAAGAAAAGAAAAAACTGAAGTAAGAAACTATTCATGTTTAATTTGCTATTGGTTCGAAGGTGCTCCGTACCTGGTAGGCTGCTCGTTCCATAGCAACGTTTAGCTCCGAACTCTTCGCCCTGCTTAAAATTGCTACCAGCTCTGTCTCCCCGACTTCGCGACTGACTCGACCTAAAGGTTTGAGCAGAGTCCGAAGCCCGGTTCTTTGCTCCAAAAAAGGAGTTAAAAGAGGGAGCATTGCTGAAGCTTCTTGGTCATCCCTGCTTGGCAAAGCTCCGGAGCGTTCTCCTGAGGTCCTTGGAACTTCGGTAGATGGCCCCCCCTCAGTAGATTGACTTTCATCTGTTGATTCAGACGAAGTTGATCCTTGAGCAGGGAGAGGCTCTATATGTCTTTTACCCCTTCCAGGCCCCTGTTGAGCGACCTCCGGGTGCGGCTCCAAAGTTGTCGAAGGCATTTGAATTGGATCTTCGCGTTGTACTTCTACAGAAGGGGGCTCTGCAAAAGCAAAGGTATTATACATTGTATAATTTTGCAGAAAATAATAAGAGAATTGTGCGAAGTTTACCTTCGGCATTCTGGAGGCGATCGAGCACCGGACTGCTCGGAGGATCAAAGGTGAGATCTTCGTCTGAATCCAAAGTTAAAACTTCAACTGCCGGAGTATCTCCGTGAGCAGTCCTCCCTTCATCCACAACTGAAGTTGTGGTAACTTCAACTTCATCTTCACCCACAGGGGCTTCGATTTGCTCCTCCTCTTGAGCATCCGGAGTTCTCACTTCTTCAATATTAGCCTGAGACTCCGTCATACCTGCAGTATCTTCAATATGAATATCTTTTTGAGCTGCATCTTCATCGATCAACCTCATTAATAGTTTACCTTCATCCTCCTTAGAACCGGAGGTTGAGGATCTTGGGCTCGGAGGTGCAGGCTTTCTAGGCTTTTTAGCCACCTTTTTCACCGGAGTCTTTGCGGAACTCGAAGCTCCAGCTTCGGCTTTTCTCTTTTTGGGTCCTTTCTCCAAAGGAACCCAATCCATCAGAGGGGGTGGAGTGAGTCCCAGCATCCCCCACACTCTGTTAAACCTTTCCCAACTTCCGACTAACTTGACTCTCCATTCTTTTTCGGTCGGAGTTGGAGCGCCCAAAATCTTCTCCGAAGCCCTTATGATTTGTTCCGAAGTCACAGGGGCTGAAGAAGCTAAAAAAGAAAAATAAATCAAGTCAATTTTTCTTCGAATGAATATGAATAAAACATATTGTCTTCGAAGTTACCTGCAGGGCTCGAAGTTGAAGCAATTTTTCGAAGACCGCCTTCCGAATCCTCTTCGAAGATGATAGGCCAGTTGGCCATCAGCGGAGAAATTTGCAGACCGAGGAATTCTTCGGCTAAGTCTCGCATGCTTAACCTTCGGCTAATCTTCTGAAGCAGGTTGACGCGGGCTTCGAGCTGACCTTCGTTGGGCTGCACTAAGGCTTCCTTCCGGAATTGGATTTCTTTAAGGGGTCCGGCAAGAGGACTACTTGCCCCAACTTCAGCATAAAACCATCTCAGAACCCAATCAGTATACCATCTGGCATTGATGGCCTTGGCAGGAAACTGAAGGGCATACTCATCTCGAAGCCTAAAGTTGATACTACCGAAGGATACTACTACTTTTTCGCCTCTGGGGCCTACGAAGGTCTTCGGTTGGCATGTAGCCCTATGTAATGCAGCGAAGATCTCTGCCCTTCCTTCACACCCTTCGGCTCTCAAGGCCCATTCGAAGATAGCCAGTCTAGCTACCGCATTCGGAGATAACTGAGGGAGGGTGACATGGAAAAGATCAAGTACCTCCGCCAGGAAGTCTACTGCATGAAGGCCCAAGCCAGCTTCGAAGAAAGCTTCGAATACAACTACTTCTCCGGGTCTTGGCGATGGAATCATTTCTTTGCCTGGCTTTCGGATCATAACTCCATTACTAATTTTCCCTCCCGCTGCTATTGCTAGTGATTCTCTCTTGCAGGTAGAAGGCCCCAACTAGAAAGATTGATCCAAGTATTTTGTTGATGGCGGGCACAAACCTTGGTCATCGACGATTTGGGGATTTCTCCCTCCTGCCGCCATGGATGTCACCGCCGGTATCAGAGGTGCTGCCGCCAACGTTGCCGCCGCTGCTGCTGCAGCCGCCTGCTGCCGAGCCAAGGCCGACGGAGGTGCAGATCCCTTAGTCTTCACCATTGTGGTCGCTGGATTGCTTTGAGGAAATGGAGGCTAGGGCTCAAAGAATTCTAAGGGCTAAAAAGTGTTTGATTGCGAGAATGCGGTGAAAAGGTAACCGGGTAAGTTCTAGGCTTTCTATTTATAGCCTAGATTTCACTTTTTTACCGTTAGTCCATGTCGTTTCACATTCCTGCCGTTACTTTTCTCCAAGATTAATGCTTACTACAGTTTCTGTTAGAAACAGAAAACTAACGGCTATTTTCTCTAAGTCTAAAAGACTTTTGAACTTCCTGAGTCGGTTCTAAGATAGTTGGAAAAGCAATTATCCTAAGACTGATTCGGAGTTTATATCTTCATGCATTTCGGAGATGAACTAAAAACCAATAACCCCTATGTTTGGTTATCTTTTCCTTCCGTATACTGCTCTCCTAACGTTACAGGTTAAACGGAGAAGCGTATTCGAGGGTCTACTGTTGGGGGAAAATATCTCATCTTCGGGGTTATTGCCGAAGCAACATAAAGGCAGACAGCGGATTGGAAGATTCCCAGACGTTCATCTTCGAAGATACCCGGAGTCAAGTTCGAAGTACGAAGATAGGCATTGGTTCGGAGTACATCTTTGAACTAAGGCCTTTCAAGATCTTTTCTGCCAGCTAAGATGGAAGACTTATCTTCTTTCTCATTAGATTAGTCTTTTACTATTTAGCCCTATCAACGGTACCGAATAGTTTCCACTATGTCGGTTGTAATAGAGGGGTAAATAGGTCTTTTCCTTAATATTTGGGCCTATAAATACCCCCTATTTCACCCTGTAATGGGGACCGAATACAAGTTATTCAATACACATATTTGAACTATTCTAAGTTATTATCCTTTCGGAGGCTTAGAACAGTTCTCTTCGCAAACATTTCGTTTGTTAGTTTCTATTCAACAGAAACCTGTTAGCGTAATCTTTTACGCCAACACCTGCCAAGGCCGTTCACGAAGATTGTACCCCCTCGCTACGAGAGTCTATTGCAAAGCAGCTTAAGTGTGGCAAGGATGAAGAACTCCGAAGGGACTCCATCTTCACGATAGCCAGCACATCTTGGGCTACTTCGGGGATGGCTTCACCGTTAGGCCCCCTCGGAGGTTTAAACCGAGGGTGGCCTTCGAACCTAGCTACCTCAAGGACCGCCCATAACTGGCGATGTTCTTCAGAGTCCTAGAGTACTTCAAATTCAACATTTGGAGACTGAGCCTGGGCAGGTATAAAGTACCCCCGCACTTATATTAATAAACTGATAAGTTTTTACAAGCCTACAACTAAGAATTACAAGGAGCCTAAGGAGATTTACACCTTCAGAGGCGGAGGTGCCGACGTCGAAGGCTGAGCTGGCGAGGCATGCGCCCTGGCTCGGCGAAGGCGGATGGCTTTCTAAAGCTCGAGGACTGCTTTGCAGCCTTGGTCCTTCCAAGGCTCCTGAAGTCACCGCCAGGCTCCGCGGACGCCAGCCGGATGCGTCACCAAGTGCTGGCCTCTGAAGGCCACCGGAGTCGCCGAGGTTGCTGCTTCGAGGTGGTTGCACCCCAAGTCATGAAGCATTTGCAACACCCCTTGACCCGCCACTCGGCCGGCCATCAAGGTGAAGCCCTTCAAAGATTGCTCCACCGTCGTAGCCACCACCTTCAAAAATGCGATGCGGTCCCCAATTGGATCCTAGCTGCCGAATTCTGGATCCCGACACTCGGTCCCTATTTGTTGTAGGACCTCGGTCAGGCTCAGCGTGGCTCCGTCGATGTTGCCAACGACAAAGTTTTCAAGGCAGTGAGCTCCTTGGCGAAGCTTGGAGTTCTCCTTCGCCAGCTGGGCTCTGGCATCCTTCGCAGCTTGAAGCTCCACTCGGAGCCTGTCGGTCTCCGAGGCCAAGGCTTCCCTAGCATTGTCGGCCTCGGCCCTCGCCGCCTCGGCTGAAGCTTTGGCCCGCCTTCGCTTCTCGGCTTCCACCGATACTTCGCGTCAGAGGGCCTCCTTCTCCTCCACCAGGCGCGTCATCCACCTGTCCACAGAGGTTGATGCTGCTACGTTCAGTGCGAAGGCCTGGAAGAATTCAAGAAAATCATAAGTGTTGATCGAAGACCAAACTACAATTCGAAGGCTGTGAGGGACTTCGCTCACCTGGATGAGGGCTTTGTTTGCGTTGATGAAGAGGTCCATGGGGTTCGAATGGCTGAGTTGAGCCACTAAGTCTCCTGCCTCCGCAGCTGCGCAGCCCTCGTGGAAGTCGTGGATGGCTATCGCCGTCACAGACCCTTCGGTAGTAGAGGCCGGACAATTTCCTCAGCCGCAACCGCCTGCATAGTCTTCGGCAGAGCTGGGCTTCGATCCACCCCCTCAATTTCCTCGTCACCTCGAGGGTCCCCTTTGTCGCGACCATTGCCTCTGTCTTCTTCAGACGAGGAACTATTGGACTCCGAGCTGTCGCTGCTGCTGTTGCTGGAGACCTCCATTGGCTTCGGAACGGTGGGCCTCGCACCAGCATCATCTTATGCAAAAAAGTTCAAGTCAAAATCCACATAAAAAAGAGAAGTATGTTTGAAGTGTTTACCTTTGTCGGAAATTTCTTCGAAGGTAGAGGGGGCAATGTGTGCCCCCCAATCCCTTCGCTGCGAAGCTGGCACGTCGACCTCCGCGCCTGAAGCCGTCGCCGTCGAGGTCTTCACTACCACCTCGGTAGCTGTTGCCCGAGCCCTCGCTGGCTCCGCTTCTGTTTGAGGGTTCACAACCGTTTCCTCCTCTAGAGTAGAGGCTTCGGTCATGAGGACCTCCGACCGAGCCCTTGAAGCTTCGGGCTCGTTGTCGTCCCCCCTTTTCCTTTTGGAGCCTGTTGTCGAAGGTACGATATGGGAGAAGTCTGGCAGATCCTGGACCTCCTCGAAGCCAACCAGGGTCCACACCCCGTTCTAGTGCTCCCAGGTCGCCACCAGAGTAAGCCGTTGGGCTTGCTCCTCAGGTGTCGGGGCCCTGACAACACGCTCCGTCGCCATAATGGCCTCGTCCGGAGTCCTCACTTCAAGAGTGGCTTCATCAAGTTTCCAAGTCAGGATAAAGTTTTGGTGAAGTATGAAAGTGGGAAGGCTTCGAAGTCTTACCGAGGCGTTCCATTGCCACTTCGTTTAGGCCCCCTCGACCCGAAGGTTGGAAAAGGCCCTCCGGCCAAGAACACGCAAGGGGGCTGAGCCGGAGGGTGATAAACTCCTCCGTGAGGTCCCTCATGCTCATCTTTGCGGCCACCCTACGAAGGAGCGAGATCCTCGAGCAAAGGGTGTCAGGGCCCGTCTTCACCACCCCTTCGCGCTGATAAGAGATAAGTGCATTGGTACTCCGAAGGGGAGAGTTCACGCCGATGGAGGCGTAGAACCACTCTTGATCACACTTCGAGTACCATTTGCTGTTGGCGGCCCTCGCCGGGAAGACATCTTGGTACTCCTTCTGGAGCTGGAAGTTGGCGCTTCCGAAGGCCAAAGCCCTCTTGACGCGGTCTGGACCCTCTCTTGGCTTCGGTTGGCAGTTGGCGTCGTGGAGGGCGACGAAGACGTCGGCATGGCCCTCGCAACCTTCGGCCATCATGGCCCATTCAAACACTGCAAGCCTCGCCATGGCGTTGGGCGAAATTTGAGGAAGCTCGAGGTTGTAAGCCTTTAGGACATCACTCAGCATCCCCATCGCCGGCAGTCCAAGGTCGGCTTCGAAGAAGGCTTCGAACAGCACCACTTCGTCAGCCCGAGGCCTCGGTATGGCCTCCGACTTCTCCGGCACTCTAAGTTGAATCTTCGAAGCAATCTTCCCGGCACAGGCCCTTCGGACAGACTCCTCTATCGAGATCGAGGCCCTCATCTCCAGTGTCTGCTCGAACTTGTCGGATGGCGACCGAAGATCCTTCGGCCCCTACCGCCTCGGTGCGGGCTTCGCTGCCGCAGCTGTCGCTGCCTGCGCTTGGGCGGAGCTCGAACTCGAGCCCAAGGCCAAAGCCATCGAAGCAATCTTCTTCAGAATTTCTGTGGAGCTTCGGAGCGAAGTATGCTAAAGCTTACGAAGGGCTCTAAAGCTTGCGAAGGGTGCTTCGCGCGAAGCTAAGGACTAGAAGAGAGCGAAGGATGCAAGGCGCTGAGAAGAAAGCAAATGAGAGGTGTGTCGAAGCCGTGCGCGGTAAACCCCTATTTATAGGCGGTAAAAATCCTGACGGTTCGCGTGCCGAAGCAACTGATAGGTGGACCTCCAGCGAAGCTGAAACGACCTGGTGCACTGCAAAGGTCGATTTTTAGCCGTTGCGGAGTCAATTTATGTGACGCCCCGATTTAACAAATCGGAACATTATTGAATTTACAAAGAAAAACAATAATACAAGAGGTTCATCATGCGACACGTACATATGAGCAATCATCCGTGGTACGCAGACCACAATTATTACAAAAGAGTAAAATTAAAATAAGTAAATAAAAGCATGACGAACGCTCTCTTCAGGATCTTCTTCTTGACTGGATCACTACTCCAGACCATCCTCGTAGTAGGCATCCTCTGAAGTGTGTGTCCAACGGGTATGAGTACAAAGAGTACTCAACAAGCCACCGCAAATGCAAGTAGTAATGCAAGATAATAACAAAAGAAGGATAATGGCTAAAGGTGCGGAAAAGTACATTTTTCAGTTATTGCATTTAATGAAGTCAAATTTAATCATGCGAAATAATAAACATGAACATCAATAATACCATCTAACTCGAGGAGTACGTTTCCCTCCTCGCACAACAGTCCTTATGTAGCGCCCCGATTTAACAAATCGAGACATTATTGAATTTCATAAGAAAAACAATAATACAAGAGGTTCATCATGCGACAATCGTGCATACGACGGTATCCATGGTACGAAGACCATATTTATTACATCATTGTTTTAATAAAACAGTAAAGTAAAATAATTAGAAAACGGCATGACGAACATCTTCTTCAGGATCTTTATTCTCGACTGGGTCGCTACTCCAGACCGTCTTCGTAGTAGACATCCTCTGTGGGGTCCAACGGGTATGAGTACAAAAAGTACTCAACAAGCCACCGCAAAATGCAAGTAATAATGCAGGATAATAAACAAGGAAGGGTAATGGCTAGCATTGCAGTAAAGTACAGTTTCAGTTATTGCATTTAGTGTAATCATATTTTAATTATGCAGAAAATAAACATGAACATCATCAACATCATCTAACTCGAGGGGTACAGTCAGCCCCACCTCGCTCAACGGTCCTTACATGTCAATCCATCATGCACATATATATTCAAAGTAAACTAACTGGGGGATGTCACGCAACCCGCCCTTGACCGTGGGCTCGGCTTTTCGAAAAGATTTAAGACTCTGATCAGAGATGTACTACTGTACCCACAAGGCATGCACTCATCCCAAACAAGATAACCCATTTCACGGGAACTCGTGCCAAAACCTCAATATGAGATGTTCCAAGCGATAACCACCCGCTCTAGGTTTCGCCGGCGCGCCGGGCCGCATCCCGGCTAACGTCGCACCCCCTTTTGCGCCACATTGGTACAAGTCACCCGCAGGTGCAACTTGACCCATCTCCAAATGGTGGCCTCGGTTTGGAACAACCCATACCTTAGTTAGGACTTACCCACTAGACTTGTGGTTAGTACGTAAGTGTATTGCAACGGATCCCTCAGACCGGTCCTTATAGTGCCCCGGGTGCTACCGACCAATGCCCTAGCTTGCACCCGGAACCCACCATGCATACACTCACAACCATAACTCATCACCAACGGGAATCCAAGGATAAGAAGTAACGGGGATCATATAATAGAACCATGTTGCTACGACTCATTTTTATCCTATAGCGATTGTGTCGATACATTGGACACTAGCTAATATCATCGATCATATGGTGACAAGGAGTTTAGGCTAGAGATAGCATGGCTTGGGTTGCACATCAAGGTCGGGGATCCTAAATAAATATATTGTAAGGGTTTCATTTGACTAATGCATATATAACCTATGTGTTTTAGCGATAGTTTAATCAATCATGGGTTCAATATGCTCAAAAGATTGGTTTGGTGACTTGCCTTGTTCAGCGAATGGGGAGGGAGGAACTTCCGGGAAGTACTCCGGCTCCTCGGCGACGTCGTAGTCTTTTTAATATAATAAAGCAAAATAAAAAGAGCACATTCAATTAAACAATATAACATTACATTAATAGCACATAAGTTACTGTTGGTTTGATTAAAAGTAAAATAATTTCCATTGTTAAGGTTCTGAAAATTATTTCATAAATAATTTTAAGGGGATTAAAATGAAGGGTTGTCCTTTTTAGAAAACAAGTGTTTAAATGTGAATAGTCCCATATTAAGTTCCCTAATAAGTTTTGAAATGAAAAGTTCATGGTAATTTAGTGTTTTGCAGTATATGAATAGAAAGAAATAAATATGAATTTTTCTGAAGTTCAAACATTTGAATTCATATTCTAATCCTAAGGGCATTTAAATATTTATTTGAATAAACATGAAAATGTCAAAGTAAACCTACTGTTTTTATTGCATAAACATGTAGAGAATAATATTATGAATTTTCTGAAATTGGAATGGCAATTTTTAGAGTTCAAATGCGCCAGATATGAATTTTACAAGTTTAAAAGTATTTCTGAAATTCATTTTCAATTTTTTAAACTCCTCGGGTCCACGGTGAGCCAGGCCCACGGTGAACCCACGCACTGTGCGCGTGCGCCGGGTCGATCTGGACCGTCGGATCCAGATCCGACGCGCGAGGGCGAGGCGGGGCGCGTAAGTCACGATGGACGGTCAGGATTAAAACGTGCGAAGGGGTACCACGTGGACGCACGAGATTAAACGCGAGTTTTAAATACCAACGAACGCACGAGATTGCACCGTACCGCTTCACTCAGATCCGACGGCCCGGATTAAACCGAACAGATGATTTAATCCCAAGCGTTGGATCTGGATCGCACGGCCAGGATTGAATCCGGCATAGTGCGTGTCGGGGGGTAAAGTACCCCTTCTTCCCCGACTCCGGCGGTGCGACGGTGAGCGATTCCGGCGACGACGAGGGTTATCTAGTCTAGCTAGGACTAAAAACGGAAAGGGGGCACCGAGGGGAACAAAAGGGTACCCTTGCGGTGGTCCGGGGTCGACGAGGTGAGGCCGGCGACGAGCGAAGGCGGCGAAGGCTCTCGGTTCCTCGGCGGGGACGGCGATCCGGCGAGGTTCGTCGCCGACGGAGTGGTGGCCGAGGTCGGTGAGGTCCTGGCGGTCACGACGGTGGCGGGGGCACGGACGGGGACGGTCCGAGGCGACGGCGAGCGGTGGCCGGAGGCGAAACAGAGGGAGTGCGCAAAAAGGTGAAGTGCGGGTGCTCTGCTTGGTTTGGGTGCAAAGGGATGCGTGGACCGGACGCGGCGTGGGGCGGTGGTTTAAATAGGGATACCGGCGGGGGCAGGGAGGGCGCCATCGGGGGGGGGGCGTGGGTTAACGCCGGCGACGGTTTCTCTGCATGCGGCGACAGCGGGGGGGACTACGCGAGGGATTAAATGAGAGGCGGGCGACGTGATACGGTGAGTTTAATGTCGGCGAATAAAGGAGGGGAGGGGACCGGCGACGGGCGAATCCGAGGGATTCAATTCAGCCGGCGCCATTTGGGGGCGATGGCGCGAGGTTGAAGACGGCTCTGACGAGTGGGGTCTACTGGCCAGCGAGCGCAGACGAGCGAACGAGGGGACTGACGGGTGGGGCCGCGATGTCGGGTGCGCGCGCGAGGGGAGGTAACCGGTGCCGACAGGTGGGGCCGGGCGAGGGTGCAGCGAGGAGGTCACTGACGGGCGGGGTCCACTAGTCAGAAGGCGCGCGCGCGGGTGGGATTGGGCTGGGCCGGCCAGGAGAGAGAGAGGGGAGGGGGAAAGCCCATTACTGTTTTAAAACATTTCTGAATAAAAATAATTCCAGAAAATAGATTAAAATCTTAGGGATACTTCCAAGGTTGGTAAAAATTTATAAAAATTCTCAAAAATATATCTTGGTCTTAGGATCATATACAAAAAGTTTCACTTCCTGGTTTGGCCATCTACTCTATGTTGTAGTTCAAAAGGGTATAAAAGAGTATTAAAAGTATTTTCAGAATTAATAATTCCAAGAAATTGAGTTTAATAATATTTTTATTGTTTGGAAAATTTGGGGTGTTACAAACCTATCCCCCTTACAAGAATCTCGTCCTCGAGATTGGAATGCTACTCGAATAACTCGGGGTATTGGGCTTTTAGTTCGTCTTCCTTTTCCCAGGTGGCTTCTTCGGCGGGATGGTTGTTCCATTGGACTTTGCAGAAGCGAACAACGCGACTTCTGGTTACTCTCTCCTTGGTTTCCAAGATCTTGATGGGTCTTTCTATGTAGGTCAAGTCTTCTTGGACATTAAGTTGCTGAAGGTCGGCTTGCTCGGTGGGTACACGGAGGCACTTCTTCAGCTGAGAGACATGGAACACATCATGAACTCCTGCTAAGGATGGAGGCAGTTCCAGTTGATATGCCACTTCTCCTTGTCGACGGAGGATCTGGAAAGGTCCGACGTAGCGGGGTGCTAGTTTGCCTTTCATGTTGAACCTTTGAGTGCCACGGAGGGGAGTGACTCGGAGATAGACATAATCTCCCTCCTCAAAGGCTAGGTCTCTTCGACGGTTGTCGGCGTAGCTCTTTTGCCTGGATTGGGCTGCCTTCAATCGGTCTCTTATGATCTTAACCTTCTCTTCAGCTTCTCTTAATAAATCAGTCCCAAACAGTTGTGACTCTCCGGTTTGATCCCAGAGCAACGGCGTTCTGCACTTACGTCCATAGAGTGCTTCGAACGGGGACATTTGCAGGCTGGCTTGATAGCTGTTGTTGTAGGAGAACTCTGCATATGGTAAGTTCTTGTCCCACATTCCGCCAAAGTCTAGAGCGCAAGCTCTAAGCATATCCTCCAATATCTGGTTGACCCTTTCGGTTTGACCGTCGGTCTGTGGATGATAGGCGGTGCTAAAGTTCAGCTGGGTGCCGAGTTCCTCTTGAAGGTTCTTCCAAAACTTGGAGGTAAACTGACTCCCACGGTCAGATACAATCTTCTTAGGAACTCCGTGAAGGCACACGATCCGGGTCATATACAACTCAGCCAACTTGGCGACGGTGTACGTTGTCTTGACCGGAACGAAGTGAGCTACCTTGGTGAGTCGGTCGACGATCACCCAGATAGAATCATGACCAGCTTGGGTCCTGGGTAGTCCCGTGATGAAGTCCATCCCTATTTCTTCCCACTTCCACTCAGGGACCTTGAGAGGTTGAAGAAGTCCGGCAGGCCTCTGATGCTCTGCCTTGACTCGCCGGCATGTGTCGCACTTGGCCACATACTCAGCTATTTCTCTCTTCATGCTGACCCACCAATATTTTTCCTTTAGGTCTTGATACATCTTTGTACTCCCGGGATGGATGGAGTATAGAGTGTCGTGGGCTTCTTGAAGGATGAGGGTCTTCAACTCAGGTAGGTTGGGTACGCATACTCGGTTTCCGAACCAGATGGTACCATGCTCGTCCTCGGAAAATCCAGGGGCTTTACCCTTCCTCATGTTCTGCTGGATCTCCAGGATGTCCGGATCTTCCTTCTGCTTTTCTCGGATCTGGTTTATTAAGACAGGCCGAGATTCCAAGGCAGCGAGGTACGCTCGGGTGGTGATCCCTAGGTTTAGCCTTTCCATCTCCTTGTAAAGTAAAGGAGCTTGGTCTTGAATCATGATGGCATTGCAGTACCCTTTTCGGCTAAGGGCGTCTGCCACCACGTTCGCTTTGCCCGGATGATAATGGATGCCCAAGTCGTAATCCTTGATCAGTTCCAACCATCTCCTTTGCCTGAGATTCAGATCTGGTTGGGTGAATATGTACTTGAGGCTCTTGTGGTCGGTGAAGACCTCACATCGATTCCCCACAAGGTAATGTCTCCATATCTTCAAGGCATGAACCACGGCTGCTAATTCCAGGTCGTGGGTTGGGTAGTTCAGCTCATGCGGTCTCAGCTGTCGGGAGGCGTAGGATATCACTTTCCCTTCTTGCATTAAGACGCATCCCAATCCTTGACGAGAGGCATCGCAGTAGACGTGGAAGTCTTTCCGGATGTCTGGTAGAGTCAGAATGGGAGCTGACACTAGCTTCTTCTTGAGGGTCTGGAAGCTTTCTTCGCATTCGGAGGTCCATTCAAACTTTATTTCTTTCTGCAACAGTCTGGTCATAGGCTTGGCGATCTTCGAAAAATTCTCGATGAACCGGCGGTAGTATCCGGCCAATCCGAGAAAACTCCGGATCTCAGTCACGGTCGTGGGATGCAGCCAGTTGGTCACTGCTTGCATGGTGGTTGGGTCCACTGCTATTCCTCCGGCGGATATGACATGGCCGAGGAACTTCACCTCAAATGACCAAAATTCGCATTTGCTGTATTTGGCGTACAATTGCTGCTCCCTTAGCTTTCCGAGGGTCAGATGGAGGTGAGTTTCATGTTATTCTTTGGTCTTGGAGTAAACGAGGATATCGTCGATGAATACCACGATGAACTTATCCAAGAACTCCATGAATACATTGTTCATCATGTTCATGAAAAAGGCCGGGGCATTCATGAGTCCGAACGACATCACTGTATACTCGTAGAGTCCATAGCGGGAGGTGAAGGCAGTCTTGGGTATGTCCTCTTCTCTAATCCTCAATTGGTGATAACCTGACCTGAGGTCAATCTTGGAAAACACCGAGGATCCCTTAAGCTGATCGAACAGGTCATCGATCCGTGGCAATGGGTACTTGTTCTTGATGGTTACGTCGTTTAGGGCTCTATAGTCCACACACATCCTCTTGGTCTTGTCTTTCTTCATAGCGAAGATGACCGGTGCACCCCAGGGTGAGGTACTCGGTCGGATGTACCCTTTCTGCTCTAGGTCTTCGATGTTACTCTTGACCTCGGCTAATTCGTTGGCGGCCATCCGGTATGGGCGCTTGGAGATTGGAGTGTTCCCGGGGACAAGTTCGATTCTGAATTCGATGTCCCGCTTGGGAGGCATTCCTGGTAGGTCTTCAGGGAAGACGTCCATAAACTCCTTGACTATGGGTACTTCTTCAAGAGCTAGCGAGTGGAGGGATGCTTCGAGCGGTTTGCGACTGGTCATCCGAAAGGTGACGGCTGCGCCTTCAGGGTTGGTCACTATGACGGACTTGTTGGCACAGTCGATCACTCCCTTGTGCTTCATCAACCAATCCATCCCTAGGATGAGGTCGAGTCCAGTGCATTTTATGAGGACTGGCTCGGCCCGGAATAATACTCCTTGGATCACTATCTGAACCTTAGGGCTGTATAAGCGGGCCAAGGTTCTATTGCCCGGAGTGGCAATCACCATGGGGACGGATAGAGGGAGTACGTCCAATTCGTTGATTTTCACAAAATCTTCTGAGACGAAGGAGTGTGTTGCTCCAGAGTCAAATAATATTACGGTTGGTACAGAATTCACAGTGAACGTACCGAGCACGACTTCAGGAGCCTCTTGAGCTTCCTCCGCGTTGATGTGGTTGACGCGGGCACGTATCGCCTGGATGGGTGCCGCGCCTTGGGGCTGCTTGGGGTGAGGACACTGGTGCGAATAGTGCCCTTCCTTGCGGCAGTTGAAGCAGACGACCGGCCTCCCTTGGCGATCCTTCAAGATCGGGGCCTTGGCGGCTGACGTCGGCTGAGCGGCCGGAGAGGGTGGAGCAGGGCGAGGATGCCCGGCGTTGGATCCACCAGCGGCGTGAGGTGGCCTATAGGCGGGCCAAGGATGGTAGGCGGGTGCTGGTGGCAGAGGGACGAAGCGGGGCCTTTGAGAGTTTGCCTGCTGATGCTTGAAGGCGATCATCTTCCTCTTCTTGAGGTCCAACCTGTTTTGCTCAGTCTCTTGAATGAGCGCTTTATTGACTAGCCGTTGGAAGTCGGCGTAGTCGGTGGCGACGAGCTGGATGGACAGCTCATCCTTGAGTCCCCGGAGGAACTTGGCTTGGCGGAGGGCGTCAGTGCGCACTTCTTCCGGTGTGTAGCGGGCGAGGCAGTTGAACTCATGGAGGTACTCCATGACAGTCCGACTGCCTTGCTGCAGGTCGCGGAACTCCTGCTGCTTTACCACGATGACACCGGCGGGGACGTGGGCGGCACGGAAGGCGATGGTGAACTCCGCCCAGGTCACCACGTGGTCCTCCGGCTGGGACTCACAGTAGTTGTCCCACCATTCAACGGCGGGACCCTGGAGCTGATGAGTGGTGAAGGCCACTCGCTCCTGGTCGGTGCATGGGAGGAGGTCAAGCTTCTTCCCAATGGTGCGGAGCCAATCTCCGGCCTCCATTGGGTTGGTGGTGCTTGAGAAGATGGGCGGGCGCACGCGTAGAAACTCCGAGAGTTGTGGAGTGGGTGCGGGTGCTGGTGCGCGAGGGGCAGGTTCCCCGTTCTGCAGTCGGTCCAACTGAGCTTGTTGGTGCTGCATCTGAGTGAGGAGGGCGGTGATCAGCTGGTTCTGGTTCGCCATCATCTCTGCCAAGGTAGGATGGTTGGCGGATGGGGACCCAGACTGACGTGGGCTCGTTGCACCCCAGTTGGGTACAACACCCTCGGGCGCATCACGGCTTCCTCCTTCTCCGTTGTTGGAGCCGGTGTTCTGGTGGTCGGCCATCTTTTGAATATACGATGTTATAAGGCAAAAAGATGACAATACAATTAACGAAAGTAGCTCTTAAAGCTCATGCATATAAACCAAGTGGTAAAAATGTTTATTACAATCAAGCCCTTATTCTACCCACAACACACTCGTTGTGGATAGCACACATACAAAAATTATTTTATTAAACTTTTGCGGCCTCTAGCGTCTACTCGCCACCAGAGGCGGTCTCCGTGCTCTCGGAACCACGAGTACGCGGCTCCAGAGGGATGGTGGGCTCAAGAAAGTTCTCGATGATGGGGTCGGAGACGAGGCCGGGGCGTGGTGCAGGGGCGCTGGTGGAGGGTCTGGCGGGGAGGGGTGTGGCGGGATCCTCTTGGGGCGAGGGAGGGGCTCACGGATGGGCTTCTTCTTCCTTGGAAGGAGAGGGACCATCTCCGCGATGTCCTTCTGCAACTGCATAATCTTGCGCTGTAGCTCACCGTTCTGTTGGATCAAGTTCTTCGTCTCTTCACGAAGAAACTCAACCGCCTCATGGTGCTCATCGGCGTCGAGCACCGCCTCGGTATGGAGGTCATCCATGGCCTGCAGAAGACGCGACTGCCGGGCCATGACCGGATCACGCACGGAGTGAACTCCGAGGTAGATGCTACGGTGGGCTCCGGGAGTACGCTTCGGTACGAGCCGGAAGGACGAGTTCTGAAGACGATCGTCGTAGATCATCCTCAGCTCCATGAGGGCCTGGAGGGCGACTCGTTGGCACGCGACGTCGAAAGTCGGGCCTCCAAGTGCGGTGGTGTAGGGCGGCAGGTGTTCTCTGGAGCCGTGGACGGTGAGGGAGACGTCGCAAGGCCCGGCGAACTCATCGGGGTACACTCCTTGAAATTCGGGCTCGAAGAGGAACCCGAGGAAGGTGAGCATCATACGGAGCTCCCGGACGAAGCCCTCGTAGTGGCGGCAGTAACTGTGGACTTGGTAGACAGGCATCTACAAAACAGCAAGTTGAATAAAAGTGAGGAGAGGAACAAAGTTTACGAAGTAGATTTTCGAAAAATAATTTCCTGTGGCTAATGGCTGGGCGGGTCTGTTTGGCTTCCTACAGTCGAGTCGGCTCTGATACCATCTTGTAGGGCCCCGATTTAACAAATCGAGACATTATTGAATTTCATAAGAAAAACAATAATACAAGAGGTTCATCATGCGACAATCGTACATACGACGGTATCCATGGTACGCAGACCATATTTAT
The DNA here is from genome assembly GCA_019279435.1 of Zizania palustris. NCBI lineage: Eukaryota > Viridiplantae > Streptophyta > Magnoliopsida > Poales > Poaceae > Zizania > Zizania palustris. Next base: position 7,268,071 of record JAAALK010000287.1, read on the forward strand.
TACATCATTGTTTTAATAAAACAGTAAAGTAAAATAATTAGAAAACGGCATGACGAACATCTTCTTCAGGATCTTTATTCTCGACTGGGTCGCTACTCCAGACCGTCTTCGTAGTAGACATCCTCTGTGGGGTCCAACGGGTATGAGTACAAAAAGTACTCAACAAGCCACCGCAAAATGCAAGTAATAATGCAGGATAATAAACAAGGAAGGGTAATGGCTAGCATTGCAGTAAAGTACAGTTTCAGTTATTGCATTTAGTGTAATCATATTTTAATTATGCGGAAAATAAACATGAACATCATCAACATCATCTAACTCGAGGGGTACAGTCAGCCCCACCTCGCTCAACGGTCCTTACATGTCAATCCATCATGCACATATATATTCAAAGTAAACTAACTGGGGGATGTCACGCAACCCGCCCTTGACCGTGGGCTCGGCTTTTCGAAAAGATTTAAGACTCTGATCAGAGATGTACTACTGTACCCACAAGGCACGCACTCATCCCAAACGAGATGACCCATTTCACGGGAACTCGTGCCAAAACCTCAATATGAGATGTTCCAAGCGATAACCACCCGCTCTAGGTTTCGCCGGCGCGCCGGGCCGCATCCCGGCTAACGTCGCACCCCCTTTTGCGCCACATTGGTACAAGTCACCCGCAGGTGCAACTTGACCCATCTCCAAATGGTGGCCTCGGTTTGGAACAACCCATACCTTAGTTAGGACTTACCCACTAGACTTGTGGTTAGTACGTAAGTGTATTGCAACGGATCCCTCAGACCGGTCCTTATAGTGCCCCGGGTGCTACCGACCAATGCCCTAGCTTGCACCCGGAACCCACCATGCATACACTCACAACCATAACTCATCACCAACGGGAATCCAAGGATAAGAAGTAACGGGGATCATATAATAGAACCATGTTGCTACGACTCATTTTTATCCTATAGCGATTGTGTCGATACATTGGACACTAGCTAATATCATCGATCATATGGTGACAAGGAGTTTAGGCTAGAGATAGCATGGCTTGGGTTGCACATCAAGGTCGGGGATCCTAAATAAATATATTGTAAGGGTTTCATTTGACTAATGCATATATAACCTATGTGTTTTAGCGATAGTTTAATCAATCATGGGTTCAATATGCTCAAAAGATTGGTTTGGTGACTTGCCTTGTTCAGCGAATGGGGAGGGAGGAACTTCCGGGAAGTACTCCGGCTCCTCGGCGACGTCGTAGTCTTTTTAATATAATAAAGCAAAATAAAAAGAGCACATTCAATTAAACAATATAACATTACATTAATAGCACATAAGTTACTGTTGGTTTGATTAAAAGTAAAATAATTTCCATTGTTAAGGTTCTGAAAATTATTTCATAAATAATTTTAAGGGGATTAAAATGAAGGGTTGTCCTTTTTAGAAAACAAGTGTTTAAATGTGAATAGTCCCATATTAAGTTCCCTAATAAGTTTTGAAATGAAAAGTTCATGGTAATTTAGTGTTTTGCAGTATATGAATAGAAAGAAATAAATATGAATTTTTCTGAAGTTCAAACATTTGAATTCATATTCTAATCCTAAGGGCATTTAAATATTTATTTGAATAAACATGAAAATGTCAAAGTAAACCTACTGTTTTTATTGCATAAACATGTAGAGAATAATATTATGAATTTTCTGAAATTGGAATGGCAATTTTTAGAGTTCAAATGCGCCAGATATGAATTTTACAAGTTTAAAAGTATTTCTGAAATTCATTTTCAATTTTTTAAACTCCTCGGGTCCACGGTGAGCCAGGCCCACGGTGAACCCGCGCACTGTGCGCGTGCGCCGGGTCGATCTGGACCGTCGGATCCAGATCCGACGCGCGAGGGCGAGGTGGGGCGCGTAAGTCACGATGGACGGTCAGGATTAAAACGTGCGAAGGGGTACTACGTGGACGCACGAGATTAAACGCGAGTTTTAAATACCAACGAACGCACGAGATCGCACCGTACCACTTCACTCAGATCCGACGGACCGGATTAAACCGAACAGATGATTTAATCCCAAGCGTTGGATCTGGATCGCACGGCCAGGATTGAATCCGGCACAGTGCGTGTCGGGGGGTAAAGTACCCCTTCTTTCCCGACTCCGGCGGTGCGACGGTGAGCGATTCCGGCGACGACGAGGGTTATCTAGTCTAGCTAGGACTAAAAACGGAAAGGGGGCACCGAGGGGAACAAAAGGGTACCCTTGCGGTGGTCCGGGGTCGACGGGGTGAGGCCGGCGACGAGCGAAGGCGGCGAAGGCTCTCGGTTCCTCGGCGGGGACGGCGATCCGGCGAGGTTTGTCGCCGACGGAGTGGTGGCCGAGGTCGGTGAGGTCCTGGCGGTCACGACGGTGGCGGGGGCACGGACGGGGACGGTCCGAGGCGACGGCGAGCGGTGGCCAGAGGCGAAACAGAGGGAGTGCGCAAAAAGGTGAAGTGCGGGTGCTCTGCTTGGTTTGGGTGCAAAGGGATGCGTGGACCGGACGCGGCGTGGGGCGGTGGTTTAAATAGGGATACCGGCGGGGGCAGGGGGCGCCATCGGGGGGGGCGTGGGTTAACGCCGGCGACGGTTTCTCTGCATGCGGCGACAGTGGGGGGGATTACGCGAGGGATTAAATGAGAGGCGGGCGACGTGATACGGGGAGTTTAATGTCGGCGAATAAAGGAGGGGAGGGGACCGGCGACGGGCGAATCCGAGGGATTCAATTCAGCCGGCGCCATTTGGGGGCGATGGCGCGAGGTTGAAGACGGCTCTGACGAGTGGGGTCTACTGGCCAGCGAGCGCGGACGAGCGAACGAGGGGACTGACGGGTGGGGCCGCGATGTCGGGTGCGCGCGCGAGGGGAGGTAACCGGTGCCGACAGGTGGGGCCGGGCGAGGGTGCAGCGAGGAGGTCACTGACGGGCGGGGTCCACTAGTCAGAAGGCGCGCGCGCGGGTGGGATTGGGCTGGGCCGGCCGGGAGAGAGAGAGGGGAGGGGGAAAGCCCATTACTGTTTTAAAACATTTCTGAATAAAAATAATTCCAGAAAATAGATTAAAATCTTAGGGATACTTCCAAGGTTGGTAAAAATTTATAAAAATTCTCAAAAATATATCTTGGTCTTAGGATCATATACAAAAAGTTTCACTTCCTGGTTTGGCCATCTACTCTATGTTGTAGTTCAAAAGGGTATAAAAGAGTATTAAAAGTATTTTCAGAATTAATAATTCCAAGAAATTGAGTTTAATAATATTTTTATTGTTTGGAAAATTTGGGGTGTTACACCTTACATGTCAAACCATCATGCACATCCATTCCAAAAGTAAACTAATTGTGGGATGTCACGCAACCCGCCCTTGACCATGGGCTCGACTTTTCGAAAAGATTTATGACTCTGATCAGAGATGTACTACTGTACCCACAAGGCACGCACTCATCCCAAACACCAAGGTGTAACGAGATGACCCATACACCGGGAACTCATGCCAAAACCTCACCATGAAATGCTCCAAGCAATAACCACCCGCTCTAGGTTTCGCCGGCGCGCTGGGCCACATCCCGGCTAACGTCGCACCCCCTTTTGCGCCACATCGGTACAAGCCACCCGCAGGTGCTGCTTGACCCATCTCCAAGTGGTGGCCTCAGTTTGGAACACTCCATACCTTAGTTAGGACTTACCCATTAGACTTGTGGTTAGTACGGAAGTTTATATCAACGGATCCCTCAGACCGGTCCTTATAGTGCCCCGGGTGCTACCAACCAATGCACTAGCTTGCACCCGGAACCCACCATGCATACACTCACAACCATAACTCTATCACCAACAACATTCTAGAGATAAGAATAACGGGGATCATATAATAGATTCCCATTTCCTATGACTCATTTTTAATCCTATAGCAATCGTGTCGATACGTTGGACACTAGCTAATAACACTAATCATATGGTGACAAAGAGTTTAGGCTAGATAGCATGGCTTGGGTTGAACATCAAGGTCGGGGGATCCTAATAAATATATTGTAAGGGTTTCATTTGACTAATGCATGTATATCCTATGTGTTTTAGCAATAGTTTAGCAAAACATGGGTTCAATATGCTCAAAAGAGTGGTTTGGTGACTTGCCTTGTTCAGCAAAAGGGGAGGGAGGAACTTCGGGAAAATATTCCGACTCCTCGGCGGCGTCGTAGTCTTTTTAGCATGAATGATAAACATAACATTCAATAATCAATACAAAATCACACAACAAGCATATAGGTTTTTATCGGGTTAACTTAAGGACAATAAAGTTGTCAAGTTTCTGAAATTCATTTTATGAATATTTAAAAATGAACCATAATGAAATATGGTCCTTTATAAAAGAGATTTTAAGTGTGAACAATCTTATTCTAAGTTATCTAACTAATTTAAAATAGGAGGTTCAGAGAAAACTTAGTGGTTTCATTCTATTAACGGGAAAAGAATAAAGATAAATTTTACTGAAATTGAAATAATTAAATTTGTAATTTACCCAAAAGAGCATTTGAATACTTTATTAAATAAGCATGAAATATTCAAAGTAAACATACTGTTTTTATTGTATTAACATGTAGAGGATAAAATTATGAATTTTCTGCAATTGAAATGATAATTTTTGGAGTTAAAATGAGCCAGATATGAATTTTAGAAGTTTAAAACCACTTCTGGAATTTAAATTAAATCCAAAACAGCCTCGGGTCCACGGTAAACCGGGCTCGCGGTGAACCCGCGCACTGTGCGCATGCGCCGGATCGAGATCCACCGTTGGATTGCGATCGGGCGGCCACGGGCGAGGTGGGGGAGTTAAGTTATCGCGGACGGCCAGGATTAAAACATAGAAATGGTACGTGATGGACGATCCAGATTAAACGTGGGTTTTAAATATCAACGAACACAAGAGATCGCATTGTATCGCTTCGCTCAGATCCGACGGCGTGGATTAAACCGCACAGATGATTTAATCGCCACCGTTGGATCTGGATCGCACGGCTGAGATCAAATCCGACATGGCACGGGTACTCGACCCGTGCCGGTCGTCTTCTCCAGTGACGGCTAGCGGGCCAGAGGCCATGGCGAGTGACGACGGCCCTAGCTATGCCTAGAAATGGAAAGAGGATGACTAGGGGAACATGAAGGTACCGTTGGCGAGGCGAATGGTCGACGGGGCGTGGCCGGCGACGAGCGGAGGCAGCGAGGAAGTTTGGGTCCTCGTCGGCGAGGGAGATCCGGTGGGGTTCGTCGGTGATGGAGAGGTGGCCGAGGTCGGGGCGGCGCTTGCGGTCACAATGGTGCGGTCGGCGAGGACGAAGGGGGACTCCGGCGATGGCGAGTGGTGACTGGAGTGCGGGCGGCGGTGTGGCGCTAAAGTTCAGATTGTGAGCGTTCTATTCGTTCTCGAAGCGAGTGAGCGTGGGGGTCAAACGCGGATGGCCAGGGGGTTTAAATAAGGTCACCGGCGGGGGCAGAGGGGGCACAATTGACGTTGGCTGAGAGTAAACACGTTTAAGCGCCGGCGAGCTCGGGTTGCAAGGGATTCATCGAACCTGGACGCGAATCGGTCGGATTTGAATAGGGGAAACGGTCGGTGCGTTGTGGGGAATTCATTGCCGGCAATAGATTAAAGGGAGGGGGCCGGTGGGGCGGATCCGAGGCGGGATTAGGGCTTCGGCCGGTGAGGGGGGATTTGGGGGCGGATCCCGCGGGGAAGACAGGTCCGACAGGTGGGGGCGGGTTCGGCTGAGAGCGGAGTGGTGCCGATAGGTGGGACTCAGGTGTCGGGTACGCACGCGCGGAGAGAGGGGTCCATGATGGGTGGGGCCCATTGGTCAGTCGGGACGCGCGGGGAGAATTGGGCTGGGCCGGACGAGGGAGAGAGAGAAGAGGGGGAAGGGCCCATTACTATTTCGATCCTTTTCCGAATAAAAATAATTACAGAAATTGATTTAAAATATTTGGGCTGATTCCAAGGGTGATAAAAATTTGTAAAAATTCTCAAAAATATATTTTGGTCTTGGGAACTCATACAAAATTTTCTAGCCTCTGGTTTGGCCATTTCACCTAGGTTCTAGTTCAAATAAGCTAAGGAGGGTATTAGAGGTATTTCCAAAATAATTAATCTCAGAAAAATACATTAAATGATATTTTTATTTCTTTGAAAATTTGGGGTGTTACAATTTATCTCCCCGAGGTCATTCTGACAGCTGACGCAGGCAATTATTACCTGCACTTTTCGAAGCCACCTTCGGTCCAAGCTCCGAAGGCCTATTTTCCCTGAAGTTGTAATTTTCCGTCATTTGTCCCAAGGGCGCACGCACCCCTTCGTCCCGAAGGCCTGCAAGCGAGGGGCTACTGTTGGGGGAATAAGTTTTCCCTTGAACAAGGGCCAAATGACGTCAGCCTCCGATAGCCTTCGGTCCGAAGCCCAGCACTGTCGAAGCCTGTTCCTTTCTGAAGAAGCTATTTCCAAGTCCCAAGGTTCACTTCGGAGCCCTCTAGAGCGAGGCCTCCGAACCCCTTCGGAGCCCTCCGGAGCGAAGCCCTCAAGATCCCTTAAAGTTTTCCCGAAGCTAAGTCTCAGGCTAACTTCGAAGTTACTCCGAGCCTTGTTCGGAGTTAGCCTTCGAGCCTTGTTCGGAGTTAGCCTTCAAGCCTTGTTCGGAGTTAACCTTCGAGCCCCCTTCGGAGCCCCTCAGAGCTAGTCTCCAGACCCTTTCCAGCCAATTCAAAGTTAAGTCTCCGAGAGCCCAGTTCGGAGTATACTTCGAAGCCCACTTCAGAGTGTACTTCGAAGCCTTCCCTACGGCCTTCGCCTGAAGAGCTCCGGCCCCTACTCCGAATCTGTAGGACCGAAATTAGCGACCAGAGGGGGGTGAATGGGCGCTTAAAAATTTATTGCTAAACTATATTTTACTCTCACCACCCAAATGAACTTAACCAGACAAATAATATTTGCAAAGCAAATTTCAGAAATTAAAATTGTCTAGCCTAAAAAATAACCGGTGTCCTAATTAAAGAGATATTTAAAATAGTCTAAATAAAAATACTGCAGTAAATACAGACACCTAGACAAATCACGATATATTTATATTTCAGTCTAGGAATAAAATATTAATCAAATGAATAAAACTTATAACATCCAGAAATTAATATAGCAGTAAAACTAAAAGATTTCAAGTAAATCTAGAATAAAAATATTACTGCGACTATTAATAAATTTTCTGTTTATTTTATATATGAGCAGATTAGACAGATAAAAATAATACTAGACAACTAATAAAAATTTAACAGATTAGAATAACAACAAAATTTCGAAATAGATTTTCAGCTAATTTTTTAATAGATGATTATCTAAAAATTTGATCTCCCAAAAAATAGTAGATTAAACAGATATAAATAAAAATATGCGATGTCTAAAAAATAGTTTAGCAGATTAAATTAACACGAAATTTCTAAACGAATTTTCCGTTAATTAATTAATGGATGATTATCATCTACTAAAAAATAGGAGATAAACCAAACTACTTACGTGCGCTGAACTTGACTCCTGCGTTGTCACCGTGAGGCCGGCGCCGAATCCTGCCGGTGTGCTCGTTAAAACCCGTGTGGCCCCCGTGTAAAATCCCTTGCGAAAAACTCCTGTAGAATAACAGCAAATCCAGAAACTAATTTTTTTTGGTCACCTGTTGAGGTTCCTGGCGCTGGAGTCTTAGGCAAGTCCCTATGCACTAGCTAGCCATGCTGCACTGCTGTGCGCATGGATCAAAGCCAAAACAGAGAAAGCTGCTGCCTCGTGTTCCGCGCCACGAATTTCTTTGCTGTGCGCGTGCTACAGCCGTGCGTCTGCAGTCCTCGCCGTACGCACCGAAGAACGTGCATGTACTCGGCTGCGTGGAGTTTTGCCGAGCCCCACCTCCTGCCGATGCTGCTGTATTGGCTGACGACGTGGCCGCCCATTGTGGAGAAGAAGAAAACGCCAGGAAAAAAACCAGCCACCGAAAACAAATTTCCCGGAGAAGAATAGACGTCAATAAAATTTGCAGATCGAAATATTTTCGGTGGAAGTCGAAAATAGACTGTAGATTGATTTATTAGAAACAGTCATCTATCCCCAGGGGGATAGGGGCCTATTTATAGGCAAATCCTAATACATGAAAAGACTAATTTATCCTTGGGTAAAATTAAACTGTTTCTAAAATAAATTTCAAAAATTACTAAAATATTCTTAAAAAATCACCTGACTTAAATAAAAATATTCTAATTTTAAAAATAAATATTAATATCCTAAAAATGAATTAAACATAGATTGTCAGTTTTACGTCGAAACTGACAAAGCGTCCACCGTCTTCGCACCGGGTACCCGGATTGAGCCGACCCGACCCCGCAGCTTCCTCAGCCCGGCAATCGCTCGCCGCCCGTGTACCTGAGTCAAACCCAGTCAACGGACCAGTGGATCATCTGCCGCTCCTAGCCATGTACCCGAATTGGGCCAGCCCGACTCCGCAGCTCCTCTGCCCGGCCGTCGCTCACTGCCCGTGTACCTGAGTCACATGCGCCTTAGACTCGGCAGGTCTTCATCTCTCCCTTCCATTGACTTCCGTTGACAATCACTCATCACATCTGGAATATCAAAATCATATTCTTCAACATGGTTTCTCAATCTCCCCCTTGATGAGTGCACTGTCAACACCCTTTTCAGCTCATCTCCAGAACCTGCAAAACATGTGGAAACAGAAAAACAAAAACAAAAGAAAATAGAAGAAAGAAAATAAAAGTTTAACCCTAATGACCAAAAGCCAAACAAACGCACGAAAACAGTCATTATAGTTAACCAAAAATAAAGCCTCAAAAACAAGTGCAAATCTCACAATTACCATCAAGAATAAACTCCCCCTGAAATAAATCCTAGAAAAAGCTAAAATATACCCAAAATTTCTCCCCCTTGTTGACAATTGGACTCATCAAGTGAGACTAAATGCACTCTAAAGAGACATAAACACAAACTCCTCCTGAAATGCAGCTCCCCCTCAAAATATGCCATGAATGCAGATGGAGTGCAAGTGGAGTGTGAAAAGCATGCTTCTTAGATTTGATTAACTGCAATTACAACATCTAACTGGTATAGCAAAAGATATACTGTCTAAGATACATGACATGATCAGTGCAACAGATGATATCTAAAGAGAGTCATTAGCACGCATTTTTCGATTTTTGCAACATGATCAGTGAAAAGCATCACCACATTTTCTAGTTGACAAGCAAAGTAAAGCATGAGATGCAAAAGCTAACTGATATCTACCAAGATAAGCATTGTCCAAATCAAAGTGCTTCAACAAACTTGTCATCTTTTTAAATTTTTCAGACTTTTTCTTTATATTTTTCATTTCTGCCAGGGGTTATTTGCATGTCAAACCTTATGCTAACCGACCAAGTCAAGCCTAGGCCAGAACTGGACCATTAGAAGCTTAAGACATTGGTCTTGGCAAACATTACACCGTCCTAGTTCATACCAAAGTGCTATGGTAAGCAGTCCAGAACAATGTAACGCGACAAAGCAAACCCACTTAGATCTTTTCTGATAATCATAAAAATGCATAAATTTTTCATTTTTCTGAATTTTTATCATTTTTATAGCACATTTTGCATATTTAAAGCATATAAATGTCCAAGTTGCCTATCTGCATCTAAGTAAAGATCTAGCTACAAGGCATGTAAAAGATAGCGAAAGCATTCAGCCTACACATGCTAGTTACCAGAAGCAATGGTGATTATTTTTCAATTTTAAAACATAAAAGCCATGCATATGACAAAATACCAGATATATCATGTGAACTGAAACAGAGCATGATCATCGACAAGTAATCAAAAACATATACCAGCTAGAGAAAGTAAAGCAGATGAATCATATAACAGAAGCAAGCTCAAAATGTGATTGATGATTATGCAAGATATGAACGCACACAAAAAAACTCAATAAAAAATAAATAAGAAAGTAAAAAACTGATACCAATGAAAAGCTGACTCAAAATATCCTAAAAAAATACACAGCTCCCAAAAACACGATCAATAATCATGAGTGGAACCAAACGGTCCAATGCCAGGTTTAGTAAAAGTGTTGAACCAGTGTCGAGCCATCTGTGCATATGTAGGAAAGCAAAAGGAATCATATGAGTTTGGACTGAAGCGCGGATCAAAGCACGGTCCTCTGTTCTGCCTAAAATCACGGTCACGAGATCCAAAACCGTATACCGAACGATATGGAACTCTGCCGGAACGGAAACCACCCTCTGGAGCACGATCATAAAACTGTCTCCTCTACCACCACCTACACGACGTGCCCTGGCCTCTAGCCTCTCTCTACGTCGAGGAACTCTCTGTCTACCACCCTGCTGGTAGAACTGCTCCTGCCCACCTCGAGCTCTCTCTGCTCGCTCAACCGGCTTCCTCCTAAAGCAAAACTCCTCAAGATGCCCGTCTCTCTGACAAAACTCACAGTGATATGTAGGCTTCTTGGGATGTTGTTGTGGCTTAGGGTTTTTAGGCTTGGTGGTGTTGGGTGAAGCATCTTTGGTGTGAGAGGGTCCAGGTAAAGAATCAAGAGTGGTGTGAAGAGTTTTAGGCTTAGGAATCCAGATCTGCTTCTTAGGTGGAGCTTTAGGTTGTTCTTGGATTACTCCATCTTTGGGCTGACTATCCTTAAAGGACTCAGTGGAGTGAGTCTTGGGATATCTCTATTCTGGAGTCATTTTACTCCACTCCACTGCACGGCTAATGGCGCTCTCAAAATCAGCCTTGGTATATGTGTACCCTACCCCAAAACCATCCTGCCTCTTGAACTGTTGGATCATCATGCCGAGCTGTGGCTCTCTAGCATTAATCCAACTCAGGATTGAATGGAGGTAAAAGTTCTCGTTCTAAACATCAGCTAGCTCCTCTCTCAAAGAAGCTAATACCTCCACCTGAGACGAGCAGATCTCACACTCTTTATCAACTTCGATAGACTTCTCAGCTTTTAGCTTGATCAACTCCATTCTAATGGATAAGCAGTTCTCACAAACAGTGGATGGAACTGACAAGGTCTCAAGCTCTAGCTTAGTCTGCTCCAACTCACCTCTCACTCCAGCTAACTCGCTCAACTGCTCATCACTCTTGGCTCTCAGCTCAGCTATACTAGCTAAATGAGATGGGCAGTCTACACAAGGTGCGACAACAGTGGCATGAGCATCTTTTATCTCCTGTTGAGCGCTCTCAAGCTCAGTGGCCAATGCGTCTCTCTCATCTACTCTCTCTGTGTACCTGGACTTAAGAGTCGTCAGGTCACACAACAACACCTCACAGTTAGGGCACTCTCCACTATCACCCAAGCAAGGAGAAGACGACAGACTCTCAATCTTGTCATTCGCCGTAGCTAGCTCACTCTCAAGATCATCTATCCTCTTCTTAGCCCCTCTAAGCAGTTTCTCCCTATACTTCATCTCCTGACTGTTCTGTTCTAGTAAATTAACAACTTCTTGTTCATAGGAAGATGCCTTCTCATCGTCGTCGTCGGAGTCGTCGGAGGAGTCCTTTTCTTTCTTCTCCCCAAGAGCCATTGAGCAGAAGCTCTCGGGGGGTCTTCGGCTGTCACGTGAGCGTCTCTTCGGCTTGTCCCCGAAGGCCAAGAAATAGAGGCCCATCAGATCATCTCTGTCCTTCCCCTTCCTGATCACGATCTCTTCATCACTTGAGCTCGACGAAGAGGAGGAAGATGAGGATCTCTTGGAGTAGCTTTTCTCCATCTCGGCGAAGAAAGCCTTGTCTCGTTTCTTGTTCTCACGCCTGTACTCCTTCAAAGCTTTACGAAAGAATCTTGTCTTGGGCTTGCTCTTTGTTGAGGTGTCGTACTTGTCGGAGTCGTAGGAGTTTCCGCCGGTTCCCTTCTTGTAGTTCTTCCGCTTTGGGCAGTCGGCAATGAAATGACCTGTATCACCACACTCAAAGCATCCGGATTTTGTGCCGTGTCTCTTAATCATTCGCTTATCATAGACACGCCGCACCCGGTTGTTAAACAAACACAGATCATCATCTCCTAGAGTATCAAGTTGTTCCTCGGAAATTGACATCAAGGAAAACGCAGTACAACTCATGGCATTAGGATCAATAAATGGTGTCGCAAGTACCAGAGTATTTGATCCAGAAGCACTGAGATTTGATCTCAACTGGATATCGACCTTTGTGACCTTGAGCTTACTAAAAAGCTCTGCGATGGTCAAGGTATCATATGATGTGCTCTCAACAATAGACGAGACCTTGATCTCCCAGATCTTAGGGTCCAAGGTATGGAGTACCTTAAGAGCCTGTTCATGATCCGAGACCAGCTGATCACCCTCGGCCTTGTTAACACGAAGCTTGTTAATGATCGATTGAAAGCGACCAAACAACGCCTCAACAGTCTCACCCGGCTTCTGTGAGAAATTTTCATACTCACGCTGGTAGGTCTGATATAGTCTAGCCTTGACCTGAGCTGTCCCCTCATGATGTGCCTGGAGGGTAGCCCAGATCTCTCTAGCAGTGGTGAGATGGCTAACACGCTCGAACTCACTAGGACCTAGACCAGAAAATAAAATGTTCACCGCCTTACTATTATTTTGATGCTGGGTAATTATATTTTCAGCAGTATCCGCAGCAATAGTCGTAATGGTGAAACTAGGATGAACACAAATCTCCCATATGTCCGAGCTCTGGCTCATAAGATATGCTCGCATGCGAGTCTTCCAATAAGTGTAGCCAAAAGCTTCTAGGAACGGGATTTTACCAGAAGATGTCATGGTCACTACCTAGGTTTTGAATCGGTTAAGATATTAGAAAAACCTAACCTTGCTCTGATACCACTTGTAGGACCGAAAGTAGCGACCAGAGGGGGGTGAATGGACGCCTAAAAATTTATTGCTAAACTATATTTTACTCTCACCACCCAAATGAACTTAACCAGACAAATAATATTTGCAAAGCAAATTTCAAAAATTAAAATTGTCTAGCCTAAAAAATAACCGGTGTCCTAATTAAAGAGATATTTAAAATAGTCTAAATAAAAATACTGCAGTAAATACAGACACCTAGACAAATCACGATATATTTATATTTCAGTCTAGGAATAAAATATTAATCAAATGAATAAAACTTATAACATCCAGAAATTAATATAGCAGTAAAACTAAAAGATTTCAAGTAAATCTAGAATAAAAATATTACTGCGACTATTAATAAATTTTCTGTTTATTTTATATATGAGCAGATTAGACAGATAAAAATAATACTAGACAACTAATAAAAATTTAACAGATTAGAATAACAACAAAATTTCGAAATAGATTTTCAGCTAATTTTTTAATAGATGATTATCTAAAAATTTGATCTCCCAAAAAATAGTAGATTAAACAGATATAAATAAAAATATGCGATGTCTAAAAAATAGTTTAGCAGATTAAATTAACACGAAATTTCTAAACGAATTTTCCGTTAATTAATTAATGGATGATTATCTCTAAAAATGATCTACTAAAAAATAGGAGATAAACCAAACTACTTACGTGCGCTGAACTTGACTCCTGCCGTGAGGCCGGCGCCGAATCCTGCCGGTGTGCTCGTTAAAACCCGTGTGGCCCCCGTGTAAAATCCCTTGCGAAAAAACTCCTGTAGAATAACAGCAAATCCAGAAACTAATTTTTTTTGGTCACCTGTTGAGGTTCCTGGCGCTGGAGTCTTAGGCAAGTCCCTATGCACTAGCTAGCCATGCTGCACTGCTGTGCGCATGGATCAAAGCCAAAACAGAGAAAGCTGCTGCCTCGTGTTCCGCGCCACGAATTTCTTTGCTGTGCGCGTGCTACAGCCGTGCGTCTGCAGTCCTCGCCGTACGCACCGAAGAACGTGCATGTACTCGGCTGCGTGGAGTTTTGCCGAGCCCCACCTCCTGCCGATGCTGCTGTATTCGCTGACGACGTGGCCGCCCATTGTGGAGAAGAAGAAAACGCCAGGAAAAAAACCAGCCATCGAAAACAAATTTCCCGGAGAAGAATAGACGTCAATAAAATTTGCAGATCGAAATATTTTCGGTGGAAGTCGAAAATTGAACGTAGATTGATTTATTAGAAACAGTCATCTATCCCAGGGGGATAGGGGCCTATTTATAGGCAAATTCTAATACATGAAAAGACTAATTTACCCTTGTTTAAAATTAAACTGTCTTTAAAATAAATTCCAAAAATTACTAAAATATTCTTAAAAAATCACCTGACTTAAATAAAATATTCTAAACTTAAAAACTAAGTATTAATATCCTAAAAACGAATTAAACATAGATTGTCAGTTTTACGCCGAAACTGACAAAGCGTCCACCGTCTTCGCACCGGGTACCCAGATTGGGCTGACCCGACCCCACAGCTTCCTCAGCCCAGCAATCGTTCGCCGCCCGTGTACCTGAGTCAAACCCAGTCAACATACCAGTGGATCATCTACCGCTCCTAGCCATGTACCCGGATTGGGCCAGCCCGACTCCGCAGCTCTTCTGCCCGGCCGTCGCTCACTGCCCGTGTACCTGAGTCACATGCGCCTTAGACTCGGCAGGTCTTCATCTCTCCCTTCCATTGACTTTCGTTGACAATCACTCATCACATCTGGAATATCAAAATCATATTCTTCAACATGATTTCTCAGAATCCAGCAGATATTTACACCTCGCTACAGTGTAGAAGCCATACCAGGGCCCCTCTGCCCCTAGTATGTCGTTTAGCTGGTCAAGAACTGACGTTTGTCTAACACGTCTGTAAAGCTGTAAAGCACTTTGTACAGTACCTAGCTCCTTTTCCCCTTTTTGCCCCTATAAGCTTATGACTTATAGAGGGCATTTTGGTCTTTTCCTTTGGCCTGCGTGCCTATAAAAGCAGGGCCAAGCCCTTGTAACAGGTTAGCTTCTCCAGAGGCCATGAGAACCTTGGAACTCACTATACTACACCGAGGCATACTATGCCAAATCCACCACAAACTGGACGTAGGGCTATTATCCCCTAGGGAAGGCCCGAACCAGTATAAATCTTTTCTCCCTCTGAGAGAACCCTTCGAGGTTCATTTTACACACCATATATACACATACAAAACCTGTGTTGTAGCTAACACAATTGATACAACACCAGCCAATAAGAAAATGCACAGGCCATGGCCTGCATGTTGCACTTGGGCCTATGAGATTAGAGCACATCAGCCTCAAAGAATAATACAAAGAACACAAGGCCGGTGGGGCTAATGAGTATCTTCTCTCTAGAGTCATCCAAGAAGCCATGACCAATACACCAGGTCGAATAGTTGGTCCTCCCCCAACGACGACAAAACAACAGAGCCATAAGGCCAAAAAAGCTGCAGTGTATAGACGCCTAGATTCCATATCAGCAGAGCTTGAAAGACCTCTTGACCTATTATGAAAATGATCACACCAGTCTTGATATGATACGGGGCCATTGACTGAAAGTTTTTTCCATGTGTCCATAAGTTTCAATAAGGTCCTTGGATACAATAAGAGAGAAGGCTCTAACTCGTGAGAAGAAGGAACATATTCTTCATAAAATTCACCATCCAAGGGTAACCCTGAGAGTTTGTACATGTCAAGCAGTGTTACCGTACGCTCCCCATGAGTAAAAATAAAGGTATTAGTGTTGGGGTTCCATCTTTCTAGCAAAGATTTTAACATCGAGGGAGATACCAAATATTGTCCTAAGGAACAATGGATAGCTCCGTAAATATAGTCTGTGCCTTCTTCACTACCACGCAAAAGAAAAGAATGGTGACAAAGAATGGAGGTACCCCACTCCACATAGCCAGAAGGAATAGGGGAATGCACGATAGAAAAATTCTCCCAACCTAGGCCCTTGGCAACCATCATATTTCCTAAAGTGGAAATCTCATCATCCCGAGGCAAGGGCGCAGGAGGATAAAAACAATGTGCACTAAAAGTAGAACCCGAGTTCCAACCACGATGACTAAGGTTGACTTCTCCTGTAGGCAACTCTTGTTCTCTTATAATAGGGTTAGCTAGCTCGCTAGTTTCTGGCTCATAAAGTTGTATCTGTGCGACGCGAGAAAGAGGTAATTTATTGGTCATGATTGAAGAATGAACTCCTTCCATCTATAAAAAAATATCAGTGGACACTTATATAGGGGTGACTTTTATTTAACAATATAATGAAAGGAACAACAATAAATGGTGCTAATTTTGAAATTTCAAAAAAACGCCTATGTAAGTCAATATAAATAATTATTGTTTGTGCCAAATAAGCACGGGAAGGGTCATATGAATGAAATAAAATTGACGAAATTGGTTGGCAACTATTGATGAAACAAACACATATTGATACTACAGGAAGAAAGCTAAAAAAAGTGTAGCACCTGCGACACTTCGGCTGAGTTAGGATGGGTGGCAAAATAAAATAAAAGGAGATGAACGCCTTTTCACTTAAATAATAATAATAATAAATACGCAGCAGGACTGCATTATCAGCGGTTAAAAAAATAGATGAAGGTACAATGCATAGATGAAATATATATATATATATATATTAAGCTTTTGGGCTGTTCATTGACAATTCATACAGCAAATATAATCAGGCAAGCATCTTGCGTGTTGAAAGTTTCAAACTAGAAGTGGCAAAAGACGCTAAAAAATTTTCACGCGTATAATGAATGAAGTAGTGGCTGCTGATCAGAAAGAAAATACGAAGATGCAGTGCACAATACCGTGTTAGCGATGTCCTGACTGCCGACCTCCTGTGGACGGATGAAACAAACGCTGGTTCGTTCGCGTAGAGAAGCCGAAAATGAGAGCGGAAAGGAGATTGACGGTGTGGCTCTGCTTGGCTTCACAGATAACTGAGGCTAATGACCCTCCGGAGAAAAGCTAACAACCTGCCGGAGAAAGGCTAACAACTCGGCCAAAAAGAATGTATTTAATAAAAAAACAGAGAAAGAAAACAGCCTGTCTTTATCTATTTTCTCTAACAGATTTTCAAAGTGGCTATACGAATATTACAGCCGTATAAAATTACTCATGCAAATAATTTTGAGCGGTATATTTTGAGCAATATGCTTCAGAATGATAAAATTATTGAGATGTACAAAAAGGTATATGAATGTTATATACGCACGTTATATATTTCGAGTTTCAGATGCCGAAAATAAAACATTAATAATTTACATAATTTTCTGCATCCACAGCTCGAGGGGGCATCTGTTGACACTAATTTTGGATCCTTAATACATAATAAAAAATCTCATATTAAATATATATCAAATATGTGTGATTGTTTAACGGCATAAAAAAAACTATCCAGTACCTAGCACGTATCACAAAAACGTATAAAAAATATATAATAACAACACCCTCGACATACATGAAACATTCTATTTATATAAATGAATGACAACTACTCTGCCTAATGGCATGAAAATATAAATAAAAAATATATAATCATAACACTTACATTAAGAAATATTACACGGGTGTGATATCGAACAATGTCGATAAAACATATACAACATATATCTCATGGTGTGAGATATTATGTTTGGTATCGTGACTGCATGTATGTATGATATAAATAATTATATGAATACACGCACATATATATGAAATAAATGATATATGTAGTGATAATGTCTCTCTAAATATGATATTTATTGATATGGCATTGCACATGTGTCATTTAAAATAAATATGATGGGCATGACACCATACACACATGTCAAAAAAAAGAAGAAGTGTACGTATGCAATGATAATAAAGGAATAGATATTCATTAAGCGATGTAAAATACTAAATACCAAATATTCATCAATAGAGAGACATATATAATTTTTGTTAAAGAAAATATATTGTGGTGTGGCAATCATACAGTCAGCTATAATACATTTAAAAAAATAAAAATAAGGATTTATATAATGATAAATAATTTATACAACTTACAAATAAAATTGATCACGAATTTTAAATATGGACCAAAATGTCAACCATATATAAAGTGATAAATTTATATATTGTTTGAGTGCAAAAGAAATGAGTGATTTCTTGCATGAATGGTGTGGCAACTTTTCCCTTCAAGATAAACAAAAAATTAGAGTTTGCATACAGATTTTTGCTAACAATAAATAAAAGAAAAAGAAACAAATGAGACATGCATGCGCAGGAAGCCATGAGCGCACTCTCCCATGTAGTACCTTTTCAAGTCATTAAATGATTAAAAAATAATAATAAAGCAAAGGTTGTGCAGCAAGTCGTACGGCAGCCCTTCTGCAGTCATGCATGTAAAATTGATCCACTGCATGTATATGAGAGAAGCGCCTCACGCGCAGTCAAGCCCACATCCGGCACTCCTTGACCGCACGTCTAGCCACGTTCTATCGCACGATGCATAGCACGTCCTTGCGTGCACACAGCTCTACTCCTCTATAAATACCGCAACATCCTGGAGCAACGGGAGACCGGGAGAGACTGCTGCGCACACACTGCTGCGGTCTGCGAGGAGGTCATTTTTTTCCACTGGAGAGCACCACACATACGCGCTGCTGGTTTTTTGAGAGCCCGCTCTGCTGCAGAGGCACACGCGGCGGAGAGGAAAGCATGGAGAAGCATTGCTTATTCGCACAAGACTGCTCAAATCCAAACCAAGCGATTTGAAGAAGGAAAGTACTGCTAAGGTATAAAAATCATGCTCTCCATCTACTTTTCCTTCTCTGTCCTGAATTAAATGCATCATATCATAGTCTTGGGCTCGGCCTTTTGGTACAAGCCTAAGAACGCATCTCATAAAACATACATATCATACGCCTGAACTCGGCCTTTTGGTACAAGTTTAGGAATACATATACATATCATAATCTTAGGCTCGGCCTTTTGGTACAAGCCTAGGAATACATATCATACGCCTAAACTCGGCCTTTTGGTACAAGTTTAGGAATGCATATATATATATCATAGTCCTAGGCTCGGCCTTTTGTTACCAAGCCTAGGAATGCATTTCATAAAAATATATATATCATAGTCCTAAACTCGGCCTTTTGGTACAAGTTTAGGAATACATATTCATGTCATAGTCCTAGGCTCGGCCTTTTGGTATAATCCTAGGAATGCACATCATAATCCTAGGCTCGTCCTTTTGGTACAAGCCTAGGAATGCATTTCATAAAAACATACATATCATAGTCCTAAACTCGGCCTTTTGGTACAAGTTTAGGAATACATATACATATTATAGTCTTAGGCTCGGCCTTTTGGTACAAGCCTAGGAATACATATCATACGCCTAAACTCGGCCTTTTGGTACAAGTTTAGGAATGCATACATATATCATAGTCCGAGGCTCGGCCTTTTGGTACAAGTCTAGGAATGCATTTCATAAAAACATACATATCATAGTCCTAAACTCGGCCTTTTGGTACAAGCTTAGGACTGCACATCATAATCTTAGGCTCGGCCTTTTGGTACAAGCCTAGGAATGCACATCATAATCCTAAACTTGGCCTTTTGGTATAAGTTTAGGAATGCATATACATATCATAGTCCTAGGCTCGGCCTTTTGGTACAAGCCTAGGAATGTACATCATAATCCTAAACTCGGTCTTTTGGTACAAGTTTAGGAATGCATATATAAGTCATAGTCATAGGCTTTGCCTTTCGGTACAAGCCTATGAATGCATATCATAATTTTTAGGCTCTACTTTCTATTACGAGTCTAAGAATATTTTATCAACATATGTCAAATGTATAAGGGCCAACTAAAATTTTCATATAGGCTCTATGGTATAAATATAAGGTCAAAAATACCTACAAATGACTCATAAGCACGTTATCATAAATACTTGCATTTCTCACCTACATATATAAATAGTGCGAATTGCATACATATGCATAAGTAACTCATGCGACAATATCATAAATAATTAAGCCTCAAGATTCAAGGCATGATCAAAATAAAAAATATGTAGTTGAGCTAAGTTATAGTTGGGATATCAAAATAAGCAAATGGCTTAATGGCCCTATACTAAAGAAGATAAATTATGGCATGTGCGCATATATAGCGTGATAATGATATTCATGCTAACAAAGATAACCAATGTGGAGAAAAATCAAGACACCTCTTCAACGACACTGGAGCTAGGATAGAATATTATTTTCATTTTTAGCTTCATATCAACATGCATTGTAATTTTCTTTTAGTCGGAACTCTTAATCAGGGGTTTTCTCTACGGAGATGTAATTAACAGGGTTATTATGTAAATGTACTAATTCTGGAAGTAATGGATTCACAATGTCTGATATTTTATTTTTTGCATTTAAATCAAATTAACTTGTATCTAACGATTCGTGGATAAGGCCCTCTCCACTTACCTATATTTCTAGAGGGTTCACGTTTTCCCGTCGTCACTATCTATTAAGAATAAGACTCTGTTGCATTGGATTGGTTTGAGATAACAGCTAGAATTAGTGTACTTTTCTGAAACCAGAGAACTACTGTCAATTCAGTCCATTTATCATGCATAAGAAATATTAGCTAATAAGTAGTATGTTTATAGTAACAAAGTAAATGGAGAATAGTGCTTACATGGAGAATAGGCTCTACAGTACCTGAATCTGCCTGCAATTGATGATGTGTTGTTTGCTTGGCTTTGCGGCTTTTTATCTCTTGTGTTTCATTCCAGCGATTCATTATAGGAGTACAAATAAAATGATGAGAATGCTTATGATCATTCTCCATGGCATATTTACTTGCCACTTGATTCAAATAAGAATGTGGCATGATCTTGCAGTTTCTGTATTTACCTCATAATATGATGTTTGCTATCAAGGAGTAGTACAATTGAGTATTTGAGTGTTCCCTTACAATGTACAGATTCCATTTCCATCTATGGTGGTTCTTGTAAATATTGCAAACTGTTATAACTTATGCACTCAGTATATGCTTGTTCAGAAATACCATGCTCTAAATACATTGTTCAATATATGCATAGACAGCTCTTGTTTGAAATTGAATGATTTTGTTGTTATTGAAAGTACCAACTTATGGCAGGGTGAGCTGCTTACCATCAGTCCTTGCCCAAACTTCTCCACTCATTGGGAGGGCAGATTTTGTTGCAGGTTTTGTGGTACTTACTCACTAGCATTCTTGTTGTAGCTATTACTAACTTAAGTTTAGTTTTTTGCAGGTTTCAAAGCGGTAGAAGATATTCAAAGCAGTTTAAAGCGGTTTAAAATATTCAAAGTAGTTCAAATCAGTATTCTTAAATCCTAGATAATCAGGTTATATTTAAATAATAGCCTCTGGTTACATTTATACTTTTAATGGTGATGATGAATCATGTGATGAATTATACATGTTGACTGCCTTCTAACTCATTAATCATAGATTATTTGCACTGTTCGTTAATGGTGATGATGAATCACGTGATGTATTGTCAATTTAAAGTAGTTCAAAATATTCAAAGTAGTTCAACCCGGTATTCGTAATGGACTGGATGTCAAATACCATCTAACTGAGTAGACGATCTGTTGTTTCAGTGTGTTCAAATGAATAGTAATGCCAAAATTGCTAACCAATTAATAATGTAAACAATAATATAATGTTGTATGACAAGTGGTTGATGCCACTGACCAAGGAAGTGGAAGTGCACTACCTCCTCATGAGGCTGGACTAGGATTGAGCTTCGTCTATCTATCCCAAGCTACGTACTCACCACTTCAGTTCTCATCCATGCATGCACAGTGTGCTGCTTACTCTCGAATAATCAGGCCCTTGTTTTCAGTTTAGTTTAGTGCTGTTTAGTAGTAGTATCTCTTCCTTTAATCCTCAAGTGGTCAATGTCAGTTCAGCTGTCAGTGGAAAACGATGTAGTTGCAACTTGAAAGGAGAATCATGTGAACTGAAAGTTGCTATCAATGTTAATATAAAGCTTGATACACAATTTTGGAGATCTAAGGAGAGGGTACCTTGTATCTATGATATGATCCTAACAGTAGGCTTTTGTCATTAAAAATAAAACTTCGTAGCAAAACACGGGCATCTTACTATATATATATATTACTATTTATATATAGTAGTTGCTTTGTCCATCAAGTGCACTGAATTTTACATGCACTCAGGCTCTGAAAGATATTAGTATGCTCAGATAGCTCCAGTCAAGCTTGATTCGTTAATTAATGATGACTGAGATTAAACTTAATGAACCTAAACACTTGCATCGACTGAGATCGCTGTCTCTTATACCACTGTTCTGAATATTTTTAGCATTTTTTATGAGTATTTTCATATTGTTTTAGCATTTTTTATGAGTAATTTCCCTGTTTATTTTTTGAATATGTTTATTTTTTTAATATTTTCCCCTGTTTATTTTTTTAATATTTCCCCCATTTATTTTTAACTATTACCAATTTAGCATCATGTTTGTCAAATATATTTAGAGCATGATCATATCTTATAATCTAGATTATAATACAGATCATAATCATGTATAATACAAAGTTTATACCATTGAATATGTTTATTTTTTTAATATTTTCCCCTTTTATTTTTTGAATATGTTTACTTTTTTAATATTTTCCCCTGTTTATTTTTTAATATTTCCTCTATTTATTTTTAACTATTACCAATTTAGTATCATGTTTGTCAAATATATTTAGAGCATGATCATGTCTTATAATCTAGATTATAATACAGATCATAATCATGTATAATACAAATTATATGTATAGACTCTGATCAAAATGTTTTGAACAACCAAATAAAGCCTTCTTATAATTTAATTTTTGAACTGCTTAGATATATTAATGGCTGGCATGTGAAAGAGGACTTACGCCGACCGTCCAATTCGTAATGAGGTGGTCCCTAGGTGAGCCTACATTACTAAAATCAACTTTGCTGCAACAATGAAAAATGTTCTAAATTTTATTTTTTGTTAAGGTTTATGAAATTTAACGAGATAGAGTTCCAGCACATAGGTCATCCATGGAGTGTCATCGTCAGAGTAGATGTTAAGTTTTGCCCTGATGAACATGGAGAAAAACAACGATTTATTTTAATGGATATTACTGTAAGTTGCACACATGTTGGACTAAATCTTACATAGTAGTTAACATATGACATATTCTAAACCCTAACATTGTACGTAGGGTGCTAAAATAGAAGATGATGAGGACATCACTTCACATGATACACACATGGAGCCTCCACCTACAATTCAACTACAAGGACCAATCACACGCGCCCGTGCCCGTCGCTTGAACCATGAGGTTAATTCTTTCCTTAGCAACTATGTTAATATTTGTTTGGACGGGATGCTACTGAATACTAGCGATATTTTGTTGCTTAGAAACATGGGAGATGGAATAGAAGAATTGGAGTTGAAGACGGAGTCGCACGGATGATTTGAAGTCAAGAATTCGCTGGTTCGGACTACATTAACCACCCTGCACCAAAATGGGCATAACTTCCTCATACGAAGTCCGATTGGCGCGTTCTTTGACTTTTTGGAAAGCTGAGGAGAAAACGGATCGTTTGCCGTTGGTTTCACCTCATTTGGAGTCTCAAGTCGTCCTGTGTATTTAAAACAGTCCTGCGTGACAGAACTGGGCCGTGTTGGCCCATAGTCTGAGTCTGTACGTCTTCTAGCCCACAGCCTGTGTCTGTTCGCCTTCCACTGGCCGCCTCCCTATATATACTCACTCCAGCCGCCTTTAGGGTTAGGTTTGATTTGTTTGCATCTACACTGTTGTGTTTAGATCCCGCCTCTTGCACCGGACCGATTGGCTGCTGCATTGGCGTTTGTGAAACCTCACCTTATCTTCGTTTGTCTGTGATTTGGCATTCGATTTGTATCCTTCCAGTTCTTGCTTGTGTTCTTGGATTCGCTTGCAGGAATTAGCCTTCGTGGCGAGGTCAATCGCGTTCTGCGTGGTTGATAACCAACGGAGACAGTGGTGTAACGATTGCAAGGTTTTGATCCGCCGGACCGGAGCCTTGGATCGCCAACGTCGAGATTCTCCACCAACCCAAGTTTATCCTTTACCTAGCGGAAGATCAGGACCACTCCCCCATCAGTTGGTATCAGAGCTCAGATTTCCCGTTAGGTAATCTCGATCTGCTTTTGTTTTTACCTAGAGTCCAGAAAACCAGACCAAAAAAATTCCCCACCGAGAACCCCTTTGTGCCTTGCGATTTTAATTTCAGTTTTAACTTTGTTGAGTTCGTGTTCTTGGTCGAGTCTTGTTGCTGGTTTAGTCATCCCTCTGTGTTGTTTGAGTAGTAGTTGTTCTTGTGTCTCAAAAATTCCCCCCCTTCCGCAACCCTATTTGTTTTTCCACATCGAGTCTTTGTGACCCCCCTTCAGTAAAACAGGCATAACTTTTCGCTCGTTTGGCAGAAAAATCTGAAATTTTTTGAGCGTGTTCCTGACCCAATTTGGGTGGGTACCCTAACTAGTTCCCCAGTTAGCCCTCACCAAAATCGCCAAAAAAAATCAGGAAGATAAAGAAAAAAATTGGTCAAAGTTTTTGCTCACCGGACAGCGAACTTGTTTGAATTTTTGTGAGCCACATCCCACCTCAGTTGTAGGTGCCAATTTTTGTGGTTGCATCTCTGGTCATCCTTGTTCAAAAAAAATAGAGTGAAAAAAAAGGAGAAAAAAATATAAAAAAAAGGAGAAGCGGTCCTGTTTGTTGCTTGTCCGATCTCTTGTCCGAACTCTTATCCGAACTCTTGTCCGATCTGAGGCAGGCATTGGCAGCTACTGCTTATCCGATCTCTTGTCCGATCCCTTGTCCGATCTCTTGTCCGATTCCTTGTCCGATCAGCGGTAGAAAAAAAATTGTGCACAGATCCTTGTCCGATCCCTTGTCCGATCTCTTGTCCGATCTGCAGAGAGCTGAATTTTGGCCCGTGTTGCTTCCATTTGAGTTTTGGGCACATAGTTTCCCTCTATTGCTTGAATTTTCACCTTGGGAGCACTAAGGCCAGCAACTTTGACGAGTACTAGGGAATACTTATTGAACTTGTTTTAACTGTTATTATTATCGCTAATCCTTGCTACTCACTTTGCCTTCCAAGCTACACCTTTCTCTTGGTCAGGACAGGCTCATTCCTTGCAATTGCCACCACCCTCCACTTGGTTCATCACCTGTAGGCCGGTGACCTCACTGCGGCGTGGTAAGAACACTTGCAAGCGTGGGTAAGGTGCTTGACGGATTGCTTCCACCACCCACCCACCACCCCACCTAGCTGTTTTACATAGGATTATTCTTTGTTGTTTTATCTTTTCACTAACATGGCAGATAACAGCGGCACCCCTCCATCTGATTTTAATGACTGTGTCTCACGACGTGCTCTACTAGAGTCTCAGCGGCAGACCCAACATTCCATCGAACATCTCGCGCGTACTGTGGCTGACCTAGTGGACCGAATGATTGCCTTGGAAACACGATTGCCTGCTGCACGAGCCAACGATGATCATGTTGAAGAGGAAGACGATCATATTGAAGAGGAAGACGACCTATCCTATGCCGAAAACAATGCCATTGACCCTGACGAGGCTGCACGTCATCGCTTTCAGTTCAACCGTCAAGGTATGGGCGGCCACCGCAACCGCCCTCCACGAGGTAACAATAACAACCATAGGAACAATGATCCCTACTCTAAGGTAAAATTTTCAGTACCTCCTTTTGCTGGCACCTATGATCCAGATGCATATTTAGATTGGGAGATGTCAGTCGAACAAAAATTTAATGCTCACATGGTTCCTGCTATCCACCGCGTGCGCTTAGCTACTAGTGACTTCACTGGATATGCTCTTCTTTGGTGGACTGAAATAGTTCAGGTTGGCAATGAACCACAAACTTGGGATATGTTAAAACGGCAAATGCGTGGTAGATGGGTCCCTCCTTCATATAAACGTGATTTGAGAAAAAAATTGCAGCGCCTAAACCAAGGAAATAAATCGGTAGAGGAGTATTATCAGGAGTTGCAAATAGGTTGCATGCGTGCTGAAATTGAGGAGGACAATGAGGATAAAATGGCCCGTTTTTATGGTGGTTTAAGACGTGAAATTCAGGATATCATTGATTACAAAGAATACAATACTATCACTCGTCTTTTCCACCTTGCTATGCTTGCAGAAAAAGAATTGCAGGGTCGCCAACAACCACAACGCAGCACGAGGACCAACATTGGTGGTGCTACTTCACGCTCAAGTGGGCAGCAGCAATGACCACCCGCACCCCCTTCTCGACCGGCGACTACATCAGCACCTTCTACATCTACAGCCCAGGTTGAGAGTTCCAAGACTGCAGCATCCAAGGCGCCAGCCAAGCCCACCTCCTCGGCGGCCTCTACTGCACGTTCTGCAGCGATCCAGTGTCACAGATGCAAAGGATTTGGCCATGTGATGAAAGACTTCCCTAGTCAGCGGGCTTATATTGCTACGGAAGACGGTGGCTACGTAAGTGCTAGTGATGTTGAAGATGAATATGCACTTGCTGCTAACATTGCAGGAGATGATGATACATCCGACGATGACACTGTTTTTGCGCCGGATGCCTCTGCCGACCTTGAAGCACTTATTGTACAACGCGTCTTTAGCACTCACATGGAGCAGGACGATCGGGCACAACGGAATAATCTGTTTCAGACCTTCTTCGTCGTCAATGACCGTCGTGTACGTGTCATCATCGACAGCGGTAGTTGCAACAATTTGGTGAGCCACGACATGGTAACGAAGCTTCAACTTCCCACACGTGCGCATCCACACCCTTACCATGTGCAATGGTTCAACAATAGCGGTAAGGTCAAGGTAACACAAACTGCTCACATCGAATTTTCCATTGGTACATACTTCGGAGTTGCTGATTTTGATGTAGTACCAATGCAAGCATGTTCTCTGTTACTTGGTAGACCTTGGGAGTATGATATTGATGATACACACCATGGTAGGAGCAATAAGTACACATTTATGTATAAAGGAAAGAAAGTTACATTGCTTCCTATGACTCCTGCTGAAATTGTAAAATTTGAACAAGAAAAACGTGCTAGGGATGCACAAAAGAGCAAACAACCTTCTGAAAATCAGCAAGTAGCTAAGACGCTTTTGAAACAACAGAAAGATAAAATTGCTTCTCCTTCTTCATCACAAGTTATTAATCTGAAAGGACATGTCATGCTTGCAACTAAAACTGACATTGCTGAAATTTGTGATGATACTCCCTTGCTATACGGCTTGATTTGCACAAACGTGCTGTTTTCACTTGCGAACTTTCCTAGCTCTGTTCCTGTTGCAGTCACTGACCTTTTCCAGGAGTTTAATGATGTTTTTCCTGCTGAGATACCACCCGGGATGCCACCAATACGCGGCATCGAGCACCAAATTGATTTAATCCCGGGGGCGTCTCTTCCTAATCGTGCAGCGTACCGCACCAATCCGGAGGAGACAAAAGAAATTGAGCGCCAAGTACAGGACCTTCTTGATCGTGGGTACGTCCGTGAAAGCCTTAGTCCTTGTGCAGTACCCGTTCTTTTGGTACCTAAGAAATATGGTAGTTGGCGCATGTGTGTTGATTGTCGTGCTATTAATAATATCACCATTCGATATCGACACCCTATTCCTAGATTGGATGACATGCTTGATGAGCTTAGTGGTGCCATTATCTTTTCTAAGATCGATCTCCATAGTGGCTACCACCAAATTCGCATGAAACTAGGTGATGAATGGAAAACTGCTTTTAAAACAAAGTTTGGATTATATGAGTGGCTTGTCATGCCTTTTGGACTTACTAATGCACCTAGTACCTTCATGCGCTTGATGAATGAAGTCCTACGGCACTTTATAGGACGCTTTGTGGTTGTATACTTTGATGATATCTTGGTTTATAGCAAGTCTCTCACTGAACATATTGAACACCTACGTGCTGTCTTTTATGTCCTCCGAGAGGCTAGGATGTTTGGTAACCTTGAGAAGTGCACGTTTTGCACGAATCGAGTTGTGTTTCTTGGATATGTTGTCACTTCACAGGGTATTGAGGTCGACGCGGCGAAGGTAGAAGCAATCAACAGCTGACCGCAACCCCAAACTATCACACATGTAAGTAGTTTTCTTGGTCTTGCAGGATTCTACCGGCGTTTTGTGAAAGAT
The DNA here is from genome assembly GCA_019279435.1 of Zizania palustris. Classification (NCBI taxonomy): domain Eukaryota; kingdom Viridiplantae; phylum Streptophyta; class Magnoliopsida; order Poales; family Poaceae; genus Zizania; species Zizania palustris. The sequence goes on from JAAALK010000287.1 coordinate 7,296,293, forward strand.
TTCAGCACCATAGCCGGTCCTTTGCATGAGTTGACCAAGAAGGGAGTTACTTTTACTTGGGAGCCAGCACATGAGCAAGCTTTTGCCACACTCAAAGATCGTCTTACACATGCACCTCTACTTCAGCTACCCGACTTCAGTAAGCCTTTTGAGTTAGAATGTGATGCTAGTGGTTTTGGATTAGGAGGTGTGCTGCTACAAGGAGGTAAACCCGTGGCCTATTTTAGTGAGAAATTACATGGCCCACAGTTGAACTATTCTACCTATGATAAGGAATTATATGCCTTAGTGCGTGTGCTTGAAACTTGGCAACATTATCTTTTGCCTAAGAAGTTTATTATTCATTCGGATCATGAAGCATTGAAGCATATACGTAGTCAAGCAAATCTGAATAAACGACATGCTAAATGGGTAGAATTTATTGAAACTTTTCCATATATCATTAAGCATAAGAAAGGGAAAGATAATGTGATTGCCGATGCTTTATCTAGACGTTATACATTGCTTTCTCAACTTGATTATAAGATCTTTGGTTTAGAAACATTGAAGGACATGTATGCTACTGATTTGGACTTCAAAGATGCTTTTGCAAATTGTACAAATGACCGTGCTTGGAACAAATATGTGCTGAATAATGGATATCTTTTTCGTGCTAACAAGTTATGCGTGCCGGCTAGCTCTCTTCGCTTGTTGTTATTGCAGGAAGCACACGGTGGTGGTTTGATGGGTCATTTTGGATCAAAGAAAATCGAAGATGTGCTGTCCACACACTTCTATTGGCCTAGGATGAGACGAGATGTTGAGCGTTATGTGGCACGATGCATTACTTGCAATAAAGCTAAGTCCCGTCTAAACCCAAATGGTCTTTATATGCCTCTACCCGTTCCTAGTGTACCTTGGGAGGATATTTCTATGGATTTTGTGTTAGGATTACCTAGAACTAGGAGGGGGAGAGATAGTATTTTTGTGGTGGTAGATCGTTTCTCTAAAATGGCGCATTTTATACCTTGTCACAAGAGCGACGATGCTACAAATGTTGCTGATTTGTTTTTCAGAGAGGTCGTACGCTTGCATGGAGTTCCCAATACCATCGTTTTAGATCGTGATGCCAAATTCTTAAGTCATTTTTGGAGGACGTTGTGGCATAAGTTGGGGACGAAGCCGCTGTTTTCTACTACTTGTCACCCCCAAACGGATGGACAAACGGAGGTCGTCAACCGCACATTGTCCACCATGTTGAGGGCTGTTTTGAAGACCAACTTGAAGCTTTGGGAAGAGTGTCTACCTCATATTGAGTTTGCATATAATAGGTCAGTACACTCCACTACTAAGGTAAGTCCGTTTCAAGTGGTCTATGGCTTTAATCCACGTGCTCCCATTGATTTGCTACCATTACCACCATCTAAAAATTGAATTTTGATGCTACTACACGTGCTGAATTATTACTTAAGATGCATGAAACTACTAAAGCAAACATAGAGAAAATGAATGAGAAATATCGTGCTTATGGTAGTAAGGGTAGAAAAGAGATAACATTTGAACCGGGTGATCTTGTTTGGTTGCACTTGCGCAAGGATCGTTTTCCTGATTTACGAAAGTCTAAATTGATGCCCCGTGCTGATGGTCCTTTCCGTGTGCTTGAGAAGATAAATGACAATGCATATAAGCTTGAGTTGCCTGCAGCTTTTGGGGTTAGTCCCACATTTAACATTTCAGATTTAAAGCCCTATTTGGGAGATGATGATGAGCTTGAGTCGAGGACGACTCCAATTCAAGAGGGGGAGGATGATGAGGACATCACTTCACATGATACACACATGGAGCCTCCACCTACAATTCAACTACAAGGACCAATCACACGCGCCCGTGCCCGTCGCTTGAACCATGAGGTTAATTCTTTCCTTAGCAACTATGTTAATATTTGTTTGGACGGGATGCTACTGAATACTAGCGATATTTTGTTGCTTAGGAACATGGGAGATGGAATAGAAGAATTGGAGTTGAAGACGGAGTCGCACGGATGATTTGAAGTCAAGAATTCGCTGGTTCGAACTACATTAACCACCCTGCACCAAAATGGGCATAACTTCCTCATACGAAGTTCGATTGGCGCGTTCTTTGACTTTTTGGAAAGCTGAGGAGAAGACGGATCGTTTGCCGTTGGTTTAACCTCATTTGGAGTCTCGAGTCGTCCTGTGTATTTAAAACAGTCCTGCGTGACAGAACTGGGCCGTGTTGGCCCATAGTCTGAGTCTGTACGTCTTCTAGCCCACACCCTGTGTCTGTTCGCCTTCCACAGGCCGCCGCCCTATATATACTCACTCCAGCCGCCTTTAGTGTTAGGTTTTGCTTTGTTTGCATCTACACTGTTGTGTTTAGATCCCGCCTCTTGCACCGGACCGATTGGCTGCTGCATTGGCGTTTGTGAAACCTCACCTTATCTTCGTTTGTCTGTGATTTGGCATTCGATTTGTATCCTTCCTGTTCTTGCTTGTGTTCTTGGGTTCGCTTGCAGGAATTAGCCTTCGTGGCGAGGTCAATCGCGTTCTGCGTGGTTGATAACCAACGGAGACAGTGGTGTAACGATTGCAAGGTTTTGATCCGCCGGACCGGAGCCTTGGATCGCCAACGTCGAGATTCTCCACCAACCCAAGTTTATCCTTTACCTAGCGGAAGATCGGGACCACTCCCCCATCAGAAGTCATTGCATGGGAGCGGGAGGATGTTCATAGGTTTAACATTCTCCTAAATGAAGGACAATGTTACACTATTCATCGTCTATATTTCCAACCCAATCTTGAAGAGGCATTGTATTATCGGAGCATTGCACATACCTTTGAAGGTTGTCTTCGAAGAAATACAATAGTTGAGCCTTACATTCTTCCAATCCAATTCCCTCCCTATCCAAAATATCTATTGATGTTTCATGACGCGTGGGTTCGTCCGAATAAGACGTTCGTGGGTACGTTCGTAAATTTAATCGGCAATGCATAGTATCTAAAACAAATATTGTCTTACTTATAATATGATTATTTGCACAGACATAGCTGGAGTGGTTGTCTATTGGGGAAAATTGGAACGTATTGGAGGCCTATATAGGGAGGTAACACTGATGGACATTAGGTAATTGATAAGTTAGATATCGTTACTTATATCGTCATAAACAACCACATTATTGTTGGAAATTGGAAGATAATGAAAATTTGATTTTCTTTTTTAGCTTAAACATGATAGTTGTTAGAATTTGGGGTGACTGCCTCACTAATCACACATCTGGCTGGACAGAAGCTCATCGTAACAACCACATTGTTTTAGGAACTATGCTTCGACTTCACAAGAAGCACAATAATTCAGTCATAAACCACTTTATCATTCATAAAGATATAGTGATGTATTGAATTACACTAATATTTGTTCTACTTAACGATAGGATGTTTAGAGACTTCAGACCACACTGAGATAAAGTTTAATCCAATTCATCCAGCAACACTATCTTTGCAAAGTAAGTAGTAATACAAACACAATCTAATTGCGTAATACATCACATAATATTATAGAGATTGTTAATTATTTTTCTTTGAAATACAAATGCAGACTTGCGGCAACGTGTGAGTACTAGGACTATGGATCTAGGATTTGTCAATAGGTTCATGGAAGCTAGATGGAGATACTTGGCAACGATTTTTGGTTCTGATTGTCCGTAGTGTTGCAGTCTTGTGTGTGCGTGTCGTGATGTGTGGTTGTTTATTTACTTCCGCATATTCCAATTTTTGTGTTCATTTCGTTGAACTTGTTGTGTAATACCTTCGAAGTTATTTGAATGTAATATTTGTGTTCATTTCATTCAATTATTTTGTAATCGCTTTGAAGTTATTGGAATGTAATATTTGTATTGGAGTACATGTCTCAAATTTTGATACGCTTATTTACAAACTAAAAACATTATTCACTGTAATAATCTCATTTCTAACCTTGAAATAATATTTTCTTTCCGCTGACACAATCTCTAGATCCAATCTTGATTAATCATTATTAAATCCTCATTATTCAATCCTCAAAATATATAACCTTTTCACCTAAAAAAAGTATTCTAAATCACTCTTTGGTCCCAAGAAAAATCATTAAAAAACTCTAACACTTCTCTCATTCAAATTCACGTTCCATCTCTAATATTTCCACTCAAAGTACAAGGTGTCTTGTATGGCACAGTCCCTCTGTATCTTTTATCTGACAAGTGTGCTTGCTTCTCTCACAATTTATATACGAACTATTTATTTTCTTACTTCCAAGTATCGTTTGTTGGGTGTTTGTGCTTGTTATTTACCTTCATGTGAAGGAGAATCGACATGGTTAAATAATGTATTTAATGACATGTCACTGGACATCACGATAAGAAAGCTATAATCCATGTCAGAAAATATGTTGAGAAGAGAGGGGAAAGAAGGTTATTTTATTTTACACGTCTAATTTGTCTCGTTTGTTTTTTATTCAGATATTTGTGCTACAACATGATAGTAAGACTAATGCAAAAAATGTGTACTTCTTTCAAATTTTTATAGTTGTCGATGGTTGTCATAGACAAAAGAGATATCACGGCAACAATTTTCCTCATGGCCCTTCTGGAATTTGTATTCGACAACTATCACACATTCCACTAGAAAGTTCATCGGACGATGAAGATGTGCTATATCGACCACCATCCCCATTTATTATTCTTACACAAAGTACCCTTACATCAGCGGGATTGTTTCAAGGACAAACCTCGAATGATATAAACTACAATGTGAGTTGTGCAATTACTAATAGCACAAATTATGTCTCATGTGATTTAGATAAACATTGTGCAGGTGCAAATTCTACTATAGAAGCAACTCCATCTATGGACTCACAAGATGAACAAACAATTCCCTTTGTTCAACAAAACCAGTTTGACCAATCAGTACATCGTGCTGAAATAAGGCGAGCACGTGAAAGAGCACGCTATGCAAGCTTAACACCAGAGCAACGAAACAACAGACGTGCACGTGACAAAGCTCGATATGCAAGTATGACAGACGAGCAGAGGCAGGTGAGGCGAGAAAAATAGAACCAACGATATTCAACAGGTATGACAGATGAGCAAAGGCAAGTGATGCGAGAAAAATAGAACCAACGATGTTCAGCAAGACGAAGAACTCTTGGTCCAAATTGTGTTGTTCGTAATACACCACATGCCTCCGAGATCGGTTCTAACAACCTCGATACAACCGACGTTATCTACCAGAACCTACCAAGTAGCACTCACTTATTAAAGACTCAGCCAAACTGTCATCATTGTGGTGCGAAAAGGTTTGAATATGAGCCACCGGGATTTTGTTGTATGAATGGTAAGGTCAAACTTGAAATGCCTGAGCCACCTGAGGAGCTTCGACGGTTATACACAAGTGAAGACTCTCAATCACAACATTTTATGGAGAATATTAAATATTTCAACAGTCATTTTTCCTTCACCACAATGTATTGTGATTATGACAAGAACCTCGCAAGTGCAAGGGATGGAGTGTACACATTTAAAGCACATGGGCAAATGTACCATAACATACACTCTTTCGGGAATGGAGACAATGAACCTAGCCACTTGCAATTGTACTTCTATGATGATGATCTTAGCTTATCACATTGTTTTCGTCGTGCTCGAGACGAGACATATAGAGCAAGAGATATATCTATTATTAGATGTTTGGTACATATCCTAAGAGATAATCCCTACTCCGAAACATTCAGAAGTTTAGGACAGGTTGAAAACATTGACGAATATCGTATTGTGCTAAACATGGACTATAAGCTAGACCATAGAACTTATAACAGACCATTAACATCAGAGGTTGCTGCTGTGTGGGTTGAGGGGAATGATATTCACAAATATTTTGATCGTAGCATCACCTTGTTTGGCAACAACAACAACTACTATTCAATTAAACCGAGTGATGGGTGCTACGACCCTTTATCATACCCCCTATTTTTTTCCAAGAGCAGAACTTGGTTGGCATTCTGATATAGCAAGAGAAGGTATTGACATTAGTCAGATAAGTACAACCCGACAAAGAAATGCTGACAACTCAGGTTATCTAAGTGACACATATTCATGTTACTACGATATTATTAATTCATAAGCTAATCACCTAACCGATTTCTCTTTGCTTTGTAGATACTACCAGCAAGTTGTGTGTTTCGATGCACGAGTATTATTGCTATAAATTCCAGATGTGTCGTGAAATCTTCAACACGGTCTTGCATGGGAGGCGTCTATTACAACAGTTTGTAGTTGATACATACATAAAGATTGAAACATCTTGACTGAATTACTTCTTGTACAATCAGAAGAAAATTCGTGCAGATCTTTACCAAGGCTTGATGGATAATGTATCTGTTGGAGAACATCGAGCGAGCAGATTGGGAAAACGATGGGTCCTGCCTGCATCGTTTATCGGTGGCGGGAGGGATATGAGACGAAGATACATGGATGCTATGGCCTTGGTGCAGAAGTATGGAAAACCAGACATATTTATTACAATGACTTGTAACCCTAATTGGGAAGAGATAAGTAGGGAGCTTGGACCTGGTCAAACACCACAAGATCGTCCTGATCTTGTTGTGGGAGTATTTAAATCCAAGCTAGAGGATCTCAAATTCCAGTTATTTAGTAAACATATCCTTGGAATCACTGCAGCACAAGTCAATGTAATAGAGTTCCAAAAAGGGGTCTACCACATGCACATTTCCTCCTTATCATGGAGTCAACATACAAATTGAGTTGTCCCGATGAGTGTGATAATGTTATCTCAGCAGAACTTCCAAATAAGGATATATACCCGGAGCTACATGAAATGGTAGTCAAACATATGATGCATGACCTATGTGACCCACTAAATAGGAAGAGTCCATGCATGAAAAATGGTAGTTGCAAGTGCTATTATCCACGCCAATTTATTGGCACAACTATCCAAGGCCAAGATTCTTACACTATCTATAAGAGAAGGGATGACAGACAGATGGTAAGAGTGAGAGGTCATGACTTAGACAATAGATAGGTTGTTCCATATAATCCTATGCTTTTAAGAAGGTATGACTGTCACATCAATGCAGAGGTTTGTTCAAGTATTAAGGCTGTTAAGTACCTTTACAAGTACATTTATAAGGGCATGATAGGGTGTCTGTGTCAGTCAATGAAGCTGATGAAAACTGCGAGATTAATGAGATCAATGATTATAGGGATGCTAGGTGGGTAACTCCACAGGAGGCATTGTGGAAAATATTTGGATTTGATCTTAACGGGATTTCGCCACCAGTGCTACAGTTACAGCTCCACCTTCCAGGAATGCATCTTGTGTCTTATAGAGAGAATGTTGATGTACGTGAAGTTCTTGACCAACAGGGTGCCTCAAGAACCATGTTGACTGAGTATTTCAAGGAAAATTAAGAATTTATGTGGGCACATACATTACTTTATAGGGATTTCCCAAAATATGCAGTGTGGTTGCCTGGACGTAAGCTTTGGAAAATAAGAGAACGAAGCACGCAGATTGGGAGGATCATCTCAGCACATCCAGCGGAGGGAGAGAAATACTACTTGAGGGTGTTATTAAACCACGTGGTTGGTGCTACTTCATTTGAGGATTTGAGAACATATGATGGTATTGTATACCCTACATTTCGAGAAAGCGCTGAGAAAAGAGGTCTTATTGAGTCAGATAATAGCATTGATGAGTGTCTCTCTGAAGCTGAAGTTTTCCATATGCCATCGTCCCTCCGAAGGTTGTTTCCTACAATATTAGTTTATTGCGAACCTAGCGATGTGCATGGACTCTGGAATACACACTTCGAAGCAATGTCTGATGACATCCGACGATCCTAGATGAATTCATATGCAGTTGAACAAATGGTGTTATTGGATATCAGAAAATTGCTTCAGTCAATGGGTAAAGAGATAACAATATTTCCTCTTCCAGAAATTGATGAATCATATGACACCATGGCGGGTGAGGTGAGGGAGATTTGTGAAGAGTCCTCTATAGAGTTGGATAATGAGCTACTATCGAGCACATCCTCTCTTAATCCAGAACAGAGATATGGTTATGATGTTATATTATCATCTGTTAACAACAATAGTGGAGGTGTGTTTTTTGTTGATGGCCCGGAAGGAACAAGAAAGACCTTTCTATACAGAGTTTTATTAGCAATAGTCCATAGCGAGGGGAAGATAGCTATTGCTACTGTAACATCTGGTGTTGCTGCTTCCATCATGCCTGGAGGTAGGACTGCTCATTCAAGGTTCAAGATACCACTAAGCATACAAGATAATGTGGTGTGTAACTTCACTAAACAAAGTGGTAATGCGAAACTTCTTCAAAAAGCTTCGCTTATATTATGGGATGAAGCCTCCATGACAAAAAGACAGGCAATAGAGACGTTGGACAAGAGCATGAGGGACATAATGGAAAAGCCCAATCTACCATTTGGAGGAAAGACAATGGTTTTTGGAGGTTACTTCATACAAGTTCTTCTAGTTATACGAAAGGGGAATAGGGCTCAAATTGTAAGTGCAACCTTGCGTAGATCTTACCTATGGGATAACATGCATCAATTGAGACTTGTCCATAACATGAGAGCTCGATCAGATATATGGTTTTCAAACTACCTGCTACGAACTAGCAATGGGATTGAAGAGACCATCGATGATGACTATATAAATTTACCCGACGAAATATGTGTACCCTACACTGGTGCGGAATCAGACATTGATAGTCTTATTGACATGATATTTCCAATATTAGGTGCAAACATGACTGATGCAGACTACATCACATCTCGAGCTATTTTGTCAACGAGGAATGAGAACGTTGATGCAATAAACATAAAGCTTATCGAACGTTTTTCTGGTGACGAGATGATTTATGACAGTCATGATCGAGCAGTCGATGATCCACGCAACCATTATCCGCCTGAGTTCTTGAATTCATTAATGCCAAATGGGTTACCTCCATATATATTAAAACTCAAGATTAATTGTCTTGTGATTTTGCTCAGAAATCTTGACCCAGCCAATGGTCTGTGTAATGGGACTAGGTTAATAGTCCGAGCATTTCAAAGAAATACTATTGATGTTGAAATTATATTGGGACAACATGCTAGTGAGAGAGTCTTCATTCCACGAATACCCTTGTGCTAGTCTGATGATGAAATATTCCCCTTCAAGCTTAAGAGGAATCAATTTCCTGTTAGGGTGAGTTTTGCAATGACAATTAATAAAGCACAAGGTCAAAAAATAACACATGTTGGAATATACCTTCCGAACCCGGTGTTCTCTCATGGACAATTATATGTAGCTCTATCACGAGCAACTTCTCGTAGCAACATCAAAATACTCGCCGCTCTAGAAAAAAATAGGGACAACAATTCAACAAGCACGCTAACGAAGAATATCGTCTACAAGGAAGTGCTCACTGAATAGATAAAAGAAGATGTGCGCATTGTATAGTATCTTTTACATTTTAATGCCAGCTCTGTAATTATAAATATGCAATGACATTTTATATAGAAAATGATGCATGTATGTATTTTTTTAATAAGTAATAGCTAATGTTAAAACACAAAACTGACTCTCTATCTATGGTTTGTTTTGAACAATAATATATCATTTTATTTCTTATCATCATAATATTACTAAACGTGTGTTCAATAAATAAATCATGCTCTAAATATATTGTCATTAAAAATATGAATCTATTGCAACACATGGGCATCTTACTATATTACTAAATATGCGTTCAATAAATATATCATGCTCTAAATATATTTTTATTAAAATTATAAATCCATTGCAACACACGTGCACCTTACTATTACTAAATATGCGTTTAATAAATATATCATGCTCTAAATATATTTTCATTAAAATTATAAAACAGTTGCAACGCACATGCACCTTATTATTACTAAATATACGTTCAATAAATATATTATATTCTAAATATAGTACGTACACCTTACTAGTACTCATCAAGGTGGGCAGGAAGATCCGTCACCACCGCTGCCCCCACGACAATGGGGGCAAAGGAGAAGATCCACCGCCACTGCTGCGCCACAGTGGTGGCTGCAAAGGGTGGTGAGCCCCCGATGCTGAAGGAGAGGGCGGTGAAGGAGCATAGTGCGAGAGGATGTGCCTGCCCTGCGGAAGGCGTGGAAGCGGCCGTGTCAGTCAGTGGTGTGCGCATCGACATCATAGGTGACACGCCGACTAATGGAGAAAGAGGCAGAGATTGATGCCGCGCGCCGGCGCACGTCTTTGCTGGAGGAGCACCTGAGCCAGGCCTGATGCGGCCTCGCCCGCAACAACGAGTCTGTCATCGCAGGCCTCGTGACCTCCGCCACTCGCGCGCGCATCCGTCTTCTCCTCCCCATGCGCGTTGCAACTGCTTCCTCCCTCATCGTGCAACCGTCTTCTTTGCTCTCAACGCCCTCACCGACGATACCGAGGTCTTCAAACCCGCCACTCCTGGCCGCACCATTCTCCATCGCGTCGTTCTCCGCCACCATGGCCACCACCCCCCGTCTCACAGCCACCTACGAGATCCACAGTGAACGGTGCTCGAGCGCCTTGCCACGCAGACATGCAGTCCATGGAATTGGATCCCGCCGGCCCACCTTTGGCATTGTGGCAATCAGCGGTGTGGTGGCTGCTTCCATTGAGGAGGGCATCTGAGGCGCTGCAAATCTACTCTAAGGATGTCAGTTGCGGCCTCCTCGACTTTATCAAATCTTACTCCGCCGCCGGCAAGGTCAAGCCACAATTTTATTGCCTCCACCCCCACCCCTACTCTGCACATGGCGCTGCAGCGCCAAGGCCCGGTCCCGAGACGAGCAATGGGGAGCCGTCAAGATAATTTTTGAGCTAAATGGAAGTCAAAATTGGCTCAGATCAGATAATTTTCCCATAAGAACTATGGTAGAGACGTGCTTGGTTGCATAGTCTAGGAACTGGAAGGTCACTTGTATTTAATGAGATGTTTGCATAGTCTGGGAACTAGGAAGGTCACTTGTATTTAGTGAGATGTTTGCATAGTCTAGGAACAAACTTCTGACAAGTTTATTTTCTCTGAAACTTCAGAGACACACAAACAGACTAAAGTAGTGGTTTATCATGGGCATATCTCTGCTTGCTCTTGAACTCATTCTGCACTTTTCACATGGTACAGCATATGAGCATAACTGCATAATTCTCTCTTTTTTATTACATTTCTCCCTCCATTTGCTTCATGACTTTTACTCTCGTTTTATTGCAGCAATTCCTCTGAACAAACAACTGTACACCTTCAGTTACATTTGTGTTACTATCGGTGCAGCTGGAATTGTGTTCTGCATGTTCTACTTCCTGTTAAAGATCTTCAAGAATCCTTAAAGGAATCCTTAAATTGGTGTGCAAAAATCATGAGAAATAAAGCTCAAAGATTCAAATCTTATACTATCACACATATACAATTCAGATTCAGAAAACGACATATACATGACAACTCAGTGACTTGAGTTTCATTCTGAGTGCAATGTTCGGTTTCAGCTCATTGCCTTGATGGTCTTGTACATTTCTTAAAATTCTAGGTTGACGTTCTGAATCTGCGTCACCCATTGTCGCCCCTGAAGTGGGTCAGCATAAACGCGATGCTGGTGTACATCATGGCGGCGATAGGCATCTTCGAATGGTTCCTCAACGGGTGATATTACGAGACCACCACCAACACGTTGGTAAGTGAAGCTCTACAAGCCCTCTGATCCGATCGTTGCATTAGAGGAGCTGAACTGGGTCGATTGTTCACTTCAGTATAAGCTCATGCTGCTGCTGCAGGTTTACTGGGTGAGGAAGCATGTGTTCCTCAGAGTGTGGCACCCGTTTTGAAGAGATGGACGTCCAGCAGGTACACCAGTTCAGTACTTCAGTTCTTCTGAACCATCACCAGTAGTTTTTTAACTATCATAATATAATAATTTTCCTTTGGCATAAAGAAAATCATCCATGAGATGGCAATAATAAAGGATGAGAACAACATGCTTAGGATTATTATGAGGCAGTACATGGGTGATGACTTGGCTTCATTGACCTTGCAAGATGTGAGCAATCTTGAGCAGCAGATTGAGTTCTCTCTATACAAAGTTTGTCTAAATCTGCGGCTCTAGAACAACTGAAAAGAAACTATATCCACTTGTGTGTTACTACACTACTTGCGTATGTTATATCTGTAAACTAATGATGAATATGACTTTCTTGTATGTTTATATTAAGGTGTGTAATGGTTATGTACAACATATATGCTGCTAGCAAAGTCTCTTTATTGACGAGTTTCATGAAGTTAAAGCTTGGATTTGAGAAAAAAGCTCAATCATTAGAGGGAGAAACATGAAAGATGTCATTATTTTCTGCTAATTATTTGGTTTTGTTAGACCTTACCTTGAAAATGAACGGTTAATTAAGTTTTTTGTGATTATATGGAATGCATTTGTTACTGTCCATTTATCTTGCTGAACATAATTATTGACACATTCGGTCAACCTCATACGTCTCTATTAGTTATTATCTCTATTGGTATATTTACTATTTTAGTGGTTAGACATAAAAGTTTAGAAAATTGTTATGAGCTGAAAATATATGCTTTATGTACTAGAACATAACTTGATCACAACACATTATAAGGATTAGAATCAAATTCATTGTAAAATATATTTACATTTAAATAAATGTCATGTTCTAAATATGTATTTGCTGTTGAGAACAAGGTTCCGTTGCAAAGCACAGATATCTGACAGACATCTGACTAGTAAATTAAAAATAGTAACATAAATACCAAAATTTTACTTGAGAAAAAAGATTTCCTTTCTAGATCCTGCCTAACGCTTTGGCCATGGGCACGCTTTCCCACCCAATTTTTTTATCCTGTGAAAACCCCATACTACTCTCCAAAATACGGGCTCCTCAACCACTAGACTAGGGACAAAATAATAACTACACTGTGGAGTATATATTATGAATCCACTCACGTTGGGCCAAAACCTAGCTACAACCTCTAGTTACATCCACTGAGCTGCCGCCCTCCACCCCACCGCCCTCTTAGGTGTCGTTTGGTTCAGAGATAAAGTGGGATGGGACGGTTTTGTCCCAGTTTTTTGGATAGGATTGTCTCATCTCGTGTTTGGTTACGAGGGATGGAGATGTTCTAGTTTTATGTTTGGTTGGTGGGTTGAGAGAAATGAGACTCTGCCTCAGAACCTCCATCCTGCATCGAAACACCTTCGGCCCGTTTCAAAATCTCTAACCCATCCCTAAAACCTCCATATCGGAACCTCCTCCAGTCTGCCATGGAACCTCTAGCCCGGTCTCGGAGCCTCCGAGCATAAGGTGGGACGAGTTCGTCTCTCCATTTTTGGGGGACGAGTTCGTCCCGAATATTGGAGGAATATTCTTTGGTGGGATGACTCCGTCCCACCTGACTTCAAACCAAACACTGTAAAAAACGGGACCATCCTATCTCATCCCACCTCGTCTCTCGAACCAAACGCCACCTTAGAGCCACCCCTCCGCCCTCCAACCTGCCGCCCTTGAGAGCCACCTCGCCACCCTCCTAGATCCACTCGGCTGCCACCCTCCTAGGTCCACTCCGCTGTCACCCAAAACCACTCTGCGCCTAAGCTCAAATACACCCCACTACAGCACACCACCACGATAGCCGACGAAGACATAGATAGAGATGGAGCCGTGACCTATAACTTAGAGATGAAAGAGTCACAACACTCCATCAAGCTCGGTTCAAACCCACCGGGGACACAACGACTATGATACCAAAATGCTTCATCCCAGCTAGCCTAGGTTCTACTGAATGCTCATGATTTAGCATTTGAATATCTAAAATTGACACTGCACAATTGAGAAACCATGTTGAAGAACATGGGTTTGATACTCCAGATGTGATGAGTGATTGTCAACGGAAGTCAAAGAAAGAGACATGAAGACCTGTCGTGTCTGAGGTGCGTGTGACTCAAGTACACGGGCAGCGAGCGACAGCCGGGCAGAGGAGCCGCGGAGTCGGGCTGGCCCAATCCGGGTACATGGGCTAGGAGCGGCAGATGATCCACTGGTCTGTTGACTGGGTTTGACTCAGGTACACGGGCAAAGAGCAATTGCCGGGCTGAGGAAGCTGCGGGGTCGGGTCGACCCAATCCGGGTACCCGGTGCGAAGACGGTGGACGCTTTGTCAGTTTCGGCGCAAAACTGACAACCTATGATTATTGTGTTTTTAGGATATTAATATTTAGTTTTTAAGTACAGAATATTTTTATTTGTGTCAGTTGATTTTTCCAAGGGTATTTTAGGATCTTCGGAATTTATTTTAGAGTCAGTGTTAATTTACCCTAGGGGTAAATTAGTCTTTTCATGTATTAGGAGTCACCTATAAATAGGCCCCTGTCCCCCTAGGTATAGGATGATTGTTCTTCCCAGATCAATCTACAGTCCATTTTTTAGTTTCGCCCACATTTGTCTTCCACCAAAAAGTTTTCATCTACAAACCTTTCTCTGGCGTGGCATCACCGGGCGCAAAGTTATCGTGTTTTTCCTTCTCTTGCCGGCAGTAGCACGCGCATGAATTGTCAAATCGCTGGCGTGTATCTTCACGGCAGCTGCATCGCCCGTACCGGTTTTCTCTTCGTGGGCCCCACGCACGGCTGTAGTTGTTTTTCCGGCCGGTGTGCAAACACATGGCGCGCGGTTCGGTTTTTTCCTGTGGCACGCGGCACGAGGCCAGCAACACCTAAAGCCTAGGCGGCTAGCAGCAGGGTGAACAGGCAAGTTGCGTAGCTAGGGATGGATATGGATGTCAGGATATCCGAATTATTCGTATTCGTATTCGAATAACTGTAAATATGAATATTCGTATTCGTATCCGAATTAAATATGGATGACATTCGGAAATATCCGAATTCGTTTTACAAATGTGGATATGGAAACGGATATCCGAATTTTGCTGAATATGGATATGAAAATGGATACATCCGTATTCGTTTTAGGATTTCACACAGATTAAATTTAGATTCAAGATAATATATTATCACTATATTAATGGTTTATTTATTATTTATATAATTATGGAATACTTAAGTTAGTGAATATTAATAAGTTATGGTTTAAAGTAAATTGATGGTTAAATGTTTGTTTGAACTTGAAATTTTTTATATAATTAAAATACAACATATCTCATTTCATATAATTTTTTGTATTTTTTAGATACATTTTCTATTTTTAACTCATTAATTGTGTTTCTAGGATTTAAATTGAAATATGTGAAATTTGAAATGCAAGTACCTAAAATAATGCACTAAAATTTATAGAAAAATTGCATTCACTATTTTGTTTCCATTTTTAGTTCTTATCCACGAAATTTAAAGAAATATTAAAAAATTTATGTTACAACACTTCATTGGTAATGTTGAGCTTAAGGGTTTTTTAATTATAAAAAAACAAATAAAGTCTGAAAAATACAAGACTTATCATGGTGTTATAATATTATACGTAGATACCATGATAAAATTTTTAAAATATTTCAAAAAATGTATCATATAGGATGTTAAGAAATCTGATATTTACTTGAGAGGAAATATAGTTTTGAGAAGGAATGGGCTATGGTTTAAAGTAAATTGATGGATAAATTTTTGTTTGAACTTGAATTTTTTTATATAATTAAAATACAACATATCGCATACCATATAAATTGTTTGTATTTTTCTAGATCTATTTGATATTTTTAACTCATTAATTGTGTTTCTAGTATTTAAATTGGAATATGTGAAATTTGAACCGCAAGTACCTAAAATAATTCACTAAAATTTATAAAAAAAATCACATTCACTATTTTGTGTCCATTTTTATTTATTATCCACTAAATTTAAAGAAATGTTAAAAAAATCATGTTACGACACTTCATTGGTAATGTGGAGCTTAAGGGTTTTTTAATTATAAAAAATCAAATAAAGTCTGAAAAATATGAGACTTGTCACAGTATTATAATATTATATGTAGATATCATGATAAAATTTTTAAAATGTTTAGAAATTTTTATCATTTAAGATGTTAAGAAATTTGAGATTCTCTTGAGAGGAAATAGAGTTTTGAGAAGGAATAGGCTATGGTTTAAAGTAAATTGATGGTTAAATATTTGTTTGAACTTAAATTTTTTTATATAATTAAAATACAATGTATCTCATACCATATAAATATTTTGTATTTTTATAGATCTATTTTCTATTTTTAACTCATTAATTGTGTTTCTAGTATTTAAATTGGAATATGTGAAATTTGAACTGCAAGTACCTAAAATAATGCACTAAAATTTATAGAAAAATCACATTCACTGTTTTGTGTCCATTTTTAGTTCTTATCCACTAAATTTAAAGAAATGATAAAAAATTTATGTTACGATACTTCATCAGTAATATGGAGCTTAAGGGTTTTTAATTATAAAAAATAAAATAAAGTCTGAAAAACACGATATTTGTCACAATGTTATAATATTATACGTATATCATGATAAAAGTTTTAAAATATTTCGAAAATTTTATCATATAGGATGTTAAGAAATCTGAGATTCTCTTGAGAGGAAATAGAGTTTTGAGAAAGAATAGGCTATGGTTTAAAGTAAATTGATGGTTAAATGTTTGTTTTAACTTGAATTTTTTTATATAATTAAAATACAACATATCTCATACCATATAAGTTTTTTGTATTTTTCTAGATCTATTTGCTATTTTTAACTCATTAATTTTGTTTCTAGTATTTAAATTGGAATATGTGAAATTTGAACTGCAATTACCTAAATTAATACACTAAAATTTATAAAAAGATCACATTCACTATTTTGTGTCCATTTTTAGTTCTTATACACTAAATTTAAACAAATGTTAAAAAATTTATGTTACGACACTTTATTAGTAATGTGGAGCTTAAGGGTTTTTTAATTATAAAAAAATCAAATAAAGTCTGAAAAATACGAGACTTGTCACAGTGTTATAATATTATACTTAGATACCATGATAAAATTTTGAAAATGTTTCAAGAAATTTATCATATAGGATGTTAATAAAATTTTGAAAATGTTTAATTTTTAAAAACAATAAAATTCAGCCAATTCTTTCTAAATTGCCGCCTGTTTTTTCTGCATTTGCGAGTCTGGACTCAATTTGTGTGTTCTTGTTGGTTGAAATGTATGATGAATTTCGGTTCAATACTTTATGTAGTTCTTGTTGGTTGTTGTGTATGATTAATTTTAGCTAGTGTTGTTTAAAATTTTAGTTTGTGCATGGTTTATTGTGTATCATTGTTTCTTATTAATTATTATTCTAATTTGGTATATTGGACCCTTTGGACTTTTAAAAATTTTGTGAAACAACGAACATTTGGAGTTAAACCGAGTAAACATCTGAATACATATTCGTATTCGAAACATCCGTTTTGTATTCGTATTCGAGAACATCTGAATCCGCATTCGTATTCGAATTAAAATATGGTAAATAGTGCTATCCGGATTCGTTTCCATCCGTATCCGATGTGAATCCATCCTTATGCGTAGCTGCGTTTTGCAGCGCAGCAGGCGGCGGCAGTCCCTAGCAGCAGGGCCCACGGCGGTGCGGTGGGAAGACACGGCGCGTGGATCAAGAAATTTTCTTCTAGCGCAAAGCAACAAGCAGCCGGAGTTTCTTTCTCCCTTCTACACGCTTCCCAAGAGCACGACTAGATTCATCACAAGAAAGCATCAGGCATTCGGCCGGGTACTTTGTGCGCGGCGGCGACTTCAGCTGCGAAGTTTTTTTGGTGCACGGCAGATGCGATTGATCTAGCAGATGCAGGTTAATTAGTTTAATCTATTATTTCTTAGCTGTTTAATTAAAACCATATTGATCTATTTTTAATTAGCAGTAAAATTGTTTTTAGTATTTTCGTAGATATTTTTTATCTGCTAGATATTATTATTTAATTTGCTTATTAATTATCTCATATGAGTTATTTAAATATATCTGTTTAATCTGCTCATATAAAAAGAAAAGAAAAATTTATTAGTCACGGTTGTTTATTCATTTGATTAGTATTTTATTTCTACACTGAAATATAAATATTTCGTGATTTATCCAGGTGTTTTTATTTACTGCAGTATTTTTATTTAGTTTATCTTTAATATCATTTAAGTTAAGATACTGATCATTTTTAGGCTAGACAACTTTAATTCCAGTAATTTTCTTTGCTAATATTATTTGTCTGGGTTAAGTTCGTTTGGGTATTGGGATTAGATAATAGTTTAGCAAGAAATTTTTTAGGCACCCATTCACCCCCCTCTGGTCGCTACTTTCGGTCCTACAACAATTTACAAAACAAGATATATTTTCCATTTTATATATGTATTCTTTAAGTTCTTGAATCATATATTTAGCTATATAGAGTTCTGTGTTTTTTAAATTAAAAGATATTTTGGTACATCCAACTGTTATATGTAAATTTGTTGCATCTTTTTAGCTTTCATGCATGTATGTATTGCGCATACAAATGCACATTATCATGTGGACAATGCAGTTAGGGAATTCATGATCCGTAGAAACATTACCCTTAAGCCCCTAGATAGGAGCAATATGGATCCCATCACTGAAAACATTCACTTGTGGATCTCATTTTCTCCTCACATAGATACACTCTCATAGGTCTGCACATGTGGAAATCATTTCAGTATAATCTGTGATCTCTTCTCAAGGGAATAATCATCCCTTTTGATGTTATTGAACACTTGAATAAGTAACAACTTGCTTGCAATACAAGATGTTAAACTGACTGACCTACCGTTGGATCATTATCTAAAAAGAACTTGCTGGTAGAAAGTACAAAACAAGTTGCACAAACAAATATCTATTCATTACTATCAAGTATCAACCAACACTAGCAGGGATGCTCTTTCTGTTAGTTCACTGCATGGTGTCCACTTTTTCTATACCGATCTTGGATAATCTGCCCATCCTTGGTGATTGGACCATTGTTGCATGCTATATGTATTTTTTTCAAACCTACGGTCTCTGAAACATTCTTTTGTAGTGTTAAAACATCTACTAGTTGTCTAGTTAGTTCTTGCACTACAGAGGTAATAGTTGTATTAAAATTTGTTCCACAAATAGGATATAATGAAAGGCTACGGACCTTATAAATTGAGGAGAACAACAAAAAGATGGAGGCATTGGGTCTCTGTTCCTTGGCCACTTCTATTAATAATAGCATGGCAAATGCAAGTTCTCAGAAACCAAACAAGCAAACAAATAAGAAAAATACTGATGCGGGATCAGATTTATCCGAATATCTTCCTAGAGCTAAAGAGGGCCAGGAGGAGCAAGATGAATGTGATAATACTAGCTTAGAAAAGATATCTTCTTAATCTTGGTTTGGGGTCTAACATTTCATTGTCCGATATAGATTCTAAGACTTATTTTCATACAAGTTCTAATAACATAATTGTCCCTTGTGTATTAGGAAACTGATAGTAGAAAGAAGCGGGGTTGACTATCCAAGAAGAAGAAGACCAAGATGCCTCTAGGTGGAACAAAAAGAGTGAGGGCAACTCAAGGAAACGAGACAACTCCTAGAGTTTTAACAAGGTCTAGAAAAAAGTACAGCACCAACTTCCAAAAATATAGGACTGAGCAACACTTAGATCCACAACCTAAGAACAATGGTGTTGGCGTAAAAGATTACGCTAACATGTTCTTGAAGATTAAGAACTAACAAACAGAGAGTTTGTGTTGAGAACTATCTCGAGCCTCCGAATAGGATAATAGCTCAAGTAGTCTGAAATTATGTATTGAATAGCTGAGTATTCGATGCCTATTACAGGGTAAGAAGAAGGGTATTTATAGGCAAAAAGTCTAACGAAAAGACCTATTTACCCCTCAATTACAACCGGCATAGTGAAAACTATTTGGTACCCCAAATAGGGTTAAAATAGTAAAATCTATCCAGAGAAGACAGATAAGGCAGACATCTTATCAGTCTTGCTGTTTTCCATTGTAGCTTCGGAGCCTTCGGAGGATGCCTTCGAATCATGAAGCCGAAGCATCCTTCGGCTTAGAAATTTCATCACCTCCGGAGATGAACACAAGCTTTGATGCTGATAAATCATCTTTGACTGTTAATCTCTAAAGCCCTGAGGATGAAGTATTTTCCCCCAACAGTAGCCCCTCGAATACGCTTCTCCGATTTAACCTGTATGAGTATTTTCATATTCAGGGACTTAGAGAAATTTGAAGGCGTTATAGTTATCCGAAGGGTATTTGACATCGAAGTATCCCCGATGAAAGCTTCGAACTGGGACTTTTGTGTGAACACTTCGCAGGAAAGGGAACTGTTATAGAGGCGGAACGTCGTGAAAAGCCATTAATTTTGAGCCGTTACCCTTCAAGTAGCCGTTATGCTCCCGAAAAAGGAAACGGTCGAAATTTTACCGTGGGTTCACACCTTTTCACTTCCTGGTCCCACACGTCAGCTGCAGAAGTCGAATCTACAGTGTGAACGTGATCGAAGCACAATAGCTAGCGGAAAGGCTATAAAAGGGGGTCGAAGCCCACCGAAAATTTTTACAGAGCCTCACTTCCGAAGCTCACTTTCTTCAACCTTCAAACCTCCCCTTAACTTTCTGAGTGATCGAGTCATGGCGAGGACCAGCACAACCATGCCAGCGGCAGCAAGCACTTTGGCGCAAAGGCAAGCTTGGGCGGCTTCGGCAGCTGCGGCCATGGTGGGGGATTGAGGAGGTTCTTGGCCCAAAAATCCTCGGGAGCTCCGTCCTCTATCCAAGAAGCAGATCCCGCAAAGCTTCCTCATCGGCCAGTCCACAAGTACTACGGAATCCATCGAAGAGGCAGTGGCCAGGAAGATGGGCCCCGGAATGAGGACTCGGGTCCCTGGAATAGAGTCGACCCCAAGGCCGTGGAGTGGAGAAGTAGTAGTCTTCGAAGCGTTCTTTGAGGCTGGACTTGGACTCCCTGCCATCGATTTCTTATCAGAGGTATTAGAAATGTTTCACATTACCTTACCTCAGTTGTCCCCCAACGCCATCGCAAGGCTGGCGGTCTTCGAGTGGGCCCTTCGGGCCGAAGGATGCGAAGGAAGATCAGAGATCTTCGCCACCACCCACAAAGCCACCTGCCAGGCGAAGCCACAAGACGGCCCTGGAGACACCAAGGTGTTGACAGCCTTCGGAAGCATCAACTTTCAGCTGCAAAAGGAGCATGCACAACATTTCCCTGTGAAGGCCATCAACAACCGATGGTATACCAACTAGATCCTCCGGTGGTTTTACGCTGAGGTCAGAGAAGGCTCTAGCTTCGTGGGGCCCCTTCAAGAAATCTGGTTTCGGAAGGAGGCCGAAGTCACTCCGAACCTGAGCCTGCTCTCAACATGGCTTGGGTTACTCTCCTCGATAGCCAGCCGCATGAGCATGCGGGATCTGGCAGAAGAATTCATCGCCCTCCAGATCCCGCCTCTCGGAGCTGACTGGCCGATAGTGTTCCAGAACGCTTTGGAGGGAGAGATTCGAAGTCTAGGTAAACCTTCGATCTTCCTGCAGTGACATATTAGGAAAGGAATAACATACTTATAATATGCTACCTTTTTCCAGCGGCTCCTTTGGCGCTAGCTCTGGAGCAGATAGCGAGAGCCACCGAACGGGTGCTCGGAGCCCCTACGGTGGCGGAGAGGCAGAAGAGGATAGAGTTGGTGGGAAGCTGGGAGCACTTCAACAGAGTGTGGAGGGCTCTTGGAATGGAGCCCCCACCTCTGCCAGACTTCGACTCGACCGGAGTGGCCCCTCGAAAGAGGAAAGCCACCGCCGAGCCTTCAAAGAAGACCGTCAAGGCCCTAATCAAGAAGGGGAAGAAAACGACAAGACCTCCTCCTCAGCTGACTTCGGTGTCCTCGCCTTCCTCCTTGGGCATTCGGAGCTCTTCATCGAAAGACTATGGGATAAAGGACTCCGATGCCCGAATGGGAAGGCCCTCGAAAACTATCTTATTGATGATAGTTCAGACGAAGCCATGGATGCAGCCAGAGCTCCTTCTCGAGAGGCCGCGGAGGCAGACACAACACACTCCCCTGAGCCCATTGCCGCGAGCTCAGAGCTTTAGGCAACTATTCCCAATTCGCCTGTGGCTGGGGTGATAGTGCCGGAGGTCGAGGCGCCTGCAACGGCTACACCAGAGCGGACTTTGAGGGATAACCTCGACGAGTACCTATAGATGTACGAGGTCTTGGAGGACCCTGCAATTCTGCCTCAAGGCGCAAATGAAGGTATACTTCGAAGCTTTTGCCTTTACAACTCCTGCAACAGTTATTACCCACAAATATTCACTAAATACTTTAATGTTGTAGGTGCATCGAGGAGTAGTATAGCTCCGATCACAGATGGAGCTTCAGCTTCTCTCGGAGTTGAGGCTCCGGCTGACACAGTAGCTCTGACGACTAGAGCCGTCTCGGGCGAAGCAGTTCCAGCCGAGGGGGCATCAGTCGAAGGAGGATCTACCTCTGCCGGAGTCCCTGCTCTAGCTTTCGTGCCGGGGAGGGGAAAGAGCATGACGAGCCTCGGTCCCCTCCCTGCTTTGACGGTGACGCCTTCCTCCAACGATCCTTCGACAAGCAATTCGGAAGAGGAGGCAACTGTAGACGATCGCCAGGCTTTGTCCTGGCTCCCTTTGTTGGCTCCATTCTTGGAGCAATGAACAGGCCTCCGGGCGCTTCTGGAGCCCTTGGCGGAGAAGGGCCAAGAAGTCATAAACTCCGACTTGGTCTCCGTCTTGAGCGAAGCCAGAGCCCCGGAGCTCAATCTAGGCCTCGAAAGGGCTGCCCTTCAGGTATGCAACATACCACAAGTGCATTCAATCAATAAATGGAATTTCTTAGTACTTACTTGCTCTTTTTGCAGCAATTTGTCCTTGCTAGAGTGGAAGTGACTTCCAATGAGGTCGAAACTAATCGGCTCAAAAGGAAGGTTACTACCCTCTATTCCACCCTTAAAAGCTCTGAAGACAAAACACTTCGACTGGAGGAAGAGCTCCTCGAAGAACGGAGGGCTAGGGACGCCACCGACGAAGCACTCCGGATCGAGCGGCAGAGCAGCACTGCACTCCAAACTTCGGCCCAAGAGGCCGAGGCCGAATGTGTGGTGCTCAGAGCAGAGGTGGAGAAGCTCTGGCAAATAGCAGCCACTTCAAGCACACAACTTGTAGAACTCCAAGACTCACTTCAACAAGCCATGGCTCAAAAAAGCACTCTGCTGTCCAAAATGACCGAAGTGTCTGCTGCTGCTACTGGGCTGGAGGCTGCAGAAGTGAAGAATGCTGCAATAGCGGAGCATACCTTGGATGCCCTTCAGGGTACCTTGGAATACTTTGGCACAATGTACCCTTCATCTTCGACTGTAGCAAACGAGCCCCTCGACCGGAAGATAAAAATGATTCAAGTGGCGATGAAGCTGATGATGGGCTCCGGTGTCCGGTATAGAGAGATCTCCAGACAAGTTGCTGGGATTGGAGTCCTCCGTCACATCGAAGCTCTTGGGATTTCGGTTGCTCCGGTTGGGGGTTCGACGCCTGTAGGCTTTGCCGACGAGGACTTGTTGCGTCCTTCGTAGGATGTAGCTTCTGCCTGGGAAGCTTTCCGGGCAATCTGGAAAACAGACCACAAGGCAGCAGCCAAAGCTTGGATTGATGAGGCTCGCCGGCAAAAGCAAGCTCAAACAAGGCCTCCACTTCCAGCTTCGCCAGCCCCGACAACACCTACTCCGCCAGCCGACCCGCAGGTCTAGTCTTATAGGGCGCTTAAGCATGTACAAGAAATCTTGTAAAGCCCCTTATATGAATGAAAAGTTTATAAACAAGGAACTTTGTTTGGATGTTTATTCTTTTAGGTTTTGCCATGCACTTAGGAGCTTGACTTCGAAGTATTGGAACTTAACGAAGGGCTCCTTCAGCAGTGGTCTGTCCTCAAAAGCTTAAGGCCTTATCGATGCTCGCGCTTCTCTGTTCCTCACGTAGATCAAGGGGAGATAGCACCCAAGTCCACCACGAAGTCTTAGCTTATATTAAGGAAGAAGATAAGGAAGAAGCATCTTCATCCTCTGAGTACGTAAATTGGTCTGACTCGGAATACCAGGCCGAAGATCTGGCGAAGGCTAGCTTCAAAAGGCTTCTGTCTTGGGCTGAACTTCAAGAGGAGCAGAAAAAACTGCGAGCTTCGAAGAAGAAAAACACTCAGACTAAGAAGAAAGTCCTGAAGGCTTCGAGCTCCGAAGGTCGAAGTGGTCTTAGAAGTAGCTCTAGAGGTCGGAGGGGTCTCCGTTTTTATCTAGGATTAGACCAAAACTTCTCTTGATGTAAAAATATGATTATCCAATTAATATGAATTGCTTCAAAAGTATCTTTTGTTGTTCCTTACTCCCCTGACCCTCCTTGTGGGTGGGGGACCATACGCGTTGCGATAGGGTCCGTTAGACACAATGATTTATATAACAATCTGATGCTTCCCACAACACTTGGTAATCATACTTTACTCTTTCATAGAGTTCTTCGAACTATATGTTCGTATTATGATGTTTATAAGTTTCAGAGCTAAGTTTATACTTGTAAACTCCCATAGCAGTCGCTTAGGACTTTAAAAGTGTTTCATTGGTCGGAGCCTTGAAACCTTATTGCTTGGTCACCTTCGACTCTTTTACAGATGCTTTGAACGCGGAGGCCGGAAATCTATTCTTTTAAAGTCCTAAGACTCTTCTACAGATCCTAACAAGCCGGAGCCTAAAATCCATAGGCTAGCCACCTACGGCTCTTTTACAGATGCTTCGAACCCGGAGGCCGAAAATCTATTCGTTTAAAGTCCTTAGACTCTTCTATGGATCCTAACTAGCCAGAGCCTGGAATCCGTAGGCTGGCCACCTACGGTTCTTTTACAGATGCTTCAAACCCGGAGGCCGGAAATCTGTTCTTTTAAAGTACTTAGACTCTTCTACGGATCCTAACAAGCCGGAGCCTTGAATCCATAGGCTAGCCACCTACGGCTCTTTTATAGATGCTTCGAACCCGGAGGCCGGAAATTTGTTCTTTTAAAGTCCTTAGACTCATCTATGGATCCTAACAAGCCAGAGCCTGGAATCCATAGGCTGCCAATGGAATCCTTGAACCAATGGTTCGAAGGCCGTTGGCTGGGTTCCTTGAAAGATGCTTGACTCCGCAAGCATCTCCGTTATCCTGATGCATCCACCAGAAGTAAGGGATATTTGAGGAGTAAACAAAATTTGAACCTCCATCTTTATTTAGAAAGGTACTTTTACAATTGATTACATGGAGCCCCTAAGCGTAATAACGTTTAAGGTGCTCCGCATGCCATGCATGCTTCAACTCTTTCCCTTCAAAATTAGCTAATTTAAACGAGCCGGTGCGCCCTGAGCGTAGGATAATATATGGTTCTTCCCATTTATTCCCTAGCTTCCCCGGAGCTATTACACTTCGCAATACCAAATGACCTGGTTTAAGCTCGTTCAGTTTTATCTTCGGGTCATACCATGTCTTTGTTTGGTCTTGGTACTTCGTCAGATTGGCGATAGCTCGAAGCCTTGTTTCTTCTGACAAGTCCAGCGAAGTGCTTCTCTCGTCTTCATTTCCAGGTTCTACTACACGAAGGGATCCCCTTTGAGTTCCATAGGAGTCATTGCCTCATCTCCGAATAGCAGCCTGAATGGGGTGAAGCCTGTGGACCTGGCTTGAGTGGTCCGAATGGACCATAGAATCTTAGGAAGTTCTTCGGTCCACAGCCCTTTGGCTAGCCCGACAATCCTTCGATTTAAACCGGAGAGAATATTTCCATTGGCTCGCTCGACGGCTCCGTTGGATTGTGGATGGCGAACTGCTGCGAAGCATAGTTTGATGCCCAGTTCTTCACAAAAATCTTTAAAGGGTTTGACCTCGAACTGGGTTCCATTATCTACAGTTAGCTCCCTTGGCACTCTGAACATGCATATGATATTTTGTCAGAAGAATTTTTGCACATTCCTTGAAGTGATAGCAGTTAGGGGTTCAGCTTCGACCCATTTAGAAAAATACTCAATTGCTACCACTGCAAACTTTGAGCTGCCTTTTGCCATTGGAAAAGGGCTGATGAGATCCATCCCCCATCGTGCCATTGGCCATACTGGGCTCAATAACTTGAAGTGGTGCTGGTGGACGGTGGCTCCGTCTACCCATCCACTTGCATCCTTGATAGGTTCAAACTAATTCTTCTGCATCTCTTACAATTGTTGGCCAGTAGAGCCCCTGCCGAAGTGTCTTTCCTGCTAGAGCACGGGGGGCCAAGTGGCTTCCACATAAACCTTCGTGAATGCCCCGAAGTATATCTTGGCCTTCGGGTTGTGAGATGCACCGGAGTAAGGGAGAACAGACTCTGACTTTGTATAATATCCCATTGACAAGCTCATAATTTCGAGCCCTTGCTTGCAACCTTCGGAAATCCGAACCTTCTGGCAAGACTGCGCTGCTTTGCAAGACATCCATTATCGGAGCCCGCCAGTCTGTAGCTGGGATGCAAAGGACTTCTGCGGAGGGTAATTGATTTACTGTAGGCTTGACAAGTTCTTAATAGAAAGCACCCTCTGGGACGTCCAATGCTCCGACTGCAGCCTTCGCTAGAATGTTTGCAAGTTGATTATCTGCTCGAGGGATGCTCCGAACAGAAAATCCTTTGAACATTGCTTCTGTCTTGCGGATTTCTTCCAAATACTTTGCAAGATGCGGGTTCCTTGCTTGAAAGCTTTTGTCAACATGTCCTGCGACGACTTGGGAATCTGTTTTAATTATAATTCTTGCTGCTCCAAGTGCCTTTGCCTTTCGAAGGCCTAGTAGGATTCCTTCGTATTCTGCGATATTATTGGTGGTCTTAAAGTTGAGCCTCGCAGAATACATGGCCTTTTGCCCTGACGGCGATATTATTATAGCTCCAGCTCCGGCACCAGATGCCTGATAGGCTTCGTCAGAAAAATTGTCCATAGACCTTCGGAGGTTTCTTCTGGAGCCCAAACTACAAATGGAGTCCACTCTGCCACGAAGTCAACTATGATATGAGATTTGATAGCTGTTCTCGCCGTGAAGGAAATACCAAAGGGGGCTAGCTCGACAACCCATTTTCTGATCCTACCCGTAGAATCTTTGCTCCGAAGCATATCACCAAGGGGATACGAGGTAGGAACGATTAGGTTATGTGCTAGAAAGTAATGCCTTAGCTTCTACGAGGCCATTACTAAAGCATAAGAAATTTTTTTGAGCTCGGAGTATCTTATCTTTGCTCTAGACAAAGCTTCTGAGATGAAGTAAACTGGGTTTTGTACCAGCTTTCCTTTAAGCTCAACTTCCCTGACCAATACTGCATTTACTGTGGAGCCCGTTGCTGCAAGATAAAGAAGGAGAGTTTCTTCTAGGAGGGGCACAGTAAGTGTTGATAAGCTTCCGAGGTATTCTTTAATATCATCGAAGCTCTTCTAGCACTCCGGCGTCCAGTTAAAACTTTCG
This sequence comes from Zizania palustris, assembly GCA_019279435.1. Classification (NCBI taxonomy): domain Eukaryota; kingdom Viridiplantae; phylum Streptophyta; class Magnoliopsida; order Poales; family Poaceae; genus Zizania; species Zizania palustris. Next base: position 7,323,941 of record JAAALK010000287.1, read on the forward strand.
GACCCCTTTAGAGCTTTAAAAATTGGAAGGCTTCGCTCAGCTGATCTGGCTAGGAATCTGCTGAGAGCTGCGAGCCGTCCTATGAGCTTCTGGACCTGCTTCAAATTTTCTGGTGGAGCCATTCTTTGCAATGCACTTATCTGCGTTGGGATAGCTTCGATTCCCCTACTCGAAACTAAGTACCCTAGCAGTTTTCCTGCTTGCGCCCCGAGTATACATTTTTTAGGGTTGAGGCGAACTCCACATGCTCAGAGGCTCTCAAATGTTTCAGCTAAGTCTAGGCTATGATGGTGCTTTACAACACTCATTATTACAATATCATCCATATAGGCTTCGATATTTCGGCCTATTTGATGACCTAAAGCCTTAGCTATCAAACGTGAGAAGGTGGCTTCGGCATTCCGCAAGCCAAAAGGCATTCTTACATAACAAAATACTCCAGATGGGGTTATGAAACTCGTCTTGGCTTCGTCTTCACATTTTAGCCAGACCTGATGATAACCGGAGTAAGCATCCAGGAAGCTCAGATATTTGGAGCCAGCCGTAGAATCTACCAGCTGGTCTATTTGGGGCATAGGGTAGGGGTCTCGTGGGCATGCTTTATTTAACGATGTGAAATCAATGCACATGCGCCACTTGCCGGAGCCCTTTTTCCTGACAAAAACAGGGTTAGCTAGCCACTTCGTGTGGGCTACTTCCCTGATGATGCCAGACCTTAGCAATTTTTCCACTTCTACCTTGGTGAGGTCTGCCCTCTCTGCTGATAACTTACGGAGCCCCTGGTGCACTGTCCTAGCCTTCAGGTTGACAAGCAAACTATGCTCGATGATACTTCGGTCAACCCCGGTGATGTCTTCGTCGGTCCAGGCAAAGATGTCCAAATTTTGCTTGACTACTTCCTCCAACGAAGCAGCTATCTGCGGAGGTAGCCCCTTGCCGAACTGTATTGGGTACTCCTTGCCATCCTTCAGAATTATCTTCGTGATGACATTACCTTCCGGGCTTGGCTTTAGAGAAAGGCCCTTCGAGGAGTTTGAAGACTCCGAAGCCTCCTCTGTGTGCTCCGACACACTGTGCACTTGTCGAGGGTCCAATGGCTGACCGTGGCCATACTCCATTCTTTGGGCTACAGCTTGGTCTCCTGAGATAGTGAGAACTCCACCTTGCGTGGGCATCTTGAGACATAAGTAGTTGTGATGTGCTATAGCCCCGATCTGGTTCAACATCCCTCATCCAAAAATCGCATTATAGGCATATGGGGCGTCGACGACGTCGAAGATCATTTCTTCCACCCTGGCTAAAGGACCCTCTCTGAAGGCAACCTCGAGGCCTATCTGGCCGAGGGCATCGAGAGGCGGACCTGCGAAGCCTTGGAGTGGGCGGGCCGCCGGAAGTAAATGCCTCCGAGGAATGCACATCTGGTCGAAGGCCTGGACAAGAAGTATATCTACGGAGCTCCCTCCATCTACCAGGATCCTTCGAACTTCGACTCCATCTATATCAGCTGAAATGACTAGGGGGTCAGCATGAGGGAATTTTATCCCCACAACATCATTGGCAGCAAAGGAAATAGGTACATGAGACCACTCGGGCATTCCCGCCGCAGAATTTTAGGTCCCTATGTGCCCTACTTCGTGGACATATTCCCGCCGCTGCCTTTTTGACATGTTTCTGAGGGTCCCCTCTCCTGAGATGGGCTGGACCACTCGTTTGCCACGATCTTGGGGATCTTCCTGCTTCGGTGGTGGCATAATATTGGCCACCGGGAGCTGCATGGGTGCTTCGGGGATGTCGGCTCGGGCCACGGTTTGCACGGGCTCTGAACGTGCCACTAGAGGGGCTCGATCTGAAGTACCTCGCACTGTACTTCGTCCAAGGTATTCACCCTGAAGGGTTAATACAGACTTACAATCCTTCGTGTCATGGCTTCTATTCTCGCCATGCACACAACAGAAGAAGCTCTGGCGCCTGCAAGCTATTCTTTCTTGGGGCTTCAAAGCTCCAACCTTGAAGCCTTGCGCTTGCTGAAAGTTGGCAGGTGCCTTTGGGGCAGAGGGTGAAATGTTCAACACCTCCGGGCGGAAGTGCTTCTTCCCTCGCCTATGATCATTTAAACGATTGTTAGGGGGAGCTTGCGGAGAGGTTGGGACTTCAGGCTCCGTCTTCACTTCTTGGAAGGCTGGTGCAGGTGCTGCAGTTCTTCGGAGGCAGCCTTCCTCTACCTTGGCATACTGTTCGAAGTATGCCATCAGCTGTGCCATAGATGACACCGGTTTCTGATGAAGCTTGCTGAGGAGATCTGAGTTCAACACCCCTTCGCGTGCGACATCGACTACCGAAGAGTTAGACAAGCCTTTGATCTGAGACTTAGTGTGGGTGAAGTGTGTGAAGTATTCCTAAAGTGTCTCCCCCACTTGCTGCTTCACCTGGAATAGACTCCTAGTCGACTTTGGGGCCACAAATATACCTTGGAAGTTGCTTACAAACTTCCTCTTCAGCTGCTCCCAAGACTTGATCGATCCTGGCTTTAGAGACTAGAACCATCGGAGAGCTACACCTTCAAGAGCGAGGGGGAAACACTTCGCCATAGTGTTACGCACCCCTCCACTGGCTTCTATCGCCAAGGCATACGAACGAGCGAATTCTCTAGGGTCAGACCCACCGGAGTACTTGTGCAGCTTCGAGGCTTTAAACCTGGGATCGAAGAGCACCTTTTGCAAGTCCGGATGCAACGGAGACTCGTCATCGAAGGATGCATTCTCGGCCTCCTCCGGGACTTGGACAACTTCGGGAAGGCCATAAGCACCACCGTCTTGAGGCCCTTATGGAGCATGAGTAGAAGCTTGAGAGCGGAGTCGATCCCGCAACATCTTGCCTCCACCTTGCCACTTCCTCCTGAAGTCACGCTACTTGGGTAGCCTTGTCGTCAGGAAGGTCTTCGTCTCGTTCGAAGGGGTGCTCCGGGTCTCGGGAACTGGCATAGTTGGTTTGGAGCACCATGGGAGCGGCTTGGGGGCCTCTGGGTGCTCGACGTCCGGTGGCCCCTTCGGGGGTTACCGGGATAACTGAAGGTCCTGCTCTCTTGGTCCGAGGGGACCTTCAGGGAGGATTGAAGGCTAGGCTCCGCTTGGGAGGCATAGTTAATGAAGATGAGGTCCGAAGACCGAGGACTTTGATTGGTTTGGGAAGGCGAGGAAAGGCCTTCGAGCTGCACTAGGAAGCCCCTTACCGAACGGTGCGCGGAATCTTGAGACTCCGAAGCTCCCTCCGCAAGTGCTCTTCGAAGTACAGTTAGTAGTAAAGAACCAACTTTTAGAACTAGGTTCCCCACGGACGGCGCCAACTGTTGGCGTAAAAGATTACGCTAATAGGTTCTTGAAGATTAAGAACTAACAAACAGAGAGTTTGTGTTGAGAACTATCTCGAGCCTCCAAATAGGATAATAGCTCAAGTAGTCTGAAATTGTGTATTGAATAGCTAAGTATTTGATGCCTATTATAGGGTAAGAAGGAGGGTATTTATAGGCAAAAAGTCTAAGGAAAAGACCTATTTACCCCTCAATTACAATCGACATAGTGGAAACTATTCGGTACCCCGAATAGGGTTAAAATAGTAAAATCTATCTGGAGAAGGTAGATAAGGCAGACATCTTATCAATCTTGCTGTTTTCCATTGTAGCTTCGGAGCCTTCGGAGGATGCCTTCGAATCATGAAGCCAAAGCATCCTTCGGCTTAGAAACTTCATCACCTCCGGAGATGAACGCAAGCTTTGATGTTGATAAATCATCTTTGACTGTTAATCTCTAAATCCCTGAGGATTAAGTGTTTTCCCCCAACAAATGGTGTCGACATTGTGGTACAATGTGAAGAAGAACATCATCCCCCAAGTCTTGTTCTAGACTGGTCTATTTTTGATGAACCAAGAAATTCACATGAAGATGAGGTCTCAAAACAGTTAGATGTTGCGCCTAAAGGCAAGTAACTGGTCATGCTTTCTAACATTCTTTGATTTTCTTAGAGTACTAAATCTCTTAGTGCCACATTTGTAGGTCAACAACATGCTCCAAGAAAACCAAGAAAACCAACAAAGGGCACATTGTTGGACAATATGAAAAAACTATGGGAATAATGTTACCAATTCAAGTTGCTACAGGGAACAAAAGGCTTGAGAAGTCTGTACAAGCTGCTAAGCTAGCTTCAGAGGCTAGAATTATCATTAGGTCCAACATATATATCCTAACTCACTGGAAAAATTACAAGAATGATGGAACCCATATGAAAGAATTTATGGGCAAGTTATCAGTAAGTAAATTGATACCTTCCATATCTATATAGTTCCTTTGATAAGTCATTGTATCGAATGCTAATAGTGAAATTCTAAGAGGGTTCATGGTTGTTTGACTTCTCTAGACCAGATTGGCAGTTGATGAAAAGGATAAGACAACAATAGAAGCCTATAGCAATATACTCCAAAGTGGGGTATGCTAGAGTAGATATTTTTTTGAAGAACTACTACATCGGTGTATCGACTAATGAAGTGAGGACAACTTCCCTTGTTTCGAGTTTGACTGATGAGTAGTGGCTTGAATTCGTGGAGAAGGGGTCTAGTGCAAAAGGGAAGGTATAATGTGCCAAAATACAACAACTTTTCTGTTCTATTTATTTTATATACAACTTACATGTTTTCCTTGTGGGAAGTTTCTGAGAAGAACAGGCGCAACTGTAGTAAGGTAAGGCACCATCAAGCGATGGGATCTCGCAGCTACATATCACACTTGTACACATACATAAATGCTAGCAATCTGGTACAATACATTATTTTCTCTTATCATGTTTGAAACCATGTGCATCTTGTATCCTATGAAAACATACATATCCTTTTCCTATAAATTTGTGTACATAGAAAATCTAATTTTCCTGCATTTCACGCTCAAATTAAATACCGAGGGAGAAAAACAAGGACCTAGAAGTGGATGCAATGGACATGTTTAGGATTGCCATACCAGCAAGAAGAAGGGTATGGCCGATGAGGTCCAAGAGACAGTTGTAAGTGCCTACATATGATTTAGTCTTATATTCAATTTGGGAACATATGTATGAGTTCTACATAGTGTATTGATGTTTGCATATTAGTGATGGATTACTTGTGTTGTCCGATGCATTTCATGGCTTCTTGTATCAATATTTTATTACTCATGCTACTATTATATTAAACTTCATAGTTAACTTAAGTCTCTAACAATCAACATTGGCATCATGAAGCCATGGAACTGTATGCACCCCTATGTCCTACCACACTAGATTTATTTGTCTAGCAGAATTTTTTGTATCAGATATCAACATTTTAGTTTTAGTTGGTTTTGTAGGTCCACCAGATTCCTTCAAAATTCATATTGTACTATAAGAAACATCTATGTATCTTTGTATTGTACAAGGTTTGTTGTTATCATTATATCTTCTTTCATTAACATATATTCCAGAAGCACGTAGACGCCTAGGGGTGGCCCTCTAAACGTCACACGACGCAACTGCCGCGTTCGGACGACCCTTGACCGTGATAAGGGAAAATATGGGTGGAGTCGCCAGTCAATTAAACCACACCACAAGTATAGCCGAAGTGAAGATAACCGATCAAACCGGCCAAGGAGGGGCCGGTTGGACCGAGGTACAGGAGGCGATCAAACCAGTGAAACCAGGCCACTCAAACTAGGCGTTTACCGGAGGTTCGACCATCAGTGTGAAGAGGATGCCATCGGATCGCCTGTGCGCGGGTGGTCGGACCAGCTATGAGCCATCGGTCAGACCAGCCTGTGCCGGCACGACCTGATCAGACTAGCTAAGGTTGGCCGGTTAGACCGACAAGAGGCCGATGATGACTCTAGCTCACGGTTGGGTGCTGCAGTGGTGAGGGGCTCGATGCAGGGCTTCTTGGGCGGTGTGGATGAACGTGTAGGCTCTGCAAAACACCAAGAAATCAGAAGCAATTCGGTCTAGAGACCGAATTACTGATAAAAACCGATAAAAAATGCGTTACAAGGATTAAACAGATGATTCATGAGCAAATCAAAAAGGATTACCGCGATTACGACGAGGTGGACGGATGGTTTACAGTGCAAACCAATAAAGATGGATGTGCTAAGGCTACTCCTAGGGCAAGGAAGGGTAAAATAACAATTCAAGGGAATAGTTGATTAGATTGGTTTGAATTGGAGAGAATCCCTTTGAATTGACCTTGTCCCTATATTTATAAGGGGTGTCTTGTCGTCCCTAGGCTTGACTTCTACTCTCATTTGATTATGAGATGAGTCCAAGTCATTAAAAATTAATTAGGGATCAAATCATCCCAAAACTAATTAATTCTTCTCGCACCCGGACTAGGCCGGTTGGACCGACATGTGCTAGGGCTCGCATATTTTCGGTCAATTTTACCAATTTCGACATTTTGATAATTTTGATCATTAATTCCATTTTTTGCTATCAACACATGCCCCCTTGCCTTTTGGCAAACTATAGAGCCAAAAGCACAATGGGCTAAGGGTGATATACTAAATATCGGTCTTACGACACCTCAAGCATCTTGCCACACACTTGGGATGTTCTTTTTGAAATATATACCATTTAGATCTCTACGAAATTGCTCTCCTTGCAAGGACTCTAATAAATATGCATTACCTGGAGCGATTTCAACAACTTTAAACGAACCTTCCCAACTGGGCGACCATTTACCAAACTTTGGGCTTTTAGTGCCTAAAAGAAAAATCATCTTCAAAACTAAGTCATTAACCTAAAACGATTTTGTTTTCACATTCTTGTATTAAGCTCTAGCCACTCTTCTCTTGTCTCTTTCTATAGCCTCTAGAGCCTTTAATCTCTTGTCAGTCACTTCTTCCAAATTGTCCTTCAAGAGAACTTCATAATCACCAACCGATAAGCCATCTTGCTTAAGTAACCCATTGACGCCAAGATTTGGTAAAGCCTAGAACCCACAAAGGATGTCGCACGTTCAGCAAAAGTTATGAAGAGTTCGGTCAAAGATGGTCAAGGAAGCCCGTCCATGTTGTTACAACATGACCAGATGCAGAGGAGCCAATGAAGATAAAGATGAAAAGAAGATAAATCTAGAATCGGTTAATACAGAGTGCTTGGACGGCAAGTCTCCGGACTATAATTATGTACCTCTATTTAGTTTAGAAACACACATCTCTGTCAAACAACTACTCGATGCATCACCAACCTTGGTTCTCAAGGTTTATCCCGGTAGGGTTCGGCACTCGGAGATAGGCTGCATTGTTTCGATCTCCAGCGAAGTGGTTAGTCCTACCACCCCGATGACCGTATAAACTAGGTCAGTATCCTCACGTCTGCATCAGTTTGATCTCTTAAGGTGAACGTCAAAATAGTACATTCACCAGTTCTCAGTGTATCAGATAGGTCTAAGTTTGCATCAGATTGATCTCTTAGATTGATGTGATCTAGGTGTGGTAGTTTGAGGCTTCATCGGTTAATCCGACATCTCTTGCTATTGTATCTTTTTATGTTGTATACCGTTGATCTAAATAAAGCATGCCCGATACTTTGATATATTATTAAGATCATCGTGACTAGATACTGTCTATGTTAGGTCCGATCTATTTATTGTGATGATTTTCATGATATAGACATGTTATCTGGTACGTTTTATTTATTTCTGTCGGGGTACAAGCCGATGGGTTATCTTCAATTCAACGCCACATCTTATTTTCCATCGAAAAAGTGCTCATCGGCCTATGTGGTAAAACCGCCCATCTTATCATGGATGGGAATGTAAGCTATAATCATATTTTCATGGTTGACGAAGGTATTCATAAAATGACTTTCCGGTGCCCAGGAGCCATCGAGTTATATGAGTGGGTAGTGACGACCTTCAGCTTGAAGAACGTCGGAGCGACTTACCAGAGAGCCATGAATTATATTTTTCATGACCTCATCAGCATGTTAGTAGAGATATATATTGATGATGTTGTGGTAAAATCAAGAAGCATCCAAGACCATGTGGCCGATCTATGACAAGTTCTAGAGAGGGTTCGGAAATATGGATTAAAGATGAATCCTTAAAAATGTGCCTTTGGTGTATCGGCGAGGAAGTTCCTGGGTTTTGTTGTGCATGAAAGAGGGATCGAAATTAGCTAGCGCAGTATCGAGGCCATAAAGAATAGTCAACCCCTTATTGATAAAACTGAATTGCAGTCATTTATCGGGAAGATAAATTTCCTCAGAAGGTTCATAGTGAACCTCTCGAAGAAAATAGAGCTGTTCACTCCATTGCTAAAGTTGAAGCCCGACTAGGAATTCACATAGGGAGACAAGCAGTAGAGAGCTTTTAACGAAATTAAAGAATACTTAAGTTCACCACCTGTACTGATGCCACCACAAAAAGGGACCCCGTTCAAGTTATATTTATCGGCCGCGCAGTTCTGATTCAGGAAGTCGACAAAAAGAACAGGGTAATTTTCTATCTCAGAAGGATGCTTCTAGATGTATAGACCCGATACCCGGCAGTGGAGAAGCTCTGTCTATGCTTGTACTTCGCATGCACTAAGTTGAGACATTATCTGCTTTCGATGGAGTGCAGCATAGTATGCAAGGCTGATGTCATCAAATATATGCTATCGACCCTAGTGTTCAAGGGACGTATCAGAAAATGGGTCCTCGCTCTAACCAAATTTGATCTCAGATATAAATAGGCTTAAGCAATAAAATGTCAAGTGATAGCCGATTTCATAGTTCAACATAGGGACAAGGCGATAACCCATGTGGAACCGGCACCATGGACGTTGTTCTTTGACGGGTCGGTATGCTGGCACGGATTTGGTATCGGCCTGGTGATCGTCTCCCCTCGGGGCATCATTTGAGTTTTCCTACACCATCTAGCCGTTCTCTACCAACAATCAGGCCAAGTATGTGGTAGTGCTGAAAGGATTGCTGTTATTAGAAGTAGGGGCCGACATAGTGGACATTCTTGGGGACTCTCTGTTGATTATGAGACAACTGTCAGCGGAATACGAATGCATGGATGATGTACTAAGAGAATACCATGATCGGTGCCAAGCCATAATGATGAGTTTTTGAAGCGTGACTTTCACTCATATCCCAAGAGAGCAGAACTCGAAGGCAAACAATTTGGCCCAAATGGCGTCGGGATACAAGTCGATGGCTAGGTCGATTGAAGTGGAAATCGCAGAAATAGAAGTCAATTATTGGAGATATGACATCATCAACTATTTGAAGAATCCTTTGATGTTGGCGCCAATAAAACTCAAATATCAAGCAACAAAATATGTCCTCCTCAGCAAAGACTTGTACTACCGGATGATCGATGGGGTTCTCCTCAAGTGCATAAGCATCAAAGAAGCTAAAGTGGTGATGTGTGAGGTACACGATGGCATATGCGAGACACACCAGTCGGCCCAGAAGATGAAGTGGTTGCTTCAGAGACCAGGTTATTTCTGGCTGATTATGGTAGAGGACTGCATAAGATATTATAAGGGGTGTCAGGATTGTCAGAAATTTGGAGCCACCTAGAGTGCACCCGCATCGGCAATGAACCCAATAATCAAACCCTGGTCCTTTAGGGGATGGGGTAACGATATGATCAGCAAAATCTACCTGGCATCGAGCAAAGGTCAAAAATTCATAATAGCAGCCACTGATTATTTCACGAAGTGGGTAGAGGCTGTTCCACTCAAGAAATTCGCATTTGTCGATGCCATCGAATTCATCAGGGAGCATATAATATATCGGTTTGGAATTCCATAGACTATCACCACAGATCAAGGGACAATTTTTGTATCAGAGGAATTTAAGCAGTTTGAAGCCAATATACTGATCAAGCTCTTAAATTCATCGTCGTATTATGCACCAACTAATGGTCAAGCAGAATCATACAATAGGAGTTTGATCAAGTTAATAAAACATAAGATCAATGAACAACCGAAGTGTTGGCATCTATCCTTATTAGAAGCACTCTAAGCTTATCGGATGGCACGTCATGGATCCACTCAAGTGCCACCATATCAGTTAGTCTATGGCCATGAAGTAGTATTACCATGGGAGAATAACATCGGCTCAAGAAGGATCACATTACAAGATCAACTCATAGCCGATGATTATTATAATATGATGACGGATGGCCTAGACGATCTAGCGCAGGTCCGATTGAGAGCCCTCAAAAAAGTTGAAGAAAACAAAGCAAGGATTGCTACGTTCTATAATAAGAAGGTGGTGCCGAAATCATTTGAACAAGGAGAGCTCGTATGGAAACTTATCTTGCGAATTGAGTCTAAAGACAATCGGTTCGGTAAGTGGTCCCCAAATTGGGAGGGACAATTTCGGATACATCGAGTAGTGCCCGGCAATGCATATTTACTTGAAGGACTAGATGGAGAAGTATTCGGGAAAGGATTGAATGGAAATATTTAAAGTACTTCCCAAGCGTTTGAATCAATGCATAGGGATCTATGCACCAAAAGACTATACTAGTGATATCGCCTTCAAACAGCTGATTGTTGGTGCAGTGGAATAAACCAACAGGTTTGAGAATGTGCGTGGAGTGAGAAGCTAGACTCAAAGCTATATTCTTGGATCTCGTGTCCCTTACAACAGGGGAAGGGAAGTATTTATAGAGGAGCCCAGGTGGGGGTCTGATACTTCCAAAATCCCTCTGGCAGTAGCACTGCCTAACTCAGGCCTATAGTATAGACAAGAATGGCGACCCCATAGTACAGACAAAAAGTGTAACCCTGACAGTGTATCAGCCATTCTGGGCGTTGCAGCAGCGCCAGACGCTGCGCAGACGATCGTGATCCTGTCTCCGGACCACTTTGACCAAACTGGTCCCTGGTCTTCTGTCCTAGTGTCGGACCCTTCACACCTTCCGAGGACTTGGCCCCGGCCTCCTGCCTGCTTCGCAACTCCGAGGCCCCTCTTGCCCACTTCACAACCACCGGAGGCTTCGGGCCTCTGGTCTTTAAGTCCTCCGACGCCTCCAGATGGGGTCATCCGGCCTCTGGCTAGCGAAGCCCTTCCTTCGAATAGCGCTCCCATCCTTCATGCTCCCAATCTCCATTGGGATTATCTCCCCCAACAGTAGCCCCTCGCTTCTTTCTTCTCGAAGGCCCTGCACGGAAGAAAAGGAAGGAAGCGCACAAGACAATATCGATGGTTAATCCTATAGGAAATCAACTAACGGTGAGACCCAGGGAGCTTGTGGCAAATCGGCTATCCGCTTCGAATGCTTCAGAGGTACTCCGGAGCCTCAGGGGCTCTCAGAAGCTCTAGAGCCCGGGGTCGGCCTCGGAGCGGCTCCAATGCGCTCGATGCGTGTCGGCGCGGCTGAAGACTTGGCTGATGGCCTCGAAGCAACCTAGGGTGACCGCCGCACGCCAGCCCACGGGAGGAGTTGGACCGGCTGAATTTAATGCGCACTCAGCTTTGACCGTCGCACGCCGGCGCGTGGGAGAGGTGGACCGTTGAGACTTTAATGCGGCGGCTGCGTGCCCGGCGTGCGCGGGCGCGTAGGGGAATGCGAACAAGCGGGGCACCGAACGGACTGAGCAACCACCGTGCGCGCATAAATACTCCCCGCTGGCCAACCGATCTCCTCCTGCTCGACTAATCCAAACCTCAAAGAGTCACAGTCACCACCTTCATCTTCCAAGTTCTCTGCCGTCTTCTCTTCACCATCGCCTTCAAGCATGTCAGAGAGGAATGCTCCCGCGGCGGCAGTCGATCCCCAATTCCTGCAGCGCCAAGTAGTGGCAGTGGCAGCTACAACAATGCCCCCCAGCTCATCGGAAACTCGTGATCCCCGTGAGCTCCGCCCGGCGTCGGAGAGGTTTCGGGAGCAAACCATAGAGCTGGGGAAGTTGGCGTGCTCGGCCAGATCCATCGAGTTAGCAACCCGGCTCCACCTCGGTCCCGACATGAAGGCCAGGAAGCCGAGCCTGGAGACCATCCCCGAGCCGCGCGAAGGAGAGGTTGTCATCTTCGAGGCATTCTTCAACGAGGGGCTAGGGTTCCAAGCTTCAGAGCTCCTGGCAGGGGTCCTAGACGCCTTCCACCTCGAGCTGCCCCAGCTATCCCCGAACGCCGTGGCCCGCCTCTCCATCTTCGAATGGGCCATGCACGCAGAGGGCTACGAAGGTCGAGCAGAGGTCTTCGCTCAAATGCACAAGGCTCTCTGTCAACCAAATAAGAAGGAGGGCTTAGTGCAGGCTTACGGTAGCATCAACTTCCAGCTTTGGAAGAGGTATGCTGACTCCTTTCCCACGAAAGCCATCAACGAGCGGTGGTACGCCAAGTAGATACACCGTTGGTTCTACGTCCGGGTCGGGCTGAACTCTGGACTCACTGGACCTCCGCGCCACATCTGGTTTCGGAGGGAGGCGATCATCGAAGCCAACGCCGACTCGATTTCTGCTCGCATTCGGCTCCTCCAAATTGTCGCCCGCCGGATGAGCATGCGGGACCTAACGGATGAGTTCGTCGCTCTTGAGATCCCACCTCTGAATGAGGATTCACGGCATCGCTTTAGAGCTCCCAAGACGAGTCCTCCTCGACGGAGCTTTCCAACCGGCTAGGTTCAACTGCTTTCTTTTCCTCCAATCAAACTCTTTGTGACTTCGACCGCAGGGCTTAGGAGTGCTAAAACATCTATCTTGACTGCAGGGTGACTTGTCGCCAAGACTCCAGACGAAGTAGGCCAGATCGCTGAGAAGATACTCGGGGCTCCTACTCCGACCGAATACAAGCGGAGGATGGAGCTTGTCGGGTCCTGGGAGCGATTCAACCATGTATGGGACGCGCTCGACCTCTCCCCGCCACCTCTCCTAGAGAGGGAAGCCTTACGCCCAGCTTCGAAGAAGAGGGCGGTGGATCTCGATTCCGGGGAGTCTACGAAGCGCCCTCCGAAGAAGAAGAAGACTGTGAGGGGTCCCAAGCAACTCTCTCTAGCTCGCTCCTCCGCTTCTAACTCCGAAGGAGGGTCTTCCAGCGGGGGAGCAGGAACGGAGCCGGATGACTCCCTGGCGAACCCCGGCCCATCTCGGACCGAGCAACCGGTCTCCGATGGCGCTATTGATGGAGGGGTGCCGACTTCATCGAGCCCGCAGCAGCCCGCTCCGAGGATCGGACAGGAGGCGCCCAACATGGGAGTAACGATGTCTCCCCGATCTACCCCTCCGTGTGGCCTGGTGTCGGAGGGGGTCTCCGCCAGCTCCCACGGAAGTCGGGAAACCGACAGCCTGGAACTAGGGGGGTTGGCCGACTCCTTGGGGGCGGTTGAGGGGAGCGCCAACGTGGAGGCTGAATTAGCCACAGCACTGCCCGACTCCCCAATAAACTCAATGGACGACCTTTTCTATCGATCTGGCACTCCCGTAGGCGTCCGGTCTTCGGATCCTCCAACCGAGGCTACAGATGAAGGTACGAAGCCTCACTCCCATACCCTATCTGAGTGTCTTTGCTTACCTTGCTCCTGATTATCTTACTTTGCCCTTGTGCAGGCACTTACACCCGGGCCCCAGTCCCATCGCTTGCGCCCTCCGGAGGTACAGCCGATGCGAGAACCGAAGCCCGTGTGGATGCAGCGGAGGCCTCATAGTTGGACGACGAGGCGGGGTCAGAGGAAACCTCGGAGGAAGCCTTGGGAGAAGCCACTCGGGAGACTGAGATCTGTCCCCGTACAGACCTGAGGCGTGCCCGCTCCTGCGTGCCCCACTTGGTTCCCATCTTAGAGAGCGGCCAAGACTTTGCGGCAAAGACTGCTCCCCTCCATGACTCCTATCTGCTCCTGACGGAAACCGAGCTGATATCGGAGCTCAGCCAGGTGGATGGCACCGGCCTCGGCCGGGCTATCGAGAGTGCCGCAAGCCAGGTATGCCTTTGGGATGCTCCCGGATGAGCCCCTAGCACCACTCACTTGTGACTTACTTCTTGCTTCTTCATGTGCAGATAGTCGCACTGGCGCAGGGCTTGCTACTGTCCCTTCTCTCTGAATGGAGCCGCCATGAGCGCGACGCTTTGGAACTCGCCGAACACGCCGAGGCCACCGAGAAAGTAGTCCAGGAGCGTGCGGCTGAGGCTGACCCGCTCCAGATGCTGGAGTCGGAGGTTGTGGGCCTCCGCACCAAGGCTGCTAGAGCCGAAGAGCTCCAAGCTCAAGTCACAGAGATCGGTGTCCTCAAGGCCCAAGTTGCCGAGTTGGACGGACTCCGAGCCCGAGCGGCCGAAGTGGACAAGCTTAAGGCGGAGGTCGACGCCTTCCGGGACCATATCATGGAGATGGAGGGGCTCTGAGCCCGGGCGGGTGAAGTGGACAAGGTCGAGGCCGAGGTTTTCGCCCTCCAAGCCTAGGTCTCTAGAATGGAGGAGCTCCGGGAGAAGGTCGCTGCCATGGAGATCCAGAAAATCTAGGGGCCCAAGCTCGAGCGGACCGTCGCAGACCTCCTAGCCCGAAATGAAGCGGTGGCTGAGGCACTGGCCCAGGGGGAGAAGACCGTGACTGATACCATGGTGTCCCTCCGAAGGGTCCTGGAGCGCTTCGGCATAGGATGCGTGGCCTTCGACGTCGCCCGAGAGCCCCTTAGCCGCTGGCTAAAGTTTATTCAAGCCACCGTCTGGTAGATAAGCTCCACCGTGTCGAGGTATGGGGAGGTGTCGGCCTGGGTGGCTGCCCTCGGCGTACTTCACCAACTGGAACCTCTAGGGGGCACCTTGCCTTCGTCATCGAGTTCACCTCCAGTCGCCTTCGGGGGGAGCCATCGTCTTTCCCCTACTCCGGTGGTCACACAATCCTGGAGAGCCCTCTAGACGACCTGGAAGGCGGAGGGCCCGGACGCGGTCAAGGCTTGGATAGACGAGGCCCTTCGATCGAGCATTCCCTCATCTTCTTCGAAGCCTCCGGCTGTTGCACCCCTCCCAGACCCGAAGGTGTAGTTCCCTTAGGGCCTTAGTATCACACCTCCTGTAATAGGTAGGAACTTGAAAATTTATTAATAAAGGACAGTTGTTTTCTGGAAATCATCTAGGGTATTCGCAACACTCGTGACTCCGATGTCGAGATTCTTGACGAGGGTGAGGCCCTCCGGCATCAATGGGCCATCTTTGAGGCCCTTAGGGCCTACCAGCCTGCACGCTTTGGCATCCCTCAGGATGACAAGGGGCACGTTGTCTCCGATGTCCTTCATGAGGTCTTGGGTTTTATCAAGGAAGAGGAAAGGAAGACACGAGCTCTGTCCTCATCACCCGAGCAAGTAAATTGGTCCGACGTGGAGACTAGCCCTAACGAACCGGGGCTCGGAGATCAAGGCTTACATAGCTGGGCCCAGCTCCAAGAGGATCAGAAGGCCTTTCAGGCTCAAAAGAAAGAAGAGAAGAAGTGGAAGAAGAAAGAGAAGAAGGAGTCCAACCACGCGGCTCCGGAGGCACGGACCGAAGGGAGTACGAGGGGCCCGGAGAACCTTCAAGACCGGAAAGGCTTCCGATTCTTGCTTCGCTTAGACGACGAGTTCTCTTAGTTTTACTTCCCAGCTCGACTTTGTAATAAGTATCACCTACGTTCTATGTGTCTAACGAAGCCTTGCTTGCGCCACTTATGGATTCCGATTGCTTTCCTGTCCACTCCTCTCCCCCCTTCTTTACGGGTAGGCGACTTGTCGGCTGGGCGCAATGCGCTCGAGCCTAGGATCGGAAGCTAGGAAGTACTACACTTGCTTAGTACAAAGCACAACACGTCGGATCAGGTGTTTGGGACTTGAATGCGGGACACTCTTGGCTAGGTACGTGGAACCTAATTGTGGGGCGCCCTAGGGCCGAAGCTCAGGACCCTGAGGTGGGGTGCTTCGAGCCAGAACTCAGAACCCAAAAATAGGGTGCTTCGAGCAAGAGCTCAGAACCCTGAAATGGGGTGCTTCGAGGCAGAGCTCGGAACCCAAAATGGGGTGCTTCGAGCCAGAGATCGGAACCCAAAGAGGGGGTGCATCGAGCCGGAGCTCGGAACCCTAAGCTGGGGTGCTTCGAGCCGGAGCTCGGAACCCTGAGCTGGGGTGCTTCAAGCCGGAGCTCGGAACCCGAAGAGGGGGTGTGTCGAGCCGGAGCTCAGAACCCTGAGCTAGGGTGCTTCGAGCTGGAGCTCGGAACCCAAAGCTGGGGTGCTTCAAGTCGGAGCTTGGAACCCAAATAGGGGGTGCGTTGAGCCAGAACTCGGAACCCTGAGCTGGGGTGCTTTGAGCTGGAGCTCGGAACCCTTTGAGTCTGCCGGGATTACGCTTAGTACCGTAGTGCGTCCACTTCGGTAGAACATTCACTGTATTTTTTATTACTGAAACTGAGAAATTCAGTACAATGGAAAATAGCAGGGGCGGAATATATTACATCAAACTACGCAAAATAGCGCTTCAGATGCTCCGCATGCCATGTTTGCTTTAGATCTTCACCTTCCAGAGTAGCTAGACGATAGGACCCCGGTCACCCGGAATCAACTGCGATGTATGGACCTTCCCACTTATTGCCCAGCTTCGTAGGAGCAGCAACCGCCCGAAGGATGAGTTGTCCTGGCTGAAACTCGTTCCTCTTAACTTTGGGGTCGTACCATGCTTTCGTCTGCTTTTGATACTTAGAAAGATTGGCAACGTCTCAGAGCCTCAACTCCTCCATGAGGTCGAGGGAGACGGCACGCTCTTGATCCGTTTCCGGAGTCGTGACCCGCAGGGAGCCGGCTCGGAGCTCCGTTGGCGTCATTGCCTCATCTCCGAACAGTAGCCGGAACGGGGTGAAACCGGTTGCACGAGAAGGGGTGGTCTGAATGGACCACAAAATCTTGGGCAACTCCTCAGGCCATAGGCCCTTGGCCAAACCCACGATGCGCTTGTTGAGGCCGGACAGTATATGTCCATTGGCTCGCTCGATGGCTCCGTTGGACTGTTGATGCCGGAGTGCCGCGAAGCATAGCCGTACCCCTAGCTCTTCGCAGAACACCTTGAAAGAACTTGCATCGAACTAAGTGCCATTATCCAACGTGAGCTGCCTGGGAACCCTGAAACGATAGATGATGTTTTGCCAGAAGAATTTTTGGACGCTTTGGGAGGTGATGGCGGTCAGTGGCTCGGCTTCGACACACTTGGAGAAGTACTTGACAGCGACAACAGCAAAACACAGGTTGCCCTTTGCCTTGGGAAATGGGCCAACGAGGTCCATCCCCCATCGAGCTAGAGGCCAAATAGGTGCGATGATTTGCAGGTTGGTGGGAGGCCGATGGATCCACCACCCCATCCATTGGCATCCTTGACAGGTGTGCACCAGATCTTTGGCATCAGTGACAATAGTGGGCCAATGCACGCACTGACGGAGAGTCTTTCCGACGAGGGCTCGAGGGGCTAAATGGCTACCACACAGGCCCTCATGGATTTCTCGGAGTATCTGCTGTCCGTCGATACGAGAGATGCACCGAAGTAGCGGGGAACAGACACCTGACTTGTAGAGAACTCCGTTAATGATCTGATAAGATCTTGCGCGGAGCTGAAGCCGTGCCAGCTCCGTACTAGGCTTGATTTCCACTTTGCCTTTGAGTAGCCGCAGGATGGGCTCTCGCCAGTTGTCATCGACTGTACAAAGGACCTCGGCTGGCTTAGGGGACGCCGGAGAACCTGCTGCTACTTGGGTCGGTGTGTCTCCTCCAAGAGATGCCGATGGCTTGGCCAACTCTTCGAAGAAAGCAGAGGGAGGAAGGGCTTGACCGCCTGCACCAGCCTTAGCGAGGGCATCAGCCTGGCAATTTTCACTCCTTGGGATGCTTTGGACGGAGATTCCTTTGAAAGATGCCTCAAGCTTCCGAACGACTTCGAGGTATGTGGCGAGATCAGGATGCCGGGCTTGAAAACTCTTATCCACGTGCCCGGCCACGACTTGAGAGTCGGTCTTGACAATCACTCGAGGAGCTCCCAGCGCATGCGCCTTGCGGAGGCCCAACAACACTCCTTCATACTCAGCGACGTTGTTTGTAGCTTTAAAATTCAACCGTACGGAGTATAATGCTTGTTGGTCGGAGGGAGAAACAATCACTGCCCCCGCGCCTGCTCCCAAGGCTTGGTAAGCACCATCCAAATAAGTAGTCCACACTCCACCGGCTTCGTCAGTGGTGTGGTAGGCCGCTGGTGTCCATTCGGCGATAAAATATGCAAGGATGTGAGACTTAATGGCAGTCCGGGCCACGAAAGTGATGCCAAACGGAGCAAGCTCAACCGCCCACTTGCTAATTCACCCGGTAGCATCCTTGTTCCGGAACATGTCACCTAGAGGATAAGCGGTTGTAATTACTATGTCGTGGGCCAAAAAGTTGTGCCGAAGCTTCCGGGAGGCCATGACAAGAGCATATGCTACTTTCTCGAGCTCGGTATACCGGGTCTTTGCTCCGGAGAGGGTTTCAGACACAAAGTACACCATGCGTTGTATCAGCTTCCCACCAGTTTATTCTTCTTGAATCAATGCCGCACTCACCGCGCTACCCATGGTAGTGAGATAGACGAGAAGAGGATCACCACTCCAGGGTGTAGCGAGGGTAATAAGGTTGATGAGGTATTCCTTTATCTTGTCGAAATAGTCCTGTCATTCAGGAGTCCACTCGAAGTCCTTGGATCCCCGCAGTGCCTTGAAAATGGGTAGACTTCACTCAGCCGATCTTGCCAAAAAGCGGCTATGAGCTGCAAGGCGCCCAACCAACTTCTAGGCCTGCTTCAAGTTCTGAGAAGGGGACATGTTCTACAACGCGCTGACTTGGGTTGGACTAGCTTCGATGCCCCGACTGGAGACCAGATAACCAAGCAATTTCCTGGCCCAGGCTCCGAAGACGCACTTCTCTAGATTGAGATGAATTCCGCATCCAACAGGTTTGAGAATGTGCATGGAACGAGAAGCTAGACTCAAAGTTGTATTCTTGGATCTCGTGTCCCTTACAACAGGGGGAAGGGAAGTATCTATAGAGGAGCCCGGGTGGGGGTCCGATACTTCAAAAATCCTTCTGGCAATAGCACTGCCTAGCTCAGACCTATAGTACAGACAAGAATGGCAACCCCATAGTACAGACAAAAAGTGTAACCCTAACAGCGTATCAGCCATTCTGGCGTTGCAGCAGCGCAAGATGCTGCACAGATGATCGTGATCCTGTCCCCAGAACACTTTGACCAAACTAGTCCCTGGTCTTCTATCCTAGTTGATGAGGACATCACTTCACATGATACACACATGGAGCCTCCACCTACAATTCAGCTACAAGGACCAATCACACGCGCACGTGCCCGTCGCTTGAACCATGAGGTTAATTCTTTCCTTAGCAACTTTGATTATATTTGTTTGGACGGGATGCTACTGAATTCTAGTGATATTTTGTTGCTTAGGAACATGGGAGATGGAGTAGAAGAGTTGGAGTCGAAGACGGAGCCGCACGGATGATTTGAAGTCAAGAATTCGCTGGTTCGGACTACATCGACCACCATGCACTAAATTGGGCATAACTTCCTCATACGAAGTCCGATTGGCGCGTTCTTAGACTTTTTGGAAAGCTACGGAGAAGACGGATCTTTTGCCATTGGTTTCGTCTCTTTTGGAGTCTCGAGTCGATCTGTGTGATTAAAACAGTCCTGCGTGACAGAACCGGGCCGTGTTGGCCCATAATCTGAGTCTGTACGTCTTCTAGCCCACAGCCTGTGTCTGTTCACCTTCCACAGGCCGCCGCCCTATATATTCTCACGCCAGCCACCTCTAGGGTTAGGTTTTGCTTTGTTGCATCTACACTGTTGTGTTTAGATCCCGCCTCTTGCACCGGACCGATTGGCTGCTGCATTGGCGTTTGTGAAACCTCACCCTATCTTCGTTTGTCTGTGATTTGGCATTCGATTTGTATTCTTCCTGTTCTTGCTTGTGTTCTTGGGTTCGCTTGCAGGAATTAGCCTTCGTGGCGAGGTCAATCGCGTTCTGCGTGGTTGATAACCAACGAAGACAGTGGTGTAACGATTGCAAGGTTTTGATCCACCGGACCGGAGCCTTGGATCGCCAACGTCGAGATTCTCCACCAACCCAAGTTTATCCCTTACCTAGCGGAAGATCGGGACCACTCCCCCATCAGCTGGTATCAGAGCTCAGTTTTCCTGTTAGGTAATCTCGATCTGCTTTTGTTTTTACCCAGAGTCCAGAAAACCGCACCAAAAAAAAATTCCCCACCGAGAACTCCTTTGTGCCTTGCGATTTTAATTTCAGTTTTAACTTTGTTGAGTTCGTGTTCTTGGTCGAGTCTTGTTGCTGGTTTAGTAATCCCTCTGTGTCGTTTGAGTAGTAGTTGTTCTTGTGTCTCAGAAAAAATTTCCCCACCGAAACCCCCCCTTCTGCAACCCTACTTTGTTTTCCACATCGAGTCTTTGTGACCCCCCTTCAGTAAAACAGGCATAACTTTTCGCTCGTTTGGCAGAAAAATCTGAAATTTTTTGAGCGTGTTCCTGACCCGATTTGGGTGGGTACCCTAGCCCTCACCAAAATCACCAAAAAAATCAGGAAGATAAAGAAAAAAATTGGTCAAAGTTTTTGCTCGCCGGACAGCGAACTTGTTTGAATTTTTGTGAGCCACATTCCACCTCAGTTGTAGGTGCCAAATTTTTTGGTTGCATCTCTGGTCATCCTGTTTCAAAAAAAATAGAGTGAAAAAAAAGGAGAAAAAAAATAAAAAAAAGGAGAAGCGGTCCTGTTTGTTGCTTGTCCGAACTCTTGTCCGAACTCCTGTCCGAACACTTGTCCGATCTGAGGCAGGCATTGGCTATTTGTTGCTTGTACGATCTCTTGTCCGAACTCTTATCCGAACTCTTGTCCAATGTGAGGCAGTCATTGGCTGTTTGTTGCTTGTCCGATCTCTTGTCTGAACCTTTGTCCGAACTCTTGTCCGATCCCTTGTCCGATCCGATCAGCAGCAGAAGAGAAAAAAAATAAAAAATTTATTTGTGCACATACCCTTGTCCGATCACTTGTCCAATCCCTTGTCCGATCTCTTGTCCGATCTGTAGAGAGCTGAATTTGGTCTGTGTTGCTTCCATTTGAGTTTTGGGCACATAGTTTCCCTCTATTGCTTGAATGTTCACCTTGGGAGCACTAAGGCCAGCAACTTTGACGAGTACTTGGGAATACTTATTGAACTTGGTTTAACTGTTATTATTATCGCTAATCCTTGCTACTCACTTTGCCTTCCAAGCTACACCTTTCTCTTGGTCAGGACAGGTTCATTTCTTGCAATTGTACACCACCCTCCACTTGGTTCATCACCTGTAGGCCGGTGACCTCACTGCGGCGTGGTAAGAATACTTGCAAGCGTGGGTAAGGTGCTTGACGGATTGCTTCCACCACACACCCAACACCCCACCGAGCTGTTTTCCATCAGGATTATTCTTTGTTGTTTTGTCTTTCACTAACATGGCAGATAACAGCGGCACCCCTCCATCTGATTTTAATGAATGTGTCTCACGACGTGCTCTACTAGAGTCTCAGCGGCAGACCCAACATTCCATCGAACATCTCGCACGTACTGTGGCTGACCTAGTAGACCGGATGACTGCCTTGGAAACACGCTTGCCTGCTGCACGAGCCAACAATGACCATGTTGAAGAGGAAGACGACCATATTGAAGAGGAAGACGACCTATCCTATGCCGAAAACAATGCCATTGACCCTGACGAGGCTGCACGTCATCGCTTTTAGTTCAACCGTCAAGGTATGGGCGGCCACCGCAACCGCCCTCCACGAGGTAACATTGACAACCACAGGAACAATGATCCCTACTCTAAGGTAAAATTTTCAGTACCTCCTTTTGCTGGCACCTATGATCCAGATGCATATTTAGATTGGGAGATGTCAGTCGAACAAAAATTTAATGCTCACATGGTTCCTGCTATCCACCGCGTGCGTTTAGCTACTAGTGACTTCCCTGGATATGCTCTTCTTTGGTGGACTGAAATAGTTCAAGTTGGAAATAAACCACAAACTTGGGATATGTTAAAACGGCAAATGCGTGGTAGATGGGTCCCTCCTTCATATAAACGTGATTTGAGAAAAAATTGCAGCGCCTAAACCAAGGAAATAAATCGGTAGAGGAGTATTATCAGGAGTTGCAAATAGGTTGCATGCGTGCTGAAATTGAGGAGGACAATGAGGATAAAATGGCCCGTTTTTATGGTGGTTTAAGACGTGAAATTCAGGATATCATTGATTATAAAGAATACAATACTATCACTCGTCTTTTCCACCTTGCTATGCTTGCAGAAAAAGAATTGCAGGGTCGCCAACAACCACAACGCAGCATGAGGACCAACATTGGTGGTGCTACTTCACGCTCAAGTGGGCAGCAGCAACGACCACCCGCACCCCCTTCTCGACCGGCGGCTACATCAGCACCTTCTACATCTACAGCCCAGGTTGAGAGTTCCAAGACTGCAGCATCCAAGGCGCCAGCCAAGCCCACCTCCTCGGCAGCCTCTACTGCACGTTCTGCAGCGATCCAGTGTCACAGATGCAAAGGATTTGGCCATGTGATGAAAGACTGCCCTAGTCAGCGGGCTTATATTGCTACGGAAGACGGTGGCTATGTAAGTGCTAGTGATGTTGAAGATGAATATGCACTTGCTGCTAACATTGCAGGAGATGATAATACATTCGACGATGACGCTGTTATTGCGTCGGATGCCACTGCCGACCTTGAAGCACTTATTGTACAATGCGTCTTGAGCACTCACATGGAGCAGGACGACAGGGCACAACGGAACAATCTGTTTCAGACCTTCTTCGGCGTCAATGACCGTCGTGTACGTGTCATCATCGACAGCGGTAGTTGCAACAATTTGGTGAGCCACGACATGGTAACAAAGCTTCAACTTCCCACACGCGCGCATCCACACCCTTACCATGTGCAATGGTTCAACAATAGCAGTAAGGTCAAGGTAACACAAACTGCTCACATCAAATTTTCCATTGGTACATACTTCGGAGCTGCTGATTTTGATGTAGTACCAATGCAAGCATGTTCTCTGTTACTTGGTAGACCTTGGGAGTATGATACTGATGCTACACACCATGGTAGGAGCAATACGTACACATTTATGTATAAAGGAAAGAAAGTTACATTGCTTCCTATGACTCCTGCTGAAATTGTAAAATTTGAACAAGAAAAACATGCTAGGGATGCACAAAAGAGCAAACAACCTTCTGAAAATCAGCAAGTAGCTAAGACGCTTTTGAGGCAACAGAAAGATAAAATTGCTTCTCCTTCTCCATCACAAGTTATAAATCTGAAAGGGCGTGTCATGCTTGCAACTAAAACTGACCTTGCTGAAATTTGTGATGATACCCCCTTGCTATATGGCTTGATTTGCACAAACGTGTTGTTTTCACTTGCAAACATTCCTAGCTCTGTTCCTGTTGCAGTCACTGACCTTTTGCAGGAGTTTAAATATGTTTTTCCTGCTGAGATACCACCCGGGCTGCCACCGATACGCGGCATCGAGCACCAAATTGATTTGGTCCCGGGAGCATCTCTTCCTAATCGTGCAGCGTATCGTACCAATCCGGAGGAGACAAAAGAAATTGAGCGCCAAGTACATGACCTTCTTGATCGTGGGTACGTCCGTGAAAGCCTTAGTCCTTGTGCAGTACCCGTTCTTTTGGTACCTAAGAAAGATGGTAGTTGGCGCATGTGTGTTGATTGTCGTGCTATTAATAATATCACCATTCGATATCGACACCCTATTCCTAGATTGGATGACATGCTTGATGAGCTTAGTGGTGCCATTATTTTTTCTAAGATCGATCTCCGTAGTGGCTACCACCAAATTCGCATGAAACTAGGTGATGAATGGAAAACTGCTTTTAAAACAAAGTTTGGATTATATGAGTGTCTTGTCATGCCTTTTGGACTTACTAATGCACCTAGTACCTTCATGCGCTTGATGAATGAAGTCCTACGGCACTTTATAGGACGCTTTGTGGTTGTATACTTTGATGATATTTTGGTTTATAGCAAGTCTCTCACTGAACATGTTGAACACCTACGTGCTGTTTTTTCTGTCCTCCGTGAGGCTAGAATGTTTGGTAACCTTGAGAAGTGCACGTTTTGCACGGATCGAGTTGTGTTTCTTGGATATGTTGTCACTTCACAGGGTATTGAGGTTGATGCGGCAAAGGTAGAAGCAATCAACAGCTGGCCGCAACCCCAAACTATCACACAGGTACGTAGTTTTCTTGGTCTTGCAGGTTTCTACCGGCGTTTTGTGAAAGATTTCAGCACCATAGCCGGTCCTTTACATGAGTTGACCAAGAAGGGCGTTACTTTTACTTGGGAACCAGCACAAGAACAAGCTTTTGCCACACTCAAGGATCGCCTTACACATGCACCTCTACTTCAGTTACCCGACTTCGGTAAGCCTTTTGAGTTAGAATGTGATGCTAGTGGTTTTGGATTAGGAGGTGTGCTGCTGCAAGGAGGTAAACCCGTGGCCTATTTTAGTGAAAAATTACATGGTCCACAGTTGAATTATTCTACCTATGAAAGGAATTATATGCCTTAGTGCGTGTGCTTGAAACTTGGCAACATTACCTTTTGCCTAAGGAGTTTATTATTCATTCCGATCATGAAGCATTGAAGCATATACGTAGTCAAGCAAATCTGAATAAACGACATGCTAAATGGGTAGAATTTATTGAGACTTTTCCATATATCATTAAGCATAAGAAAGGGAAAGATAATGTGATTGCCGATGCTTTATCTAGATGTTATACATTGCTTTCTCAACTTGATTATAAGATCTTTGGTTTAGAAACATTGAAGGACATGTATGCTACTGATTTGGACTTCAAAGATGCTTTTGCAAATTGTACCGATGACCGTGCTTGGAACAAATATGTGCTGAATAATGGATATCTTTTTCGTGCTAACAAGTTAAGTGTGCCGGCTAGCTCTCTTCGCTTGTTGTTATTGCAGGAAGCACATGGTGGTGGTTTGATGGGTCATTTTGGATCAAAGAAAACCGAAGATGTGCTGTCCACACACTTCTATTGGCCTAGGATGAGACGAGATGTTGAGCGCTATGTGGCACGATGCACTACTTGCAATAAAGCTAAGTCCCGTCTAAACCCACATGGTCTTTATATGCCTCTGCCCGTTCCTAGTGTAACTTGGGAGGATATTTCTATGGATTTTGTGTTAGGACTACCTAGAACTAGAAGGGGGAGAGATAGTATTTTTGTGGTGGTAGATCGTTTCTCTGAAATGGCGCATTTTATACCTTGTCACAAGAGCGACGATGCTACAAATGTTGCTGATTTGTTTTTCAGAGAGGTCGTACGCTTGCATGGAGTTCCCAATACCATCGTTTCAGATCGTGATGCCAAATTCTTAAGTCATTTTTGGAGGACGTTGTGGCATAAGTTGGGGACGAAGCTGCTGTTTTCTACTACTTGTCACCCCCAAACGGATGGACAAACGGAGGTCGTCAACCGCACATTGTCCACCATGTTGAGGGCTGTTTTGAAGACCAATTTGAAGCTCTGGGAAGAGTGTCTACCTCATATTGAGTTTGCATATAATAGGTCAGTACACTCCACTATTAAGGTAAGTCCGTTTCAAGTGGTCTATGGCTTTAATCCGCGTGCTCCTATTGATTTTCTACCATTACCACCATCTGAAAACTTGAATTTTGATGCAACTACACGTGCTGAATTATTGCTTAAGATGCATGAAACTACTAAAGCAAACATAGAGAAAATGAATGAGAAATATCGTGCTTATGGTAGTAAGGGTAGAAAAGAGATAACATTTGAACCGGGTGATCTTGTTTGGTTGCACTTGCGCAAGGATCGTTTTCCTGATTTAAGAAAGTCTAAATTGATGCCACGTGCTGATGGTCCTTTCCGTGTGCTTGAGAAGATAAATGACAATGCATATAAGCTTGAGTTGCCTGCAGCTTTTGGGGTTAGTCCCACATTTAACATTTCAGATTTAAAGCCCTATTTGGGAGATGATGATGAGCTTGAGTCGAGGACGACTCCAATTCAAGAGGGGGAGGATGATGAGGACATCACTTCACATGATACACACATGGAGCCTCCACCTACAATTCAGCTACAAGGACCAATCACACGCGCCCGTGCCCGTCGCTTGAACCATGAGGTTAATTCTTTCCTTAGCAACTTTGATTATATTTGTTTGGACGGGATGCTACTGAATTCTAGTGATATTTTGTTGCTTAGGAACATGGGAGATGGAGTAGAAGAGTTGGAGTCGAAGACGGAGCCGCACGGATGATTTGAAGTCAAGAATTCGCTGGTTCGGACTACATCGACCACCATGCACTAAATTGGGCATAACTTCCTCATACGAAGTCCGATTGGCGTGTTCTTGGACTTTTTGGAAAGCTAAGGAGAAGACGGATCTTTTGCCGTTGGTTTCGTCTCTTTTGGAGTCTCGAGTCGATCTGTGTGATTAAAACAGTCCTGTGTGACAGAACCGGGCCGTGTTGGCCCATAATCTGAGTCTGTACGTCTTCTAGCCCACAGCCTGTGTCTGTTCACCTTCCACAGGCCGCCGCCCTATATATTCTCACGCCAGCCACCTCTAGGGTTAGGTTTTGCTTTGTTGCATCTACACTGTTGTGTTTAGATCCCGCCTCTTGCACCGGACCGATTGGCTGCTGCATTGGCGTTTGTGAAACCTCACCCTATCTTCGTTTGTCTGTGATTTGGCATTCGATTTGTATCCTTCCTGTTCTTGCTTGTGTTCTTGGGTTCGCTTGCAGGAATTAGCCTTCGTGGCGAGGTCAATCGCGTTCTGCGTGGTTGATAACCAACGGAGACAGTGGTGTAACGATTGCAAGGTTTTGATCCGCCGGACCGGAGCCTTGGATCGCCAACGTCGAGATTCTCCACCAACCCAAGTTTATCCCTTACCTAGCGGAAGATCGGGACCACTCCCCCATCACTAGTGTCAGACCCTTCGCACCTTCCGGGGACTTGGCCTCGGACTCCTACCTGCTTCGCAACTTCGAGGCCCCTCTTGCCCGCTTCGTAGCCTCCGGAGGCTTTGGGCCTCCGGTCTTCAGGTCCTCCGACGTCTCCGGATGGGGGTGTCCGGCCTCTGGCTAGTGAAGCCCTTCCTTCGAATGGTGCTCCCATCCTTCATGCTCCTAATCTCTGTCGGGATTATCTCCCCCAACACCGATGTAGAAGCATCGTATGCCACATAACACATTTCAAAATCAAGACATACAAAATTAACAAGATACATCCAATCTCCTAGACTACAAGGCGAAAGTGTTACACAAATTTATGAAAGAAAGAAAAACTGCCTGGTGAGCTCCCGTCGGCTGCACTTTCAAATCGGCTTATTTCCCCAGTAGCTGATCAAAGTTCCTCAGCAAGATCAGCGATCTAGGCCCATCTTCTGTTCACCCACGCCATGGGAGTTGGGGCACCAGTGCCCAGGTTTGTAGTGGTCGATACCGTCCAGTGTTGTATCGGTTGGCTACTGAAGCTCACCAAGGGGGCATCGCGATCGACATCCTGTAGAAAGCAAGTTCACATTAGATGGAGAATAAGATGGTAGAAAATGGATGAAAACGGGGAGTCAGGGCGTTTACCTCAAGCCCTGCATCGGCATCATCTGAGTGAAGCCACTCTTGGTAAACCAAGGAGGAACGGTTGAAGATATGTTGCTTCAACTCATCCCACCATCGGCGGAAGGCTATGGAAGTCGCCTAGAAGGTCGTCCAAGAAGTAAGATCTCTGGTGCAGATCCTGTCGGTCATATGAGAAAGGCGACCACACTCCAAGGCGCTCGTGACTCTCCTGTAGCTTCGAATCTGACCGATGAAAAAGAGATAGGGCGGGCGTTGTCTGAAGCCCAGCTGCTGAGAGAAGATCGATGTATGGTAAAATTCATAGGAGGTCCGATGAGGGTGTTCATCGGTAAAGTCAATAGGAAGCAATCAAGGAGATGTTGCGGCCAAGAATATACAAAGGGATTCTTCGTCTCGAGACACATCAGGCAAGACTAGCCGATGAGGGTGTTCATACTCCGAGTAATACCCGAAAGGGAACCAGATGGTCCGATCGAAGAATTCAAGATAGACAAATGTTGTCGCTTCGCCCAAGGAAGAGCAGCGGTGGTAGGCGAGGATGGCCGATTTTGGAAAATCGGCCAGAAAATGCGACTGGGCAAGAGGAATCCCTCCAACGACATCGGCCATATAAACATTAAGGCAAAGTTGGAGGAACCACCAAAGGCCTTTAGGTCGGTCGACAATGTTACCAGCCGATAGGTCGACCGATACGAGGTGAAGGAGGTGGTAGATCACTCCAAGGAGATAGCGACCAAGAGGAATCTGCATCGGGGCGGCAAGCTATTTGGCTAAAAACCGAAATTGGAAAGTCGAGGCCAGGGTCGGTATGCAGAAAACAAACTGTTCGAACTAAAGGTTTAGAAAAGCAATATGTTTAACGATATCTACATGACCGGTCTTCCTATTGTGCCTCACAATGTATCGGCCCCAACCATCAACTAGCGTGATGTCGAGTCGATGGGATGGTTGGAAACGAAAAGAGAAGGGCTTGGCTGGTGAGTCAATATCAAGACAGGTCAAAAACAAGACATCAAGTAAAGTGGGACTCATCGACCCATGACCAAAAATGAAGGCATTGAAGGCGTCGAACCAAAACATGACACAGCTAGCATTGGCTCGTTTAGATATGGCTTAGCGATAGAAAGGCTGATGCAATGACCGATGTCGATGTCATCCCGGAGGGGGCCGTATGCAGTTGATACTCTAAGATACCAGTCACGCGAGCCAGGGATAGGAGAAGGAAAAGAGTTGGGACCATAGCCCCAATCGGAAGGACACATGGGGGAACATTTGAAAGGGATTCTATGAGTTTCAGCGTTTATTAAATCAATAGGGTCTGGATTTCCCAAAGGGCCAAGGAAGAAACCAGAAGGATTAATGGATATGGGGATTAGAATTTGATCCTGTAGGTTCTACAAGAGGAAGAAAAAGATATGTGATAAGAAGCTATGAAAGGAAAAGAAAAGATAGCGAGAAATAAGACTTACCTCAGGGATCACATTGTGAAACCAAGTGAGGTCGCACTATGGTTTTTGTCTTAGTGATGAGTGATTGACAAGGTTGCTCGATCTGGAGTGATAAGTGGGTGGTGGTTTGCTTGCATCGATAGGATCGATGTGTGAATATGGATTGTGTGTCGAGGGGATCGGTGTGCATCGTGTTTCGTGTTTTGGCTTGTCTCATGTGTGCAGGGTGGAGATGCTAGCCAACTATCAATGACGGGTGATCAAGGGTCAAGCAGAGAGCTTGATGCCAGAGGATCAAGGAGGCCAGGTGAAGTTAGAGATGATCTCAAGAGTGCACAAGGAGATAGAGCAAGACATGGACGGATGGATGATCAAGACAGTGTGGCAACCAAGTCAGCGAAAGAGAGGCTAGTGCAAGTGATCAGGTGGCTCGAGGGGATCGAGAGCATGAGAGACTTGCTAGCAGTCGAGTTCACGGATTGGCGTCACTTGTCGGCGATCGGGAAGGCTTTGTCGGTTTTAGCTAAAAACCATCGTATCAAAAAGTGTATTTAAATTCCAATAAATAGGAGTTTATTTTTCTATTTAGTTGTCTAGATTAAGTGTAATCTTTTAGTTTTTTCGGAATTCTTAATTTTGAAAAAATATTAAAAGAATAAGGTCAATGATGTAATCAATCAGGAGTATACATTTGTGTATTTTTCAGAATTGATAATTCTGAAAATACATAATAGCAATTAGGTAAATACTTAGTCTTTTAACCCTAATGGCATTTTTGGGAATACCTTGATGGTCTTTCCTATATAAAGGACCCCATGCCCAAGGGTTAGGGGAACTTTTGGCTGCACATTTTTTGGGGCTACCTAACCAGAATTTTATTCATCTTAGCTCCTCATTTTTGCTGCTCCTTTTATGCATGCACTGTTCACCGTATGAATCATCTTGTGGTGTCTTGGATGTGCTATAGGGAGTAGCGCTAGCCCTTGTTTGTTCTGTGTTAGCACTGGAAAGGCCTCTTGTTTCAGGTATGTTGCATGCAGTTTGATTCTTGATTTGAGCCTCAATTTTTCATGTAAATGGATCTTTTGGATGATGTTCTTTGAGATTATTTGCACTAATTTAGTTGAGATCTTTTCAGACTACCTCTATTCCTTGCTGAATTTGAACCATATCTAGAGTCCTTTGCTGTTCCTTTTCAGAAGAAATATAGCAGCAGACTTCATATTCAGTTAGTCTAGAACAAGCTGCAGGCTTAAGAACCAAAGTTCTTTTGGTTGGATACTCACTTTTGATTGAGTTCTGATATGAATTAATAGAAGTATTCTATGTGCAGTAGTTCATCAGTTCTTGTTTGTTTTAGTGCTGTTATGAATTGATACTTTAGTATACAAGGGTTCTTGTTGAGTCTTTGATTTGGTTCAGTTTGTGCTTTGTTGTTTCCTGATGTGAGTAGTACCATTTTGCCACATTTGGAACAGAATTGATTCTGTTTGCAGTGATTGAAACAGAACAACAGTGGCCACTGCATCAAGATTCTGGTGTGGTTCTCTAATGGAGTTTCTGTTCACTTATTTTATTTCTGATACTAAAGTTTTTATTCTATGGTTTGTTGATGCTGAAAGTTTTTATTGCTGAGAATTAATTCATTGCTGCTGTCCCAGATTTCCAATAGTACTGAGAGTTGTTTTGGCATGAGCCATCAGGGCTACTACGGAGAAGTTTTTGTTGAAAGTGTTGTCTACTATTTGTCATGAATTTGATTGCCTACATGACCACTATTCCATTTTCAGTGGTGGCTTTTGGTGTTTCAAAACAAATGTGTGATAGTATCCTCGATGAGCTACATGAAGTAATCATGTTCTTCAACCTGAAGTGCTGCTGTTAAAAAAAATCAGTACTACCTTAAAGTTTCTCCAGCATTTATTCAGAAATTTGTTTGGTTGATCCTTGTTGTGAACTTTTAGTTGCTGCTTCTGAGTCCATCTTTTTGGCTATAAGCCTGTGCACTGATTACTGAGATCAAAGATTATTTTCAGAGTACAAACTAGTTGAACAGTGGTCTGTATGATTAGGTCCTTCATGTGTGTAGAAGAATATCTTGTGTAACTTATGGTTCATCTCAGCATCTTGATTAGAGTTTGATTAATGTGTCTTTTGATCTGAATACCAGAAAATCCTCAATTCTTCATTATTCCAAAGGATTATACCAAAGTGCTTGAATAGTTACTGAAGTTTCTGATTGGATTGCTTTCCTGTGTTTTGCTATTTTGGATGTGTTTCTTCTCCATTTTATTTTCAGTTCTGAATATTTTGCTTGATAAAAAGTTGTGAGCCACCAAGCTTTTTGAAAGTTCAGCAAGAATTGTGTTCATCATCCAGAACATCAATTCAATGTGTTTAATCCTGGTCTGAACAGATTCAAATTGTAAAAGTTCAGTTTCTGTCTGTTTTCTACGAAGTATGAACCCTGTCGGCGTTTCAATAACCGATTGCCTCCTATCGACATTTCAAATACCGATCTAGACTCTGTAGATCGACAAATCATTCATCGACAGCTATTTCAGAGTTTGAAACTCCGATCTAGAAGGAAAATTTAAATTGAGGAGATTCTTGTCCTGGTTTTGTACCGTGTTCATTGATTTCAATTCTGCAATAATTTAGGGGAGTGTTGGGTGATCTGAACAGGCCATCAATTTGCGAGAATTTGTCGAGGCGCCTATTCACCCCCCCTCTAGTCACCATTTTGATCCCACACACATTGAGAGTAGCCACTCCGGTGTCACCGAAAGTCTACATTTAATCGAACAGAAAAGGAAGCAAATGATACTCGTGGCAAGCGAGGAGGTGGAAAGCCTAAAAGGTAAAATGAAGAAAAGCCTAGTACTTATAGACTAGGGTAATTCTTCCATTGTCGAGCTAGGTTAATCCCAAAGGAGTTGAAGGGACAGTTCATGGTGTTTGACGGAAAAGACTAATACGATACCGTCAAGAGTAAATGCGTCAAGCAATGTGAATGGCCGAAGATGAAGAGATAGAAAAAAATAAGGGAAGTTGTAAGGTCAGAACCCTGGGTGAAGATATGAAGGTCATAGAAGGTGAAGAGTTCGGCTAGCAATTAAAGAGAAGTTATCATGCAGAAAGACATGGTGGCAGGCGATAATGATAGATGATAATTTCAAAGCATCAGAAGCCACTTAATGCTCTAAAACTGGGGGCATGTGTTGACGCCAAGATTTGGTAAAGCCCAAAGCCCACCAAGGATGTCGTACGGTAAGCAAAAGTCAAGAAGAGTCCAGTCAAATATGGTCAAGGAAGCCCGCCCATGCTGTTACAAAATGACCAAATGCAGAGGAGCCGATGTAGATAAAGATAAAAATAAGATAAATCCATAATCGTTTAAGATAGAGTGCTTGGATGTAAAGTCTCCAGACTTTAAATATGTACCCCTAGTTAGCTTAGAAACACACATCTCTGTCAAACAACTACTCGACGCATCGCCACCCTTGTTTCCCAAGGTTTATCCCAGCGGGGTTCGACACTCGGAGCTTGGTTGCATCGTTTCAATCTCCGGCGAAGAGGTGAGTCCCGTCACCCCCGACGACCATATTGACTAGGTCAGTATACTCACGACTGCATCATGTTGACCTCTTGAGGTGAACGTTGAAATAGTATGGTCGCTGGTTCTCGGTGTATCAGCTAGGTATAAGGCTGCATCAGATTGATCTCTTAGATTGATGTGATCTAGGTGTGGTAGTTTGAGGCTTCATTTGTTAAGTTCGACATCTCTTGCTATTGTATCTTTTTCATGTTTTATATCATTCATCTAAATAAAGCATGCCCGATACTTTGATATATTATTAAGATCATTGTGACTATCTACTGTCTTGGTTAGATCCTATCTAGTTATTGTGATGATTTTCATGATATAGACATGTTATCTAGCATGTTTTATTTATTTCTGTCGGAGTACAAGCCGACGGGTTATCTTCAATTCAATGCCACATCTTATTTGTCATCGAAAAAGCGCTCATCGACCTATGTGGTAAAATCGTCCATCTTATCAGCCGGTGGCATGCTCGCTCGGTTGCTTCACCCCTAGTCATCAACCCTATGCCTTGTCGGCATGACATTCCATAAATATCCTATCCTCATCATGGCCATCGGTTAGATAGCCGATAGGTTATGCTATTGATCACATTTTCCTATTTCCTTATGAGGAGCCATGCTGAAGAGCGTGGGCCTCATGGCTCTAGATGTGATGAGTCATTGTTAACGGTAGTCAAAGAGGACTGAAAAGAGGAGAAGAGCTGCTGCGTCTGGGCCGCGTGTCACTCAGATACACGGGC
Source organism: Zizania palustris (assembly GCA_019279435.1). Taxonomy (NCBI): domain Eukaryota; kingdom Viridiplantae; phylum Streptophyta; class Magnoliopsida; order Poales; family Poaceae; genus Zizania; species Zizania palustris. The sequence continues at coordinate 7,357,427 of JAAALK010000287.1, forward strand.
AGCGAGCGACTATCGGGCAGAGGGGCCGCGAAGTCTGGCTGGCTCAATCCGGGTACATGGCCTAGGAGCAGCAGAGGATCCACTGGGCTATTGACCAAGATTGACTTAGGTACATGGGTGGGGAGTGATTGCTGGGCTGAGAGAGCTGCGGAATCGGGCCGGCCCAATCCGGGTACCTGGTGCAAATCTGGTGGACGCTTTGTCAGTTTCAGTGCAAAACTGACGACCGCTGATCTTGGATCAGACCGTCCTGAAGTGAAGCCGTAGTCGCTACGAAAGCTCCACTTCCGGACAAGTCATCTGTAAATAGGAATTTACTATTTTGTCCTTAGGCCCACAGTCAATCAGTCGAGTCTTTAAAAATATCCTAAGGGTAGTTTGGTCTTTTCCTTTTATTTTCAGCGTCTGTAAAAAACCCTAAGGGTCTGGTGGAATATTCCTAGGCTATTGGGCTGCCTATAAATAGGGCCCCAATCCCTAGGGTTAAGTCACCCTTTCTAAAAATCACTTTTTAATACAAGAGATTGGGTCACAGTTGCTTTCTCTCTGGCGTTTTGTTCTTCTTCGCCGCCGCAATCTCGTCCAGGTTTATCGCGAAATCAGGCTCTATTTTATTCTCTCAGCAATCGTTCGTCACGCAGTGAAGTTATTTTTATATTCTGTCTTGAGTTGCGTGTTTTTGTTCTCTTTGCTGTTTCTGAGTTCATCGCCAGAAGTTCTTCCGCCACGATGCTTTCCTGAGTGTATATCCGAGTTTTTTATTCGATTCTAGCCGGTAGTTCTTGATTGTGTAGCTGTCAGGCTACGGACTGCAGCTCTGTTTGCTTGGACCTAGCCTGCAGCTGCCAGACTCATCATCTTTCTCACGGCTCGTTCTTTTTCGGCATAGCTTCGTAGTCTACGGCATAGACTACAGTCACGGCTTGGCTACAGACTTCGAAGTACTCTTGCGAAGTCCTACTGGTCCTGTGTTTTAGCTTCGATGTTTATTGCTTGAAGTCTCTGATTCGAAGCTAGACCCAGTTCGAAGGGTTTGTGGTTTACTGTGTGTTCGAAGTCCACCTCTGAACTGTTTTTGGTTTGTGACCTTCGGCTGTGCGAAGTACCCTCGATTACTTAGTGCACTTTTTCAATGTTTCGAAGGTGCAGTGCATTTCGCTGCAGTGTAGCATACTTCGCTGAATAGTGCTTGTTTCAAAGTTCTGCTAAGTACACCTCGCTAGTTTTCATTGCACTTGTTCGAAGCTTTTGTTGTTCGAAGTATACTTCGCATAGTATACTTCGTCAGCAAGAACAGACTTTGCCAGCTTGTTCTGTACACTGCTTGTTCGAAGTACACGGTTCGAAGTCCTGCCTTTGGCTTCGAACTCTGTGGGCTTCAGAGTGCTGGTTGGTGATTCTCTTCTGTTCAAGCTTCGGTTGGTTGCGGTTCACTTCGTCAACCTCAGGCTTTGCACAAACACTCTGAACCAGTTTTGTCTCCGTCAGCCTTTGCACCTCAACTTCGAAGCAGGCTTCAACACTACAGGCTTTGACACTGCATACTTCAAAGCAGGCTTCGACACAATCGCGACAGGCTTTGATAACTACAGGCTTCGTCAAGTACCAAACATGAGACAAATTTTGAACAATAACTTCTCATCTTGTTTTACGTACACTTAGATAAATTACTGTGATGATTTGTTTCTGTGAAGTTTGATCTGCCATGTTTTGAATGCTTTGTTAATCTGCCTATTAGCATTGTATTGGTGTTTCTTTGTCTAGGACACCGGTCGTTTCTAGGCTAGATACTTTTAGGCTTTGGCGATCTGTTTACGTTTTTTGCTGCTAAGTCTTTTGAGGTGCGTTGGGTGTTGGGAGCAGGCCATTGATTCGAAAGAATTTTTAGGCGCCCATTCACCCCCTCTGGTCGCTACTTTCGGTCCTATAAGTGGTATCAGAGCCTGGTTAGGGTTTTTCTATACCTTAACTGGTTCTAAACCCCAGTAGTGATCATGACGTCTCCTGGAAAGGTCCCGTCCTTGGAAGCTTATGGCTATAATTATTGGAAGACTCGCATGCGAGCCTATCTCATGAGCCAAAGCTCGGACATCTGGAACATTTGTGTTCACGCTACATTTACTATATTGCCAGTTGCTGAGCGTAATTCCCCTGATATTATCGCCCAACATCTGAACAACAACAAGCTGTGAACATTTTGTTTTCTGGATTCGGTCCCACTGAATTTGAGCGTGTGAGCCATCTCACCACTGCGAGAGAGATCTGGGCTACCCTCCAAGCACACCATGAGGGGACAGCCCAGGTCAAGGCTCGTCTCTATCAGACCTACCGGCGTGAATATGAGAACTTCACACAAAAGCCAGGTGAATCTGTTGAAGCCTTGTTTGGTCGCTTTCAGTCGATCATCAATAAGCTTCAGGCCAACAAGGCCGAGGGTGTTCAGTTAGTCTCAGATCACGAGCAGGCGCTCAAGGTTCTCCATACCTTGGACCCTAAGATCTAGGAGATCAAGGTATCCTCTATCATTGAGAGCACATCTTATGATACCTTGACCATTTCTGAGTTGTTTAGCAAGCTGAAGGCCACTGAGGTTGATACCCAGTTGAGATCAAATTTCACTGGCTCTGGATCAAAGTCCCTGGCCATTGCTACACCTTCTACTGGCCCCTCTTCTATGAGCTGTGTTGGGTTCTCTTTGATGTCTATCACTGAGGACCGGCTCGAGTCGTTAGGAGATGATGACTTGTGTCTTTTCAACAACCGGGTGCGTCGTGTTTATGACAAGAGAATGTTCAAAAGACACGGCACAAAATCCAGATGCTTTGAGTGTGGTGACCTAGGACACTTCATTGCCGACTGCCCCAAGTGCAATGGCCACAAGAAGGGCACCGGTGGTGGCTTCCACGACTCCGGCAAGCTCGACAACTCCTCTTTCACCAATGGCAAGCCAAAGACCAGATTCTTCAGAAAGGCCCTGAAGGACTACCGGAGAGAGAACAAGAAGCGCGACAAGACCTTCTTCGCCGAGATGGAGAAGAGCTACTCCAAGCAGTCCACGTCTTCTTCCTCTTCATCAAGCTCAGGCGATGAGGATATCATCATCAGGAAGGGGAAGGACAAGGACGATCCGGTAGGCCTATGCTTCATGGCTTTCGGGGACAGACCGAAGAGCCGCTCACATCATCGCTGAAGATCCCGCAAGAGCTTCTGCTCAATGGCCCTTGAGGATAAGGAAGAGAAGGGCTCCTCCGATGACTCCGATGACGACGACAACAAAAAAGTATCATCTTATGAACGTGAAATCATTGATTTACTTGAAAGCAATCGTCAGGAGTTAAAATATCGGGAAAAACTGCTTAGGGGGGCTAAGAAGAGGATAGATGAATTAGAGAGTGAGCTTGCCGTGGCCAACGACAGAATTGAGAGTCTATCTTCTTCCCCTTGCTTGGGTGATAGCAGTGAGTGTCCAAAGTGTGAGGTGCTTCTGTGTGACCTATCGAATCTGAAGTCTAGGTACACAGAAAGGGTTGATGAGAGGGACGCTTTGGCCACTGAGCTTGAAAGTGCTCAACTGGAGCTGAAAGATGCTCATGCCATTGTCCAAGTAGATTAAGCTGAAAGCCGAGAAGTCTGTCCAAGTAGATAGAGAGTGCGAGACCTGCTTGTCTCAGGTGGAGGTTCTAGCTTCCTTGAGAGAGGAGCTAGCTGATTCCTAGAATGAAAACTTTTACCTCCGTTCTATCCTAAGTTGGATCAGTGCCAGAGAGCCACAGTTCGACATGATGATCCAGCAGTTTAAGAGGTAGGATGGGTTTGGGGTAGGCTACACCTACACCAAGGTTGACTTTGAGAGTGCCATTAGCTGGGCAGTGGAGTGGAGTAAAATGACTCCTGAGTAGAGATATCCCAAGAATCACTCCACTGAGTCTTTCCAGGCTAGTCAGCCCAGGGATGGAGTGTTCCAAAAACAGCCCAAAGCTCCACCCAAGAAGCCCATCTGGGTTCCAAAGCCCAAACACCTCCACACTTCTCTTGACTCTCTTCCTGGACCTTCTCACACCAAGAAGACTACACCAAACACCACTAAGCCCAAGAACTGATGAGGACATCACTTCACATGATACACACATGAAGCCTCCACTTACAATTCAGTTACTAGGACGAATCACACGCGCCCGTGCCCGTCGCTTGAACCATGAGGTTAATTCGTTCCTTAGCAACTTTGATTATATTTGTTTGGATGAGATGCTACTGAATACTAGTGATATTTTGTTGCTTAGGAACATGGGAGATGGAATAGGAGAGTTGGAGTTGAAGACGGAGCCGCACGGATGATTTGAAGTCAAGAATTCGCTGGTTCGGACTACATCGACCACCATTCACCAAAATGGGCATAACTTCCTCATACGAAGTCCGATTGGCGAGTTCTTGGACTTTTTGGAAAGCTGAGGAGAAGACGGATCTTTTGCCGTTGGTTTCACATCATTTGGAGTCTCGAGTCGACCTGTGTATTTAAAACAGTACTGCATGACAGAACTGGGCCGTGTTGGCCATAATCTGAGTCTGTACGTCTTCTAGCCCACAGCCCAAGTCTGTTCCCCTTCCACAGGCCGCCGCCCTATATATCCTCACGCCAGCCACTTCTAGGGTTAGGTTTTGCTTTGTTGCATCTACACTGTTGTGTTTAGATCCCGCCTCTTGCGCCGGACCGATTGGCTGCCGCATTGGCGTTTGTGAAACCTCAACTTATCTTCGTTTGTCTGTGATTTTGGCATTCGATTTGTATCCTTCCTGTTCTTGCTTGTGTTCTTGGGTTCGCTTGCAGGAATTAGCCTTCGTGGCGAGGTCAATCGCGTTCTGCGTGGTTGATAACCAACGGAGACAGTGGTGTAACGATTGCGAGGTTTTGATCCGCCGGACCGGAGCCTTGGATCGCCAACGTCGAGATTCTCCACCAACCCAAGTTTATCCCTTACCTAGCGGAAGATCGGGACCAATCACCCATCAGCTGGTATCAGAGCTCAGATTTCCCGTTAGGTAATCTCGATCTGCTTTTGTTTTACCCAGAGTCCAGAAAACCGCACCAAAAAAAAAATTCCCACCGAGAACCCCTTTGTGCCTTGCGATTTTAATTTCAGTTTTAACTTTGTTGAGTTCGTGTTCTTGGTCGAGTCTTGTTGCTGGTTTAGTCATCCCTCTGTGTCGTTTGAGTAGTAGTTGTTCTTGTGTCTCAGAAAAAAATTCCCCACCGAAAACCCCCCCCCCCCTTCCGCAACCCTATTTGTTTTCCACATCTGCTCTTTGTGACCCCCCTTCAGTAAAACAGGCATAACTTTTCGCTCGTTTGGCAGAAAAATCTGAAATTTTTTGAGCGTGTTCCTGACCCAATTTGGAGGGTACCCTAACCGACAAAGGTCGGTTAGCCCTCTTCAAAATCGCCAAAAAAAATCGGGAAGATAAAGAAAAAAATTGGATAAAGTTTTTGCTCGCCGGACAGCAAACTTGTTTGAATTTTGTGAGCCACATCCCACCTCAGTTGTAGGTGCCAATTTTTGTGGTTACTCCTCTGGTCATCCTTGTTTCAAAAAAAATAGAGTGAAAAAAAAGGAGAAAAAAAAATATATAAAAAAAAAGAGAGAAGCGGTCCTGTTATTTTTGCTTGTCCGAACTCTTGTCCGAACTCCTGTCCGAACACTTGTCCGATCTGAGGAAGTCTTTGGCTGTTTGTTGCTTGTCCGATCTCTTGTCTGAACCTTTGTCCGAACTCTTGTCCGATCTCTTGTCCGATCCGAACAGCAGCAAAAAAAAAAAGAGAGAAAAAAAAAATTTGCACATACCCTTGTCCGATCACTTGTCCGATCTCTTGTCCAATCCCTTGTCCGATCTATAGAGAGCTGATTTTGACCTGTTTTTGCTTCCTTTTGATTTTGGGCACATAGTTTCCCTCTATTACTTGAACTTTCACTTTGGGAGCACTACGGTCAGCAACTTTGACGAGTACTAGGGAATACTTATTGAACTTGGTTTAACTGTTATTATTATCGCTAATCCTTGCTACTCACTTTGCCTTCCAAGCTACACATTTCTCTTGGTCAGGACAGGTTCATTTCTTGCAATTGTACACCACCCTCCACTTGGTTCATCACCTGTAGGCCGGTGACCTCACTGCGGCGTGGTAAGAACACTTGCAAGCGTGGGTAAGGTGCTTGACGAATTGCTTCCACCACACATCCAGCACCCCACCTAGCTGTTTTACATAAGGATTATTCTTTGTTGCTTTGTCTTTTCTCTAACATGGCAGCACTTATTGTACAACGTGACTTGAGCACTCACATGGACCAGGACGACCAGTCACAACGGAACAATATATTTCAGACCTTCTTCCGCGTCAAAGACCGTCGTGCGCATGTCATCATCGACAGCGGTAGTTGCAACAATTTGGTGAGCCTCGACGTGGTAACTAAGCTTCAACTTCCCACACGTGCACATCCACACCCTTACCATGTGCAATGGCTCAACGACAGCGGTAAGGTCAAGGTAACACAAACTGTTCACATCGAATTTTCCATTGGTACATACTTCGGAAGTGCTGATTTTGATGTAGTACCAATGCAAGCATGTTCTCTATTACTTGGTAGACCTTGGGTATATGATACTGATGCTACACACCATGGTAGGAGCAATAAGTACACATTTATGTATAAAGGAAAGAAAGTTACATTGCTTCCTATGACTCCTGCTGAAATTGTGAAATTTGAACAAGAAAAACGTGCTAGGGACGCACAAAAGAGCAAACAACTTTCTGAAAATCAGCAAGTAGCTAAAACACTTTCGAGGCAACAAAAAGAAAAAGTTGTTTCTCCTTCCTCATCACAAGTTATTAATCTGAAAGGATGTGTCATGCATGCAACTAAAACTAACCTTGCAGTACGTAGCTCTCTTGGTCTTGCAGGTTTCAACCGGCGTTTTGTGAGAGATTTCAGCACCATAACCGGTCCTTTACCTGAGTTGACCAAGAAGGGAGTTACTTCTACTTGGGAGTCAGCACAAGAGCAAGCTCTTGCCACACTCAAGGATCGCATTACACATGCACCTCTACTTCAGCTACCCGATTTTAGTAAGCCTTTTGAGTTAGAATGTGATGCTAGTGATTTTGGCATAGGAGATGTGCTGCTACAAGAAGGTAAACCCGTGACCTATTCTAGTGAGAAATTGCATGGTCCACAATTGAATTATTTTACCTATGAGTGTGAATTATATGCCTTAGTGCGTGTGCTTAAGACTTGGCGACATTACCTTTTGCCTGAGGAGTTTATTATACATTCTGATCATGACACACTCAAATATTTGAGAGGGCAAGCTAAACTGAACCATAGACGTGTTAAATGGATTGAATTTATTGAATCTTTCCCATACATTGAGAAATACAAGAATGGCAAAGAAAATGTAGTTGCTGATGCATTGTCTCGCATGGTTGTTCTTTTATCTCAATTTGATATTAGTGTTCCAGATTTGGAAAGTTTGAAAGATTTGTATGTTGTAGATAAAGAATTTGCTGAACCATACACTAAATGTAATGATGGGAAAGGCTGGAAAAAATTTCATGTGTATGACGGGTTCTTGTTCCATGCTAACAAGCTATGTATTCCAGATTCTTCCGTATGTTTGCTGTTGTTGCAGGAATCACATGGCGGTGGATTAATGGAACATTTTGGGAGAGAAAAGACTTTGGCCCTGCTGTCCAATAATTTTTATTGGCTTAAGATGCGGAGAGATGTTGAACGATTTGTGCAGCGTTGTGCCACATACCATAAAGCTAAGTCCAAACTCAACCCATATGGTTTGTATACTCCACTTCCTGTTTCTAGTGCAACTTGGGAGGATATTTGCATGAACTTTATTGTGGGATTGCCTAGGACAAAGAGGGGGAGAGACTCCATATTTGTAAGAGTGGATAGGTTTTCTAAAATGGCACACTTTATTCCCTGTCACAAGACCAACGATGCTTCACATATTGCTGATTTATTTTTCAGGGAAATTGTGAGATTGCACGGGATGCCTAGAACCATTATTTCAGATCATGATGTGAAGTTTATGAGTTACTTTTGGAAGACAATGTGGGCCAAGCTTGGCACAAAATTGTTATTTTCAATAACTTGTCACCCGCAAACTGATGGTCAAACAGAGGTGGTAAATCGTACACTCTCCATGTTGCTGCGAACAATGATTAAGAAGAACTTGAAAGAATGGGAGGACTGTCTTCCACATGTCCACTCAACAACACACTTGTGCCCGTCTGAAGTGGTGTATGGTTTTAAGCCAATCACACCACTTAATTTGTTGTCACTTCCTTTTCAAGACAGAGCAAACATGGAAGCAACTAAGTGTGCAGAGTTTGTGAAAGCTATGCATCTGAAGACCAAGAAAGTTATAGAAAAGAAAGCACGCTATTTTGCTCAAAAGACAAATAAAGGAAGAAAGAAGATGTTTTTCAAACCAGGAGATCTTGTTTGGTTGTACTTGCGCAAGGAACGTTTTCCTGATTTGAGAAAGTTTAAATTGATACCCCATGCTGATGAATTAAAACCCTATTTGGGAGCTGACGATGAGCTTGAGTCGAGGACGACTCCAATTCAAGAAGGGGAGGATGATGAGGACATCACTTCACATGATACACACATGAAGCCTCCACTTACAATTCAGTTACTAGGACGAATCACACGCGCCCGTGCCCGTCGCTTGAACCATGAGGTTAATTCGTTCCTTAGCAACTTTGATTATATTTGTTTGGATGGGATGCTACTGAATACTAGTGATATTTTGTTGCTTAGGAACATGGGAGATGGAATAGGAGAGTTGGAGTTGAAGACGGAGCCGCACGGATGATTTGAAGTCAAGAATTCGCTGGTTCGGACTACATCGACCACCATTCACCAAAATGGGCATAACTTCCTCATACGAAGTCCGATTGGCGAGTTCTTGGACTTTTTGGAAAGCTGAGGAGAAGACGGATCTTTTGCCGTTGGTTTCACATCATTTGGAGTCTCGAGTCGACCTGTGTATTTAAAACAGTACTGCATGACAGAACTGGGCCGTGTTGGCCATAATCTGAGTCTGTACGTCTTCTAGCCCACAGCCCAAGTCTGTTCCCCTTCCACAGGCCGCCGCCCTATATATCCTCACGCCAGCCACTTCTAGGGTTAGGTTTTGCTTTGTTGCATCTACACTGTTGTGTTTAGATCCCACCTCTTGCGCCGGACCGATTGGCTGCCGCATTGGCGTTTGTGAAACCTCAACTTATCTTCGTTTGTCTGTGATTTTGGCATTCGATTTGTATCCTTCCTGTTCTTGCTTGTGTTCTTGGGTTCGCTTGCAGGAATTAGCCTTCGTGGCGAGGTCAATCGCGTTCTGCGTGGTTGATAACCAACGGAGACAGTGGTGTAACGATTGCGAGGTTTTGATCCGCCGGACCGGAGCCTTGGATCGCCAACGTCGAGATTCTCCACCAACCCAAGTTTATCCCTTACCTAGCGGAAGATCGGGACCACTCCCCCATCAAGAACCCCAAGCCTCAACCACACCCCAAGAAGCCCACCTACCATTGTGAGTATTGTAAGAGAGACGGGCATCTTGCGGAGTTCTGCTTCAGGAGGATGCAGGTTGAGAGAGCAGAGAGAGCGCGGGGTAGCCAGGAGCAGTTCTACCAGCAGGGTGGTAGACTAAGAGTTCCTCGACGTGGGGAGAGGCTGGAGGCCAGGCCGCGTCGTGTAGGTGGTGGTAGAGGAGACGACTTTCATGCCCGTGCTCCAGATGGTGGTGTTCGTTCTGGCAGAGCTCCAGGCCATTTTGGCTACGGTCCTGGACCTCGTGGCCGAGGTTTTAGGCAGAACCATGGACCGCACTTTGAGCCGCGTTTTGGTCCAAACTCTTCTGATGGTTTTTGCTTTCCATCTTTTGAGCAGATGGCTCGACACTGGTTTAGTTCTTTTGCTAAACCTGGTGCCGGACCATTTGCTCCCCCTTACAACCACTGATTGTGCAGGATCAGGGACTGGAGGATGTTTGGATCATGTACTCAGGATGCTCTCACCACATGACGGGACATCACAGATGGTTCTCCAGTCTCACTCCCCCGAGCTCCAAAGAGTACATCACTTTCGGGAACAGTGGTCAAGGGAAGGTTCACGACATTGGCTCAATTTGCATTTCAGACCATTTCTCTTTGAAGAACGTTGCTTTGGTTGGAAATTTGAACTTCAATTTGATTTCTGTTTCGCAACTGCTTTAGGATGGTTTGGAAGTCCGTTTTAAGAAGGACAGTTCTTCTGTGATTGATTCTAGAGGGTCTTTCGGATTGACTTCTCTAGTTCTTTTGGCCCTTCTCGCTGTTTGATTGCTGGATCCTCCTTTGAGCTCTGGAAGTGGCATAGGAGGTTAGGTCATTTGAGTTTTGATCTGCTTGTCAGGTTGAGCTCTATGGACCTCATCCGAGGATTGCCCAAGCTTAAAATGGAGAAGGATCTAGTTTGCCATCCCTGTCGTCATGGGAAAATGGTTGCCGCTTCTCACTCACCTGTGACTCAGGTGATGACTTCGTATACAGGCGAGCTGTTACACATGGACACTGTTGGTCCAGCTCGGGTGCGCTCAGTCGGTGGGAAGTGGTATGAGCTTGTGATTGTTGACGATTTTTCTCGATTCTCGTGGGTTTTCTTTTTGGAGTCTAAGGATGAAACTTTTCAGTTTGTTCATGACCTGATTTTGAAGCTGAAGAATGAGAACAATGGTCAGATGCGAGCAATTCACTCCGACAACAGCTCTGAGTTCAAGAACTCTCAGTTCGTTAGCTTATGTAGTGATCAGGGTCTTGATCATCAGTTTTCTGCTCCTTACACTCCCCCACAGAATGGCGTTGTGGAACGAAAGAACCGCACACTAGTCGAGATGGCTAGGACGATGCTCGATGAGCACAGGACTCCTATGTGCTTTTGGGCTGAAGCCATGAACACGGCTTGCTATCTGGGTAACCGCATTTTTCTTAGAGATTACTTAGGTAAGACTACATACGAGTTGCGGTTTGGCAGACAGCCCAAGGTGAGCCACTTGCGAGCGTTTGGCTGCAAGTGCTTCGTGCTCAAGAAGGGAGGGCATTTGGGCAAGTTTGAGTCTCGTTGCTGGGATAGAGTTTTTCTTGGCTATGCTTTGCATTCTCGAGGCTTCCGTGTTTGGAACCTCGATTCCCAGCAGCTTGTCGAGACTTGCGAGGTTTCATTTGATGAGTCCTTGCCTTCTTTGACTCCTTCTTTTGAGCCTTCTAGAGATGGTGAGCTCGGAGAGTCCATCTTCGAGGAAGATGAGGACACTCTAGCTGTTGATGAGGGTGGGCCTTCTGCATAGCCTACAGAACCCACACCTTCTGAGACTTCGACTGAGGACGAGGGCAGACCTCTGATCACTTCTTCCACTTCGATCGAGCCCCCTCAGTCAAGTCCAGAGGTGCCAGTTGCTGACTCCGGTGAGGTGACTTCAGATCACCAGGGATCCCGAGCAGTTCAGCGCAATCACCCCTCAGAGCTCATCATCGGTGATTTGTCTGAAAGGACTTTGTGTTCGTCTGTTGACTCTCTTGCTATGTTTGCTGAATCTGCTTTTGTTGCATCTTTTGAGCCAGAGACGTTTCTCATGCCCTTTCTGATTCCAATTGGATTAATGCTATGCAAGAAGAGCTTGAGAATTTTGTCCACAATCGGGTTTGGACACTGGTTGAGCTGCCACCCGGATGCAACCCCATAGGCACCAAGTGGGTGTTCAAGAACAAGCAAGGTGAAGATGGGGTTGTGGTGCACAACAAAGCTCGACTAGTTGCCCAAGGTTTTTGCCAGAAGGAGGGTATTGACTTTGAAGAAACTTTTGCCCCTGTTGCCCGTCTTGAGTCCATTCACATTCTCTTAGCTTTTGCCGCTTCCAAAGGTTTTAAGATTTTTCAAATGGATGTCAAGAGTGCTTTTCTGAACGGGTTCATAGAGGAGGAAGTTTTGTTAGGCAGCCCCCTTGTTTTGAGAACCCTAAGTTTCCTCGACATGTTTTTAAGCTGCAGAAAGCTTTATACGGTCTGAAACAAGCCCCTAGGGCTTGGTATGACCGGTTAAAGCAGTTTTTGTTGGGGAAGGGCTTTGTGATGGGTTCTGTGGATAAAACTCTCTTCTTGCTCAGAGATGCTTCAGATTTCTTAGTCTCTCAAATTTACGTGGACGATATTATCTTTGGCGGTACTACTAATGCTCTTGTGTCCATGTTTTCTGAGCAGATGCACAGTGAGTTTGAGATGAGCCTCATGGGTGAGCTCAAGTACTTCTTAGTGCTCCAGATCAAACAGACTAAGGACGGCACCTTCATCCACCAGGGCAAGTACACTCGCGACATGTTGAAGAAGTTCGACTTTGGTGGAGAGTTGAAGCCTCAGATGACCCCAATGGGAACATATGGGGGCCTGGACAAGGACGAGAGCGGCGTCAAGGTCAACGAGAGAGAGTTTCGAGGGATGATCGGTTTGCTGCTATACTTGACGGCGACGAGGCCAGACATATAGTTCGTCGTGGGACTGTGCGCGCGCTTCCAGTCTTCACCACGCGCGTCTCATCGGCAGGCAGTCAAGCGCATTTTTAGGTATCTTACCTATGCACCTGATCTTGGTCTTTATTATTCAGCATCATCATCTCTTGATTTATCTGGATTTTCGGACGCTAACTTTGGTGGGTGCCGGTTGGATCGCAAGTCGACTTCCGGTACTTGCTAGTTTCTTGGTTCGTCTCTTGTTTCTTGGTCTTCTCGAAAGCAATCTGGAGTTGCTCTTTCGACCACTGAGGCTGAGTATGTAGCTGCTGCTAGCTGCTTCTCACAGTTGGTTTGGATGATTTCCACATTACGAGATTTTGGGTTGTTCTTTCCTACCAGAGTTCCTCTATTTTGCGACAGCACCAGTGCTATTAGTGTAGGGAAAAACCCTTGTCTCCATTTAAAAACCAAACACATTGATGGGCGCTTTCACTTTCTGCGGGATCAATATGAGAAAGGTGTCATTGACCTTGTTCATGTTGATACTCATCATCAGTTAGCTGACATTTTCACCAAACCCCTAGATCAGTCTACCTTTGAGCGTTTACGAGGGGATTTGGGTGTTGTGTATCCTTTTTAGGATATTTTGCTTCAGTTTTCATTCTTCTTTACTCTTTTCTTGAGTCTTTTTGTGTGTGTTCATATCATACATACTCACATATCACACTTTTGAGCTTGCTTCTGTTATATGATTGAACTGCTTTACATAGTCTAGCTGGTACATGCTTTTGATTACTTGTCAATGATCATGCTTTGGTTCAGTTCACCTGATCTGTCTAATATTTGTCATATGCATGGCTTTTATGCTTTAAAATTGAAAAATGATCACCATTGCTTCTGGTAACTAGCATGTGTAGGATGAGTGCTTTTGCTATCTGTTAAATGCCTTGTAGCTCATTCCTTACTTAGATGCAGATATGCAACTTGGTCATCTATATGCTTTAAACATGGAAATGTGCTATAAAAATGATGAAAAATCAGAAAAATAAAAATTCCATGCCTTTTTATGCATAATTTGACAAGATCCAGGTGGGTTTGCTTTGTCGCATTGCATTGTTCTGGACTGCTTACCATAGCACTTTGGTTTGAACTAGGACAATGTAGTGTATACCAAGACCAATGTCTTAAGCTTCTGATGGTCCAGTTCTGGCCTAGGCTTGACTTGGTCGGTCAGCATAAGGTTTGACATGCAAATAACCCCTGGCACAAATGATAAAGGAAAAAGAAAAAGCCTGAAAATTAAAAAGATAACAAGTTTGCTGAAGCACTTTGTTTCGAACAATGCTTATCTTGGTAGATATCAGTTAACTTCTGCATCTCATGCTTTACCTTGCTTGTCAACTAGAAAATGTGGTGATGCTTTTGTTTGCAAAAATTGAAAAATGCGTGCTAATGACTTTCTTTAGATATCATATGTTGCATTGATCATGCCATATGTCTTAGACAATATGTCGTTTGCTATACTTGCTAGATTTTGTAATTGCAGTCAATCATATCCGAGAAGCATGCTTTCCTCACTTCACCTGCACCCGAGTTGCATTCATTGCATATTTTGAGGGGTAGTTGCATTTTAGGGGGAGTCTGTGTCTCTTTAGAGTGCAGTTAGTCTCGCTTGATGAGTTTAGTTGTCAACAAGGGGGAGAAATTTTGGGAGAAGGGTTTAAGGGGGAGTTTTGGCTTTCTCTGGGATTTGTTTCAGGGGGATTTTTTGTCCCGGTTGTCCTTACTCTGTTGATATCCTTGTTGATGATTCTGAGATTGCACTCGTTTTGAGCTTTGTTTTGAGCTTTTACTTTTGGTTAACCATAATGACCGCTTCTTGCTTTTGTTCGGCTTGTGCTCATTAGGGTTAAACTTTTACTTTATTTTCTTCTTCTCTGTTTTCTTGTGTTTTGTTTTCGTGTTTCCATAGTTGTTTGTAGGTACTAAAAAGCTGAAGAGAAGAAGTGTTGACAATGCACTCATCAAGGGGGAGATTGAGGAGCCATGCTGAAGAGCGTGGGCCTCAAGGCTCCACATGTGATGAGTCATTATCAACGGTAGTCAAAGAGGACTGAAAAGAGGAGAAGAGCTGCTGCGTCTGGGCCGCGTGTGACTTAGGTACACAGGCAGCGAGCGACTGTCGGGCAGAGGGGCCACGAAGTCGGGCTGGCTCAATCCGGGTACATGGGCTAGGAGCAGCAGAGGATCCACTGGGCTGTTGACCAGGATTGACTCAGGTACACGGGCGGCGAGTGATTGCCGGGCTGAGAGAGCTGCGGAATCGGGTCGGCCCAATCCGGGTACCTGGTGCAAAGTCGGTGGACGCTTTGTCAGTTTTTGCGCAAAACTGACGACCGTTGATCTTTGATCGGACCGTCCTGAAGTGAAGCCATAGTCGCTACGAAAGCTCTGCTTTTGGATAAGTCATCTATAAATAGGAATTTACTATTTTGTCCTTAGGCCCACAGTCAGTCAGTCGAATCTGTAAAAATATCCTAAGGGCAGTTTGGTCTTTTCCTTTTATTTTCAGCGTATGTAAAAAACCCTAAGGGTCTAGTGGAATATTCCTAGGCTATTGGGCTGCCTATAAATAGGGCCCCAATCCCTAGGGTTAAGTCACCCTTTCTGAAAATCACTTTTTAATACAAGAGATTGGGTCACGGTTGCTTTCTCTCTGGCGTTTTGTTCTTCTCCACCGCCGCAATCTCGTCTCAGGTTCATCGCGAAATCAGGCTCTATTTTATTCTCTCAGCAATCGTTCATCACGCAGTGAAGTTATTTTTATATTCTATCTCGAGTTGCGTGTTTTTGTTCTCTTTGCTGTTTCTGACTTCATCGCCAGAAGTTCTTCCGCCACGATGCTTTACTAAGTGTATATCCGAGTTTTTTATTCGATTCTAGCCGGCAGTTCTTGATTGTGTAGTTGTCAGGCTACGGACTGCAGCTCTGTTTGCTTGGACTTAGCTTGCAGCTGCCAGACTCATCATCTTTCTCATGGCTCGTTCTTTTCCGGCATAGCTTCGTAGTCTACGGCATAGACTGCAGTCACTGCTTGGCTACAAACTTTGAAGTACTCTTGCGAAGTCCTACTGGTCTTGTGTTTTAGCTTCTATGTTTATTGCTTGAAGTCTCTGATTCAAAGCTAGACCCAATTCGAAGGGTTTGTGGTTTACTGTGTGTTCGAAGTCCACCTCTGAACTGTTTTTGGTTTGTGACCTTCAGCTGTGCGAAGTACCCTCGATTACTTAGTGCACTTTGTCAATGTTTCGAAGGTGGAGTGCATTTCGCTGCAGTGTAGCATACTTCGCTGAATAGTGCTTGTTTCGAAGTTCTGCTAAGTACACCTCGCTAGTTTTCATTGCACTTGTTCGAATTATACTTCGCATAGTATACTTCGTCAGCAAGAACAGACTTCGCCAGCTTGTTCTGTACACTGATTGTTCGAAGTACACGGTTCGAAGTCCTGCCTTTGGCTTCGAACTTTGTGGGCTTCAGAGTGCTGGTTGGTGATTCTCTTATGTTCAAGCTTCGGTTGGTTGCGGGTCACTTCATCAACCTCAGGCTTCGCATAAACACTCCGAACCAGCTTCGTCTCCATCAGCCTTTGCACCTCAACTTCAAAGCAGGCTTCAACACTACAGGCTTTGACACTGCATACTTCGAAGCAGGCTTCGACATAATCGCGACAGGCTTTGATAACTACAGGCTTCGCTTTGCACACGCTTCGTCAAGTACCAAACAACAGACAAATTTTGAACAGTAACTTCTCATCTCGTTTTACGTACACTTAGATAAATTGTTGTGATGATTTGTTTCTGTGAAGTTTGATCTGCCATGTTTTGAATGCTTTGTTAATATGCCTATTAGCACTGTATTGGTGTTTCTTTGTCTAGGACACCGTTCGTTTCTAGGCTAGATACTTTTAGGCTTTGGCGATCTGTTTACGTTTTTTGCTGCTAAGTCTTTTGAAGTGCGTTGGGTGTTGGGAGCAGGCCATTGATTCAAAAGAATTTTTAGGCGCCCATTCACCCCCCTCTGGTCGCTACTTTCGGTCCTACACCTTATTAGTTGGAGGGTTTAACTGATTAGCACGCCTTGAACTCCTTTTTTCTAAGAATGTAATACCTGCACTAGAGTTAAGTAGATCTCCTAGGGCAAGTGTGTGTCAAAGTGTGACCAAAAAGAGCACCAACATAACCTCAAAGAGCCAAGATTTACCTCTACCGGTAAAACGACTTCTTGTCCATACACCAACTCATATGGACTTACCTTGGTAGCACCATACTTTGCTATTCTGCACGCCCATAATGCCTCAGAAAACACTTCATGCCCCCTCCTCGAAAACTCCTTATTCTTCTTTTAATGAGCTTAATCACAATCTTATTACTAGACTCGACCTGACCATTGGCCTGAGCATAGTATGGCGAGGAGTTTATCAACTTTATACCATAAGATTCGCCAAAATCATGTACCTCTTTAGAGACAAATGAAACACCCTGATCTGTAGTAAGAGTTTGGGGAATACTGAATCTATGTATAATGTGCTTTAATACGAAATCAACGCTCTAAAATCACGCTCTATAATAAAGTGACAAACATAAACGCTCTAAAATCACGTACCTTGTCTCAGCATCCAATAGGCGGCGACTCAAGAACATGATGATGAACTCCTTTCCCTCCACCTCTTGAGTCAACACAGCTCCTATCACGCTAATTCTATAGCAACATACAGCCAAAACAGAATCCCAGCCTTTTGATTCTCTTACCACAGGTGGTGATGACAAACACTCCTTGAATCGATCAAAGACATGTTGCTGACATTCCCCCCAAGTGAATTCAGCCTCATCCTTTAACCGAAGTATAGGGACAAAAGCATCAATCTTGCCAGATAAGTTAGATATGAAGTGACACAAATAATTCACTTTTCCTAGCAACTTCTGCACATCTCTCTTACATGTTGGCGCTTCAAACTCTCTAATATTCTCAAGTATCTTAATATCAATCTCAATACCTCTTTCATGAATCATGAATCCTAAGAACTTGCTCACTGACACATCAAAAGAACACTTGAGTGGGTTCATTTTCAAGCCATACTAATGCATTCTTTCAAAAGCAACTTTCAAATCGGCTAAGTGGTTATCCAAAGCATCCGATTTGACTACAACATTATCTATATAGACCTCTAGCATAACTCCTAACAAGTCATGAAAGATGAAGTTCATAGCGCGTTGATATGTAGCACCAACATTCTTCAAACCAAAAGTCACTACTACCCACTCAAACAAGTCGACAAAATCAGGACATCTAAAGGTGATTTTGTAAACATCTTCTTCGGCCATGAAAATTTGATTGTAACCAGCATTACCATCAAGAAAACTTAGTACCTTGTGTTCTGAAGCATCGTTGATCAACATGTCGGCTATTGGCATAGGATAGTCATCCTTCGGAGTGGCCTTGTTCAAATCCCTGAAATCAATACACACACAAATCTTGCCACTCCCCTTCTTCTTAACAGGTACAATGTTAGCAACCCATTCAGCATACCTACATGACCTGATAAACTTAGCCTTAAGTAATTGTTCTATCTCTTCTTTAACTCAGTCATACACGACCAAATTAAAACGACGAGGAATGTTGTAGGTAGCATATTGTTGCCCACCGTCAGCTCTAGTGAAAGTATGCCCTTCGCCTCGGAGCTCTCGCCATTGAAGCCATTCAATGTTAGGTTGGTCTTCATCAAGTCTTCCTCATCCTTGAAGATCTTCTTCAAAAGAGAGTATGACATCAGGTTGACGGTGGCGCCTCCATCTATAAGCATCCTGGAGATTGGCTTGCCATCGATGTGTGCTTAAATGTAGAGGGGCTTCAAGTTGTGAGCCGACCCCTTGGGCTTCTCAAACATAGCCTCGCTTGGGCTGAGGTTTAGTTGAGTGACCTCGACCTCATCCTCTGGCAACCCAAACTTAGCGGGAAGCATAACCACATTCACATCCCTCAGTTGAGGGGGTGGTCCGTCCGATACAGGTGTGTAGTCATCGTCTAACATGTCATCGTCTTCATCACTTGGAGTTGGAGCCGAGATGTTCACCACAACTGGCTTGGGCTTCCATACCTGCTTTGGTACTGGTCGAGGGCGAATCTCCTCAAAGATAGTGTCCCGCTCGTCCTTGGCCTTCTTCTCTCCCATCTCTTTAGCTCGAAGATGCTGTAGGTGCCTCTTTTGGGACTTAGTCATGCCTTGAGATGCCCATGACGGTTGTGTTTCGTACCAGGAGCCACAAACTTGTTTCTAGCATTTTTTGCCGAATGGGAATTATCTAGATCGGGCTCGATGATTTTGTGCTTGGCATGAGTATTTTCCTGTACTCTATCGGTCGGACTGGCCAAACTTGGCTGGTCAGATCGAGCCTTGTCGGTCGGACCGACCATGGTGGGCTGGTCTGATTGGCCAGTGCCGGGAGCTCGAAACCTGGTGATCGTACTGACCGTAGTAGGAAGGTCAGACTGGGATAGTATGGGCGGTCGGACTGGCCCTGGGCGATGGTCAAACCGACAACGCCCATCTCAGTTGGCTTATCTGGAACGCCTTGTCCTTGCTCTGTAAGGGTCTTCTCTGGGATTGGGACGTCTTGGGAACCCACCATGATGATGATGGCCACAAAAACCCTCTATGAAGCATCTTCGTGCTTGTCTCCTCCATCTTCATGTTGAGGCGGCCGTCCTTGTGGTGCGATGGACAACTGGCTGAAAACACCATCACCTAACGTGTTCATTTGCTCCTGCATGTTCTGAACCTCGGGTGGCACAAAAGGAACACTTGCGATAAAGTAAGGGAACGGATACCCAGTGGGCAAAAAGTAATACGGAGGCCACTGCGCCATCGGGAACCGATACAGAGGTAGAGGCATCGGTGGGTCTAGTGGTCTTGCATATTAGGGACCGAACCAATTCCCTTGTAGATGGTTTGGCCTTGCCGGAGGCCTTGGCTGAGTAGTTGCCTTCTCGGCCCTCTTTTGGTGCTTCTGAAGCAGCATCTCATACGTCACCTTCTGCTTCTTATGGGATTTAGTTGAAGATGTCGCATTAGTGTTCACCTTCCAAATCCCTACCTTGGGATTCTTCGACACAAGCTTTTGTGGGTGAGGCTCTCTATCTACAAATGATTTTCCCTTAGACGACTTGGCCTATTCGGGCCAAATCAGCACCTTCTTCTCGTCAAGGTCAATGGTGTTCATGGGAAAGGTGTCTTGGTCCAACTTCATCTTAGGAGTAGTGTCCAACTTCAATCTTCCTTCATCTATGGCAGATTGAACCCGTCGATAGAAGACATTGCAATCATTAGTAGAATTAGAATGTGAATCATACCACTTACAATAAGCGCGTTTCTTCAAATCATCGGCAGCGGGAATAACATGACCCTTTGGAAACCTGAGGAGTTTGTTCTTCAACAAAACATCAAATATCTTATCACATTTGGTCACGTCAAAAGTGTACTTGACCTCACTGGGCCAATTCTTAGTGGGAGACGGTCGTAGCTCAGAGCAAGTAACTATCTTGGACTTGTTAGACCAAGTCCACTCCGCAGTGTACATATCAGTTGAGTCATCCTTGCTTTCCGATAATTCCTCATCAGAGTGCTCCATGACGTGTACCTCGGCCTTGGGCTTACTAATTGTCTTAGTGAATTTTTTATTTTTGACTCGGTTTTCTTGGGCTAGAGCCTTCTGCAAGACTTGGTTAACCTCTAAGAAATCCTACCCATCTAGCTTTTCTTTAATTTCGGAATGTAAACCATTAAAGGCCAAATCAGGTAGGCCTCTCTCAGAAATGTTCAGGCGAAAACATCAATTTCTGGTATCTCTAAATCACCTAATGTAGTCAGAGACACTCTCATTAAAATTTTGCTTGACCGATGTCAGGTGTGAGAGACTAAGTTCAGTTTCACCAATATAAAAATAATCATGGAATTTCTGCTCTAACTAGGCCTAAGTTTGTATAGAGTTTGGCGATAGCACCGAAAACCAAGTAAAAGCGATGCTGAATAGCGATAAAGAAAATAACCTAAGTTTAAAGTGGTCCGACACACTCTCTTCTCCACACTACACCAGGAACTGACCTATATGCTCCCACATGGTTTTGCTATCCTCGCCATTAAACTTAGTGAACTCAGTAACCCTAAAACCATGAGGATATGGGATGGTATCGAAATAGTCTAGGTACAGTTTATGGTAAACCCTAGTCCGATCCCGAGGGGGGCGTAGCCTACACACTCTCTGAACAACGCACGAATACGCTCATCTATGTCGTCTACGCTTCTATCCTGTGGGCGCCTAACGTGCGGGGGCGCGACACATGGTGGTATCTTGATTTGTCGACCATATAGCTCCTCTCGGTTATCCTCCTCTCGAGCCGGCTCGTGGTATGCAACGTTGTCGGGCCTATGTGGGTATTCAGGAGCAGGAGGCGTAGGAAGCACGGGCAAAGGCGGCATGGGTGATGGTGGTGGTGTGTGCACTGCGGTGGGTGTGGCCAGACTAGCCATTAGGCCAGTATGACCATCCTAGTAGCCTGTCTGACATACTGTTGTAGGTAGCGTGGGCTGGCACGTGTTGGTCAGACCGCCTTTAGGGGAAAAGGTTGTCTTGATCATGGATGGTGATGTCGTAGATGCTATATTTTTTATCGTACTCCCATCAGTTGTATTGTATATGTGGTGAAAAAGGCGTACGCTAGCAATCGGAGTTGGAAAAGCGGACTCGGAAAAGTCGAATCTCCAAAACATTGTCTCCATCCTAGAGCAAACCTCGGGCCCTAGATGATTCGCAAATGTGGCACTAACTGCTTGATCTACAGCTATAGCAATTTTTTGCTCGATGTCTAGGCCAGAGGGATAGGGCAGGAATGTTACCTTGCTCATAGAGATGTTGAGGAGATTGGTGTTCCGCTTGATAAAGCCTGCATGTGTCTTGGTGTAGCACCATAGCAATTCGCTCTGACAATGGTTCTGAGTTCAAGAATTCTCAATTCGTTAGCTTCTGTAGTGATCAGGGTCTTGAGCACCAGTTTTCTGCCCCTTACACTCCCACACAAAACAGCATTGTGGAACGAAAGAACCACACACTAGTCGAGATGGCCAAGACGATGCTCGATAAGCATAGGACTCCTAGGCATTTCTAGGCTGAAGCTATGAACACAACTTGCTATCTGGCCAACCACTTTTTTCTTAGAGCTTACCTAGGTAAGACATCATATGAGTTGTAGTTTGATAGATAGCCTAAGGTGAGCCACTTGCGAGCGTTTGGATGCAAGTGCTTTGTGCTCAAGAATGGAGGGCATTTGAACAAGTTTGAGTCTCGTTGCTGGGATGTAGTTTTTCTTGGTTATGCTTTGCATTCTCTAGGTTTCTGAGTCTGGAACCTCAACTCCCAGCAGCTTATCAAGACATGTGAGGTTTCTTTTGATGAGTCGGTGCCTTCTCTTCTTCTTTTGAGCTTTCCGGTGATGATGAGCTTGGAGAGTCCATCTTCAAGGAAGATGAGGACACTCCCACTATTGATGAGGATGGGTCTTCTGCACAGCATGTAGACCCCACACTTTTTGATACTTCGGATGAGGATGAGGGCGGACCTCTGATCACTACTTCCACTTCGATCGAGCCCCCTCAATCGAGTCCAAATGTGCCAACTGCTAATTCCGGCGAGGTGACGTCTGATCATCAAGGCTCCCAAGCTGTTCAGTGTGATCTCACTTCGAGATCTTTGTGTTCTCTGGCTGGATATCTCATTGTGTTTGCTAAGTCTTCTTTTGTTGCCAGTTTTGATCCTAGAGATGTTGCTAACGCTTTATTTGATGCAAATTGGATAAATGCCATGTAAGAAGAGCTTGGAAATTTTGTTCGCAATCGGGTTTGGACACTAGTTGAGCTGCCACCCGGTTGCAACCCCATAGGCACCAAGTGGGTGTTTAAGAACAAGCAAGGTGAAGATGGGGTTGTGGTGCGCAACAAAGCTCGATTAGTTGCCCAGGGTTTTTGCCAGAAGGAGGGTATTGATTTTGAGGAGACTTTCACCCCTATTGCCAGTCTTGAGTCCATTCACATACTTTTAGCATTCGCTGCTTCGAATAGTTTTAAGCTTTTTCAAATGGATGTCAAGAGTGCTTTTTGAATGGGTATATAGAGGATGAGGTTTATGTTAGGCAGCCCCCCGATTTTGAAAACCCTAAGTTTCCTCGATATGTGTTTAAGCTGCAGAAAGCTTTATATGGTCTGAAGTAAGTCCTCGGGCTTGGTATGATCGTGTAAAGCAATTTTTGTTGGGGAATGGCTTTGTTATGGGTTCTGTGGACAAAAGTCTTTTCTTGCTCAAAGATGGCTCTAATTTCTTGATTGCTAATATTTACGTAGATGACATTATTTTTGATAGTTCTACTAATGAACTTGTGTCCATGTTTTATGAGCAGATGTACAACGAGTTTGAGATGAGCCTCATGGGTGAGCTCAAGTACTTTCTAGGGATCCAGATCAAGGATATGAAGGATGACATCTTCATCCACTAGAGCAAGTACACACGAGACATGCTAAAGAAGTTCGACTTCGGTGGAGAGCCGAAGCCTCAAATGACCCCCATGGGCACATCTGGGGGCCTGGACAAGGATGAGAGCGGCGTCAAGGTCAATGAGAGATAGCATCGAGGGATGATCAGATCAGTTTTGTACCTAACGGTGATGAGACCGGACATTCAGTTTGTCATGGGATTGTGTGCACACTTCCAGTATTCACCACTCGCATCTCATCTACAAGCGGTCAAGCATATTTTCATGTACCTTACCTATGAGCCTAATCTTGATCTTTACTATTCCACATCCTCATCTCTTGAGTTATCTAGCTTTTTTCGAAGCTGATTTTGGGGGGTGCCGGTTGGATCGCAAGTCAACTTTCAGTACTTGTCAGCTCCTTGGTTCCTCACTTGTTTCTTGGTCTTCGTGTAAACAATCTGGAGTTGTGCTTTCTACAACAGAGACTGAGTACGTAGCTGCTGCTCACAGTTGGTTTGGATGATTTCCACCTTGAAAAATTTTAGGTTGTCTTTCCCTGTCAGAGTGCCTTTATTTTGGGACAGCACCAATGCGATTAGTGTAGGAAAAAACAAATGTTTTCATTCGAAAACCAAACATATTGATGTGCACTTTCACTTTTTGAGGGATCAATATGAGAAAGGTGTCATTGACCTTGTTCATGTTGATACTCATCATTAGTTGGCTGACATTCTTACCAAACCCCTAGATCAGTCTACGTTTGAGCGTTTACGAGGGGATTTGGGAGTTGTGTATCCTTTTTAGGATATTTTGAGTCTTTTATTTCTTCTTTACTATTTTATATGAGTCTTTTTGTGTGAGTTCATAACATGCATATTAATATATCACACATTGAGCTTGCTTTTGTTATATGTTTGAACCGCTTTACTCATTCTTGCTAGTATATGCTTTTGAATACCTGTCGATGATCATGCTTTGCTTCAGTTCACATGATATATCTGATATTTGTCATATGCATGACTTTTATGCTTTAAAATTGAAAAATGATCACCATTGACTTTAGTAGCTAGTATGTGTCGGCCGAAGGTTTTTGCTATCTTTTACATATTAGGTAGTTGAATCCTTTGCTTAGATGAAGATATGCAACTTGGTCATCTATGTACTTTAACATGAAAAATATACTATAAAATGATAAAAATCATGAAGAATAAAAAATCCATGCCTTTTATGCTTATATGAAAAGATACAGGTGGGTTTGTTGTGTCACATTGCATTGTTCTGGACTGCTTACCATAACACTTTGGAATGAACTAGGACATTGTAATGTATGCCAAAGCCAATGTCTTAAACTTCTGATGGTTCTATTCTAGCATAGGCTTGACTTGGTCAGTTAGCATAAGGTTAACATTCAAATAACCCCCTTCAAAAATGAAGAAGGAAAAGAAAAAAACCTAAAATTGAAAAGATAACAAGTTTGCTGAAACTCTAAGTTTTTGGATCATGCTTATCTTGGTAGATATTAGCTAGCCTTTGCACTTCATGCTTTACCTTGCCCGTCAACTAGAAAATGCGGTGATGCTTTTGTTTGAAAAAATCTGAAAATGCGTGCTAATGACTCTCTTTGGATATCTTCTATTGCACTCATCATGCCATGTGTATTAGACAGTATTTTGTGCTATGCTTGCTAGATGTTGTAATTGCAATTAATCATATTTGAGAAGCATGTTTTTTACACTCCACTTGCACCCCAGTTGCATTCATTACATATTTTGAGAGGGAGCTGCATTTTATGGGGAGTTTGAGTTTGTACCTTTTTGAGTGCTTTTAGTCTCACTTGATGAGTCCAGTTGTCAACAAGGGGGTGAAAATTTGGGTTACTTGATCTGTTAGAAGAGTTTACGGGGGAGTTTTTGGCTTTCTCTGAGATTTGTTTCAGTGGAAGTTTAAGTCCCTTTTGCCTTTACTCTTTGGATATCCTTGTTGATAATTCAGAGACTGCACTCGTTTGAGTCTTTGTTTTGAAATCCTTGTTGATTTCTTTTCTGTTTAACCATAATGACCTTTTCTCGCTTTTGTTTGGCTTTTAGTTATTAAGGTTAAACCTTTTGTTTTATTTTCTTTTTTCTCTTCTCTTCTCTTGTGTTTTGTTTTCGTGTTTCCACATGTGTTTGCAGGTTCCGAAGTGCTCATTAGGAGAGTGTTGACAATGCAGTTATCAAGTTGGAGATTAAGGAGCTATGTAAAAAATCATGGGACTCATGGCTCTAGAAGTGATAAGTGATTGTCAATGAAAGTCAAAAATAGAGAGAAGAGATGAAGAAAAGAAGAGAAGATCTACCGTGTCTTGACAGCATATAACTCAGGTAGACGGGCGGCGAGCTACCGACGGATAGAGGGGGCGTGGAGTCAGGCCGACCCAATCTAGGTATATGGGCTAGGAATGGCAGGGGATCTGTTGGTCTGTTGATCGGATTTGACTAAGGTAAACGGGCGGCAAGCGATTGCCAGGCTAAGAGAACCGCGGAATCAGGTCGGCCCAATCCGGGTACCCAGTACAAAGACAACAAACGCTTTG
The DNA here is from genome assembly GCA_019279435.1 of Zizania palustris. Lineage (NCBI taxonomy): Eukaryota > Viridiplantae > Streptophyta > Magnoliopsida > Poales > Poaceae > Zizania > Zizania palustris. The sequence continues at coordinate 7,383,135 of JAAALK010000287.1, forward strand.
TCGGTTTAGGTGCAAAATGGTCACACTCAATATGAAACGTCCATTGGAGATCCGACGGTCCTGAAGAGAAGTCATTGCTTCTACGAAAGCTCTGCGTCAGGATAAGCTATATTTAGATAGGATTTTACTATTTTGCTCAGTGGGCCCGTAATTTTATTTTCGTGTTTGTGTATAATTTACCCTAAGGGTAAAAGGGTCTTTACCAGTTTTTTAACTGCCTATAAAAAATCTTATATTCTTAGGGTTTCTACCAACTCAATTAAATTACAAAAATCTGAGTTCAGTCATTTTCACTTTTCTCTCACCGTCGGTCTCTAAAAATTTTCCTCCACCGCCACACTATTTTCCCGTTCGCTTGCGGCTGTTCTCCGTTGTTGTTCATCGCGCCTACACACCGACGACACCTAGCTGCTTTTCTCCGCCTGTGCTAGCTTCGCCAAAGCTAGCATCGATCCGTCCGGTTTTCTTGAGCCGGTCAGTTCATTTCTCGCCGTGCGCACCGATCGAGCTCCTACACTATAGCCTGAGTTCTGCTGCTGTTCGGTCCAAATAAGCTAGAAGATTCTGGTCCATCACCTTAGAAACCGAGCTTGCGTACAGGACCTAGAATCTATGCCAATCGTCTGCATTCGTGTTGAAGCTATCAACGCCAATACTATTTTTTCTCCACGGACAACAACTCGAAGTTGGAGTCCAGGTACAACTAGAAGTTTAATTAGTATCGATCTCCGTGTCCACAAGTAATTCTTCAACATATTCTAATGTAAATACAAGGTAATTATCTGATTTTCCTTGCACTTCAATTAATCTATTGTTGGGTGAAAATACTTCACCCTCAGGACTTTACAGATTGACAGTCAAAGATAACTAATCGGCTTCGAAGCTCGTGCTTATGTCTGAAGGTGGTGAAGTTTTTAAGCCAAAAGGTGCTTCGGCTTACAATTCGAAGGTACACTCCACAGGCTATGAAGCTTCGGTGGAAAACAGTAAGACTGATAAGATATTTGCCTTATCTTCCTACTCCGGGTAGATTTTACCATTTTAACCTTATTCAGGATACCGAATAGTTTCCACTATGTCGGTTGTAATTGAGGGATAAATAGGTCTTTTTCTTATACTTTTTGCCTATAAATACCCTCCTTCTTACCCTGTAATGGGCATCGAATACTCAGCTATTCAATACATAATTTCGGACTACTTAAGCTACTATCCAATTCGGAGCCTTGAGATAGTTCTCAACACAAATCCACTGTTTGTGAGTTCTTAATCTTAGAGAACCTGTTAGCGTAATCTTTTGCGCCAACAGTTGGCGCCGTCCGTGGGGATCCTAGTTCTAAAAGCTAGTTCTCTACTGCTGACTGTACTTCGTAGGGCACTTGCGGAGGGAGCTTCGGAGTCTCAAGATTCCGCGCACCCTTTGGTAAGGGGCTTCTTAGTGCAGTTCGAAGGCCCTTCCTCGTCTTCCTAAACCAATCGAAGTCCTTGGTCTTCGGACCTCATCTTCATTAGCTATGCCTCCCAAGCGGAGCCTAGCCTCGGATTCTCCCCGAAGGTCCCCTCGGACCAACGGAGCAGGACCTTTAGCTATCCCGACAACCCCCGAAGGCGTTGCCGGACGTCGAGCACCCAGAGGCCCTCGAGCTGCTCCTACGGTGCTCCAAACCGACTACGTCAGTTCCCGAGACCCGGAGCTCCCCTCCGAAGGAGATGAAGACCTTCCTGTGGACGAGGCTACTCAAGTAGCACAACTTCAGGAGGAAGTGGCTTGTTGGAGGCAAGATGCCGCTGATCGACTCCGCTCTCAAGCTTCCACCCAGGCTCCAGAAGGGCCCCAAGATGGTGGTGCTGGCAACCTTCCCGAAGCTGTCCAAGTCCCGGAGGAGGCTAAGAATGCATCCTTCGATGATGAGTCTCCGCTGCATTCGGACTTGCAAAAGGTGCCCTTCGATCCCAAGTTCAAGGCCTCGAAGTTGCACAAGTATTCTGGTGGGTCTGACCCCGGAGAATTCGCTCGCTCATATGCCCTGGCGATAGAAGCCAGCAGACGGGTGCGTAACACTATGGCGAAGTGTTTTCCCCTCGCTCTCGAAGGTGTGGCTCTCCGATGGTTTTGGTCTATGAGGCCAGGATCGATCAAATCCTGGGAGCAGTTGAAGAGGAAGTTTGTAAGCAACTTCCAAGTTACGTTTGTGGCCCCAATGTCGACGGGGAGTTTATTTCAGGTGAATCAGCGAGTAGGGGAGACGCTTCGGGAATACTTCATGTGCTACGCCCACACCAAGTCGCATATCAAGGGCTTGTCTACCTCTTCGGTAGTCGACACCGCCCACGAAGGGGTGCTGAACCCAGATCTCCTCAGCAAGCTTCATCAAAAACCAGTGTCATCCGTGGCACAGCTGATGGCATACTTCGAACAGTATGCCAAGGCAGAGGAAGGCTGCCTCCAAAGAGCCACAACACCTACACCAGCCGTTCGGGAAGTGAAGACGAAGCCCGAAGCCTCAACCTCTCCGCAAACCCCTCACGACAATCGTTTCAATGATCACAGGCGGGGAAAGAGAGGTGATCTGCTGCGTCTGGGCCACGTGTGACTCAGGTACATGGGCAGCAAGCGACTGTCAGGTAGAGGGGCCATGAAGTTAGGCTGGCCCAATCCGGGTACATGGGCTAGGAGCAGCAGAGGATCCACTGGGCTGTTGACCAGGATTGACTCAGGTACACGGGCGGCGAGCGATTGCCGGGCTGAGGGAACTGTGGAATCGGGCCGGCCCAATCCGGGTACCTGGTGCAAAGCCGGTGGACGCTTTGTTAGTTTCGGCGCAAAACTGATGACCGCTGATATTGGAACGGACCGTCCAGAACTGAAGCCGTAGTCGCTACGAAAGCTCTGTTTCCAGATAAGTCATCTGTAAATAGGAGTTTACTATTTTGTCCTTAGGCCCACAGTCAGTCAGTCGAGTCTGTAAAAATATCCTAAGGGCAGTTGGGTCTTTTCCTTTTATTTCAGCGTTTGTAAAAAATCCTAAGGGTCTAGTGGAATATTCTAGGCTGATTGGGCTGCCTAGAAATAGGGCCCCAATCCCTAGGGTTAGGTCACCCTTTTAATTAATTACTTTTCTAATCAATACTTTGGGTCATTCCTCTCTGTTCCCTGCGTGCGCCGCCAGGCTCCTGTCCTGTTCCTCGTGAGTTCATTCGCCGCCATTATTTCTCGCACACGGTACTCCTGTTCTTCACGAAGTCAATCGAACTGCATTTTATCTAACAGATTCCTTCGTGTCTCGATTTGAGTGCATTTTGTTGGCTGTAACGTTATGTTTTTCTTTGCGGAAACACTTGGTTTATTCCCAAGATCTCTTCTGTCTGCAAGTTTCCTGTAGCCAAGTAGTACTCTGTATTGTTTAATGTGTTCATGACCTGAGTAGTACTAGTTTTCTCCTTGCTGGCTCCTGTAGCAGCAAGTAGTACCTAGTTTTGTCTAGCTGCTTTGTGTCAGACTAGTCTGTTAATAGGCTACAACAAGTTTCTTTATTGGTTTTTCCTAACATGGCGCTTTGATCGAGAAGGGAGTATATGGGATGGTTCTTGGAGTTTCTGGCGGAGGTCCGTACTGTGTTGGAAGTCCTTCAGTTTATGTGAAGTAGGCTTCGACCAGACTTCGATCTAAACTTGAGTTGTGGACCCTGTTTCGAAGTGTGCACTGTTTGAAGTCTTTACTCTGTCATACTTCGATAGGTTTCGAAGTAAGCTTCAAAGCTTGTCTCTCTGGTTGACTTCGCTCGAAGTATGTTACTGAGGTTTCTGACTGTTTTCATTTCGGTTGTTGAGGGTCTCAGCTTGTGCTTTTAGAGGCTGTGTTTCGAAGTCTGTTTCTAGGCTTCGGCTTCTTGTGTGAGAGCTTCAGAGGGCTCCGATTCGGAGTTGGTCTATAGTTCAAAGGTCACTACTCCGGTAGTCATACCTCGAGCAATTTAACTTCGAAGGTTGTGTCACAGGCTTCGATTGTTCTCTGCTTTGCTTCGAAGTTGATTTTTTCTTGTGTTAAGCTTCGTAGCTTCGAAGTGTGCTTTTTAGAGTAGGCTTCGGTAGTTTCATACTTCGCACAAGGCACTTCGCTCCGAAGCATGCTTCACATTCTGCCACACTCGAACTAGCCTAGACTCCACAAACCTTCGGCACTTCCACGACAGACTTCGTCACCCTTCGACAAAGGACTCTGAAGCAGGCTTCGACACTACAGGCTTCGACATTGCAGGCTTCGTCGAGCACCGAACAGGAGACAACTTTTAAACAGTAACTCTTCATCACTAATTACGTGTCTTCAGTTTAATTGCTGTGATGATTAGTTTCTGAGAACCTTGATCTGCCATGTTTTGAGTGCTTTTTTATACTGCCTATTAGCACTATTGGTGTTTCTTGTCTAGGACACCGGTCGTTTCTAGGCTAGATACTTTTAGGCTTTGGCGATCTATTTACGTTTTTGTTGCTGAGTCTTTTGAGGTGCGTTGGGTGTTAGGATCAGGCCATTGATTCGAATGAATAATTTTTAGGCGCCTATTCACCCCCCCTCTGGTCGCTACTTTCGGTCCTACAGGATGCTAAACTAGTTCGGGGCTATAGAACATCACAACTACTTATGTCTCAAGATGCCCACGCAAGGTGGAGTTCTCACTATTTCAGGAGACCAAGATGTAGCCCGAAGAACGGAGTATGGCCACGGCCAACCATTAGACCCTTGGCAAGTACACAGTGTGACGGAGCACACGGAGGAAGTTCTGGAGTCTTCGAACTCCTCAAAGGGCCTTTCCCTCAAGCCAAGCCCAGAAGGTGATGTCGTCACGAAAATAATTCTGAAGGATGGCAAAGAATACCCAATACAGTTTGGCAAGGGGCTATCTCCGGAGATAGCTGCTTCGTTGGAAGAAGTAGTCAAGCAAAATTTGGACATCTTTGCCTGGACTGACGAATACATTACCGGGGTTGACTGGAGTATCATTGAGCATAGTCTGCTTGTCAACCCGAAGGCTAGGCCAGTACGCCAGGGGCTCCGTAAGCTGTTGCAGAGAGGGCAGACCTCACCAAGATAGAAGTGGAAAAATTGCTAAGTGCTGGCATCATCAGGGAAGTAGCCCACACGGAGTGGTTGGCTAACCCTGTTTTTGTCAGGAAAAAGGGCTCCGGAAAATGGCGCATGTGCATTGATTTTACATCATTAAATAAAGCATGCCCGCGAGACCCCTACCCTATGCCCCGAATAGACCAGCTGGTGGATTCTACGGCTGGCTCCGAATTACTAAGTTTCTTGGATGCTTACTCCGGTTATCATCAAGTCTGGATAAAGCGCGAGGACGAAGCCAAGACAAGTATCATAACCCCATCCGGAGTATTTTGTTATGTAAGAATGCCTTTTGGCTTGCGGAATGCCGGAGCCACATTCTCATGTTTGATAGCTAAAGCTCTAGGTCATCAAATAGGACGAAATGTCGAAGCCTATATGGATGATATTGTAATAAAGAGTGCTACAACGCACCATCATAGCCTAGACTTAGCAGAAACATTTGAGAGCCTCCGAGCATGTGGAGTTCACCTCAACCCTAAAAAATGTATATTCAGGGCGGAAGCAGGAAAACTGCTAGGGTACTTAGTTTCGAGTAGGGGAATCGAAGCTAGCTCGACGCAGATAAGTGCATTACAAAGAATGGCTCCACCAGAAAATTTGAAGCAAGTCTAGAAGCTAACAGGATGCCTCACAGCTCTCAGCAGATTCCTGGCTAGATCAGCCGAACGAAGCCTTCCAATTTTCAAAGCTCTAAAGGGGTCCGAAAGCTTCAACTGGACGCCGGAGTGCTAGAAGAGCTTCGATAATATCAAAGAGTACCTCAGAAGCCTGTCGACACTTACTGTGCCCCTCTCGGAAGAAACTCTCCTTTATCTTGCAGCAACAGGCTCTGCAGTAAGTGCAGTATTGGTCAGAGAAGTTGAGCTTAAGGGAAAGCTGGTGCAAAACCCAGTTTATTTCATCTCAGAAGCTTTGTCTGGAGCAAATACAAGATACTCCGAGCTCGAGAAATTTGCTTATGCTTTAGTAATGGCCTTGCGGAAGCTAAGGCATTACTTTCTAGCACATAACCTAATCGTTCCTACCTCATATCCCCTTGGTGATATGCTTCGGAGCAAAGATTCTACGGGTAGGATCGGAAAATGGGCTGTCGAGCTAGCCCCCTTTGGAATTTCCTTCACGGCGAGAACAGCTATCAAATCCTAGATCATAGTTGACTTCGTAGCAGAGCGGACTCCATCTGTAGTTTGGGCTCCGGAAGAACCCTCCGAAGGTCTATGGACAATTTTTTTTGATGGAGCTTATCAGGCATCTGGTGCCGGAGCTGGAGCTGTAATAATATCGCCATCAGGGCAAAAGGCCATGTATTCTACGAGGCTCAACTTTAAGACCACCAATAATATCGCAGAGTACGAAGGAATCTTGATAGGCCTCCGAAAGGCAAAGGCACTTGGAGCAGCAAGGATAATAATTAAAACTGATTCCCAAGTTGTCGTAGGGCATGTTGACAAAAGCTTTCAAGAAAGGAACCCACATCTGGCAAAGTATCTGGAAGAAATCTGCAAGATAGAAGCAATATTCAAAGGATTTTCTGTTCGAAGTATCCCTCGAGCAGATAATCAACTTGTAGACATTCTACCGAAGGTTGCAGCCGGAGCATTGGACCTCCCGGAGGGTGCTTTCTATGATGAACTATTCAAGCCTACAGTAAATCAATTATCCTCCACAGAAGTCCTTTGCATCCCAGCTACAGATTGGTGGGCTCCGATAATGGATGTCTTGCAAAGTAGCGCAGTTTCGTTAGAAGGTCCGGATTTCCGACGGTTGCAAGCAAGGGCTCGAAATTATAAGCTTGTCAATGGAATGTTATACAAAGCCGGAGTTTGTTCTCCCCTACTCCGGTGCATCTCACAACCCGAAGGCCAAGATATACTTCGGGACATTCATGAAGGTTTATGTGGAAGCCACCTAGCCCCCCGTGCTCTAGCAGGAAAGACACTTCGGCAGGGGCTCTACTAGCCGACAATTGTAAGAGATGCGGAGGAATTTGTTCAAACCTGTCAAGGATGCTAGTGGATGGGAAAACGGAGCCACCGTCCACCAGTACCACTTCAAGTTATTGCCCCGGTGTGGCCAATGGCACGATGGGGAATTGATCTCATTAGCCCTTTTCCAATGGCAAAAGACAGCTTGAAGTTTGCAGTGGTAGCAATTGAGTATTTTTCTAAGTGGGTCGAAGCAGAACCCCTAACTACTATCACTTCAAGAAATGTACAAAAATTCTTCTAGCAAAATATAATTTGCAGGTTCGGAGTGCCAAGGGAGCTAACTGTGGATAATGGAACCTAGTTCGAAGTCGAAACTTTTAAAGAATTTTGTGAAGAACTGGGCATCAAGTTATGCTTCGCAACAGTTCACCATCCACAATCCAACAGAGCCGTCGAGCGAGCCAACGGGAATATTCTCTCCGGTCTAAATCGAAGGATTGTCGGGTTGGCCAAGGGACTGTGGACCGAAGAGCTCCCTAAGATTCTATGGTCTATTCGGACCACTCAAGCCAGGTCCACAGGCTTCACCCATTCAGGCTGCTATTCAGAGATGAGGCCATGACTCCTACGGAGCTCAAGGGTGGATCCCTTCACGTAGGAGAACCTGGAGATGAAGACGAGAGAAGCACTTCGCTGGACTTGTCAGAAGAAACAAGGCTTCGAGCTGTCGCCAATCTGACGAAGTACCAAGACCACACAAAGACATGGTATGACCCGAAGATAAAGCTGAGCAAGCTTAAGCCAGGTCATTTGGTTTTACGAAGTGTAATAGCTCCGGGGAAGCTAGGAAATAAATGAGAAGGACCATATATTATCCTACGCTCGGGGCGCCCCGGCTCGTTTAAATTAGCTAATTTAGAAGGGGAAGAGTTGAAGCATGCATGGCATGCAGAGCACCTTAAACGCTACTACGCTTAGGGGCTCCATGTAATAAATTGTAAAAGTACCTTTCTAAATAAAGATGGAGGTTCGAATCTTGTTTGCTCTTCGAATATCCCTTACTCTTGGTGGACGCATCAGGAGAACGGAGATGCTTGCGGAGTCAAGCATCTTTCCAAGAACGCGGACAACAGCCTTCGAACCATTGGTTCAAGGACCCCATTGGCAGCCTGCGGATTCCAAGCTTCAGCTTGTTAGGATCCATAGAAGAGTCTAAGGACTTTAAAAGAACAGATTTCTGCCCTCTGGGTTCGAAGCATCTGTAAAAGAGCCAAAGGTGGCCAGCCTGCGGATTCTAGGCTTCGGCTTGTTAGGATCCGTAGAAGAGTCTAAGGACTTTAAAAGAACAGATTTCTGGCCTCTGGGTTCGAAGAATCTGTAAAAGAGCCGATGGTGGCCAGCCTACGGATTCCAGGCTTCGGCTTGTTAGGATCCGTAGAAGAGTCTAAGGACCTTGAAAGAACATATTTCTAGCCTCTCGGTTCTAAGCATCTGTAAAAGAGCCGAAGGTGTCCAACCTGTGGATTTCAGGCTTCGGCTTGTTAGGATCCATAGAAGAGTCTAAGGACTTTAAAAGAACAGATTTCCGGCCTCTGGGTTCGAAGCATCTGTAAAAAGAGCCGAAGGTGGCCAGCCTGCGGATTCTAGGCTTCGGCTTGTTAGGATCTGTAGAAGAGTCTAAGGACTTTAAAAGAACAGATTTCCAGCCTCTGGGTTCGAAGCATCTATAAAAGAGTCGAAGGTGACCAAGCAATAAGGTTTCAAGGCTCCGGCCAATGAAACACTTTTAAAAGTCCTAAGTGGCTACTATGGGAGCTTACAAGTATAAACTTAGCTCCGAAACTTACAAATATCATAATACGAACGCATAGTTTGAAGAACTCTATGAAAAAGTAAAGTATGATTACTAAGTGTTGTGCGAAGCATCAGATTGTTATACAAATCATTGTGTCCGACGGACCCTAGCGCAACGCGTGTGGTCCCCCACCCACAAGGAGGGGCAGAGGAGTAAGGAACAACAAGATGCTTTCAAAGCAATTCATATTAATTGAATAATCATACTTTAACATCAAGAGAAATTTTGGTCTAAGCCTAGATAAAATCGGAGACCCATCCGACCTCTAGAACTACTTCTAAGGCTACTTCGACCTTCGGAGCTTGAAGCCATCGGGACTGTCTTCTTAGTTTGAATGCTTCTCTTCTTCTTCGAAGCTCACATTTTTTTCTGCTCCTCTTGAAGTTCAGCCCAAGTCAGAAGCCTTTCGGAGCTAGCCTCTACAGGGTCTTCGTCCTAGTACTCTGAGTCAGACCAATCTACGTACTCGGATGATGAAGATGTTTTTTCCTTTTCCTCTTCTTTGATATAAGCAAAGACTTCACGGTGAACTTCGGGTGCTATCTCGCCTTGATCTCCACGAGCAACAGAGAAGCGTGAGCGCCGATAATGCCTTAAGCTTTCGAGGACTGTCCACTATCGACAAAGCTCTTCGTTAAGTTCCAATACTTCAAAGTCAAGCTCCGAAGGACATGGCAAAACCTAAAAGAATAAACATCCAAACAAGCTCCTCGTTTATAAACTTTTCATTCATTAATACAAGGACCTTTAAAATATTTCTTGTACACATTTAAAGCGCCCTATAGGACTAGACCAGAGGGTCGGTTCGCGGAGCAGGAGGTGTCAGAGCTGGCGAAGCTGGAAGCGGAGGCCTTGTTTGTGCTTGCTTTTGCCGACGGGCCTCGTCGATCCAAGTTTTGGTTGCAGCCTCGTGGTCTGTTTTCCAGATTGACCAGAAAGCTTCCCAGGTCGAAGCTACATCCTGCGAAGGACGCAACAAGCCCTCGTCGGCAAAGCCTGCTAGCGTCAAACCCCCAACTAGAGCGACTAAAATCCCAAGGGCTTCGAGATGACGAAGAACTCTGATTCCAGCAACTTGTCTGGAGATCTCTCCGTACCGTATGCCGAAGCCCATCATCAGCTTCGTCGCCACTTGAATCATCTTCAGCTTTCGGTCAAGGGGCTCGCTCGCCACAGTAGAAGATGAAGGGCACATGGTGCCGAAGTACTCCAAGGTACCCTGAAGGGCATCCAAGGTACGCTCCGCTATATCAGTATTCTTCATCTCTGCCGCCTCCAGCCCCGCAACAGCAGTAGATACTTTAGCCATTTTGGACAGCAAGGTGCTCTTCTGAGCCATCGCTTGTTTGAGCGAGCCTTGGAGTTCTACAAGTTGTGTGCTCGAAGTTGCTACCACTTGCCGGAGCTTCTCCACGTCCGCTCAGAGCACCACACATTCGGCTCTGGCATCTTGGGCCGAAGTTCGGAGTGCACTGCTGCTTTGCCGTTCGATCCGGAGGGCTTCGTTGGTGGCGGCCCTAGCCCTCCGTTCTTCAAGGAGCTCTTCCTCCGGCCAAAGTGTTTTGTCTTGGGAGCTTTTGAGTGCGGACTGGAGGGTAGTAACCTTCCTCTTGAGCCGATTGGTTTCAACTTCATTGGAGGTCGCTGCCGCTCTAGCAAGAACAAATTTCTGCAAAAAGAGCAAGTAAGTACTAAGTAGTTCCATTTGTTAATTAAAGGTACTTGTGGTACTTTGTATACCTGAAGGGCAGCCCTTTCGAGGGCTAGATTAAGCTTCGGGACTCTGGCCTTGCTCAAGACAAAGACCAAGTCGGAGTTTACGACTTCTTGGCCTTTCTCCACCAAGGGCTCTAGAAGCGCCCGGAGGCCTGTTCGTTGCTCCAAGAAAGGAGCCAACAAAGGGAGCCAGGACAAAGCCTGGCGGTCATCTGCGGTCGCCTCCTCCTCTGAGTTACTCGCTGACGGGTCGTTGGAAGAAGGCGTCATCATCGGGGCAGGAGGGAGTCCAAGACTCGTCATGCTTTTTCCCCTTCCTGGTAGGAAGGCCGGAGGAGCGACTTCGGCAGAGGTAGATCCTCCCTCGACCGGTGTCCCCTCGGCCAGAACTGCTTCGATGGAGACAGCTCCAGTTGTCGGAGCAGCTGTGTCTATCAGAGCTGCAACTCCGGGAGAAGCCGGAACTCCATCTGTAGCCGGAGCTGTGCTACCCTTCGACGCACCTACAACATTAAGGTACTTGATGAATATTTGCGGGTAATAACTATTACAGGAAATGATAAAAGCAAAAGCTTCGAAGTCTACCTTCGGTGGGGCCTTGAGGTAAAATTGTAGGGTCCTCTAGGACTTCGTAAAATTGGATGTATTCGTCGAGGTCATCCCCCGAAGTCCTCTCCGGTGTAGTTGCTGCCGGCTGCTCGACCTCTGTTGTTATCACCCCATCCACGGGTGAGTTGGGGATAGTTGTTTCCAACTCTGAACTCGCAATGGCGGGTGCAAGAGAGCGCGTTGTGTCTGCCTCCGCAGTTTCTCGAGCAGGAACTCCGGTGTCCACCGCCTCATCTTCGCCATCATCGAGAAGATAATCTTCGAGGGTTTTTCCCATTAGGACATTGGAGCCCTTGTTATCGGAACCTTTGTTTCTGGAGTCCTACGAGGATGAGCTCCGAATGTCTAGGGATGAAGCAGAGGACGCCGGAGTCAACTGAGGAGGCTTGGCTACTTTTTTCCCCTTCTTGATTGGGGTCTTGCCAGCTTTCTTCGAGGGCTCGGCGGTGGCTTTCCTTTTCCGAGGGGCCGCTCCGGCCGGGTTGAAGTCTGGCAGAAGTGGAGGCACCATTCCGAGGGCCCTCCACACTTTGTTGGAGCGTTCCCAGCTTCCCACTAGCTCTATTCTTTTCTGCCTTTCAGCCACCATAGGGGCTCCGAGCACCCGTTCGGTGGCTCTCGTTATCTGCTCTGGAGCTAACGCCAGAGGAGCCATTGAAAAAAGGTAGCATGTTATAAGTATGTTATTTCTCTTCTAACATATAATTGCAGAAGAATCAAAGGCTTACCTAGACTTCGAAGCTCACCCTCCGAAGCGTTTTGGAACGCTATCGGCCAGTCAACTCCAAGAGGTGGAATTCGGAGCGCTATAAACTCTTCGGCCAGGTCCCGCATGCTCATGCGGCTGGCTATCGAAGTAAGTAACCCCAGCCGCGTCGAGAGAAGGCTTGGGTTCGGGGTGACTTCTGCCTCCTTCCAAAACCAGATTTCTTGAAGGGGCCCCGCAAAGCAGGAGTCTTCTCCGACCTCGGCGTAGAACCACTGGAGGATCCAGTTGGTGTACCATCGGTCATTGATGGCCTTCACCGGAAAATGCTGAGCGTGCTCCTTCCACAACTAGAAGTTAACACTTCCGAAGGCTGTTATCACTTTGGTGTCCCCGGGGCCATCTTGTGGTTTCGGCTGGCAGATAGCTTCGTGGGTGGCGGCGAAGACCTCCGATCGCCCTTCGCATCCTTCAGCTCGAAGCGCCCATTCGAAGATAGCCAGCCGTGCGATGGCATTTGGGGATAGTTGAGGCAAGGTAATGTGGAACATTTCTAATACCTCTGATAAAAAGTTGATGGCAGGAAGCCCAAGACCAGCTTCGAAGAACGCTTCGAAGACTACTACTTCTCCGCTTCGTGGTCTTGGGGTCGTCTCTATTCCGGGGACCCGAGTCCTCATTCTGGCTCCTAGCTTCCCATCCACTGCCTCCTCGATGGACTCCGCGGTGCTTGTAGATTGGCCGATAAGGAAGCTTTGGGCGATCTTCTTCTTGGACGGAGGGCGGAGCTCTCGAGGATTCTTGGGCCAAACGTCTCCTGGAGCCCCCACCATTCTTGCTGCTGCTGAAGCCTCCCAAGCTTGCCTCTACGCCAAAGTACTTGCTGATGTCGGTACGGTGTGGCTGGTCCTCGCCATGGCTCAATCGCTTAGGAAGTTGGGAGATCTGGAGGTTGAAGAAAGCAAGTTTTGGGCGTCAAGCACGGTAAAAGTTTTTGATGGATTCTGATCCCCCTTTATAGCCTCCCGTTATCTGTTGCACTTCGATTGCATTCACATTGCAGGTTCAACTTTTGTCGCTGGCGAGTGGGCCCAGTAAGCAAAACGGTGTGAGTCCACGGTAAAATTTCGACCGTTACCTTTTCGGGAGCATAACGGCTACTTGAAGAGTAACGGTTCCTAATTAACGGCTCTTCACGATGTTTTACCTTCGCAATGGTTCTATTTCTCGTGAAGTGTTCACATAGCAGTCCTGGTTCGAGGCTTTCATCGGGAATACTTCAGGGTCAAATACCCTTCGAATAGCTGCAACACCTTCAAATTTCTCTAAGTCTCTGAATATGAAAATATTCCTTGTGTATATTGCTTTCCTACTATACAGGTTAAAATCGGAGAAGTGTATTCGAGGGGCTATTGTTGGGGGAAAATACTTCACCCTTAGGACTTTAGAGATTGACAGTCAAAGATAACTAATCGGCTTCGAAGCTCGTGCTTATGTCCGAAGGTGGTGAAGTTTTTAAGCTAAAAGGTGCTTCGGCTTACAATTCGAAGGTACCCTCCGTAGGCTATGAAGCTTCGGTGGAAAATAGCAAGACTGATAAGATATTTTCCTTATCTTCCTACTCCAGGTAGATTTTACCATTTTAACCCTATTCGGGATACCGAATAGTTTCCACTATGTCGGTTGTAATTGAGGGGTAAATAGGTCTTTTCCTTAGACTTTTTTCCTATAAATACCCTCCTTCTTACCCTGTAATGGGCATCAAATACTCAGCTATTCAATACATAATTTTGGACTACTTAAGCTATTATCCAATTCAGAGGCTTGAGATAGTTCTCAACACAAATCCACTGTTTGTGAGTTCTTAATCTTAGAGAACCTGTTAGCGTAATCGTTTGCGCCAACATCTATAAACTGCTTGTTTAATATGTGTTTAAATTCCTGCTATATCAGATATTTTGATGAAGTATTTGTGAGTGGCCTATTGAATATTTGTCGTGAACTTTGGATATATGTGAGATCTTTGTGTTCTTCGTGTGCTTGTTAAAATATCAGAGTAATGTGTAAAGATGCTTGATAGTTTATTTCTCTGATCTAAGATTAAAATTCTATCTACCTTGTAGCATTGTGGTGGTGTCTTTTCAATTAAAACACTGGTTTCTTTTTAGGCTAGATTATTTTCAATGTTTATGCTCTTTCAGACTGTTGCTTCATATCATATCTAATAGGAGAGTGATAGCACCAGACTTTCTTTTTTGATTTTGGTACGGGAACTTATTTGTTTTTACTGTTGTGTTTTAAGGAGCGTTGGGTCTTAAGGGTAGGCCATCGATTCGAAAGAATTTATTGAGGCACCCCTTCTCCCCCTCTAGTCATTACTCTCGGTCCTACACCCATCCTTTGACAGAGTTCACCAGTAGTGATGGGAAGAACCTACCCTTGAGTGCCTCCTCGGCTGATGCCTCGCCACACTAGGCGAGAAAACGATTGATATGCTCGATCGTGGAGACCGAGTGCTTCCCTAAAAACTTGGTGAAGTTAGGGATCTTGTATCGGTTTGGTAGAGGCACCCGACTGAACCACTCTGGGTTAGTCGAGAAGTACACCGGACCTTGCGCCGGTTCTTGAGCAATCGTACCGTCAACAGTCTTCTTAATCAACTCGTGTAAGGTATTGACCAACACCTCAGACTGATTGACAAGGACATGATGGAGAGCATTATCGATGGTTTCCTGAAAGCTGACCCACGGACTCTCAGCCCGCTAAGGGATCTCCCCATCTATGGTTGGCTTTGGCAACTAGCTCCTCTAGATAGGACCAGATCGAGTTATGTTGAAGGCCTCGAGGCACAATCTCTGGTAGTTCTTTATGTGATCTTGTATCTCCCCCTTTGTTCATCACTCAATGCTTCCATAGTGATCGGGATGATGTTATTGTTATTAACACCGCCCTCGATGGATGAATGGTCTAAAGGGTGTCCCATCGGGCGTGTCAAAAGCGTGTTGTTGTCTTTTTTGGTCACACACTTATCCTAAGAGGTCTGCTTAACTCCAGTGCAGGTCCTGCAATCTTAGAAGAAAAAAGGTTCTAAGCGTGCCAATTAGTTTGACCCGACAACTAATAAGGAATCAGAAAAATAACGTTAGTAGCAAAGTCGATTGGCCGTAGGGCCGATGACCATGGCAATGCTATCAGGATGAGCACGCCATCGATCGATAGAATAAAGTCCTTGTGCATAAAGGCTGATGAGTACCTTCCAAACACGAGTGGAATATGACAAATATTTAAAGATAACCTATTGTTTTGTACTCCGACGTAAACTAAACTCAGCATACCACACAATGTATCCATATCATTAAAATATCATAACTGCAAGATCAGATTTAACCAAGAAAAATAATTCTAGAAATACCCAAACTTTCCAAAATTCATATCTTTCACATACGAGCTTCATTTTCATCCATTCAAATTTTAGGTTGACCATCGTTAAGTCCTCTATAACTTGAACTAATTAAAATTTACTATTTTTACTATTATATTCTCTGATTTAATTTTTTGCTTCATTTTGCATGCTATTTATTGTTTGAAGCCATCGAGGAGACGGAGACCTTCTTTGAAGCATCGCCATTAGCTTTTGTTGGTCAAGGCAAGTCACAGCCCCTTCCTTGAATATATTGAACCCATTTCTTTTAAAAATATTATTAGTTGCTATAATCTATAGGATTAATTGCATTAGTCCAATTAAACCTATAGTTTATATTTTATTAGATACCTTGTCCTTGATGTGTAACACATGCCATGCTTTTGATCTATTTTCCTCTTAGGGGCGTTTCTTTAGCTCGTCAGTAGATGGGATGACTTGGCCTTTAGGCGACCTCAGAAGTTCGTTCTTCAAGAGGAAATCAAATATTTTATCACACTTAGTTATATCAAATGAGTATTTTATCTCGCTAGGCCGATTCTTGGATGGAGATGGCCGTAACTCAGAGCAAGTAATGGGTTTACTCTTAGCATTTCAGAACCATTCAGTTGCGTACATGCCAGCTGAATCCTCCACTTCCTCTGACCCTTCTTCGTTGGAGTGTTCCATGATGTGGACTTCAGCCCTAGGCTTGTTAAATGTCTTAATAAATTTCTTATCCTTGGCTCGGCTTTCCTGGACTAGAGCCTGTTGTAAGACTTGGCTAACTTCCAAAAAGTTTTGGTTGTCTAGTCTCTATTTAATTTTAGAGCACAACCCACTGAAAGCTAGATCCGCCAAATCCCTCTCCAAAATATTAAGACTAAAACACCGGTTTCTGGTATCTCTAAAGTGCTTGATATACCTAGAGATGTTCTCGCTAGATTTCTGTCTAACCGATGTCAAGTGTGAAAGCCTAAGTTCTGTTTCACCCATATAAAATTAGTCGTGGAATTTTTGTTCTAATTCAGCCGATGTTTGGATAGAGTTCGACGGGAGCGCCGAAAACCAATTGAAAGCGGTGCCGGATAGAGAGAGGGAAAACAGCCTGAGTTTTAAAGCATACGACCCACTAGCTTCTCCACACTATGCTAAAAACTGTCTGACATGCTCTAGTGTGGTTTTGTTACCCTCACCATCGAAGTTGGTGAATTCAGGGACTCTATAGCTGTGAGGGTAAGGTATCGTGTCAAAATGGTCGGGGTATGGCTTCCAATAAACCCTAGCTCGACCCCTAGGTATGAAGCCGGTGCACTCCCTAAATAGGGCGCGAATCCGCTCCTCTATGTCGTCCTGGCCTACTGCCTGCGCACGTCTGACATGCGGGGGCGCGACACGTGGCGGTATGTCGACGTGTCGGCCACGGGGGTCTTCCTCACGTGCTTGCTCTAGGTATGTGACGTGCTCGGGCCTATGCGTTTGTGCGTGCGGTGCAGGCAACATAGGAAGAACTAGCGCAGGTGTAGGTTGCGTGCAATAAACAGGGTTAACTCGGACATGCGGGTAATGGCTTGTCTCAGCCGCATACATTGGAGATGGAGACATGATGGTATTGCCAGTACTACCGTCGGTTCAGCTATATATATGATTTATCGGAGGTGCACTAGCAATTGGAGCTGGAGGAACGGCCTTGGTAAAGCCGAACCTTCTAAGTGTCGCTTCTACTTGAGAGCTAACTGCCGAATCTAAACGGTTGGCTAGTGAAGCACTAACAACTTGATCTACTGATGCGGCTATTTTTTGCTCGATTTCTAAAGCAGATAAATGAGGCGGTACTGGAGTTACCTAGGTTCGAGGAGATCATGGACGTTGACATCGCGCTTGATGAAGCCTGCGCGTGTCTTGACGTAGCTTCCAAGCATGAGGTCTTGGAGTGCCTTCATCTTTGCCTTGATCTCTGCTCGGTCTTCTGCGGGATTATCTTCAAGAGTAGGCATCATGATGTTGCGGTTGTCGATATCTATGCCTCCCATGGGTTCAGGCCTCCTAGAAGGGATAATAGCCCTACGTCCAGTCTACAGTGGATTTGGCATAGTTTGCCTCTACTGAACATGTCTTATTACAAGGGCATGACCCTGCTTTTATAGGCACGCAGGCCAAAGGAAAAGACCCTAATGCCCTCTATAGGTCATAGGCCTTATAGGGGCAAGAAGGGAAAAAGACTAGACTAGTGTACAAATAGCTTTACAGCTTTACAGACGTGTCCGATAAACGTCACTTCTAAGCAGCTAAACGACATACTAGGGGCGGAGGGGCCCCTGGTATGGCTCTACACTGCAGCGGAGTTAAGATATTTTCCTGGTTCGAGGTAGCGGCCGGATCTCTTCGAGCGGGGACTGTATCAAAGGCTTCGAACTGAACTCTGAATGGATTCCTGGAGACTTAGCTTCGAAAGGGTCTGGAGGAGGGTCTGGAGGCTGGCTCTGGGGAACCCCAAAGGAAGCCCAAAGGCTTGACTCCGGAGGACTCCGAAGGGAGCTTGGGGGCTTAACGACTTCGAAGGGAGCCTGGAGGCTAGGCTCTAGAGGACTCCTAAGGGAGCTCGGAGGCTAGGCTCCGGAGGGCTCCGAAGGGAGCCCGAAGGCTTGACTCCGGAGGACTCTAAAGGGAGTCCGAAGGCTTAGTCTAATTGATGCTTGGAAATAACTTTGGTGAAGGGGATCTGCTTTGACAGTGTCATGCTCCGGGCCGGAGGCCTACGAAGGCTGACGTCATTTGGCCCCTGTTCAAGGGAAAACTTATTCCCCCAACAGGGACCATACACAATGCGATAGGGTCCGTCGGACACAATGATTGATATAACAACCTGATGCTTCGAATAATATTTGGTAATCATTATCTACTCTTTCGTAGAATTCTTCGAACTGTACGTTCGTATTGTGATGTTTATAAATTTTGGAACTAAGTTTATAGTTGTAAGCTCCGATAATAGTTGCTTAGGACTTTAAGAAGTGTTTCATTGGGCCGAATCCTTGAAACCTTATTGCTTGGTCGCCTACGACTCTTTTACAGATGCTTCGAACCCGTAGGCCGAAAATCTGTTCTTTTAAAGTCCTTAGACTCTTCTAAGAATCCTAACAAGCCAGAGCCTAGAATCTGTAGGCTTTGGCAACCTTCGTCTCTTTTACAGATGCTTCGAACCCGTAGGCTGGAAATCTGTTCTTTTAAAGTCCTTAGACTCTTCTATGGATCCTAACAAGACGGAGCCTAGAATCCGTAGGCTTTGGCCACCTTCAGCTCTTTTACAGATGCTTCAAACCCGTAGGCCAGAAATCTGTTCTTTTAAAGTCCTTAGACTCTTCTACAGATCCTAACAAGTCAGAGCCTGGAATCCGTAGGCTTTGGCCACCTTCAGCTCTTTTACAGATGCTTCGAACCCGTTGGCTGGAAATCTGTTCTTTTAAAGTCCTTAGACTCTTCTACAGATCCTAACAAGCCGGAGCCTAGAATCCGTAGGCTTTGGCCACCTACGGCTCTTTTACGGAATCCTTGAACCAATGGTTCAAAGGCTGTTTAGTGGGTTTCGATGAAAGATGCTTACCTCCGCAAGCATCTCCGTTCCTCTGATGCGTCCACCAGGGGTATGGAATATTTGAAAAGTAAGCATAATTCAAACCTCCATCTTTATTTATATTAGAAAGGTACTTTACAATCGATTACAAGGAGCCCCTAAGCGTAATAACGCTTAAGGTGCTCCTCATGCCATGCATGTTTTAACTCTTCCCCTTCTAAATTGGCAAATTTAAAAGATCCGGGGCGCCCTGAGCGTAGGATAATATATGGTCCTTCCCATTTGTTTCCTAGCTTCCCCGGAGCTATTACACTTCGCAGCACCAAGTGACCTAGTCTAAGTTCATTCACTTTAATCTTCGAGTCATACCATGCCTTCGTTTGGTCTTGGTACTTCGTCAGATTGGCGACAGCTCGAAGCCTTGTTTCTTCTGACAGGTACAGTGAAGTGTTCCTTTCATTATCATCTCCAGGCTCCGTTACGCGAAGGGATCCACCTTTAAGCTCCGTGGGAGTCATGGCCTCATCTCCGAATAACAGTCTAAATGGGGTGAAACCTATGGACCTAGCTTGAGTGGTCCGAATGGACCATAGAATCTTAGGAAGCTCTTCGGTCCACAGCCCCTTTGCCAGCCCAACAATCCTTCAATTCAAAATGGAGATAATATTTCCATTTGCCCGCTCTATGGCTCCAATCGATTGGGTGTGGCGATCAGTTGCAAAGCATAACTTGATGCCTAAGCCTTCGCAAAACTCCTTAAAGGGTTCGCCTTCAAATTGAGTGCCATTATCAATCGTTAATTCTCTAGGCACACCGAACCTACAAATGATATTCTGCCAAACGAATTTTTGCACATTTTTCGAAGTGATAGTAGTTAGGGGTTCAGCTTCGACCCATTTAGAAAAGTATTCAATTGCTACCACTGCAAACTTCAAGCTACCTTTTGCCATTGGAAAAGGGCCGATGAGATCCATTCCCCATCGCGCCATTAGCCATACCGGAGCAATAACTTGAAGAGGTGTTGGTGGACGATGACTCCACCTACCCATCCACTAGCACCCTTGGCAGGTTCGAACCAATGCTTCCACATCTCTTACAATTGTTGGCCAATAAAGCCCCTGGCGAAGTGTTTTTCCTGCTAGAGCACGAGGGGCTAGATGGCTACGGCACAAGCCTTCATGAATCTCCCGAAGTATATCTTGGCCTTTGGGTTGTGAGATGCACTGGAGTAGGGGAGAACAAACTCCAGATTTATAAAGTAAGCCGTTGACAAGCTCGTAGTTTCGAGCCCTTGATTAGAGCCTTCGGAAATCCGGACCTTCTAACGAAGCTGCACTGTTTTGCAAAATATCCAAAATTGGAGTCCGCCAATCAGCGACCGGAATGCAAAGGACCTCTGCGAAGGGTAGTTGATGTACCATAGGCTTAATAAGTTCTTCATAAAAAGCGCCCTCCGAGACATCCAATGCTCTGGCTGCAGCCTTCGCTAAAATATCTGCAAGTTGATTATCCGCTCGAGGGGTGCTTCGAATAGAAATTCCTTTAAATAATGCTTCTGTCTTGCGGATTTCTTCTAAATACTTTGCAAGATGTGGATTTCTAGCTTGGAAGCTGTTGTCAACATGCCCTGCGATGACATGGGAATCTATTTTTATTATAATTCTTGTTGCTCCAAGTGCTCTTGCCTTTTGGAGGCCTAGCAGTATCCCTTCATGTTCTGCAATATTGTTAGTGGTCTTTGTTGGGGGAATGGTTTTCCCTTGAACAGGGGCCAAATGACGTCAGCCTCTGACAGCCTTCGGCCCGGAGCCCAACACTGTCGAAGCCTGTATCTTCCCAAAGAAGCTGTTTCCAAGCCTCAAGGTTCACCGCGGAGCCTGTTAAGGCGAAGCCCCCGAGCCCCATCGAAGCCCTCTAGAGCGAGGTCCCTCGAAGCCCTCCAGAGCGAAGCCCTCAAGATTCCTTGAAGATTGCCAGAAGCTGTCTCAGGCTAACTTCGAAGCTAGTCTCCAGGCCTTGTCCGGAGTTAGCCTTCGAGCCTGTTCGGAGTTAACCTTCGAGTTCCCTTCGAAGGTTCTCAGAGCCAGCCTCCGGACCCTGTCCGGCCAGTTCAAAGCCAAGTCTCCGAGACCTCAGTTCGGAGGTCAGTTCGAAGCCTAGTTCGGAGTATGCTTCGAAGCCCCCTTCGGAGTGTACTTCAAAGCCTTCTTCGCAGCCTCCGCCAGAAGAGCTCCAGCCCCTACTCCGAATCCAAGAAATATCTACACCTCGCTACAGTAGAGAGGCCATACCGGGGGCCCCTCCGCCCCTGGTATATCGCTTAGCTGGTCAAAGTGTGACGTTGTCTGACACGTCTGTAAAGCTGTAAAGCACTTTTGTACTGTAGCTAGCTCTTTTTTCCCTTTTTACCCCTATGAGCTAGGGCTCGTAGAGGGCATTTTGGTCATTTCCTTAAGGCCTGCGTGCCTATAAAAGCAGGGCCAAGCCCTTGTAACAGGGTACCTTCTCCAGGGCCATGAGACCCTGGAATTTACTACTCCATACCAAGGCATAACATGCCAAATCCACCATAAACTTGACGTAGGGCTATTATCCCCTAGGGGAGGCTCGAACCAGTATAAACCTTTTCTCCTTCTGAGAGAACCCTTCGAGGTTCATTTTACATTCCGTGTACACACATACTAAACATGTGTTGTAGCTAACAAAATTGCTACAACGGTCTTAAAGTTGAGCCTTGTAGAATACATGGCCTTCTGCCCTGACGGCGATATTATTACAGCTCCAGCTCCGGCGCCAGATGCCTGATAGGCTCTGTCGGAAAAAATTGTCCATAACCCTTTGGAGGTTTCTTCTAGAGTCCAAACTGTGGATGGAGTCCATTCAGCCACAAAGTTAGCTATAACCTGGGACTTGATAGCTGTTCTTGCTGTGAAGGAAATACCAGAGGGGGCTAGCTCGACAGCCCACTTTCTAATCATACCCGTGGAGTCTTTGCTCCGAAGCATATCACCAAGGGGATACGAGGTAGGTACAATTAGATTATGTACTAAGAAGTAATGCCTTAGCTTCCGCAAGGCCATTACCAAAGCATAAACAAAATTTTCGAGCTCGGAGTATCTTGTCTTTGCTCCGGACAAAGCTTCTGACACGAAGTATACTGGGTTCTACACCAGTTTTCCCTTAAGTTATATTTCCCTGACCAGCACTACACTTACTGTGGAGCCCGTTGCTGCAAGGTAAAGAAGGAGAGTTTATTCTAGTAGGGGCACAGTAAGGGTTGATAGATTTCTGAGATAATCTGTAATATCATCGAAGATTTTCTAGCACTCTGGCGTCCATTTGAAACTCTCGGACCCCTTTAGGGCTTTAAATATTGGGAGGCTTTGCTCTGCTAATATGGCTAGGAATCTGCTCAGGGCTGTGAGCCGTCCTATCAGCTTCTGGACTTGTTTCAAATTTTCTGGTGGAGCCATCCTTTGCAGTGCACTTATCTGCATCGGGCTAGCTTCAATTCCTCTGCTCGAAACTAAGTACCCTAACAATTTTCCTGCTTGCGCCCCGAATATACATTTTTCAGGGTTGAGGCGAACTCTACATGCTCGAAGGCTCTCAAAAGTTTCTGCTAGGTCTAGACTATGATGGTGCTTTACAACACTCTTTATTACAATGTCATCCATATAGGCTTCGACATTTCGACCTATTGTAGGACCGAAAGTAGCGACCAGAGGGGGGTGAATGGGTGCCTAAAAAAATTCTTACGAATCAATGGTCTTCTCCCAACACCCAACACACCTCGATAGACAATCAGCGGAAATAAACAGATCACAAATAGTGAAAATAATCTAGCCTAAAAACGACCGGTGTCCTAATCGAAAAGTCACAATCAAAGTGCTTAAAGGCAGATTAATCAGATAATCATAGACTAGGCATGTAAATCATAAACAGCTAACAATATTTATCAATCACACGCGGTCCATCAAGCACAAAATAGACAACATCAATTCACCATCATTTAAACAAATACATCATGCACATGAGGATCTCACTGAAATAAAAACTACTTGCAGTAATTAAATCTATCCAGAAATTTAATTCAAGTGCACACAAAACGAGAAGGGATTAATTACTGTTGAGTTTGTCTCCAGTTGAGCATTTTGCCGAACACTCATCATGCACGCGCTGGTCCTATGTGCCTGCTCTATGCATGTGCTGACTGCTTCAGCGCCGAATAGCTCCCGCTCTGCACGCTGCCACTCAGCGGCAAAATGCCGCACGCCGACTCCCCACGTCGAGAATTGCGCGCCGCTTGTCATGAACACCTGCGCGCACTGCCTAGGTAGCAAAGCTGCTGTCGCGCCTCGAGTCCCACGGGCTGACGCGGCTGGCGTTTAGCTTGCGCCGCGCCTTGGCTCCTCCACCTGCTGCTCGGCTGCCAGGCTTCTCTGCCCGCTGCTCCACGCAGCTGTAGCAGCTGCTGCTCTGCTAGGCATGCTACCACATGAACTGGCGCCACAAAAAAACTCACTGCCGCACGCAAAAACACTTGAGAAAACTAATCTAGAACAAAAGGAGGCGGTATAGAAAAAATGGAAGAACACGACAGCGGCGCTTGAACAGGGGAAAATAGAACAAATTTGTGTGGAACTCTAATTTTCAATTAGATGAGTTAACCCTAAACCTAGGGGGTTGGGGCCTATTTATAGGCAGCCCAACGAAAGGGAAATAGACAAATTTACCCCTAGGGTAAATTACACAGACGCTGAAAATAAAAGTGGAAAAGACCGAAATGCCCTTAGGGTTTTTTATAGACTCGACTAACACTGACTGTGGGCCTAAAGGCAAAATAGTAAAATCCTTAATAAAGATAACTTGTCCTGATGCGGAGCATTCATAGTAGCTATGGCTTCGCCTCAAAACGGTCAGATCCGACATCAACAGTTGTCAGTTTTGCGTCGAAATTGGCAAAGCGTCCACCGTCTTGGCACCGGGTACTCGGATTGGGCCAGCCCGATTCCGTGGCTCCTTCAGCCCGGCAGTCGCTCCCCGACCATGTACCTGAGTCAATCTTGGTCAATAGACCAGTGGATACTCTGCCGCTCCTAACCCATGTACTCGGATTGGGCCAGCCCGACTCCACGGCCCCTCTGCCCGGTAGTCGCTCGCTGCCCGTGTACCTGAGTCACACACGGCTCAGACACGGTAGGTCTCATCTTCTCTTCACGTCCTCTCTTTGACTTCCGTTGACAATCACTCATCACATCTGGAGCCATGAGGCCCATGCTCTTCAACATGGCTCCTCACCTATCTAGTGACCTAGAGCCTTAGCAATAAGACGCGAAAAAGTAGCTCTAGCATTTCGCAAGCCAAAAGGCATTCGGACATAACAAAATACTCCGGAAGGAGTTACGAAACTCATCCTGGCTTCGTCTTTGTGCTTTAGCCATACTTGATGATAACCGGAGTATGCTTCCAGGAAGCTTAGAAGTTCGGAGCCAGCCATAGAATTCACAAGTTGATCGATACGGGGCATAGGGTAGGGGTCTCGTGGGCATGCTTTATTTAGTGAAGTGAAATTGATGCAATGCACCACATGACGGAGCCCTTTTTCTTGACAAAAATGGGGTTTGCCAACCACTCCGTGTGGGCTACTTCCCTGATGATTCCAGCTCTCAGTAATTTCTCCACCTCCGCCTTGGCGAGGTCTGCGCTTTTAGTTGACAATTTACAGAGCCCTTGGTGAATTGGTTGAGCCTTAGGATTGATGAGTAAACTATGCTCGATGATGCTCCGGTCAACTCCGAGGATATCTTCGTCAGACCACGCAAAGATATCTAAATTCTCTCTAACTACTTCCTCCAACGAAGTAGATATTTCCAAAGGTATCCCCTTGCCAAATTGGATTGGATACTCTTTGCCATCTTTGAGGATCATCTTTATGATCACATCACCTCCTGGGCTTGGCTTTATGGAAGGGCTCTTCGAGGTGTCTGAGGACCCCGAAGCTTCCTCCGAGTGCTCCAGTACACTATTCACTTGCCTTGGGTCTAGAGGTGGACCATGGCCATACTCTGCTATCCGGGCTGTAGCTTGGTCTCCTGAAATAGTAAGAACTCCACCTTGCGTGGGCATCTTGAGACATAGATAGTTATGATGCGCTACAGCTCCGAATTGGTTCAGCATTCCTCTCCCAAAGATTGCATTGTAGGCATACGGGGCGTAGATGACATCGAAGAAAACCTCCTCAACTCTAGCCAGGGGCTCCTCTCACTACAAGAAAAGAGGAAATTTTCGTCGGCAATTTTAATTTTCGTCGGCTTTCAGAAAAGCCGACGGAAGTTAATTAACTTCCGTCGGCCTAGAGGAGCCGACGGAAGTTAAGCTAACTTCCGTCGGCTTTTCACAGTGGCAAAAGGAAGTTAGAGGGAATTTTTCCCGCCCGGTAAAAATCCCATAACTTCCGTCGGCCAGCATTAAAGCTGACGGAAGTTAGCTAACTTCCATCGGCTTTCATGCTGGCCGACGGAAGTTAGGGGCTTTATTCCCCAACCGCGCGCGTGTACAGGGAGACCTAACTTCCTATACGTGCGCCCACACTGCCGCCTCCCACGCCTAGCCCGTGCCGCTAACTCCCGAGCTGCCGCCTCTTGCCCGTGCCGCCGTCCACCTCTGGCCCGTGCCACCGCCCGGCCACCCGCCGCCTGCCTCCCGCCGCCCCAGCCACCCACCGCCGGCCCGCCGCCCTGCCCCACCACCACCGGCCGAGCGCCCTGCCCCACCGCCGGCCGCATGCACTCCCCGCCGCTGGCCGCCGCCGTCCATCGCCCGCTGACCACTGTCGTCCGTCGCCCGTCGACCGGCGCCGACCGTCGCCGACCGACGAATTGAAGAAATGTCCCTACTGTCAATGGCATG
Source organism: Zizania palustris (assembly GCA_019279435.1). Taxonomy (NCBI): domain Eukaryota; kingdom Viridiplantae; phylum Streptophyta; class Magnoliopsida; order Poales; family Poaceae; genus Zizania; species Zizania palustris. The sequence goes on from JAAALK010000287.1 coordinate 7,408,951, forward strand.
ATTCACATTCTCACCACACTGATGATTGCAATGTTTTTCGTCGGTGGGTTCAATCGGCCATAGAAGAAGGACGATTGAAAATAGAAACAAATCCAAAAATGAAATTGGACAGAGACCCCTTTCCCATGAACAACGTTGAGCTCGAGGGGAAGAGAGTATTGATTCTGCCAGTACATGTCGGGTCAGCTAAAGGGAAAGCGGCCGTTATAGGAGACACTCGCACACGCACACTCGTACCAAAGAATCCAGAGGTGGGAGTGTGGAAAGAAAATGTTAAGCCACCATCTTCGGCCAGGCACCGCAGAAGGCTGAAGGTGACATACAAGATGCTCTTGGACAAGCACCAGCGAAGGTCTGAGAGGAGAAGGGCCCGACCACTGGCTTCGGGACAACCTAACCCCCCTCAAAGAATGAGCCCCGTGAGGGCTGAGTTCGGACCTCAAGGCCCGAACCCCTCTTCGGAGTGGGTACAGCCTCTGGCAGGGTTCGGACCTTGGTGGCCAAACCCCCCTCTAGGTTGGTCCCAGCCTCCGGCAGGATTCAAACCTCAGTGGCCTAACCCTCCTCCGGCTTGACCCTAGCTTCCGAGAGGGTTTGGACCTCAGTGGCTGAACCCACCTCCTCCGAATGGGTTCCAACCTCTGGGAGGATTCAGACCTCAGTGGCCGGAGCCATCCCCTCTGAGTGGATTATAGCCTCCGGATGGATTCAGCCTCTAGTGGTCGGACCCATCTCTGCCATGGGCTAGATTACCTCTGGCCTGGTAGGACCCTTCGCTGGTCTAGTCCGAAGTACCTTCGACATGGCCGAGCTTCCAACAGGCCAACAGGTTCAGCACCTAGTGGGCAAAGCCGCTAGAGCCTCCGATGTCGCCACCCTAGTGCTAGATGATGGCTCCAACTTGGCTTTCACCGCCGGAGGACTCCGGGCAGTGTCCAGCTACTAACATTCACATTCCTTCTAGTGTTTCCGAGTGGTAGGTACAAGGTCCAGCGCAGGATGAGAGTATTACTTATCGCCTGTCCGTAGTACCTCAGAACCGAACATCACAAGAAGGCGCCAGAGGGGATGAACGTAAAGATGCCCCGGAGACCATACTCATTAGGGTGGGATCCCAGGAGGTCCCAACCCCAAAGGGTGCCCCGGCAGGACAATGCGAAGGTGCATCACCGAGCCCGTCTAAAGCCCTAGCCGAAGCCAGGTCTGATCGGCCTACTACGGTCGGTCTGACCGGCCTTACAACTATTTTCGACAGAGTCCAGTCTGACCAGCCCACCATGGCCAGTCTGACCAACAAGGAGCTGAGAACTTCTTATGGCAAGCACAAAATGTTCAAGATCGATCCAGACAAGTCCCGTTCAGCCAAAAATACTAGAAGCAAGACCGTGGCAACTGACACCATCCTCAGCCATTGTGGGCACTCTCAGGGATGTCCAAGTCACAAAATAGGAGGTTGCAATGCTTGCGGGCATAGTAGATACGAGAAAAGAAGGCCGAGGAGGCACGGGACGCACTTTTTGAAGAAATCCATCCTCAGCCCGCGGTGAAGAAAGTCTAGAGACCTAGGCCGGTCATGGTCGATGACTTGACCCCCGTTATTAGCTCTGATGATGACGACTTGCTCGACGACGGCTACACACCCGTCTCTAAGGGGCCCGCTCCTCAAGTGATGGATGTCGGTGTCGTCATGCTACCTTTCAAGTTCGCTCCACTACAGAGGAGGCCGGGGTCACGCAGCTTGACCTCGGCCCGTAGGACACCGTGTTCAAGAAGCCCAGAGATACGAGTCATCACCTGAGACCTCTCTACATAAGGGGACACATTGATGGAAAGCCGATCTCAAGGATGCTCATCGATGGTGGTGCCACCGTGAACCTAATGTCGTACTCCCTTCTAAGGAAGCTCGGCAAAGATGACAACAACCTAAAGAAGACCAATGTTACCCTCAATAGCTTCAACGGTGACACGACAGAGGCCAAAGGTGTGCTATCTCTAGAGATGAGAGTAGGGAACAAGATGCTACCTACCGCCTTCTCCGTCATCGACGTGCAAGGTAATTATAATGTATTGCCTAGGCGTGATTGGATCCACGCAAACCAGTGTGTGTCGTCTACCTTGCACTAGCATCTAATACAATGGGATGGCGATGAGGTCAAAATAGTGCACGCCGATGCATCGACACATGTTAGCTTGGCCGATGCGTCCAGTAACGCCACCCATGATGAAATAGAATGCTTGTCAGGGCGGGACCTCTCGGATTACGACTTTGTCAGCGTATCAGAGGGGAGGTTCGTTCCTATTTCTGTAAAGCCAGCCGGTGTGGCTCGGTTGTGTCTAAGGTAGTATAATGTCCAGCGCTAATCTTGATTGGCTAAAGAGCAATATCGGTCTTCTCAAGACGGTATTGCCGAAGCCATTGAAGATTTTAGCGAAGTAGAAAAATTAGGTCAAGGCTTCTCGTCGACCAATCCTTTAGAACAAGTGGACATAGGGGATGGTAGTGTTCCAAGGCCGGCGTTTGTAAATCAGAATTTGAGTAGCGAGGTAAAGGTCGAAGTAATAAAATTGCTTCAATCATATGTTGACTGCTTTGCATGGGACTACAGCGAGATACCCGGATTAAGCCAAGAGCTTGTTGAGCATCAGCTACCCATCAAACCCGGGTTTAGGACTTATAAGCAGCCGCCGCACTGCTTCAATTCGGCCATCTATGACCGAGTTAAAGAGGAAGTTGAACGTCTATTAGCGGTAGTTTTTATTAGGCCATGCAGATACACGGAATGGGTCGCTAACATCGTGCCTCTCAAGAAGAAGGAGAGTGGCAAGATCCGCATCTGTGTCGACTTCACGGATTTGAACAAGGCCACTCCGAAAGATGAGTATCCCATTCCAATAGCCAACATGTTGATCAACGATGCCTCGGGACACAAGGTACTAAGTTTTCTTGATGGCAATGCTGGTTATACACTACAACAATCTGGAAAACTTCCGTCGGCCAAAACCGACGGAAGTTAGCCCTTTCTCGATGGAAGAAGCTAACTTCCATCGGCAAAAGGCTATCTACCGTCAGCATTTAGCCGATGGAAGCGGGTAGACGAAAGTTAGCTAACTTCCGTCGACCGCCGACGAAAGTTAGCTAACTTCCATCGGCTTCACGTGGCCGACAGAAATTAGAGCCGAACTCTGCCGCGTCAGTACTGGCGCGCTAACTTCCATCGGCCAGGCTAGCCGACGGAAGTTAGCCTTTCTGCCCACGTGGCCGAAAGCAGCTAACTTCCATCGGCTATGGTCATCAAAGCCAACGAAACTTAGCTGGTATTTTTTTTGTTTTTCCTGGTTCCCCTACTCACACTCACATCCAACCACAATTTATACCACATTCACATATAACATCCAAAATCACATCTCACATCCAAAATCACATTCAAACTTCACATATAACCTCCAAATCATATCTCACATCCAAATTCACATCCAAACTTCCCACATCACATCCAAAATCACAAAACACAACTGAATTCACATCCAAAGTCACAGTATACATTCGAATTCACATATACCATCCAAATTCACATACAAAGTCACATAACACATCGAGATTCACATACAAAGTCACATATGTCCATACTCACTGATCGCCCACATTTGGGTCGTGGGCGCCGCCGCTGCCTCCCGCTTCATCCACATTTTCCCTGGAGGCTCCATCCTGACCAGGCGTACGGAGACTATGAAGAAATAGACAAAATTAGATAACGAACTCAACTAACCTTCTAAACGCTAACTTAAGTATCTCAAGTAACGATATGTCAGGAGGTACCTTAGGTGTAGGAGAAACAAATGGAAGTGGTGGTGGCAGGGGAGGTAGTTGTTGGAACAAGGACATGTCAAATCCACCATGTTGCTGGGCTAGTTGCTACACATGTTGTAATGAAATCAGTTAGTTCTAAACCTATTGATGAATACTTTATAACCGCAAAACTACAAACTAAACTTACTTGGATCATCGCTTGCTGTTGTGCTAAGCAGGCAGTATAGTACTCTTGTTGTTGCCTGCTGTGCTCATCGCGCCGCCTCATTTCCTCCCTCGGCTGAACCACCTCCGGGTTTGCTTCTGAGTGACGACGGTTGGAGCCAACTCTGACGGAGCTCTGCAACGATTGAGATGACTTCTGAGCTCTCACCGCTCTAGAGTCAATAACTCCATTGAACATGGAGTACCTGCAACATTGAATGAGTTAGTTACCATTACAATACCATACACAAAACATTGATAAAAACATCGTCTCACCGTCCATAGCTTTTTCCACCTCCGCTGGAGTACACGGCCATTTGGTCGATAGGTTCTCTCTGCCAATCATAGTCCTCTCCATGGAGTTGAACCATGTGTTCACCATACTGCGCCTGCAAAAAACAACATGTCCGATTAGACGGAGAAAAATAAAACGACGCAAACTCTTAACATTGCTAACATATCTCACCAAATGATCCGTGGCTGACTGGCTACACAAGACATCTGGCTGTGTAGGATCGCTTCCTTTGTGACCCGAAGCATACACCTCGATGTCACTTGGCACATTGCCAGATTTAGCTTCCTGTATAGTTGATATGAGTTAGTCACATTACAATGTATCTATAGATAGAGTGACAGAAGGAGGTCTTACCATGCGTTTAGCGTAGCAAATATGTCCATCAGCACCATATCTGTGCTTCGGATCCGTCCCACGGCATTGTATTTTCTGCTCGAAAGTCTTCTTGAATGCAGCTGAAGACCAAATCTTGCAGAATTCAAAATATGCATCCTCGCGGTTTGTAAACCACGGAATCCTCACCTGAATAGAGATGCTATTTGTATTATATGAAAATAAATCTCAACAATCGAAGATTAAAAAAGTTAGAATTGTTTACCGAACGATATTGTTCTTCAGTCAAGTATATTGTGGATGCACCCATCGCCTTGCTCATTCGTTGCCCTAGCTTCTCCTTATAGTATGCATTGTTCGCTTGAATGCGGGCATACAAAATAGCATCCTTCACCACCTTGTGTGCATTGTTGTTGAAGACTTGAAGGGCATGATTATGGTGATTGCCTGATTCTGGCAAGCAAAAGCGTAACTGCAAAAGTCATGATTAGTAAAGTGCTGTAACTCGAAAAGCTTTGTGTTAAAACTAAAAGAAGATTGAAAAAACACATACCCAGAAGTCAAGAGACACCGCCCCCTGAGCAGTTCCGTGGCGCCCGTTAGGAGCAAACCGGTACTGGTCCCATGTCTGGCATAGAACCCGCTCACCGGTCGGCATTGTCAGCACCCCTGGGTAGTGCAGACGACACAGGTTACCCAATATTTAGTTAACTGAGAGTTAATCCAAGATCTATAAATACATAATAAAAAAAGTCAGTTTACCCATCACCTACAGGCGTAATCTCGATCTTGGCTCCACCGGAAGAGACTACTGGTGGGGCGACCAGGTGGCTCGTCCTGAAAGTTTGTGAGGACCCTGAAGCCTCGGCCCCCTCCTCTTGACTTGCACCCTCCGGGTCATCCCCCTGCCCTGCACCCTCTGGGTCATCCCCCTGCCCCCCACCCACCGGGTCATCCCCCTGCCCCGCACCCTCCCGGTCATCTCGCTCCTACCCCCACCCACCGGGTCATCCTCATGACCTGCACTCTCCAAGTGTTCTTGAGAAACCAAGGGTTGGTTTCGGAGTCTGTGATGAGTGATTGATAGATTTTATCCTCTGATTCGAAGGGGTACGTCTGAAGGGGTTCGTAGGTTGTTTCACCGAAGGGTTCGGTGGGTCTGGTTGGTGCGGCTGCTGCAGCAGAGTGTGACTACCAGAGGGGTCCTATAGTATACGATGATCTGGGTGTACCAAAGGGTTCGGTACTTTGGGAGGTACACCGGAGTGTGTACCAGAGGTTGTTTACCCGGAGAGGTCTCTGGTGTACTGGATACACTTGTCTATTTGTTTGTGGTGTGCAGGTGACTTCGGAGGTAACGGACGGTTCGTAGCAAGTGAACTTGGGTCAAGCGGGAGGCTTGATGCCGGGAGAGCAGGGAGCTTGGTCAGGAAGGCTGCGAGGGGTCGAGGTCAGTCCTCGGGTCAAGGTACGCCAGGCGAAGGCAGAGAGTGCGGAGTGTGGCTCCGGCTGAAGGTACTCTGAGACGAAGTCCTCGGAGGCGAGGCACTTCAAAGGGTACTCCGAATGGAGTGACTTCGAAGTATGATGGACAAAGTTCTCAGCAATGAGGCAAGATGTTCGAAGTGTGCTCCGAAAGGAGGCACTCGAAGGTTTACCCGACGGAGGTCTCAGAAGTCAAGGAGCATCGAAGGCATGGTCTGAGTGAGGTTCGTCGAGGAGTGTGCTCGGGAAGAGACACTGTGACGAAGTGCTCACGGAATGCTTCATGCGGAGGCCTTGGATGAAGGAGAGACTTCGAAGGGTGGTACTCTAAAGGTGGGGCTTCGGAGTGTGGCTGACTTGAAGTACTTTGGCCATGCATGGCTTTGGTACATGGACTGATGGAGTTCGAGCTGGGAGTAGCTGCGAAGCCATGGTGGTCCACTCCAGAGGTGATGGTGCGAACAATCAAGGGCTTTGACGGCTTCGGCTCAAAACCATCACTATATCGAAGGCTGACTTCGGTGAAGCGAAGGCCGTCTGTCTCAAGGCTGAGAAACCATGTTGAAGAATATGATTTTGATATTCCAGATGTGATGAGTGATTGTCAACGGAAGTCAAAGGAAGGGAGAGATGAAGACCTGTCGAGTCTGAGGCGCATGTGACTCAGGTACACGGACAGTGAGCGACGGCCGGGCAGAGGAGCTACGGAGTCGGGCTGGCCCAATCCGGGTACATGGCTAGGAGCGGCAGATGATCCACTGGTCTGTTGACTGGGTTTGACTCAGGTACACGGGCGGCGAGCGATTGCCGGGCTAAGGGATCTGCGGGGTCGGGTCGGCCCAATCCGGGTACCCGGTGCGAAGACGGTGGACGCTTTGTCAGTTTCGGCGTAAAACTGACAATCTATCATTAATTCGTTTTTAGGATATTAATATTTAGTTTTTAAGTTTAGATTATTTTTATTTGAGTCAGGTGATTTTTTAAAGAATATTTTAGTAATTTTCGGATTTTATTTTAGAGTCAGTTTATTTTACCCGAGGGTAAAGTAGTCTTTTCATGTATTAGGATTTGCCTATAAATAGGCTCCTATCCCCTTGGGGATAGATGACTGTTTTTATTAGATCAATCTAGAGTCCATCGTTACATCGTTTCTTCGTTGTTTTTCTACACCGAATTTTTCTGTGATCTTCTCACCGCCGGCAGAAATTGTTTTCATCCCGTGCGGACCCCACGCCGGTGTCACATCTATAGCAAGCCGGCGACGCACGTCGTCTCGTGAGCAAGAGCTGAGCTCTACAGGCGCCGGGCGCTGTGAAACAACTTTGAGGGATCAGAATATTCATTTTTGCAAGAAATCAAATTCTGTTTGGCTTTCTCCTGTTGTTGTGTTCATCCGATGTAGCTTTTGGCTGCGGTATTCTGTTGATTGCTCATGATCTACTACAGAGATACGTAGCTTTGCTGGATGCGCTACAGCCGACAACATCTACAGCATGCAGCGAAGAACAGGCGCCAGCGATAGAGAAAAGTATATGTTTTCACGTCAGATTTGTGGCTGTTGATTGCTCTGAACTGAGCACTGTCAACACTTTGATTCGCTACAGAAGAACTAAGCAAGAGAAAGATAGTGACAAGGTCTACAGCAAGTGTTGAACAAGAACAGTGCGGGCGGGCCCCACGCCGGCAGCTTTCTAGCGTCTGCATACTCGGTGGCAAAGCGCAGCTACAGTACGGCAGAAGCTACAGTGCCTACAACTTTTCTTCCTCAGGTGCGTGAAGCTTTTTTCCCTGGGTGTGGAACCGAAGAAGCAGGAAACAGATTGGCCAGGGGATTTGGCAGTGCGAATCGCCGGATTCTTTGCGCGCCGTCAGGTTTGTTTTCTATCTCCTATTTTATTGGTTGTTTAGTTAAAACCCAACATTTATCCATATTTTAATTAGCTGAAAAATAATAATCTTGTACTTATCTGTTCTTAATAAAAAAATTAATCTCGTCATTAAATTTTAATTTGCTTATTTGTTATCTCGTATTATTTATTTAAATATATTTGTTTAATCTGCTCATATAAAAGAACAGAAAAATTTATTAGTCACAGTTATATTTATATTCTAGTTTTTACCTGCAATATTTTCGAATTAATTCTGAATTATTTTTTTTTATGACACATGTTTATTCATTTGATTAGTATTTTATTTCTAGACTGAAATATAAATATTTCGTGTTTATTTAGGTGTTTTTATTTTCTGTGGAAATTTTATTTAGTTTATCTTGAATATCATTTTAATTAGGACACCGGTCATTATTAAGCTAGACAACTTTAATTTCTGAAAGTTGCTTTACAAATATTATTTGTCTGGTTAAGTTCATTTGGGTGGTGGGATTAAAATATAGTTTAGCAAGAAATTTTTAGGCGCCCATTCACCCCCCCTCTGGTCGCTACTTTCGGTCCTACAAGTGGTATCAGAGCGTTGGTTAGGTTTTTTCTAATATCTTAACCGATTCAAAACCTAGGTAGTGACCATGACGTCTTCTGGTAAAATCCCATCCCTAGAAGCTTTTGGCTACACTTATTGGAAGACTCGCATGCGAGCATACCTTATGAGCCAGAGCTCGGACATATGGGAGATATGTGTTCATCCTAGTTTCACCATAACGACTATTGCTGCGGATACTGCTGCTGATGTAATTACCCAGCATCAAAATAATAGTAAGGCGGTGAACATTTTATTTTCTGGTCTAGGTCCTAGTGAGTTTGAGCGTGTTAGCCATCTCACCACTGCTCGTGAGATCTGGGCTACCCTCCAGGCACACCATGAGGAGACAGCTCAGGTCAAGGCTAGACTATATCAGACCTACCGGCGTGAGTATGAAAATTTCTCACAAAAGCCGGGTGAGACTGTTGAGGCTGTGTTTGGTCGTTTTCAATCAATCATTAACAAGCTTCGTGTTAACAAGGCCGAGGGTGATCAGCTGGTCTCGGATCATGAACAGGCGCTTAAGGTACTCCATACCTTGGACCCTAAGATCTGGGAGATCAAGGTATCCTCTATTGTTGAGAGCACATCATATGATACCTTGACCATCGCAGAGCTTTTTAGTAAGCTCAAGGCCTCAGAGGTCGATATCCAGTTGAGATCAAATCTCACTGATTCTGGCTCAAAGACTCTGGCGCTTGCGACACCGTCGGCTGATCCTAATGCCATGAGTTGTACTGCCTTTTCCTTGATGTCTATCTCCGAGGAACAACTTGATACTCTAGGAGATGATGATCTGTGCTTGTTTAACAACTGGGTGCGACGTGTTTATGATAAGCGAATGTTTAAGAGACACGGCACAAAATCCGGATGCTTTGAGTGTGGTGATCCAGGTCATTTTATCGCCGACTGTCCCAAGCAGAAAAATTACAAGAAGGGAACCGGCGGCAACTCCTACAACTCCGGCAAGCACGACAACTCCACAAAGGGAAAGCCCAAGACAAGGTTCTTTCGAAAGGCTCTAAAAGATTACAGGCGTGAGAACAAGAAGCGAGACGAGACCTTCTTCGCCGAGATGGAGAAAAGATACTCCAAGAGATCCTTGTCTTCCTCATCGTCTTCAAGTTCAAGTGATGAAGAGATCATGATCAGGAAGGGGAAGGACAGAGACAATCTGGTGGGCCTCTGTTTCATGGGCTTCGGGGACAAGCCGAAGAGACGCTCATGTGACAGCCGAAGACCCCCCGAGAGCTTCTGCTCAATGGCTCTTGGGGAGAAGAAAGAAAAGGACTCCTCCGACGACTCCGACGACGACGACGATGAGAATGCATCTTCCTATGAACAAGAAGTTGTTAATTTACTAGAACAGAACAGTCAGGAGTTGAAGTATAGGGAGAAACTGCTTAGAGGGGCTAAGAAGAGGATAGATGAGCTTGAGAGTGAGCTTGCCACGGCAAATGGCAAGATTGAGAGTCTGTCTTCTTCCCCTTGCTTGGGTGATAGTGGTGAGTGCCGTAACTGTGAGGTGTTGTTGTGTGACATGACGACTCTTAAGTCCAGGTACACAGAGAGAGTAGATGAGAGAGACGCATCGGCCACTGAGCTTGAAAGCGCTCAGCAGGAGCTAAAAGATGCTCATGCCACTATTGTCGCACCTTGTGTAGACTGTCCATCTCATTTAGCTAGTATAGCTGAGCTGAGAGCCAAGAGTGATGAGCGTTTGAGCGAGTTAGCTGGAGTGAGAGGTGAGTTGGAGCAGACTAAGCTAGAGCTTGAGACCTTGTCAGTTCCATCCACTGTTTGTGAGAACTTCTTATCCATTAGAATGGAATTGATCAAGCTAAAAGCTGAGAAGTCTGTCGAAGTTGATAAAAAGTGTGAGATCTGTTTGTATCAGATGGAGGTGTTAGCTACTTTGAGAGAGGAGCTAGCTGATGTTCAGAACGAGAACTTTTACCTCCGTCAGATTTTGAGTTGGATTAGTGCTAGAGAGCCACAGCTCGGCATGATGATCCAGCAGTTCAAGAGACAGGATGGTTTTGGGGTAGGGTACACATATACCAAGGCTGATTTTGAGAGCTCCATTAGCCGTGCAGTGGAGTGGAGTGGAGTAAGATGACTCCCGAACATAGATATCCCAAGACTCACTCCACTGAGTCCTTTAAGGATAGTCAGCCCAAGGATGGAGTGATCCAAGAACAACCTAAAGCTCCACCTAAAAAGCAGATCTGGATTCCTAAGCCTAAAACTCTTCACACTTCTCTTGATTCCTTACCTGGACCTTCTCACACCAAAGATGCTACACCCAACACCACCAAGCCTAAGAATCCTAAGCCACAAAAACATCCCAAGAAGCCTATCTATCACTGTGAGTTTTGTCAGAGAGACGGGCATCTTGAGGAGTTTTGCTTCAGGAGGAAGCGGGTTGAGCGAGCAGAGAGAGCTCGAGGTGGGCAGGAGCAGTTCTACCAGCGGAGTGGTAGACAGAGAGTTCCTCGACGTAGAGAGAGGCTAGAGGCCAGGCCACGTCGTGTAGGTGGTGGTAGAGGAGACGGTTTTCACTACCGTGCTCCGGATGGTGGTTTCCGTTCCGGCAGAGTTCCAGATCGTCATGGATACGTTGTTGGATCTCACGACCGTGATTTTAGGAAGAACAGAGGACCGCGCTTTGATTCGCGCTTCAGTCCAAACTCATATGATTCCTTTTGTTTTCCTACATACGCGCAGATGGCTCGACACTGGTTCAACACTTTTACTAAACCTGGCATTGGATCGTTTGGTCCCACTCATGATTATTGATCGTGTTTTGGGAGCTGTGTATCTTTTTTTTAGGATATTTTGAGTCAGCTTTTCTTGGTATCAGTTTTTTATTTTCTTCTTTATTTTTTATTGAGTTTTTTGTTGTGCGTTCATATTATGCATAATCATCAATCACATTTTGAGCTTGCTTCTGTTATATGATTAATCTGCTTTACCTTCTCTAGCTAGTATATGTTTTTGATTACTTGTCGATGATCATGTTCTGTTTCAGTTCACATGATATATCTGATATTTGTCATATGCATGGCTTTTATGTTTTAAAATTGAAAAATGATCACCATTGCTTCTGGTAACTAGCATGTGTAGGCTGAATGCTTTCGCTATCTTTTACATGCCTTGTAGCTAGATCCTTACTTAGATGCAGATATGCAACTTGGACATCAATATGCTTTAAATATGAAAAATGTGCTATAAAAATGATAAAAATTAAGAAAAATGAAAAATTTATGCATTTTTATGATTATCAGAAAAGATCCAGGTGGGTTTGCTTTTGTCGCATTGCATTGTTCTGGACTGCTTACCATAGCACTTTGGTATGAACTAGGACAGTGTAATGTATGCCAAGATCAGTGTCTTAAGCTTCTGATGGTCCAGTTCTGGCCTAGGCTTGACTTGGTCGGTTAGCATAAGGTTTGACATGCAAATAACCCCTGGCAGAAATGAAAAATATAAAGAAAAAGTCTAAAAAATTTAAAAAGATGACAAGTTTGCTGAAGCACTTTGTTTTTGGACAATGCTTATCTTGGTAGATATCAGTTAGCTTTTGCATATCATGCTTTACATTGCTTGTTAACTAGAAAATGTGGTGATGCTTTTGTTTTTGCAAAAATCGAAAAATACGTGCTAATGACTTTCTTAAGATATCATCTATTGTACTGATCATGTCATGTATCTTAGACAGTATATCTTTCGCTATACCTGTTAGATGTTGTTATTGCAGTTAATCATATCTAAGAAGCATGCATTTCACACTCCACCTGCACTCCATCTGCATTCATGGCATATTTTGAGGGGGAGCTGCATTTCAGGGGGAGTTTGTGTTTATGTCTCTTTAAGTGCATTTAGTCTCACTTGATGAGTCCAATTGTCAACAAGGGGGAGAAATTTTAAAGTTTACTTTTTAGTTTCCTTGTTGGTAATTCTGAGATCTGCACTTGTTTGTGAGTCTTTATTTTTGGTTAACTATAATGACCGTTTTCATGCTTTTATTTGGCTTTTGGTCATTAGGGTTAAACTTTCATTTTCTTTCTTCTATTTTCTTTTGTTTTTGTTTTCTTGTTTCCACATGTTTTGCAAGTTCTGGAGATGAGCTGAAAAGGGTGTTGACAATGCACTCATCAAGGGGGAGATTGAGAAACCATGTTGAAGAATATGATTTTGATATTCCAGATGTGATGAGTGATTGTCAACGAAAGTCAAAGGAAGGGAGAGATGAAGACCTGTCGAGTCTGAGGCGCATGTGACTCAGGTACACGGGCAGTGAGCGACGGCCGGGCAGAGGAGCTACGGAGTCGGGCTGGCCCAATCCGGGTACATGGCTAGGAGCGGCAGACGATCCACTGGTCTGTTGACTGGGTTTGACTCAGGTACACGGGCGGCGAGCGATTGCCGGGCTAAGGGAGCTGCGGGGTCGGGTCGGCCCAATTCGGGTACCCGGTGCGAAGACGGTGGACGCTTTGTCAGTTTCGACGTAAAACTGACAATCTATCATTAATTCGTTTTTAGGATATTAATATTTAGTTTTTAAGTTTAGATTATTTTTATTTGAGTCAGGTGATTTTTTAAAGAATATTTTAGTAATTTTCGGAATTTATTTTAGAGTCAGTTTATTTTACCCGAGGGTAAAGTAGTCTTTTCATGTATTAGGATTTGCCTATAAGGCCATCTCCAATGCTTAGTGCTAATATAGATGCTTAGGATGAGAACAAATCTAGAGTCCATCGTTACATCGTTTCTTCGTTGTTTTTCTACACCGAATTTTTCTGTGATCTTCTCACCGCCGGCAGAAATTGTTTTCATCCCGTGCGGACCCCACGCCGGTGTCACATCTATAGCAAGCCGGCGACGCACGTCGTCTCGTGAACAAGAGCTGAGCTCTACAGGCGCCGGGCACTGTGAAACAACTTTGAGGGATCAGAATATTCATTTTTGCAAGAAATCAAATTCTGTTTGGCTTTCTCCTGTTGTTGTGTTCATCCGATGTAGCTTTTGGCTGCGGTATTCTGTTGATTGCTCATGATCTACTACAGAGATACGTAGCTTTGCTGGATGCGCTACAGCCGACAACATCTACAGCATGCAGCGAAGAACAGGCGCCAGCGATAGAGAAAAGTATATGTTTTCACGTCAGATTTGTGGCTGTTGATTGCTCTGAACTGAGCACTGTCAACACTTTGATTCGCTACAGAAGAACTAAGCAAGAGAAAGATAGTGACAAGGTCTACAGCAAGTGTTGAACAAGAACAGTGCGGGCGGGCCCCACGCCGGCAGCTTTCTAGCGTCTGCATACTCGGTGGCAAAGCGCAGCTACAGTACGGCAGAAGCTACAATGCCTACAACTTTTCTTCCTCAGGTGCGTGAAGCTTTTTCCCTGGGTGTGGAACCAAAGAAGCAGGAAACAGATTGGCCAGGGGATTTGGCAGTGCGAATCGCCGGATTCTTTGCGCGCCGTCAGGTTTGTTTTCTATCTCCTATTTTATTTTATGGGAATTTTATAACCATACCCTTAGTTGGAACGATATACTCAGTTTTACCCATAGACTGGAACACTACTCAGTTCTACCCCTTTCCACCGTAAACAATCTTGGAAAAATCCTTACCGGCCGTTACCGTCAGTCCACTCCCGTGACTTACACGTGGGCCCCATGACTCCCCTCCAAAAATCCCCAACGAGGCCTACTGAACCAGGGCAGCCGCCACCTCCAGGCCGCCGGCGCGTACTGCCCCGCGCCCCACGGCGCTAGCCAGGTCGCCGGCGCCTACTGCCCCGCGCCCCACGGAGCTATCCAGGTCACCGGCGCATGCGCCCCACGCCCCACGGCGCTCTCAAGGTCGTCGGCGCCTGCGTCCCACGCCCCACGCCCCACGGCGCTCTCCAGGTCGCCGACGCCTGCGCCCCACGCCCCACGGCGCTCTCCAGGTCGCCGACGCCTGTGCCCCACGCCCCACGCCCCACGGCGCTCTCCAGGTCGCCGACGCCTGCTGTCCAAGTCATCGACGCCTACTGCCCTGCGCCCCACGCCGCTCCCCGTGCTAGCCTCTGCAGTAGAGCCGATGCCTGCTGCCCTGCGCCCCACACCCCACGCCGTTGTCCAGATCACCGGCGCTTAGGTCACTGGCGCGTGCTGCCCTGCGCCCCACGCCGCTCCCCGTGCTAGCCTCTGCAGGAGCCTCCCCACACTGCCCTCTACACTAGGCTCCATCCCTGCGTTGGCTTCTGCCCCACAGGTTAGAAATTGCTAGAAATTTGGTTGGATTGGTGTTGAAATTTCGAGTTGCAGATGTTTAATCAATTTATTTGCCTGAACACACTACACTTTGTCAAGTTAATATACTATAGGGATCTCAATACTATATGCCTGCACAAACACAGTTCACAAGATTTGTTTGCACTTGCTAGTGGAAGTTAATAGGTTTGTCATAAACAATGTATTTGTTAACTACTGACTCTTTTTGTTTTGATAATTAGGATGGATTCTTTTGAGCAGCACCTTGGGAGTCAAAGCGAGCCGGACCCATGTCAAGAGTTGGTAGTCGCTAATGAAGCTGTCCAACCAGATGATGATGAGAGGTTATATCCAGAGTTAGTTGAAAATTGGGGTACATTTGGTAGGGATGCGGAGGATGATATAGTTGCACAATTTGACGATACCGATGAAGAAGAGAAAGAGGAGAACAATGTCATGGGAGTGGATGAGCATGAAGAGATTGAAGATAGGCCGATCATAAGCTATGACAGAGAGAATCCTTCCTTAACAGAGGG
Organism: Zizania palustris; assembly: GCA_019279435.1. Classification (NCBI taxonomy): domain Eukaryota; kingdom Viridiplantae; phylum Streptophyta; class Magnoliopsida; order Poales; family Poaceae; genus Zizania; species Zizania palustris. The sequence continues at coordinate 7,424,353 of JAAALK010000287.1, forward strand.
TAGCATATTTCCATCAATAGTTGATTGTAGGAATGCACTTGCAACTTTCTGCATTAGAGGAGAATTTGACTTTGATATTGACAAGAGTGATCAAACTAGGTTGACTGTCCACTGCACATACTCAAGGTGTAAGTGGAGGATGCATGCCTCCAAAATGAGGAATAGCGAGCTTATTCAGGTGAAAGTGAATCCTTTTCTTCACACATGTCCAAGTGCTGAAAGAAAAGAGACACAAAAGGTAGCTAAAAGCAGATGGTGTGCTGATGCAATGATGGAGTGGGTGACAGAGAACCCATGTATTGGTCCCACTGCACTTATAAAGAAGATTTATGAAAAGTATAACATAAAGGTGCCTTACATGAGGGTATACTATGGCAAGGAGATGGCTCTTGATAAGATTTATGGTCCATGGAAAGATAGCTTTCAGCTATTGTACACATTCAAAGCTGAAGTGGAGAAAGCATGTCCGGGAAGTGTTGTTGAGATTGATAAGCACATGGTGCAATATAAAGTGAGAGGTAAAACCATGGAAAAAGAATGCTTCAGAAGAGTTTTTGTTTCATTCAAAGCATGTTGGAAGGGCTTCTTAGTGGGTTGTAGGCCATACTTGGCTGTGGATGCGACAGCTTTAAATGGAAGATTTAGAGGACAACTAGTTGTTGCCTGTGCAATTGATGGACATAATTGGCTATTTCCAGTCGCATATGGTGTGTTGGAGACAGAATGTGTAGAGAGTTGGACATGGTTTCTAGAGAATCTACATCAAGTTATAGGGAGTCCAGATGGTTTGGTTATTCACACAGATGCTTGTAAGGGCCTAGAAGTTGCAGTGGATGAGGTCTTCCCAGGAGTGGAGCATAGAGAATGCATGCGACATCTTGCTGCAAATTTCGCTAAGCACTTTAGAGGGAAGATATTTACTGACAACTTGTGGCCAGCCTCATTGACATGTAGTTTGAAGAAACATAACAACCATTTGAGTCTAATGTACACAAAGCCAAAGGTGGAGGAATATATGAGCAACCATCACAAAAAGATTTGGAGTAGAAGCACTTTAGAGGGAAGATAGTGAAACCCCCCAAAAAATATTTTTTAAAATGAATTAGTTTCTTGAAATGTAGGATAACATGTGGTCCAAATTTGAGAGAATAATATTGAATATTTTATAAACATGATGTTCAAACAAGGAAACTTAATTGAATCTTATGAAACTTAGTTGGAGTTGTTTCAGTTTGTGAACAACGTATATCACAACTTTCGTATAATATCTTTTCCTTTTTACGCCAACCTCCCTAGACTATAAAATAACTCTATGCCAAGTTTCAGAATTTTTTACCAAATTAGCAATTTATTTTATTTAAAAAACTGCGATAATTCGTTTAAATCATAGAAATTAGTGAAACCCCCAAAAAAATATTTTTAAAAATGAATTAGTTTCTTGAAATGTAGGATAACATGTGGTCCAAATTTGAGATAATAATATTGAATATTTTATAAACATGATGTTCAAACAAGGAAACTTAATTGAATCTTATGAAACTTAGTTGGAGTTGTTTCAGTTTGTGAACAACGTATATCACAACTTTCGTATAATATCTTGTCCTTTTTATGCCAACCTCTCTAGACTATAAAATAACTCTATGCCAAGTTTCAGAATTTTTTACCAAATTAGCAATTTATTTTATTTAAAAAACTGCGATAATTCGTTTAAATCATAGAAATTAGTGAAACCCCCAAAAAAATATTTTTAAAAATGAATTAGTTTCTTGAAATGTAGGATAACATGTGGTCCAAATTTGAGAGAATAATATTAAATATTTTATAAACATGATGTTCAAACAAGGAAACTTAATTGAATCTTATGAAACTTAGTTGGAGTTGTTTCAGTTTGTGAACAACGTATATCACAACTTTCGTATAATATCTTGTCCTTTTTATGCCAACCTCCCTAGACCATAAAATAACTCTATGCCAAGTTTCAGATTTTTTTACCAAATTAGCAATTTATTTTATTTTATTTTCGAATGACTTGAAATATAAATTTGAATTATTGTAAACAAATAGTTGAATCAATGAACAATATTGTGGTATTGATGCATAATCGTGAAAATGATAATAAATATTAATTTTCCATAATTGTTTCAACCTTAATTTACATACATATAGTTCAAATTAGAATTCTATAAAAAGTTTACAGTAATTCCCTTAAATAATAGAAAATAGGAAAGAACAGAGGTTATATAGTTTCCTTTGTTTTACTATGTCACCAAGCGTGATGCGACAATGTGGTTGTTTGAAACTAGCAGCACCTAAGAGGTGCTGGGTTCGACCTCTAGCACCAGCATTTTTTTGGCAACAGTGAGAAATCTCACAGGACGGCGGCTGCAGCGTTGCAATCCGCTGAGGAGTTCCTCAACGACAGCAAGGCTGCCTGTGAAGCCTTCCATGCGGCACCTCCTGTTTCAAGGCAAGCTAGGCAATCTCATCATATATCATCCATCCATCCATATAGAGGATCGGAGCAGCAAGCTTAACAAGAAATTTTAATCAATCTCGTACATACGTGCGATATGATTGCAATATAATAACTGCACGTAACACACTTCCTAGACCATTAGCACACACCAATTTTTTCAGTCGTATTACACACATACATCAGTTCACAATTCATATTAGTTCCATACAACCACTAGCAATTCATTCCCGTAGACATTAGTTTACTACTTACTACCATAGCTCATTACAAGGACAAGGAAACCAATAAAGATCATAATGACTAGCAAACCGATAATTAGACTCAATTTGTCATTCAGTTTCTTCAATTCAGTGGCACACACGTCCCAAGTAGCAGTTGTAGCTTGTTCGCTCCTGAAATTAGACACCACCATTTCCTCCGTAGCGCCCATTGACCCTCTCCCTTTCATGATGCCATCCAAGTGTAGATTCTCGATGTACTCATCGATCCACATGAAAAAATTGCATTTTTTAAGAATCTAAAACAAAAACAAATTCAATTGTCACTGCTATGTTGACACAAAAACACATATCCCAAGTAACAATTGATTGCTTTGTGCAACATTTTTTCAGCTAAGGATTATGCAAATAAGCAGTAACATAACACAAGAAGGACAAACCTTTCCTGGTTGGGGAATGCTTTCGCACTTCACGAACTCTCGGCCATAGTTACCGTTCTCCCAGGTTTTCGATCTAAGCCTCATGAGTGGCTCCGGACGTGGGCATTTGGGGCAGCGGGTGAGGGGCACCTGCCCGTAGCTCGGCCACCCATAACCTGCGTTGGAAGAGGTGCTTGCACGCGACATTGGGAGGTCGGCAAGCACGTGCGGGTTGATGGGGAGGACGAGGTTCTGGCCGCCGTCGACAGGGCGGGTTCACGCGTGGCCGACGTGGAGGAAGAGTGTCTGGCCACCAAAGATTCTGCCCACACTGCAGATCTGCGTGACCTGGCCTCGGATCTTGGAGGGGCGCGGGGCACCGGTCGCCGGTGACCACTGGAGGTGGCGAGGGACAGCAAGGGGCACGGGGCAGCGTCGACGCTGGCGACCTGACCGTAGGCCTAGCCAACGAGACGAGAAGCGCGGGGAGTAGAGGGCGTCGGGCGGGCGCCGATGAGGCAGCAGGTGGCGGTGGGCAACAGAGGGCGCCGACGGGGCAGCAAGTGGCAGCGGGCACTGGCCTCAATGTTTCCCGCCTCCTCAGTTGCTCGCCTCCTGCAGGTGATGCCGGCGGGCACCGATATCCTCATGTGGCGGCGGGCGCCAACGCGGGCAGCAGGTGGCGGCGGGCGCCAACGCGGGCAGCAGGTGGCGGCGGGCAGTAGCTGGCCCTGGTTCGATTTGGGGAACGGGATGAGGCATTGAGGCAGAGTGCCTCGATGGGGAATTTTGGAGGAGTTGTGGGGCCCGCATGTAAGTGACAGGAATCATTTGCCGGTGACGGTTGGGAGGTGCATTTTTGATGTCTGCTGTCGTGGAGAGGGGTAGAACTGAGTATCAATCCAGTCTAGGGGCAAAACTGAGGAGGCGGGCAACACTAAGGCTATGGTTGTAAAATTCCCTTATTTTATTGGTTGTTTAGTTAAAACCCAACATTTATCCATATTTTAATTAGCTGAAAAATAATAATCTTGTACTTATCTGTTCTTAATAAAAAAATTAATCTCGTCATTAAATTTTAATTTGCTTATTTGTTATCTCGTATTATTTATTTAAATATATTTGATTAATCTGCTCATATAAAAGAACAGAAAAATTTATTAGTCACAGTTATATTTATATTCTAGTTTTTACCTGCAATATTTTCGAATTAATTCTGAATTAATTTTTTTTATGACACATGTTTTATTCATTTGATTAGTATTTTATTTCTAGACTGAAATATAAATATTTCGTGTTTATTTAGGTGTTTTTATTTTCTGTGGAAATTTTATTTAGTTTATCTTGAATATCATTTTAATTAGGACACTGGTCATTATTAAGCTAGACAACTTTAATTTCTGAAAGTTGCTTTACAAATATTATTTGTCTGGTTAAGTTCATTTGGGTGGTGGGATTAAAATATAGTTTAGCAAGAAATTTTTAGGCGCCCATTCACCCCCCCTCTGGTCGCTACTTTCGGTCCTACAAAGGCTTCTCGCTGAAGCTACCACACCCCTCGCGTGTGAAGAGGGGCTTCACAAGATTCCAAAACTGCAAAGGCTGACCGTGTCTACTCTGCAAAAGCTAGTGTTGTCTCCTCTGCGAAGCTAACAAAAGAAGCCTCCAAATAAAGTAGAGTACCAGCTGTACCCCCTGTTCTGATGAGACAAAATCAGTGTAAACCCTAGGGGTAAAGTAGTCTATTCACAGGGCTGAATAGTGCCTATAAATAGTGGAGGCTGGCTAGGCAACATTAACACTTTGAGCGGCCATTTTTGAACTCTAGTGCTAGCCGCCATCACTTGTATTCAGAACATGTGAGTTCATTTTGTGTTCCCTGTTCTTGTAATGAAGTTTTGATTCTATTCTACTTTCACTGGTTGAACTTGTATTTTGTGTTACACTGCATGCTTTGATTCCTCTGTGCACCATTTTATTCTAAGTTGAGTTTGTGCACTAGTTCTCTTCTGTAGAAGTGTGTGAGAGGTCTGGGCGTGTGAAGTGTGTTTTTCAGTGTGAGTTCGCTCTGTGTAACCTGGAGGCTAGTCCTCTCTGATTACTAGCGAAGCACTGTCCGTGGCTAAAATTGAAGCCTGTTTTCTTCCCTATCGAAGTCCTTAGCGCGGTGTGCTCTGTGTGAGTTTAGACCTTCAAAATACGAAGCCTAGTACCAGTTGCTAGTGCTGAGTATCTGGTCGAAGTCCTCAGAGGGAAGTCATCTCTTTTGAAGGGTGAAGTGCGAAGTCTGCTCGAAGGCACCTAGTGTGCGGAGCCTGCACTGACTTAGCAGAATTGAGTTTTTGGTGTTGTGGGTGGAGTGAAGTGTTCTTGACTTCGAACTTTTGCTCTTTGCGAAGCCTGGTTTCGAAGTTGTGAAATAACTCCGAACCAAAACTTCGAAGGGTGTGTTCGAAGCCTGTTCCGCAGAAGATAGAAAAAAATGACTTGTCAATTATCATCAAAATCAGGATCAATTTGTCCTTTTCTCCACAAAGCACGACATGTTTCTTTTTTCTTCTTATGTTGGTGTTTTCTTTTCTCAGGAACTGCTACATCATTAGAATTACCAAGAAAAGAATCTGCTAGCGATTCTATCTCTACATTAAATGAAGTCGGCAATTCATCATCTTGGTAAACCTCATCAACTTCTCCAACCTATAATTGATAAGCGCCATCACTAGGGGTGTGTAGACATTCCCGATGATTCACTTTGTAGACTACCCACCAAGCACTTAGTTTTTCACATAGGTACGACATATAATAGACCTGCTCAACTTGGTGAGCAAGGACAAAATTATCGCAACCACATAATCGTTCCGCGTGTTTCACTTCAACCATCCCAAATTGGTTTTCTCGAGTACCATGTTTAGGGTCAAACCAATCACAATCGAAGAAGACTATTTTAATCTCCTTATTCACGGCAAAATTGTACTCGATTATATTTTTGATGATTCCATAATACATACTTCCGTGTCCTCGTCCATCAATGACCCTTGTAACAACTCCAGTATTAGTTGTTGCCTCCAGAGGTCGATATGCTTCAAAAATAGTTGAATGGAAGTGGAAACCATTAACATCATATCGACCGTAACTTTTGGCACTAATACTTCCATAAGAGAGCTATCACAAGTCTATATGTACATTGTCAACGAGCATGCACTGCAAATCATACGAGATTATAAGATAATTAACCTAATAGAGTAAAATAATACGTGTCACAAAAGGTAAGGATTTACATGTTTTCTGAACCAAGTGAGGAAACTAGGCCCGCCATTTACTCCTTCTCAACGAAATTTATCTAATTGTTTCTCCGTTTGTTGACGACCAGACATCAAGTATTTCGAATTAAACATACTGTCATTGTAACGAATAGGTAAACAAACGGGTATAAAATTTGGAGGTAAAATATAAAACTAAAAAGAATGTACTTACACGAAATATTGTTCCATCTCTTCCATATTTGAGTACATGTAGAGCAAGGTATATGTCCGTTCTTCCTGAGTTACATAATATGTTGTGGAGACACCAACAGTTATGCCCTTCCACCCAAAAATTTGGAGATCACTACAAGGATGGTCTTCATCCATATGGTACCATGTAGTAGGTGTGTTGACATTGTGATGCTCAGCGAAGTAGTATACACTAGTGAAGTATGCTATCTCTTTCAATTTAAATTCTTCTGCGATGCAACCTTCAACTCTGGTCTTATTACCAACCATCGCTCTAAGCTTCTTTAGGGACCTTTCAATGTGATACATCCACCTATATTGCACAGGGCCACCTACCTTAGCTTCATATAGCAGATGAACTAGTAAATGTTGCATTGGATTGAAGAACCCTGTAGGGAATATTTTTTCCAATTTACATAAAAGCACCAGGATCTCTTTCTCTAGCATATCCATCATATCTTTCTTAATTTCTTTCACACAAAGTTGTCTATAAAAATGGCTCAACTCAGCTAACGCCTTCCACACATCATTATTCAGGTACCCACGAAACATTATAGGAAGGAGTCTTTCCATTATTATGTGGTAATCGTGACTTTTCAATCCATTTAATTTCCCTATCTTCAAATTCACAGCTCTTCTAAATCCCGCGGCGTAACCATCTGGGAATTTCAAAATTTTCAACCACCTCATTACTTGTTTTTTTCTTTAGGTTTTAAACAAAATGGGGGCACGTGGCTTGTCACCACTATTCGTCAACTTAAGGGTTGGTTGATTACAAATCTTCGCTAAATCTCTCCTCACCTTTACATTATCTTTTGTCCTATCTGCAAAATCCATACATGTACTTATAATGCTTTCACCAACATTACATTCCTGATGCATAACGTCAATGTTGTGCATCAGAATTAGTGATTTGACATACGACAGTTCCCATAAGCCACATATGTGGGTCCAATTATGTTCGGTTCCGAATCCTACAAATCCATCCTCATTTTCATTAAGGACCAACTCATTCAGCATATCAGCGATTTTTCTACCATTTAAATGCCTTGGTGGTCCCTTTACAATAACATTGTCCTTCTTGAAATTGTTCCTCTATAACCTAAATGGGTGATTCATGGGCAAAAAGCATCTATGACAATCAAAGTAACAAATCTTTCCCCTGAAGTTTAGACGGAAACAATTTGTGTCCTTCGCACATATCGTACATGTCAACCTTCCATGACATCTCCAACAAGAGAAAATACCGTATGCCGGAAAATCGTGTACCAACCATAGATACGCAACTCGAAGATTGAATTTTTGCTTCTGGTCATAGTCATATGCTTCAACTCTTTTCCACAATTGTTTCAACTCTTCAATTAAGGGATTCAGCATCACGTTTAGGCGTGTTCCAAGATGCTCTGGACCGGGTATAATGAGACACAGGAACATAAATTCATATTTCATACAAAACGAAGGTGTAAGGTTGTATGGAATAGCAAACACAGGCCAACAAAAGTACGACGATGCAGTTACATTGAAAGGCATGAATCCATCGGTTGCCAACCTGATGTGAACATTCCTTGCATCACTAGCAAAGTCTGCATCAAAATCATCTAGAGCCTTCCATGCCTCACCATCAAATAGGTGCACCATTACTTGATTATTCTCACGTACACCTTTTTTATTCCTATCACATATGCCTAGTGGTTTTCTTTGAGAGAAACAATCGTTTCACCCGAGGTGTAAGAGGCATGTAACGAAGTTGCTTTGAGCAACCTCTATCGTCACCTTCTCTCCGTCTTTGTTTATGACCTCTACGAATCTTGGTTTACCACATTTTAAGCATTTCACCTCATTCCTATGTTCTTTCTAGAAAACCATACAATAATCTCGGCACACATCAATCTTCTCATACTCCATACCGAGAGCAGAAAGCATTTTCTTTGACTGGTACATGTCTTTTGGCACCTTATGGTTCATAGGAAGGAGAATGCAAACTTTGACTCAATGACCATAAGACGAGTCACGAAAGCGAGATCGCTTACGGTGTTGTGCTCATGCAACGGCTCTTCTGAAGCTCGAAGTATGTCGAAAAAATTTTAAACCTCCGGTGTTGGAGGATCCTCCGGGTTTGATTCAAACTTCGGTCGTATAGCATCAAGAATCTCATCCATCCTATCATCAGCAACACTATCATCTTCTTCTTCCACTACTAATACCGTTTTTTCACGGCTTGTCTTGCCGTGAAAAGTCCAAACTTCATAACCTGGCACGAAACCATATTTGCAAATATGAAATGACAATGTCCTCTTGTCTTGCCAATGAGAATTTTTGCACTTCATGCATGGGCACCTCGCGCCAGTGTTTGTTGTCAAAGCGAATGCACGATCAACAAATTTCTCAGCGTTGATTACCCACTCCCTCATGTGAGCTCCACTTTTCATCCAATCACTATACATCCACCGTCGGTCGTACTCAGCCATTCTATAGGCAAAACATTCATTCAATCGAGAATGCATCATAAGCACCACGGGCCTATGTCTATAGGAAAAGATAGGTCCTAAACCCACCCAAAAGTGACTGACAGAACCTGGTATTTATGACGTGCCATGAGTCCGAACGAAATTTCTGCAGCATAACCCCGCTATTCTCCAATTGCACGCCTGATAGTGGTGCAATGGAGAACAACAAGGTTATGTCACTGAAATCTTATTTGGACTCATGACTCATCATAAAGACCACGCTCTGTCGCCCACTCCGAGGCTATCCAAAAAGGGAGAATTCCGGACCTACACATCTCACACGCATGACACGTGTGAGACATGTTGGTCCGAAACGGGTGACGCATATGTTTCGTTACACTATTTACGTTGTTGTCAAATAAAAAATTGCATACGAAAAGAAATATATATATGAAAGTATATATATATGTAATACTAATCACCATAATGAAATCATCAACAAACCACAAATTAATACAAGAATTTAATTAATAGCATATATAATAGCACATCGCAAACGAAACACTTGTAATAGCATAAATAGTCAACGTAACGAATTAATTTCCACTTGACATGCACTAGCAAATGAATCAATTATTCATTATATCACATACTACGACAAAATTTAAGTGTCTATCATACAATCAATCTCGATCAAAATTTAAGTGCCACTATGACAAAATTGTATTCCGATAGGTACTGGCAAAAATGATTGTCCGTTGAGTATCAGACAAAAACATTCAGCAAGCATATTCACAATTTAACTCAATTCACAATTCACAATTCACAATTCACAATTCAATTCAATTCAATTCACACCATATATTCACAATTGACAATACAATTCACAAAGTAAACAAACTATTCAATCACAATGCAAGTGAGGGGTAAAAATTACTTGGTGGATGGGCGATGACGGGCGGCGACGAGCGGCGACGATGGGCGGTGATGATGGGCGGCGATGGGCGGTGACGACGTCTGGAGGCCGGCGGGCGCCGGTGGATGGCCGGCTAGCGGGAGGTCGGTGGGCAGTGGGTGAATCGGCGCTGGGCACAGGGCGGTGGGTAGGACCGGGCAGGGCGGCAGTGCGGGCATTCGGCGTGGAAGGTAGCGGGCGGTGGCACGTGGGACCGGGCGGTGGCCGGCGGCGGTGGGAGGCAGCAGCCGGAGGCGGCGGGGAGGCGGTGCGGTGCGGGCGGTGGGCGTGTGGGACCGGGCGGCCGGCAGCGGCGGGAGGTGGTAGCCAGAGGTGGCAGGAGGCAGTGCGGCGTGGCGCGGGCGGTCGACGCAGGAGGCGGCGGCGTGGGAGCATGCGTACAGGGAGTTAGGTCTCCCTGTACGTGCGTGTGGTTGGGGAATAAATCCCCTAACTTCTGTTGGCCAGCGTTAAAGCCTGCGGAAGTTAACTTCCGAAAGCCGACGGAAATTAAAATTGCCGACGAAAATTTCCTGTTTTCTTGTAGTGATAATCAAATCTTTATGGTCGAAGAGGACGTTTTCAGGACGGCCTTTCGCTGCCCCGGTTTTGTCGGCTTATTCGAGTGGGTCATAATGACCTTTGGTTTAAAGAATGCTGGTGCCACATATCAATGTGCCATGAACTTAATCTTTCACGACTTGCTAGGGGTTATGTTAAAAGTTTATATAGATGATGTTGTGGTCAAATCCTATGTTATGGGGAGCCACCTAGCCGATTTGAGAGTTGCTTTCGAAAGAATGCACCAGTATGGCTTAAAAATGAACCCACTCAAGTGTGCTTTTGGCGTGTCGGCGGGCAAGTTCTTGGGATTCATGATCGATGAAAGAGGCATTGAAATCGATCCTAAGAGGCTTGAGAAAATTAGAGGATGTGTAGCGCTGGCATGTAAGAGGGATGTGTAGCGTCTGGCAAAATTGATGCATTTGTCCCAATACTCCAGCTAAAAAATGAAGCCGAGTTCACTTGGGGGGCAAGTCAACAACGTGCCTTTCAGAGAATCAAAGAGTGCTTATCGACGCCACCAGTAGTAAGGGCGCCAAAGGCCGGGATTCCGTTTTGGTTGTATATCGTTGTGGAGGAGAATGTGATTGGAGCCATGTTGACTCAAGACATTGAAGGAAAGGAGTACATCATCACCTTCTTGAGTCGTCGACTTCTAGATGCCGAGATGAGGTACGTGTTTGTGGAGCGTTTGTGTTTATCGCTTTATTATGCATGTACCAAATTGTGCCATTATCTTCTCCCTAGCACATGTGTCGTCACTTGCCAAACCGATGTCATAAAATACATGCTGCAAAGGCCAATTCTAAGTGGCAGAATCGGCAAGTGGGCATATGCGTTGATAGAATACGATTTGGCTTATGAACAGTTGAGAGCTATGAGAGGCCAAATCATCGCTAACTTTACAGTGGATCACCATGTAGACGTCAATTGGAGTAATGAAGTCGCTTTAATTGAGGTATCACCATGGAGACTTTATTTTGATGTTTCGGCTTGCAAAAATGGCCAAGGTGTTGGAGTGGTCCTTGTATCACCAAGTGGTATGCACTTTGAGACCTTGGCCCGTCTAGAATTTCACTCAACTAATAATCAAGCCGAATATGAAGCCTTACTATTAGGTCTTGAATTATTAAATTCCATGGGTGTGAAATATGCTCGTGCCTATAGTGATTCTTTACTAGTTGTGCAACAAGTAGCTAGACTTGCTCAATGTTTTAATGGTCTATTAAATAGCTACTTGGACAAGTGTTTAGACCTAATCGCCACCTTTGATGATTTTGAGATTACTCATGTGTCTAGAGAAGCCAACTCACTTGCAAATTACTTGGCTCAACAAGCATCAGGCTATCAAATTAGGAAAGGTAAGTTCTGCACATGAGAAATATCGATGCTTGGAGACAATGTATCATCCGAGAGTACTAACGTCGGTCTGACCAACCTTGTAAGCACGTTCAGACCACCCTTGCACTCCTGGTCCAACCGGCCATGTCAGGCCGGTCAGACCGATCCGTGCCAGCCGTCCAGCAATAGCCGGTCGAACTGGGCCAACATGGCCGGTCCTACCGACCATGGTCAGGAGGGTTTAGCACTCGGGGGGCAGGTCCAAATGGAAAATCTAGAGGCCAATTATAGTGGGAATTTAGCCATTGCTCCTTTGATCAGTAAGGACGATTGGAGGATCCCAATCGTTCAATATTTAGGAAATCCTAGTAAAACGGTTGATCGGAAGGTTCAGCGACAAGCGTTCAAATTTGTTTTGCTTGACGATGTGTTGTATCGCCGGACTATCGATGGAGTACTTTTGAAGTTTTTGGACTCCGATCAAGCTAGAGTTGCTGCAGGTGAAGTCCATGAAGGGCTTTGTGGTACTCATCAGTTAGCCCCAAATATGAGTTGGATGCTCAAAAGGGTGGGTTTTTATTGGCTGACTATGACTAAGGAATGTTTTAAATACTATAGAGGGTGTGAAGCTTGTCAAAAGTTTGGTAATATTCAGATAGCACCTACATCGATGATTAATCCTATTATCAAACCATGGCCGTTCTGAGGTTGGAGCTTAGATTTCATCAGCCAAATTCATCCTCCATCTTCAAAAGGGCATCGGTTCGTGTTGATGGCAATGGATTACTTCACCAAGTGGACCGAGGCCGTGCCGCTCAAGAACATGACTCACAACGAGGTAATTGATTTCATCTTGAAGCACATTATACACAGATTCGACATTCCCAAAACTCTCACTACAGACTAAGGTACTTCGTTTGTTGCTAAAGAAGTGAGGGACTTTGCCGAATACTATGGGATCAAATTGGTAAACTCTTCCCCATATTATGCTCAGGCCAATGGTCAGGCCGAGTCTAGTAAAAAAATTGTGATTAAACTAATCAAGAAGAAGATTGAAGTGTTTCCAAAGAGGTGGCATGAGGTGCTTTCTGAAGCGTTATGGGCTAGTAGAGTTGAAAAGCACGATGCCACTAAAGTTATTCCATATGAGTTGGTATATAGACAAGAAGTCGTTCTACCGGTAGAGGTGGATCTTGGCTCGCTTAGGTTTCTTAAGCAAGATGGCGTATTGGTCGATGAATATGAGACACTTCTGAAGGATAATTTAGAAGAAGTGACCGATAAGAGGTTGAAGGCTCTAGAGGCAATAGAGAAAGATAAAAGAAGAGTAGCTAGAGCCTACAACAAGAAGGTCAAAGCGAAATCATTTAAAATCAATGACCTATTATGGAAGATGATTTTGCCATTAGGCACTAAGAGCTCGAAATTTTGTAAATGGTCGCCTAGTTGGGAAGGACCTTTTAAGGTAGTTGAAATCGCTCCAAGCAATGCATATGTCTTAGAGTCTTTATAAGGAGAGTGATTTCGAAGGGCTTTGAATGGTAGATATTTGAAAAGGTACTTCTGAAGTGTGTGGCAAATCGCTTAAAGTGTCAAAGGCCGATATTGAAACTACTCCTGAAGCCCGTCATGCTTTTAGCTCACTAAGTTTGCTAAAAGGTAGGGGGCATGTGTTTATAGCAAAAAATGGCATTAATTGTCAAGCTAAGAAAAATACTAAAAATGGTATTTTTGACCGAAAATATGCCAAACCTGGCATAGGGCGGTCTGACCGGCTATAGTAGGCCGGTCCAACCGGTGAGGCTCGGTCAGACCAGACCCATGGGCTCGGTCAAACTGGCCAGGGATACAGAATGTTAATCCGAAGTGGATTCGAATTGTGTTTGTCCAAATCTTATCTCAACCGAATTTTGGCCGAATCCTTCTGTATTTTTTGCTAAGGAACACCAGCCCACCCCCTATAAATACTAGGGGCAAGGCCGATTCAAGTCTCTCTCTCCAATCTTCAAAAAATCCAAAGCCCTAGCTTTGAATCGTGTTTACTTTTCTTTACTTTCCGCATCTTCATGGGTTTGCTTGAAAGCCCTCCATCTGTCATGTCCGTAATCACGGTAACCCTTGCTGGTTCGCTTGTGAACCTCCCATTAATCCACGTAACAGATTGCTATCTCTTTTATCGGTTTTTATCACCATATTTGGTAATTCGGCCCCTTGGCCAAATTGTATTTGATCTTTGGTTATTTTCGCAGATCTATTGCCCTCGTAAACATCTCTGTGAAGTTTGGAGGCGATCGGAGATTATTTGTTAGGGATACTGAGGTTCACAGATCGGATCTGTTACTTCGGTCCGACCGGTGTTGAGACTTCGGTCTGACCAGACGTCATCACGCTGTTGTCGGCAATAGCCGGTCAGACTGGCTTCCCTCTATCGGTCCGACCGGGACCATCCGCATCACGCTGCACCAGAGTCCAAAGTCCATTCGCACTGTGCTACGCCGGAGCCTTTGCCAATTCCATGCGCACCGAAGTCTGCCCGCACGGTCCGACCGAAGATACTTCACCGGTAAGACCGTTGGAGCTACCCTTCGCAGCTACCTTCGGGGTCCAATCCCGAAGCTCCCCTCTACACCTCCGGTCCAACCGAAGTTGTACCTCTGGTCTGATCAGGCCTGAGGCCGAAGGTGCCCTAGGGACCCCTCAGACCTATCTTTGCTGTAACTCCGAATCGGCATCTGAATTGGTCGATTCCAAGTATTTTGGCTATTTTATTCATGTTTACATTATTACAGATACTTTCAGCCAATTGAATTAAAATATTAATTATTTATCTGATTGCCTGGCGACTCCAAATCCCTTATCACTATTTAGGGTTGTCGGAACATGGCGTCGGTATCATTGCGATACTTTTGGATGTCAAACCGGCCCAATTGCGGGGGCGCATTTCTGCGTTAACACTTCTGAAACATGATTAGCCACAATTATAGTACAAAACAAGCATTTGCCTTTAATATTGTTTAAAAGTACTGTATGACAAGGTCAGATTAATCATATCTAAAGAAAAGCAAGGGCAAGCATTTTCAGTATTTAGCAAACAAAAGCATCACCACTCATACTAGCATACTAGACATGGTAAAGCATGGAATGCAAAAGCTAGCAAATTCTACCTAGACATGCATAGTCAAAAATAATGGAGCTTCAGCAAACTTGTTATACAATATTTTCAAGCTTTTTGTTTCCTTTTTGTTTGATTTTAGTGCTAGGGGTTATTTGCATGTCAACCTTATGCTAACCAACTAAGCCAAGCCTAGATCAAGCAAAGATCATCAGAAGCTTAAAGTATTAGTCATGGCATACGCCACAGTGTCCCAGTTCATACCAAAGTGCTATGGTAAGCAGTCTAGAATAATGCAATGCGACAAAGCCATCCCACCTAGATCTTTTCAATGTTAGACAAAAGGCATGGATATCAATTTCATTTTTATCAATTTTCAGAACATGATTTCCCTGAAAAGCATTATAATGTTCAAGTTGCATGTTTGCATCCAAGTGTAAAGGACTTTGCTACTAGGCATTTAAAAGATTGCAAAAGCACTCAGCCTACTCATGCTAGTTACCAGACTAAGTAGTGATCATGTTTTAAATTTTCAGAATTAAAAGTCATGCTCATGATAGATATCAGACATATTCAACAGAGCAAAATCAACATGATTAAATACTAATTCAAAGGCATATATAGGCATGTGCATGTAAAAGTAGTTAATCATATGACAAAAGCTTATGCAATGACACACAAGTCTCCCTCATAAGATGCCATAGGGATGACAAACACCAAGCTCTCCTCTCAAAAATACAAATCGACAAGAATTAAGAGGCTTGGTAAAAATGTTTGCAAGTTGGTTCTGGGTATCAACATATCATAATTAAATATCACACTTTTCATTGTGGTCTCTCAAAAAGTGATAATGCACATCAATGTGTTTGGTTCTAGAATGTTGAACTAGGTTGTTGGCTAAGCTAATGGCACTAGTGTTATCACAAAAAGTGGAACAATGTAACACGCCAAATTTTTTAACAATAAAATAAATTCAGAAAACACTTTTTCAGGAGATAATTCAATTTTTATTTTCCACGAAGCTGAAAATTCCTAAGATAAATAAAATCTAGAGAAATAATTCAAATCATGGTCTAGAAAATTTATAATATGTTCCTAAGGACAAGATGCAATTTTGGGAATTTTTACAAATTTTTCCAACCTTGGATGCTAGTCCATAATTTGAGGATCAATTTCTGTAATTATTTTTATTCAGAAAATCAATTTAAATACTAATGGGCCAGAATCCTCCACTCTCTCTCCCTAGCCGGCCCAACCCGTTCACCATGCCAACCTCCCACTGACAAGTAGGCCCCGCCTGTCGGCGCGACTAGCCTCATCTGAGCCAGGCCCACCTGTTAGTCCCCTCCACTCTCTATCTCACACCGCGACCCCACCTGTCGACGCCGACCGTTAGCCCTAACCCCCTCACTCGCTCGCTGACTAGTGGACCCCAACTGTCAGATCATCTTCAACCTCGAGCGCCCGAGATCCCTGGCCACCGTCGTCACTCGCCGGATCACCTCCGCCGTGGGCCCGAGCTCCAATTGATCACCGGAATAAAACCTCCATTATGCCCGCAAATAAACGCCCTCGGATCCCCTCGCCATCACGCACCCGAGCGCTATAATCAGTCGATTAACACCTCGCTGGAGTAAAGAGGATTTTATCCTCAGTTTCCCCCTTTCTCGCCACCGTTAGCCTCACCGGAGCCCTATAAAAAACCCCAGGCCACGCCGCATTTGCCACAACACTCCATTGCCTTCTCTCGTCCAAAACTGATCTCTAGCCACCAAGTTTCGCACCACCTCTCTATCCTGCCTCCAGCCACTGCTCGCCGTCACCAGAGCGCTCCACTTGCCTCGCTGACGTGACCGTTGTTACCGCCGCAACCTCCCCAACCCGGCAACAACTTCACCCAAGCTCTTCGCCACCGGAACCTCATCGCCGTCAAGGACCTGAAGGATCACCGCCACCACGCTCGTCGCCGGCCACGTCCAGTTGACCCTAAGCCTCGCCGACGGCACCTCCATAACCCCATCGCTATTCTCGTCGCATTTCTGGCCTTAGAACAGGCTTTATGCCACAGTCGCCACCGTTAGGGCTCTCGCCGTCCTCGGCCATCACCGGAGAAGACGACTGTCACAGTATTTGTACTGTTTCCTATCGGATCTCATTACAGCCGTGTGATTCTGATCGGACGGTTGTAGTTATATCGTTGTAAGGTTTAATCCTGGCAACCCGTTTGAACGAAAGGGTGTCGGGTGATCGAAGCTATCGATTGTTATTTAAAAATCCCGCATGTGCCGTGACCACCTGATTTCAATCCAACGGCTCAGATTGATCCGGTCCACAGCACAGTGCGTCAATCCAGAAAATGATTTAAACTTCAAAAATTCATAACTTGCTCAAATTAACTCCAAATTTGACCATTCAAATTTCAGAAAATTTATCTTTTTATTCTCTTCATGTTTATGCAATAAAATTTATATGTTTATTCTGGACATTTTAGATTATTTAATTAAAGTCAAGATAAAATTTAAGAAAATCATTTTATAACTTCAAAAATTCATAACTTCATTAGATTAATTCTAAAAATTACCATTTTAATTTCAGAAACTTTATATCTTTGTTATCTTCAACTTGACCAATGAAATCCATATGGTTGTATTGTGATTTTATATTGTTTTAATTGAATGCTATTTCTCGTTTTATGTATCGTGAAGATTACGATGCCATAGAGGAGCAGGAGTATTTCCCCGAAGTTTCCCCTGCCACCTTTGCTGATCAAGGCAAGTGACCAACCCCATTTTGAGCATATTGAGCCTAGTTTTCAATTAAATATCGTTAAAACTCATAGGTTATATTTGCATTAGTCAAATGGATAACCCTACATTATAATTATCGAATCCCCGACCTTGATGTGCAAACCCAAGCCATGCTATCGAGCCTGAATTCCTTGTCACCAGTATACTTATTAATATTAGAAGTGTCCAATGTATCGACACAATTGCTATAGGCCTAAAAACGAGTCGTAGGTACTTGGATTCTAATATATGTTCCCTTATGTCTCTCACTCCTGGTATTCTATTAGTCTTGGAATTGGTTTGATAAGTTAGCATGGTGGGTTCTGGGTGCAAGCAAGGGCATTGGTTAGTCGCACCCGGGGCACTATAAGGACCGATTTGAGGGATTTCTCGCAAAACACTTTCGTACCAACCGCAAGTCTACTAGGTAAGTCTTAACTAGAGGTATGGGTCGTTCCAACCCGAGGCACTATGTGGCTTCGGCCATGTGGCACAAAAGGGGGCGCAACGTTGGTCCGGTGCGTCAGCACGCCGGCAAAACCTATAATGTGTGTCATTGAGTTGGAGTGGTTCATGCTAACGGTTTCAGCATAAGTTCCTGTGACTTGGTTCAGTTGACACACTACGGTGTGCGGGAATGAGTGCCTTGTGGGTACAGTGGTACACCTCTGATCAGAGTTAAATATTTTTGAAAAGTCGAGCCCACGGTCAAGGGTGAGTGGAGTGACATCCCACAATTAGTCTATGTTTGAGAAGTGTTGCATGATTGATTGAGCATGTAAGGACTGTCGAGTGAGGAGGGCTGACTGTACTCCTCGAGTTAGAAAATGTTGCATCATCCATGATTTAAATATT
Organism: Zizania palustris; assembly: GCA_019279435.1. Taxonomy (NCBI): domain Eukaryota; kingdom Viridiplantae; phylum Streptophyta; class Magnoliopsida; order Poales; family Poaceae; genus Zizania; species Zizania palustris. Next base: position 7,443,017 of record JAAALK010000287.1, read on the forward strand.
TCGTATAAATAAATCTGACTCACATTAAAGGCTGCAAGACAAAATTGTACTTTTCCACACTTTAAGCCATTACCTCCCTTTGTTATTACCTTGCATTAATATTGCATTTTCTCGGTGGCTTGTTGAGTACGTTCGTACTCACCCGTTGGAAAAAACCACTTTAGAGCCATACTACGATGAGGATGGTCTGGAGTAGCGATCTAGTCAATGAAGTTACCCTAGAGAAGATGTTCATCGAGTTTATTGTTTTCGTAGTTTCTTTCATTTTAACCTTTGTGTAATAATTTGGTTTGCGATCCACGAATGTTTGACGTATGTACGTCATCGTGTGATGAACATCTTGTAATTATTGATTTTCTATGGAATTTCAATAAAGTCCGGGTTTTGTTAAACCTAGGCATCTACAAGATGGTATCAGAGCTGACTTGACTGTAGGGAGCCAAACAGATCTGCCCGATGCCTAGCTTTATAAAAATTTATTTCACAAAACTATAACTCTTGTTTTTCTCCTCCCCTCACTCTTTAAAATTTGTCTTCTTTGTAGATGTCGGCCCACGTTCGTAGTTTCTGCCGGGAGGCCACTAGTTTCATCCAAGAGCTCCGTATGTTGAAAACTTTCCTATAATACACTCATGAGCTCCGTATGTTGAAAACTTTCCTTCACCACCTCGGTCAAAGCCATAAGCTTTGAAATTGTTTGTCAAGAAACAACCCTTCAAGCACTAGGAGAACTTCGTCAGATCTATGACGACCTCCTTGAAGGCATCACCTTTCGCCATCTGCCACCTCGGGAGCCATGGTCAGATCACAGCACCTGCATCGGCCATCTCGACGGTTGTGACATTCTAGTAGCCCGATAGACCCGTCTCTTGTCAGTTATGGACACCCTCCACACTGAGGCTCTCATACTCACCGACGAGACACAATCTTTGGTCGACTACTACCGTCAGGAGGCCGACGAATTCGACAGCAACTTATCCAACTCCTTAACCAGAACCGGGAACTTAATAAGGATATTGCAGAACTAGTACCCACGGTTCCCCCTAGGAGGATGTACGACCGAAAGTAGCGACTAGAGGGGGGTGAATGGGCGCCTTAAAAATTCTTGCGAATCAATGGCCTCTTCCCAACACCCAACGCACCTCGACTAACAACCAGTTGAAGCTAACAAATCTAAACCAAGAAAATAATCTAGCCTAGAACTAACCGGTGTCCTAAAAGAGAGAACGCCAACACATTGTTCAAAGACAGATTAACAGAGAATTTTAAGACATAGTCAAATGACATAGACAAGTTGATTCAAGTGCACGCAAACCGAGGTGAAGTTTTACTGTTCGAAAAAATTCCTCTGGTTCGAAGTCTGTGATGCAAAAATTTAGAGTGTATGAGCAAAGCCTGCACCTAGACTTCGAACTATGCACTTCGGAAATGAGGAGTGCAGAGCTAGCTGTCGAAGTCTGCTTTTGCTGACGAAGTGTATCGTGACAAAGTATACTTCGAAACAGTTGAAGCCTCATCAGCCGGAGTACACAAGCCAAAACTCCGGAGTCTACCAAAACGAGAAGCCTACTTCGGGCTCGTGACCTTTCAAAGCACACAAGGGAACCGAAGTTCACTGATGTAGAAAACTTTGAATCACCTGAAGCCCTCGCATGCTTCAGAAATCTTCTCGTGAACTTCGAAGCCTGCAGAAAAGATTCCAAAGCCTAGCAGTCTTCACAATGTGGGGCCCACGCCTGAGACTGATAGAGGGACCCGCATGCGAAGCTGCTGCAGAAAACGCAAATAGTCTGTGGGCCAGCGAAGCTACGAAGAAAACTACGTTGCTACGGAAAACAATAGTGAAGCACAAATTGCTCTCGGAGCCACGCGAAAACCCATTGACGAAGCAATATCAGAGAAGCTAGACAATAGTCTGTAGATCTACGAAGCAAGACTCACAGATCCATCACGCCACACAGTAACTACGATGGGACCCACACCTAGAAGCCACCAGAAAGGACAACGCACTCTGCTAGTTCTTGGAAGCCATGACACGAGCTGTCTATCTAGGTCATAGACTCTAGAAGCTAGAGTGCAGATACGTCAGAAGGAGATGGAAAAATAGATCCTAACGCAAGGTTTGGCTAGCTAGCCTGCTGCTCTACAGAACGTGCAAACACGCAAAAATTAATCCAGTCATGCATTAAAAAAATTCGTGACGAACTGCAGCACGAAGCCATCCAGCAAAGACAATCAATCCAGCCACGCAAAACGAGGCCACAATAAATAACTCCACATAGAGACTATTGATGGCTGAGAATAGGAAAATAGCACCTGGTGAAACAGATCATGTGTGATGAACAACAGTTGCGATTTCTGAGAAAAAAGAATCACACACTTGCCGGCGGCTCAAGCAGGAGAAGCAGAGAAAATGACCCAATCTTTTTGGATTAGAAAAGTGATTTCAGAAAGGGTAACCCTAACCCTAGTGATTGGGGCCCTATTTATAGGCAGCCCAATAGCCTAGGAAAATACCAACAGACACTTAGGGTTTTTACAGACGCTGAAATAAAATGGAAAAGACCAAAATGCCCTTAGGATATTTTTACAGACTCGACTGACTGACTGTGGGCCTAAAGGCAAAATAGTAAACTCCTAATTACAGATGACTTATCCTGAAGCAGAGCTTTCGTAGAGACTACGGCTTCGCCTCAGAACGGTCAGATCCGAGATCAGCGGTCGTCAGTTTGGCGCCGAAACTGACAAAGCGTCCACCGACTTTGCACCAGGTACCCGGATTGGGCCGGACTGATTCCGGAGCTCTCTCAGCCTAGCAATCGCTTGCCGCCCATGTACCTGAGTCAATCCTGGTCAACAGCCCAGTGGATCCTCTGCTGCTCCTCGCCCATGTACCCAGATTGGGCCAGCCCGACTTCGCGGCCCCTCTGCCCGATAGTCGCTCGCTGCTCGTGTACCTGAGTCACATGCGGCCCAGACACAGTAGCTCTTCTCCTCTCTTTGTATCCTCTTTACTTCTGTTGACAATGACTCATCACATCTGGAGCCATGAGGCCCATACTCTTCAACATGGCTCCTCAAAGGAAGACCCTTCAGAAAGCCCTTCACCGCCTGAGGAAATTGACCAGGCGAAGCACGGTCCTGACCAAACCGAGTGAGGCCAGAACATCTGAAGGAATAATGGACGACGACGAGGCCGGGCCTAGCATCACAGCAGGATCTATCCAAGGGTCTGAAAACACCCCCGACAACCCCTAGATGATTATAGTAGTCGCTAGAAGCCGGATGTTTGTTTTTCTTGTTTGTGATACCATCTATAAGCTTCTTGTGCTATGGGTGAGACAGAAAATAAGAGATGAATTGTAATGAATTTCATATCACACTTAATAAAAACTGCGATATATTTTTAGTATAACTTTCTAAACCCCCTCTTATGATCTTGGAAAAATTCATCTTTAGAATGGCCAACGAGCAAAACCCTTCCTCCACCCCTAACCTACCAAGCCATGTGGTTCCCAATGGATAAGTATCAGGGCAACGCTAGACCAGAGCACCTATTGCTAACATCCCAACCTTGGCTGAGATGATGGCCAATCAAAATCAACTCATCCCTGTGCTATTGGCTCAAATGCAGCAACAACAGGCCCATATGCATGAGCAGTAGGCTCAGATAAACCGCCTGCAGCAACAACACCACTTGGAGTTACCTCCACGCCCTCAAGCCCCGGCACTGGCCCCCGCCACCCAACTGTTAGAGTTCCTACCAGTGCGACCTCCCACCTTCTCGAGTACGACCAACCCCATGGAAGCAGGGGACTGGTTAAGGATGATCGGGAAAAAGTTGGACCTCCTCCCGTGCTCCCACTCAAAGTGAGTGGCCTTCACCGCCCATCAACTCTAGGGCCCAGCAGTTGAGTGGTGGGATAACTATCGGGAATCCCAACCCGAAAGTCACATGGTCACCTGGGCGGAATTCTCCACTGCCTTCCATGTGGCCCATGTACCAACTGGGGTCGTGGCCTAGAAGCAGCAAGAATTCTGCGACTTGCAATAGGGAGGCAAGTCGGTCACGGAATACCTCCACGAGTTCAACTATCTGGCCCGTTATGCGCTAGAGGAAGTCCGCACTGACGCTGCCCATCAAGCCAAGTTCCTCCGGGGACTGAAGGACGAGCTGTCTGTCCAACTTGTCACTGTGGACTATGCCAACTTCCAACAGTTGATAAAAAGCTATCATCCAGGAGACCAAGCAGAACTGGCTAGACCTCAAGAAGAGGAAGATGGTAGCCTTCAAGCACAACTAGGGAATCCTTCAGAGGCCCCACTTCACTCCCCCTGCCCATGCACCAAGCCATCACCCTCGTCACGCCTTCAGGTCATAGCACAACTCCGGCGGTCCGAGTACCAGGATCCCCCGCCTAGCTCCACCAACTCCACCAGCCCCATCGACGCCAGCCGTCAAGACTGCCACCCTGAGAGACCGAAACTGCAAGCTGGTGGTGTGCTTCAACTGCCGCAAGGAAGGGCACTACTCCCATTAGTGTCCTTACCCCAAGCAGACCCAAGGAGCCGCTCCCAACCTGGCAATCCGCGCCCGTGTCAATCACGTCACCGTGGAAGAAGCCCAAGAAGCCCCGGAAGTTGTCCTCGGTATGTTTATTGCCAATTCCATACCTGCACTAATATTGTTCGACTCGAGAGCAACACACTTCTTCATATCTAAGAATTTTGTGAAAAATAATGGACTAGAAGTAATCGAACTACCTGGGCCTTTGGTAATTGCCACCCCCTGTAACCAAAATCTAGCCACCCTTTTTATCCCAAGGATAAGGATAGAAATCCAATGGATATTATTTTGGGTAGACGCGATCCTTATAGATTGCAAGGGCTTAGACCTCATCCTCGGTATGGACGGGTTAATGAAGTATAAGGGAACGATAGACTATGCCAGCAAGTCCGTCACCATGACCAATGAGGATGGAATCACCATCACCTTTGAGATGGCCACCTAGGGTCTGAGAAGTACTTCTCTCCACCAAATGCAGTAGAAGAAGTGTCTGTAGTACAAGAGTATGCAGACGTTTTCCTAGAAGAACTAAAGTATAGCAAGTGTGAATCTGATCATTCGAAGTGAAGTTCCTAGGGCATGTCATATCTGCCAGAGGAATAGCTATGGATCTGACCACTGTGGAAGTAGTAACAAACTAGTTACAACCTCAGAATGTATCGGAGATCTGGAGTTTTCTAGGATTGGCCGGATATTACTGGCAATTCATTGAGAATTTTTCCATGATCGCCAAGCTCATGACTAGATTATTACAAAAGGAAGTAAAGTTCGAATGGACTCCAGCCTGCGAGGAAGCTTCCAAACCCTCAAGAAGAGACTCATATCATCCCTAGTGTTGACGCTGTCGGACATCCGAAAAGACTTCCATGTTTACTATGATGCTTCTCGCCTTGGACTAGGGTGTGTTCTCATGTAAGACAAGAAAGTAGTATCATACACCTCACGAGAATTGAGATCGCACGAGCTATACTACCCCACGCATGACTTAGAACTGGCGGCAGTAGTCTATGCACTAAAGATATGGAGGCATTACCTTGTGGGTAACAGGTGTGAAGTCTTCACCGACCACAAGAGTTTCAAGTACATATTCACCCAACCAGATCGGAACCTCAGGTAGAGAAGATGGTTGGAACTGATCAAGGATTATGACTTAGGCATCCATTACCATCCCGGTAAGGCAAACATAGTGGCAGATGCTCTAAGCCAGAAGGGATACTGCAATGCCCTCGTAGTACAAGATCAGGCCCCTCTACTATATAAAGAGATGGAAAGATTGAACTTAGGGATCACCACCAGGGAGTACCTCGCTATACTTGAATCAAGGCCTATCTTGATGGAAGACACATAAGGAAGACCCCGACATAGCAGAGATCCAGTAGAATATGAGAAGGGGAAAAGCCCCAGGGTTCTCCGAAGATGAAGTTGGCACCGTATGGTTCAGAAACAGGATATGCGTGCCCAATAAGCACGAGCTGAAGGCTCTCATTCTTGGAGAAGCCAATGAAACCTTATACTCCATACATCCCGGAAGTACCAAGATGTACCAGGACCTTAAAGAGAAATATTGGTGGGTCAGTATGAAAACAGAGATAGCTAAATATGTGGCAAGGTGTGACACTTGTCAATGAGTCAAGGCAGAACACCAGAGACCTGCTAGTCTTTTGCAACCCCTCAAGGTTCCTGAATGTAAGTGGGAAGAGCTAGGAATGGACTTCATCACGGGACTGCCTAGGACTCAGGCCGGGTATGATTCCATTTGGGTGATCATCGATCGACTCACCAAGGTGGCTCATTTAATCCCCGTCAAGACAACTTACAGTGGTTCGAAGATAGCTGAGTTATACATGACCCTGATCGTGTGTTTACACGGGGTTCCAAAGAAGATAGTATCTGATCGAGGAAGTTAGTTCACCTCCAAGTTTTGGAAGAATCTTCAGGAAGAGCTCGGCACCAGGCTGAACTTCAGCACAACATATCATCCATAGACCGATGGTCGGACTAAAAGGGTGAACCAAGTGTTGGAAGATATGCTTAGGTCCTACGCCATAGACTTTGGTGGAATGTGGGACAAGAGTTTGCCCTATGCAGAGTTCTCCTACAACAACAGCTATCAGGTCAGCCTTCAGATGTCACCATTCGAGGCATTATATGGACGTAAGTGCCAAACGCCGCTACTTTGGGATCAATTTGGTGAATCATAGTTGTTTGGTATGGATATTCTGCAGGAGGCCAAAGCTAAAGTTAAGGTCATCAGGAACCGATTGAAGATAGACCAATCCCACCAAAAGATTTATGCCAACAAACATCGCAGAGATTTAGCATTCGAGGAAGGTGATTACGTCTATCTTGGAGTCACTCCCCTCTAAGGCACTCAGAGGTTCAACATGAAGGGGAAGTTAGCTCCCCATTACGTTGGCCCGTTTCAGATCATTCATCAACAAGGAGAGGTCGCATACCAGTTGGAAGTACCACCCTCTTTGGCCGGAGTACACGATGTGTTTCATGTCTCCCAATTTAAGAAGTGTCTTCGAGTACCCACTGAGGAGCCATGTTGAAGAGCGTGGGCCTCATGGCTCCATATGTGATGAGTCATTGTCAACGGAAGACAAAGAGGACTGATGAGGAGAGAAGACCTGCTGTGTCTGGGCCGCTTGTGACTCAGGTACACGGGCAGCGAGCGACTATCGGGCAGAGGGGCCGCGAAGTCGGGCTGGCCCAATCTGGGTACATGGGCTAGGAGCAGCAGAGGATCCACTGGGCTATTGACCAGAATTGACTCAGGTACACGGGCAGCGAGTGATTACCGGGCTGAGAGAGCTACGGAATCAGGCCGGCCCAATCCGGGTACCTAGTGCAAAGTCGGTGGACGCTTTGTCAGTTTCGGCGCAAAACTGACGACCGCTGATCTTGGATCGGACCATTCTGGGGCGAATTCGTAGTCGCTACGAAAGCTCCACTTCTGGATATGTCATCTGTAAATAGGAGTTTACTATTTTGTCCTTAGGCCCACATCAGTCAGTCGAGTCTGTAAAAATATCCTAAGGGTAGTTTGGTCTTTTCCATTTTATTTCAGCGTCTGTAAAAACCCTAAGGGTCTTTTGGTATATTCCTAGGCTATTGGGCTGCCTATAAATAGGGCCCCAATCCCTAAGGTTAGGGTTACCCATTCTGAAATCAAGTTTACTTTCACTAAAGCTTGGGTCACTTTTGGCTTCTTCCTGTTCGTTCTCGTGTAAGCGCCGCCGCCATCTATGTGTTTCTGTTCTTCACGAGTTCATTAGGTTCTGATTTTCCTTTTCGTATCATAGAACATCACGCTATAGAATGTTTATTCTATTCGTCTCGTTTCGCGTGTTCTATCTGTTGGTTGGCTTTGAGTTTTGCCGCTGAAAGGTTTTATTATCGAAGCCATCGCAATCTCTAGTTTTTACCGAGTTTTTTATTTGATTCTAGCCGGCAATTTTTACTTGTGTAGCTGTCATGCTACGAACTGCAGCCTTTGTTTGCTAGTTCCTAGCCTGCGGCAGCCAGGCTCATCATCTCTCACACGGTTCCTTCCTTTCCTGCATAGCTTCATAGTCTATGGCATAGATTGTAGCCGCATCTAGTTCCTGCTTTATTTTGCTGCAACCGAGGCATAAATTTTGCACAGAAAAACATGTGTTTGATGTTCAGGCGAAGGAACTAATGTTTGAGTTCCATGGAGTGGACCCCACATAGCTTCACTGCAGACTTCGGAGTACTACTTGCGAAGCCCTGCTGTTGCTGTGATTAGCTTCGCTGTTGTTTTTATTTCTGTGCACGTTGCTTTTTCGAAGGTGCGGTATACTTCGCTGCAACGTTGCATGCTTCGCTGAGGAGTGCTTGTTTCGAAGTTCTGCAAAGTGCACCTCGCTGGTTTTTCTGTGCACTAGTTCGAAGTCTTATTTTACACCTCGCTCGAAGAGTGCTGCAGAGGTAGATTCGAAGCTACGCTCATCAGGTCACGCTTTTTGGAGTGTGTGTATGGTTTGGTCTTCGAGGCTCTTTTAACACTCTGAAGCCCTTCTTTTGGCACGGCTGTTCTCTGTTCAAGCGAAGTATGCGTGTGTAGGCTTCGAATTTTTGTGTTTATTTTGAAGTATACACTTCGGAGAGGCAGGCTTCGCACGACTGCTCTGAACCAGCCTTGACTACATCAGACTTTGCACGTTCACTTCGCACAAAGAACTTCAAAGCAGGCTTCGGCACAATCACGACAGGCTTCGACACTGCAGGCTTCATCAAGTATCGAACAGGAGAAAAATTTGAACAGTAAACCTTCTTCTCCTTTTACGTGCATTCAAGTTAAAACTTTGTGATGACCTATCACTGTGAAGCTTGATCTGCCCATGTTTTAAATGCTCTGTTAATCTACCTATTAGCACTGTGTTGGTGTCTTTTCGATTAGGACACCGGTTGTTTTTAGGCTAGATCTTTTGATGCTCTGTTGATCTGTTTACCTTTCTTTGCTAAGTCTGTTGAGGTGCGTTGGGTGTTGGTAGTAGGCCATTGATTCGAAAGAATTTTTTTAGGCGCCCATTCACCCCCCTCTGGTCGCTACTTTCGGTCCTACAAGTGGTATGAGAGCCTAGTTAGGGTTTTTTCCATACCTTAACAGGTTCTAATCCCAGGTAGTGATCATGACGTCTTCTAGGAAGGTCCCTTCCTTGGAAGCTTATGACTATAATTATTGGAAGACTCGCATGCGAGCCTATCTCATGATCAAGAGCACGAACATTTGGGATATTTGTGTTCACCCTACTTTCACCATAGTGCCTGTTGCTGAGGATACATCTCCAGTTGTTATCGCTCAGCTTTAGAACAACAACAAAGTGGTGAACATTCTGTTTTCTGGTTTAGGTCCCACTAAATTTGAGTGGGTGAGTCATCTCTACACTGCTAGAGAGATCTGGGCTACCCTCCAGGCACACCATGAGGGGACAGCACAGGTCAAGGCTCGGCTTTATCAGACCTACCGGCGTGAATACGAAAATTTCACACAGAAGCGGGGTGAATCTGTTGAAGCTTTGTTTGGTCGCTTTCAGTCGATCATCAACAAGCTTCGGGCCAACAAGGCCAAGGGTGTTCAGCTAGTCTCGGATCATGAGCAGACGCTCAAGGTTCTCCATACCTTGGACCCTAAGATCTGGGAGATCAAGGTATCCTCTATCATTGAGAGTACATCTTATGATACCTTGACAATCTCTGAGTTGTTTAGCAAGCTGAAGGCCACTGAGGTTGATACCCAGTTGAGATCAAATCTCACTGGCTCTGGATCAATGACCCTGGCCCTTGCTACACCTTCTGCTGATCCCTCTTCTATGAGCTGTGCGGGGTTCTCCTTGATGTCTATCACTGAGGACCAGCTCGAGTCGTTAGGAGATGATGACCTGTGTCTTTTTAACAACCGGGTGCAACGTGTTTATGACAAGAGAATGTTCAAAATACACGGCACGAAATCCAGGTTCTTTGAGTGTGGTGATCCAGGTCACTTCATCGCCGACTGCCCCAAGCGCAATGGTCACAAGAAGGGCACCGGTGGTGGCTTCTATGACTCCGGCAAGCACGACAGCTCCTCCTTCACAAAGGGCAAGCCAAAGACCACATTCTTTAGAAAGGCCCTGAAGGACTACCGGCGTGAGAACAAGAAGCGCGACAAGGCCTTCTTCGCCGAGATGGAGAAAAGCTACTCCAAGCGGTCCACATCTTCTTCCTCTTCATCGAGATCAAGCGATGAGGAGATTGTCATCAGGAAGGGAAAGGACATGGACGATCCGGTGGGCCTTTGCTTCATGGCTTTCGGGGACAGGCCGAAGAGCTGCTCACATCAACGCCGAAGATCCTGCAAGAGCTTCTGCTCAATGGCTCTTGGGGATAAGGAAGAAAAGGGCTCCTCCGACGACTCCAACGACGACGACAATGAAAAGGTATCATCTTACGAACGTGAAATTGTTGATTTACTTGAAAGTAATCGTTAGGAGTTGAAATATCAGGAAAAACTGCTTAGAGGGGCTAAGAAGAGGATAGATGAGCTTGAGAGTGAGCTTGTCGTGGCCAACGGCAGAATTGAGAGTCTATCTTCTTCCCCTTGCTTGGGTGATAGCAGTGAGCGGCCAAAGTGTGAGGTGCTTCTATGTGACCTGACGACTCTGAAGTCTAGGCACATAGAAAGGGTTGATGAGAGGGATGCTTTGGCCACTGAGCTTGAGAGCGCTCAGCTGGAGCTGAAAGATGCTCATGCCACTGTCGCCGTGCCTTGTGCTGATTGCCCATCTCATCTAGCTAGTTTAGCTAAGCTGAAAGCCAAGTGTGATGAGCATTTGAGTGATTTGGAGAGAGTTAGAGCTGAGCTGGAGCAGACTAGGTTAGAGCTTGACACTGTCAGTTCCACCCACTGTTTATGAGAACTGCTTGCCTCTTAGATTGGAGTTGATCAAGCTGAAAGCCGAGAAGTCTGTACAGGTTGATAGAGAGTGTGAGACCTACTTGTCTCAGGTGGAGGTACTAGCTTCCTTGAGAGAGGAGCTAGCTGATGTCCAAAATAAGAACTTTTACCTCCGTCAGATCCTTAGTTGGGTGAGTGCCAGAGAGCCACAACTCGGCATGATGATCTAGCAGTTTAAGAGGCAGGATGGGTTTGCGGTAGGCTACACGTACACCAAGGCTGACTTTGAGAGTGCCATTACCGGGCAGTGGAGTGGAGTAAAATGACTCCTAAACAGAGATACCCCAAGACTCACTCCACTGAGTCTTTCCAGGCTAGTCAGCCCAAGGATGGAGTGTTCCAAGAACAGCCTAAAGCTCCACCCAAGAAGCCCATCTGGGTTCCAAAGCCTAAACACCTCCGCACTTCTCCAAACTCTCTTCCTGGACCTTCTCAGACCAAGGAGTCTACACCCAACACCACTAAGCCCAAGAACCCCAAGCCTCAACCACATCCCAGGAAGCCCACCTATCTTTGTAACTACTGTCAGAGAGACAGACATCTTGAGGACTTTTGCTTTAGGAGGAAGCAGGTTGATAGAGCAGAGAGAGCTCGTGGAGGGCAGGAGCAGTTCTACCAGCAGGGTGGTAGACTGAGAGTTCCTCGACGCGGAGAGAGGCTAGAGGCCAGGCCGCGTCGTGTAGGTGGTGGTAGAGGAGACGACTTTCATGCCCGTGCTCCGGAGGGTGGTGTTCGTTCCGGCAGAGCTCCAGGTCGTTTTGGTTACGGTCCTGGACCTCGTGGCCGAGGTTTTAGGCAGAACCAAGGACCATGCCTTGAGCCACGTTTTGGTCCAAACTCATATGATGATTTCTTCTTTCTGTCTTTTGAGTAGATGGCTCGACACTGGTTTTGTACTTTTGCTAAACCTGGTGCCGGACCATTTGCTCCCCCTTACAACCACTAATTGTGCAGGATCGGGGACTGGATGACGTATGGATCATGGACTCAGGATGCTCTCGCCACATGACGGGACATCGTAGATGGTTCTCCACTCTCTCCACCGAGCTCCAAAGAATACATCACTTTCGGGAACAGTGGTCAACGGAAGGTACACGGCATTGGCTCAATTCGCATCTCAGACCATTTCTCTTTGAAGAACGTTGCTTTGGTTGGAAATTTGAACTTCAATTTGATTTCTGTTTCGCAACTTCTTGAGGATGGTTTGAAGGTTCGTTTTAAGAAGGGCGGTTCTTCTGTGATTGATTCTAGAGGGTCTTTGATTTGCCAGATCTTACCCTTTGGTAAGGTTTTTCAGATTGACTTCTCTAGTTCTTTTGGCCCTTCTCGCTGCTTGATTGCTGGATCCTCCTTTGAGCTGTGGAAGTGGCATAGGAGGTTAGGCCATTTGAGTTTTGATCTGCTTGCCAGATTGAGCTCTATGGACCTCATCCGAGGATTGCCCAAGCTTAAGATGGAGAAGGATCTAGTTTGCCATCCCCGTCGTCACGAGAAAATGGTTGCCGCTTCTCACTCACCTGTGACTCAGGTGATGACTTTGTACCCAGGAGAGTTGTTACACATGGACACTGTTGGTCCAGCTCAGGTACGCTCAGTTAGTGGGAAGTGGTACGCGCTTGTGATCGTTGATGATTTTTCTCGATTCTCGTGGGTTTTCTTTTTGGAGTCTAAGGATGAAACTTTTCATTTTGTTCATGACCTGATTTTGAAGCTGAAGAATGAGAACAATGGTTGGATGCGAGCGATTCGATCTGACAACGGCTCTAAGTTTAAGAACTCTCAGTTCGTCAGCTTCTGTAGTGATCAGGGTCTTGATCATCAGTTTTCTGCTCCTTACACTCCCCCACAGAACGGTGTTGTGGAATGAAAGAACCGCACGCTAGTCGAGATGGCCAGGATGATGCTCGATGAGCACAGGACTCCTAGGCATTTTTGGGCTGAAGCCATGAACACGGCTTGCTATCTGGCCAACCGCATTTTTCTTAGAGCTTACCTAGGTAAGACTTCATACGAGTTGCGGTTTGGCAGACAGCCCAAGGTGAGCCACTTGCGAGCGTTTGGATGCAAGTGCTTTGTGCTCAAGAAGGGAGGGCATTTAGACAAGTTTGAGTCTCGTTGCTTGATGGAGTTTTTCTTGGTTATGCTTTGCATTCTCGAGGCTTCCGTGTTTGGAACCTCGACTCCTAGCAACTTGTCGAGACTTGTGAGGTTTCTTTTGATGAGTCCTTGCCTTCTTTGACTCCTTCTGTTGAGCTTTCTGGAGATGGTGAGCTCAGAGAGTCCATCTTCGAGGAAGATGATGACGCTCCAGCTACTTATGAGGGTGGGCCTTCTACACAGCATGCAGAACCCACACCTTCTGAGACTTCGACTGAGCACGAGGGCGGACCTCTGATTACTTCTTCCACTTCGATCGAGCCCCCTTAGTCGAGTCCAGAGGTTCCAGTTGCTGACTCCAGTGAGGTGACTTCAGATCACCAGGGATCCCGAGCAGTTCAGCGTGATCACCCCTTAGAGCTCATCATCGGTGATCTGTCTGAGAGGACTTTGTGATCTTCTGTTGACTCTCTCGCTGTGTTTGTTGAATCTGCTTTTGTTGCATCTTTTGAGCCCAGAGACGTTTCTCATGCTCTTTCTGATTCGAATTGGATTAATTCTATGCAAGAAAAGCTTGAGAATTTTGTTCGCAATCGGGTTTGGACACTGGTTGAGCCGCCACCCGGATGCAACCCCATAGGCACCAAGTGGGTGTTCAAAAACAAGCAAGGTGAAGATGGGGTTGTGGTGCGCAACAAAGCCCGACTAGTTGCCCAGGGTTTTTGCCAGAAGAAGGGTATTGACTTTGAGGAGACTTTCGCCCCTGTTGCCCGTCTTGAGTCCATTCACATTCTTTTAGCTTTTGCCACTTCGAAGGGTTTTAAGCTTTTTCAAATGGATGTCAAGAGTGTTTTTCTGAACGAGTACATAGAGGAGGAAGTCTATGTTAGGCAGCCCCCGGTTTTGAGAACCCTAAGTTTCCTCGCCATATTTTTAAGTTGCAGAAAACTTTATATGGTCTGAAGCAAGCCCCCAGGGCTTGGTATGACCGGTTGAAGCAGTTTTTGTTGGGGAAGGGCTTTGTGATGGGTTCTGTGGACAAAACTCTTTTCTTGCTCAGAGATGGCTCAAACCTCTTGATTGCTCAGATTTACGTGGACGATATCATTTTTGGTGGTTCTACTGATACTCTTGTGTCCAAGTTTTCTGAGAAGATGCATAGCGAGTTTGAGATGAGCCTCATGGGTGAGCTCAAGTACTTCCTAGGGCTCCAGATCAAGCAGACCAAGGACGACACCTTCATCCACCAGAGTAAGTACACTCATGACATGTTGAAGAAATTCGACTTTGGTGGAGAGCTGAAGCCTCAGATGACCCCAATGGGAACATCTGGGGGCCTGGACAAGGATGAGAGCGGCGTCAAGGTCAACGAGAGAGAGTTTCGAGGGATGATAGGTTCGCTGTTGTACTTGACGGTGACGAGGCCAGACATACAATTCACCGTTGGACTATGTGTGCGCTTCCAGTCTTCACCACGCGCGTCTCATCGGCAGGCTGTCAAGCGCATTTTCAGGTATGTCACCTATGCGCCTGATCTTGGTCTTTATTACTCAGCATCATCATCTCTTGATTTATCTGGATTTTCGGACGCTGACTTTGGTGGGTGCTGGTTGGGTCACAAGTCGACTTCTGATACTTGCCAGTTTCTTGGTTCGTCTCTTGTTTCTTGGTCTTCTCGAAAGCAGTCTGGAGTTGCTCTTTCGACCACTGAGGCTGAGTATGTAGTTGCTGCTAGTTGCTGCTTACAGTTGGTTTGGATGATTTCCACAGTACGAGATTTTGGGTTGTTCTTTCCTACCAGAGTTCCTCTGTTTTGTGATAGCACCAGTGCAATTAGTGTAGGGAAAAACCCTTGTCTCCATTCAAAAACCAAACACATTGATGTGCGCTTTCACTTTCTGAGGGATCAATATGACAAAGGTGTCATTGACCTTGTTCATGTTGATACCCATCATCAGTTGGCTAACATTTTCACCAAACCCCTAGATCAGTCTACTTTTGAGCGTTTACGAGTGGATTTGGGTGTTGTGTATCCTTTTTAGGATAATTTGAGTCAGTTTTCTTTCTTCTTTACTCTTTTCTTGAGTCTTTTTGTGTGTATTCATATCATGCATATTCACATATCACACTTTGAGCTTGCTTCTGTTATATGATTGGACTGCTTTACTTATTCTAGCTGGTACATGCTTTTGATTACTTGTCGATGATCATGCTTTGCTTCAGTTCACATGATATGTCTGATATCTGTCATATGCATGGCTTTTATGCTTTAAAATTGGAAAATGATCACCATTGCTTCTGGTAACTAGCATGTGTAGGCTGAATGCTTTTGCTATCTGTTACATACCTTGTAGCTAGTTCCTCACTTAGATGCAGATATGCAACTTGGACATCTATATGCTTTAACATGGAAAATGTGCTCTAAAAATGATGAAAAATCAGAAAAATGAAAATTCCATGCCTTTTATGCATAATTTGAAAAGATCCAGGTGGGTTTGCTTTGTCGCATTGCATTGTTCTGGACTGCTTACCATAGCACTTTGGTATGAACTAGTACAATGTAGTGTATGCCAAGACCAATGTCTTAAGCTTCTGATGGTCCAGTTCTGGCCTAGGCTTTACTTGGTCGGTCAGCATAAGGTTTGACATGCAAATAACCCCTGGCAAAAATGAAAAAGGAAAACGAAAAAGACTGAAAATTAAAAAGATAACAAGTTTGCTGAAGCACTTTGTTTTGGACAATGCTTATCTTGGTAGATATCAGTTAGCTTTTGTATCTCATGCCCTACATTGCTTGTCAACTGGAAAATGTGGTGATGCTTTTGTTTGCAAAAATTGAAAAATGTGTGCTAATGACTTTCTTTAGATATCATCTGTTGCACTGATCATGCCATGAGTCTTAGACAGTATGTCTTTTGCTATACCTGTTAGATATTGTAATTGCAGTCAATCATATCTTAGAAGCATGCTTTCTTCACTCCACCTGCACCCCAGTTGCATTCATTGCATATTTTGAGGGGGAGTCTGTGTCTCTTTAGAGTGCATTTAGTCTCGTTTGATGAGTCCAATTGTCAACAAGGGGGAGAAATTTTGGGAGAATAGTTTAAGGGGGAGTTTTGGCTTTCTCTAAGATTTGTTTTAGGTGGAGTTTTTGTCCTGTTTGTCCTTACTCTTTGGATATCCTAGCTTGTTGATAATTTTGAGGTTTCACTCATTTTGAGTCTTTACTTTTGGTTAATCATAATGACCGCTTTCTTGCTTTTGTTTGGCTTTTGGTCATTAGGGTTAAACTTTTACTTTATTTTCTCCTTCTCTGTTTTCTTGTGTGTTTGTTTTCGTGTTTCCACATGTGCTTACAGGTACTGGAGAGCTGATGAAGAGAAGTGTTGACAATGCACTCATCAAGAGGGAGATTGAGGAGCCATGCTAAAAAGCGTGGGCCTCATGGCTCCAGATGTGATGAGTCATTGTCAACGGAAGTCAAAGAGGACTGATGAGGAGAGAAGACCTGCCGCGTCTAGGCCGCTTGTGACTCAGGTACACGGGCAGCGAGCGACTGTCGGGCAGAGGGGCCGCGAAGTCGGGCTGGCCCAATCTGGGTACATGGTATAGGAGCAGTAGAGGATCCACTAGGCTATTGACCAAGATTGACTCAGGTACACGGGCGGCGAGCGATTGCCGGGCTGAGAGAGCTGCGGAATCAGGCCGACCCAATCCGGGTACCTGGTGCAAAGTCGGTGGACGCTTTGTCAGTTTTGGCGCAAAACTGACGACCGCTGATCTTGGATCAGACCATTCTGGGGCGAAGCCATAGTCGCTACGAAAGCTCCGCTTCCAGATAAGTCATCTGTAAATAGGAGTTTACTATTTTGTCCTTAGGCGCACAGTTAGTCAGTCGAGTCTGTAAAAATATCCTAAGGGACGTTTGGTCTTTTCCATTTTATTTCAGGGTCTGTAAAAACCCTAAGGGCCTTTTGGTATATTCCAAGGCTATTGGGCTGCCTATAAATAGGGCCCCAATCCCTAGGGTTAGGGTTACCCATTCTGAAATCAAGTTTACTTTCACTAAAGCTTGGGTCACTTTTGGCTTCTTCCTGTTCGTTCTCGTGTAAGCGCCACCGCCATCTCTGTGTTTCTGTTCTTCACGAGTTCATCAGGTTCTGATTTTCCTTTCCGTATCATAGAACATCATGCTATATAATGTTTATTCTATTCGTCTCATTTCGTGTGTTCTATCTGTTCGTTGGCTCTGAGTTTTGCCGCTGAAAGGTTTTATTATCGAAGCCATCGCAATCTCTAGTTTTTACCGAGTTTTTTATTTGATTCTAGCCGGCAATTTTTACTTGTGTAGCTGTAATGCTACGAACTGCAGCCTCTGTTTGCTAGTTCCTAGCCTGCGGCAGCCAGGCTCATCATCTCTCACACGGTTCCTTCCTTTCCTGCATAGCTTCGTAGTCTATGGCATAGATTGTAGCCGCATCTAGTTCCTGCTTTATTTTGCTGCAGCCGAGGCATAAATTTTGCACAGAAAAACATGTGTTTGATGTTCAGGCGAAGGAACCAATGTTCGAGTTCCATGGAGTAGACCCCACACAGCTTCGCTGCAGACTTCGGAGTACTACTTGCGAAGCCCTGCTGTTGCTGTGATTAGCTTCGCTGTTGTTTTTATTTCTATGCACGTTGATTTTTTGAAGGTGCAGTATACTTCGCTGCAGCGTTGCATGCTTCGCTGAGGAGTGCTTGTTTCGAAGTTCTGCAAAGTGCACCTCGCTGGTTTTTCTGTGCACTAGTTCGAAGTCCTGTTTTACACCTCGCTCGAAGAGTGCTGCGGAGGTAGCTTCGAAGCTACACTCATCAGGTCACACTTTTCGGAGTGTGTGTATGGTTTGGTCTTCGAGGCTCTTTTAACACTCTGAAGCCCTTCTTTTGGCACGGTTGTTCTCTGTTCAAGCGAAGTATGCGTGTGTAGGCTTCGAATTTTTGTGTTTATTTCGAAGTATACACTTTAGAGAGGCAGGCTTCGCACGACTGCTCCGAGCCAGCCTTGACTACGTCAGACTTTGCACGTTCACTTCGCACAAAGAACTTCGAAGCAGGCTTCGGCACAATCACGACAGGCTTCGACACTGCAGGCTTCATCAAGTATCGAACAGGAGAAAAATTTGAACAGTAAACCTTCATCTCCTTTTACGTGCATTCAAGTTAAAACTTTGTGATGACCTATCACTGTGAAGCTTGATCTGCCCATGTTTTAAATGCTCTGTTAATCTGCCTATTAGCACTGTGTTGGTGTCTTTTTAATTAGGACACCAGTTGTTTTTAGGCTAGATCTTTTGAGGCTCTGTTGATCTGTTTACCTTTCTTTGCTAAGTCTGTTGAGGTGCGTTGGGTGTTGGGAGTAGGCCATTGATTCGAAAGAATTTTTTAGGCGCCCATTCACCCCCCCTCTGGTCGCTACTTTCAGTCCTACACCCACCGAACGAGGAGATCTTTAGCAACTCGACATCCAAGATGACTTGACTGATATTGAGAAGTTCGTCCAGATCTTGGAGGTCAAGGAAAGAGTGTCAAGAAATCGAGTAGTTCGTTTCTGCAAGGTTCAGTGGAATAACCACCTTGCCGAAGAAGCCACTAGGGAAAAAGATGATGACCTAAAAGCCTAATACCCCGAGCTATTCTAGGAACCTTCCAAATCTCGGGACGAGATTCTTTTTAAGGGGGATAGGTTTGTAACACCCCAAATTTTTTAACAATAAAATAAATTCAGAAAATACTTTTTCAGGAGATAATTCAATTTTTATTTTCCACAAAGCTGAAAATGCCTAAGATAAATAACATCCATAGAAATAATTCAAATCATGGTCTAGAAATTTTATACTATGTTCCTAAGGCCAAGATGCAATTTTGGGAATTTTTACAAATTTTTGCAACCTTGGATGCTAGTCCATAATTTGAGGATCAATTTCTGCAATTATTTTTATTAAGAAAATCAATTTAAATACTAATGGGTCGGAACCCTCCATTCTCTCTCTCCGGCCTGCCCAACCCGTTCACCACGCCGACCTCCCACTGATAAGTAGGCCCCGCCTATCAGCGCGCACAGCCTCACCCGAGCCAAGCCCACCTATTTGTCCCCTCCTCTCTGTCTCACACCGCGGCCCCACCTATCGGCGCCGACCGTTAGCCCCCACCCCCTCACTCGCTCGCTGACTAGTGGACCCCAACTGTCAGATCATCTTCAACCTCGAGCGCCCGAGATCCCCGGTCACCGTCTTCACTCGCCGGATCTCCTCCGCCGTGGGCCCGAGCTCAAATTGATCACCAGAATAAAACCCCTGGTATGCCCACAATTAAACGCCCTCGAATCCCCTCACCATCACGCACCCGAGCGCTATAATCAGCCGATTAACACCTTGCCAGAGTAAAGAGGATTTTATCCTTGGTTTCTCGCTTTCTCACCACCGTTAGCCTCGCCGGAGCCCTATAAAATAACCCCTAGCCACGTCGCATTCGCAAAAACACTCCATTGCCTTCTCTCGCCCGAAACCGAGCTCTAGCCACCAAGTTTCACACCACCTCTCTGTCCTACCTCCAGTCGCCGCTCGCCGTCACCAGAGTGCTCCCCTCGCCTCACCGACGCCACCATTGTGATCGCCGCAACCTCCCTGACCCTAGCAACGACTTTGCCCAAGCTCTTCGCCACCGGAACCTCATCGCCATCAAGGACCCGAAGGATCACCACCGCCATGCTCATCGCCGACCACGTCAAAGTTGACCCCGAGCCTCGTCGATGGTACCTCCACAACCCCCTCGCTATTCTCATCGTGTTTCTGGCCTTAGAACAGGCTTTAGGCTACCGTTGCCACCGCTAAGGCTCTTGCCATCCTCGGTCATCGCTAGTGAAGACGACCGACACAATATTTGTATTGTGCCATGTCGGATCTCATTACGGCCGTGTGATTCCGATCGGACGGTTGTAGTTATATTGTTGTAAGGTTTAATCCTGGCCACCCATTTGAACGAAAGGGTATCGGGTTATCTGAGCAGTCGATTGTTATTTAAAAATCCCGCACGTGTCGTGACCGCCAAATTTCGATCCAACGGCTCAGATCGATCCGGTCCAAAGAACAGTGCACGAGTCTGCGGTGGACTCGATTCACCGTGGACTGAAGGCTGATTTAGGATTTTAATAATTTCCAGAAAATGATTTAAATTTCAAAAATTCATAACTTGCTCAAATTAACTCCAAATTTGACCATTCAAATTTCAGAAAATTTATATTTTTATTCTCTTCATGTTTATGCAATAAAATTTATATGTTTATTCTGGACATTTTATATTATTTAATTAAATTCAAGATAAAATTGAAGAAAATCATTTTATAACTTCAAAAAATCATAACTTTGCTGATCAAGGCAAGTCACCAACCCCATTTTGAGCATATTGAGCCTACTTTTAATTAAATATCGCTAAAACTCATAGGTTATATTTGCATTAGTCAAATGGATAACCCTACATTATAATTATCGAATCCCCGACCCTGATGTGCAAACCCAAGCCATGCTATCCAGCCTGAATTCCTTGTCACCAGTATACTTATTAATATTAGAAGTGTCTAATGTATCGACACAATTGCTATAGGCCTAAAAACAAGTCGTAGGTACTTGGATTCTGATATATGATCCCTTATGTCTCTCACCCCTGGTATTTTGTTGGTCTTAGAATTGGTTGGTAAGTTAGAATGGTGGCTTCTAGGTGCAAGCAAGGGCATTGGTTAGTCGCACCCGGGGCACTATAAGGACCGGTCTGAGGGATTCATCGCAAAGCACTTTCGTACTAACACTACTACAAAGCGACACAGTAGTGGCGGGCAAAAATGACCTATAGTGGCGGGCATCCAGTCCGCCACTGCTCTAACGCCACTGCTAACCCTGGTTAGCAGTGGCAGACAGAGTGCCCGCCACCGCTGTGTCGACAGTAGTGGTGGGCACCCTGATGTCATCTGCCCGCTAGTACTGTTAGCCATAGCAGTGGCGGGCAGATGATGTCAGCGAGCCCGCCACCACTGTGTCAATAGCAGTAACGGGCGCGCTGACCTCATCTTCCCGCCACTGTTATTGCTAACAGTAGTAGCGGGCAGATGACGTCATCGCGCCCACCACTACTGTGTTTACCCTATTACACAGAATGTTGTGAACCTTAATTCACACAGTCCCACAAACCAAAACACAGAAATTATATGCTTCACACAGCCATCTACATACACAGTAGCAAAACATCTACATATCCACATACACATCCACAATAGCAACACATCAACACAACAACAACCCATCTCATCAATTTACAAAGTTTACATTTCATCACACATCAAGTTTAAAAAGTTTACATCTATCAAAATTTCAAAATTAACCATTGTTTCACAAATACATGCTCATGCGGTTTATGTTTTCTTGTAAAGCCAACTCATATCTTGTGCATCTTTTTTTGCTTCTCAGCTTCAAAATTCTTATCGATTTGTTGTACTTGCTTTTTCATTCTTCCGGCCCAATCATACAGAGTTGGATGCTTGGCCACTTCACCCTCAGGATCGAAGAATACTCCACGCTCATGAAGAACCTCATGCATCGTGAAGCGGCACATCCTTGATACGATGTCGTACATTTCTGATTCTGAGAATTGGCTCTTCTGCACAATGGTTGATGGACCTGACGCCTGCATATGTAACATATAAGTACATACGCTGCAAGTTATATTAGATTAACACACAATAAATCAACTTACTTCTTTAGTATCCTCAGATACTATACGCGCAAACTTTACTAAGTTATTGCTCATGTTGAATTCCACTCACTCTGTATAAACATAAAAAACTTGATTTTCCTTTTTTCTAAAGTGACCTTGGTATTTATCTGTTGACTCCCATATCATTTGTGAAAACCAGGAAAGACAGGCTTCCCTAACCATTGCGGCCAATGCACTATTTCATGAGCGCACCTAGCATATCGAAATTGACTGTCACTTTATTTTCCAGTACTTGGTCCGTTATACTGCCCACCCTTCTTTTCTTTAATTGAGACACGTGGAAAACCGGATGTACCATCGATCCCACAGGCTGCTATTTCCATCTATAAGCTAAAGTTCCAATCTTATCTACAATTTCAAATGACCCATAGTACTTCTGACTCAGTTTGTTCTTCCTTTTTCCTTACACTATGATTTGTCTAATTTATAATCTGCTTTTATATGCTGCCACAATTCGTTCTTTGTAGATTCAAGGACACTCTTCCAGTTTTTCCAAACTATCTTACATCGCTCCCTAGCGAGACATCCATAGTCGTTATGCCACTTAGCTATGATTCCTTTCGGATTCTTTGGAGCCCCATCAACATGCACTTCTTCAGCCTCATAGATAGCTGTATGCAGCTTGTTCTTCTCCCGTTTCGCTCTGCTCTTCGCATTTGCAGAGGATGTAGTGGCAGCGGGCTCAATATCTGTTGGCTCAGATGACTCAATAGCTGGGACAATAGCTGTTCTTTTCTCGACTTGGAAGAATCGACGCTTGCTTCCTCGCTTTGGACAATCCTACAACGATAGACAATGTGAGCTTCAGGAATGTAATCCTCTGTTAGAAGCTGCTCTGACTTGTTACTAACGCAATAATTACCTCCGCTTGAGCTTCAGGAATGTAATCCTCATCAGCGTCTTCTCTCGTTCTCTTTTTCCTAGGCTCCATTGGATGTTAATTCTCCGGAGAGTGGTATGAAGATTCACTATCGGAGTATCCTTCAGATGAACTCTCTTTATTTGTTTTTGAGGGAGACTCATAGATAAGATCCTCGACAGGACGCCCTTCTTCCACCATAGATGAACTATTCATAGTTAAGATGCTAATGTATCAGAATTTTGGTTATGCAAAAAAGGTCTGCTGTCATATTTTCATGTACGAAACAATGCACAAAGTGGTTTAGGCCTCAGCATATTTTGTGTTGTTTTTCAAATATGTTCATGGCTGCCATGGAACCATGGCACATCCATTCCCTGGCAGCAGCACAAGAAAGAAGAAGCTGTTGAAGGGAATGGACGTGTCACATGGCTTGATGACATACATGAGATAACTCAATAACAATTTGCATCATAGGACTCTAAAAGATAGCAATATAATCTAAACAGGACTATTGAAGATCTAGTCCCTAGCAGTGTTCTAAAAGGCATCAGGCGCTAGTCGGGCGGCGGCCTAGTGCCTAGCGCCTAGAGGCTCCTAGGCGGCGCCTAGGGCAGAGCCCATTTTCCTTTATTTTTCAGTTCCCTAGGGGTTTCTTGGAATAAGGCAGGAAAATATAGTGTTACTATACTAATCCTCAAGTTAGGAGATTGTGTTGTTCTCTCTCTTTAGTGTTGTTGAGGCCTCAGCATATTTTGTGTTGTTTTTCAAATATGTTCATGGATGTCATGGAACCCGTGGGCACATCGATTCCCTACCAGCATCACGAGAAAGAAGAAGCTGTTGCAAGGAATGGATGTGTCTCATGACTTTGATTTACAGAATTTGCATCATAGGCCTCTAAAAGGATTTACAGAATCTAATGTATGAAACTCTTCTTGGCTACATAAAATCCTCCATATCTCACTTGTTCTCTTACAATAGTTAAGTTATCTCCTGTTCTATAGAGATTAGACAACCAATCAATCAAGCTCTATAACCTGGTTTTCTAGCTAGCTAGCCTCCTCAGGATACACACACATATATATGTCTTACTAGCTACACAAATTGACACAAGAACTAGACGTAGGGTATTACACTCTATAGAGGCTAGACCCTATACAATCTTCATGTGGCATCTCATATGTGGTAAGTGAACAACCTTGTTTCTATTACTTATCATATATTCAATCAACAAGAAGCACACATTATTCTATGTATATCTGTTAAATATGTACAATGTGGCATCAAATGTATGTGAAGTACCTGAAAATACAGATGAGTTTATCAACGAACTATCTCACAATATCAATTTTGATAGGAAAAAAGAATTGTTTTAATATTCTGACGGGTCTTGTTGCAAGTACTATATTTCATTCAAAACAAAACAATCACTTCATTTTTCATGTGAAGTGGGAGGGTGCTTAAAATTAGTGTGCATGTAGGCATGGATTTTAAAGGTGGAGGTAAAGAGAAAATTTAGAAGTAATCATTTTCACAACACATGTATTGTAGTGAATAAATGCAGATTTCCTCGATGATAACAACTAGATAGAAACGCCACAAAAGGTACAAAACATATTACCAGTGATCAATAATACGCTTATTATCCTTACCAGTGAATGATGATAGCAACCACCCGTCTAATTGCAAAACACTGGCTGCTGGTACTGAGGTTCAACACTATCACTCCACAATTGGAAAATGAAGAATAAATGTTGCAATTAAAAAGCAAGAAATCAGAGGATTTTTTAACTAGGTCAACAACAACTACTAATCCTGCTGTCCAAGATTGTGATGACCTCAGTGATTTTTCACCGGACAGAGGGCGGCGGCGCAGATTCCTTGACGGTGGCGACGGCCGGTGGAGGGCGATGGCACGGTCTCCGGGATCACGATGCGGGCTCGGGGATGGTGGCAACGGTCAGAGGGCGGCGGAGCGGACTCTGGGATGGTGGCGACGGGCGGAGGGCGGTTGCACGGGCTTTGGGACAGCGGCGCGGGCTCGAGGATGAAGGTGATGGGCTCCAGGGATGGTGGCGACGCGTGCTTCGGGACAGCGGTGCGGGCTCCAGGATGGCGCATGGTGAAGGGCTACGGGATGGCGGCGACGGGCGCGGGAGTTAGAGGCTAATGAAACTAGGTTTCGTCCAGGGGGAGCAGAAAATTTTATATAGGTGTATTAGCAGTGGCGGGCATGATGATGTCATCTTGCCCGCCACTGCTATTTCTCTTAGTAGTGGCGGGCGGTGATGTCACCCGACCGCCACTAGTAATCCGGCCACCACTGACATTCAACTTAGTAGTGGCGGGCCACTGACGTCACCCGACCACCACTACTAAAAGGAATAGAAGTGGCGGGCTGGTGACGTTAGCATGCCCACCACTGATTAAACACATGCCCGCCACTACTAACTCTGAGGAGTATTTGTATTTTTATATCTAGCATACACTGCCGAGAAACACTTTGTAGCGCAGTGGTGCGGGGGGGCTATCTTTGGGCCATGCGGTTCAAGGTTTGAACCTTGCCGCTGGCAGGCAGTTTGAGGTTTGAACCTTGCTGCTCCAAACATTTTTTATTTTTGTTCTAATTTTCATCACTTTTTTTATTGATGTTTAAATTCTAGTTTGAACTTGATTTTTTAACAATAAAAATACATCATAACTTATCAAATTTAAAAAATTGGTATTTTTCTGCCTCACTTTACTATTTTTATTTCATTAAGAAACCTGAGATTCTCTGGGATGAATTAGGGTTTAGAGATGAAATGACTGAGGTTTGAAACCAAAATCTATAGTTGATTCTTCCTTTGAACTTGAAACTTTTTGTACAATAAAAAAACAACACAACTATTCTAATTGCAAAAATTGGTATTTTTCTGCCTTAGTTTACTGTTTTTATTTTATTAAGTGTGTTTTTATGATCAAAGTCAAAATAAGTTAAATTTGAACTACAAGACATGAAATAATTAACCAAAATTTATAGCAAAACCATATTCATGTTTTTGACTCTATTATTAGTTATTATCCAATAAATTTAAAACCATCATAAAAAATGTAGGTTGCCACAACACTCGATCGACAACTTGTATTTTTATAGTTTTTTAATCCTTAAAATATAAAATAAAGTCTAAAAAAGATGAGACTTGTCATATTGTTATGATATGATCGATCCATAGATGTCGTCATAAAAAAAAATTGTTTCGAGAAAATAATCATGTAGGGCGTTAAGAAACCTAAGATTCTGTGGGGATGAATTAGGGTTTAGAGATGAAATGACTCAAGTTTGAAAGCAAAACCTATAGTTGATTCTTCCTTTGAACTTGAAACTTTTTGTACAATAAAAATACAACACCAATATTCTAATTGCAAAAATTGGTATTTTTCATTAACAGAAATTAGTATTTAAATGCAAATAAGTCCTGGTAGCGGTAGGGATTATCTACCATACACTACCAACATTTTCGAGGAAGACTTTGTAGAGTAGTGGTGCGGGGGCTCTGTTGGGGCCATGCGGTTCGAGGTTTGAACCTTGCTGCCGGCAGGCGGTTTGAGGTTTGAACCTTGCTGCTGGCGCCCAAACAACATTTTTTATTCTGTTAATGTACTTTTTTAAATTCTCAGCACTTTTTTATTGATGTTTAAATCCTTGTTTGAACTTGAATTTTTTTTAACAATAAAAATGCACCATAACTTATCAAATTTAAAAAATTGGTATTTTTCTGCCTCAGTTTACGTCACTCGACTTAGTAGTGGTGGGCCGATGACGTCATGCGACCGCCACTACTAAAAGAAATAGTAGTGGTGGGCTGATGACGTCAGCATGCCCACCACTAGTTACACGTGCCCGCCACTACTAATAGAGGTAGGGATTATATATCTAGCATATAATACACTGCGTACAATGTCGAGAAACATTTTGTAGCGCAGTAGTGCGGGGGGCTCACTTGGGGCCATGCGGTTCGAGGTTCGAACCTCACTGCCGGCAGGCGGTTTGAGATTTGAACCTTGTTGTTCGCCCGAAACAATAAAAATTTTCAAAACTTTTTTATTGATGTTTAATTAAATCCTCGTTTGATCTTGAACATGTTTTAACAATAAAAATACATCATAAAAATACATGTATTAACTATTGATGTTTAAATTTTCAGCACTTTTTTATTGATGTTTAAATCCTAATTTGAACTTGAATTTTTTTTAACAATAAAAATACATCATAACTTATAAATTTTAAAAAAATTGGTATTTTTCTGCCTCGGTTTAATTTACGTTAGACATGTATTAAAAAAATTTCTATTTTTCTTTCTCAGTTTACTGTTTTTTATTTCATTAAGTGTGTTTTTATGATCAAAGTCAAAATAAGTTAAATTTGAACTACAAGACATGAAATAATTAACCAAAATTTATATGAAAACTATATTCATGTTTTTCACTTTATTATTTGTTATTATCCAATAAATTTAAAACCATCAGAAAAAATGTTGGTTGCCACAACACTCGATCGACAACATGTATCTTTATAGTTTTTTAATGCTCAAAAAATCAAATAAAGTCTAAAAAGACGAGACTTGTCATGTTGTTACGATATGATCGAGACTTTGGAGCGCAGTGGTGCGAGGGCTCGCCTGGGGCCATGCGGTTCGAGGTTCCAAACTTGACACATCACGTTTATTTGAAAGCAAGTAAACAAACACAAGTCTAGGCTAGGGAAACTAGCTTACACATCAAAACGCACTACCGGTCCAAACCCAAAAGAAAGATATGGTTTGGAGCTTCTTCTTCTTCCTCGGCACAAACCCAACCTATTTCTGGTTAAACATATGAAAAGCCTCAACTTTCCAATCCTCAACCAACTCGGCATCATCAGGCAGTCTGAACTGCTCTCTATGTTCCTGAACAAGAAAATACACGCGGCGGTGATAGTGAGAACAACTTATCAATGATTGAATTGGCTGATAAAAATGTAAAATTTGCATAAAAAGAGTATCTTGCCTCCTGCCTCCTCTTGCTGCCGCATTGCTCTGCATGCTTCCCTTTTCCACCACTAGCCTCGGCATGTTTCCCTCTGCCACCGGTTGCCTCATCATTCTTCCGTCTACCAGCACTTACCCTATCTGGTTGCAGCGATCGCGAGTCGTCCTCCGAGTTGGAGTCCAATACGAGAATCACTTTCTTCGCCAAGAAATTGCAAACTATACCATGTACCTTAAGTTTACCGCATTTGCAAACCTCACACACGCCATTTGATGTAGAGTTTGAGGATCCACTGTTTGGTTCAATCTTAGGAGGAGCCATCGTGAACCGGCGAGGAGGGCGCTGTCGTCGAGGTTGGGGGTCGACGATGAGGACAACATATACTTTGGTTAATTAATCTCGTGAATATATGGCTCATGTATATATGTATATATAGCATCTACAATTTTTTTGCCACATTGATAATGTTTTTTATAGTACATTAAAAAACATTATTGTTATAGTGCATTATACTAAATTATATTACCATGCATAAATTAATATAACAATCAGAAATCATTTTAACCCTAAGCTCAGATAAAATAAGACCAAAGCTAGGTTAATAATAATTTAGTTACTGGCGGCGATGGGCGGTGAGGATGGGCTCTGGGGGCGCGTCGACGGGCTCCGAGGATGGCGGCGATGGGCAGAGGGCAGCGGCGACGTGCTCCGGGATGACGGCGATGGGCGGAAGGGGGCGACACGGGAGTTTAGGGTTTAGAAATGAAACTAGGTTTTCACACGGCGGGAGTGGAAAGTATATATATGTGTATTAGCAGTGGCGGGTATGCTGACGTCATCCTGCTCAGTATGTCTAACAAAATACCGATGGTGCTTTCAAAGACATTCTTCTCAACGTGCATTGTATCGATAGCATGACCAATCTCCAAATCCTTCTAATATAGAAAATATCTAAATAAGATTGACTGCTTTTTAAATGGAGCGTCCTTTGAAATTTTTTCAGATTTCTTCCTCTTCTTTCTGAAAACAACTTTGATATTCTTCACCATTTCGAATAGAAATTTGTCGTCTCGATGTCGTGGAGACTGTCCAAGCTCGATTGTACCATCGAAATGGTTCCTATTTCTTCGATATTTGTGGTTTCTAGGTAAAAATCTGCAGTGTCGCATATATATCGTCTTAACGAATGATGGAAGATGCATAGATTATGTCTTGTCCACACACACTACACATGTTGTTTTTCCTTTAACTTGTCCTGTTAGGGACATACGTCCTGGGTTGTCAGCTATGGTGCAAAAGATCATGGCTCTTAGATTGAAGTGCTCTTTCTTGTGCTCATCCCACACATAGACACCATGTTCCCATAGACGTTTCATATCCTCCATCAAAGGTTCTAGAAAGATATCAATGTCATAGCCAGGTGGTTTTGGACTAGAAATTAGAGTAGTGAGCATAAGGTATTTTCTTTTATGGCACAACCATGATGGAATGTTGAACAAGCACAGAAAGACCGGACACGTACTGTGTGGGTTCCTCATCTCACCAAAGGGATTCATTCCATCCGTGTTAAGTCCATCCTGATATTTCTAGGATCCTCCGAGAAATCTGGATGGGCTAGGTCAAATGATTTCCACTGCATAGCATCAGCAGGGTGCCGAAGTTTTCCGTCCTTCTTCCACCCAGTGAAATGCCAGATTAATAGTTCAGCATCTCTGGTATTAGAGAACATATGTTTCAAACGATCAATCACCGGTAGGTACCACATTACTAAGGCTGGAACTTTCCTCTCCATCTTATATCCATGCTGGTCTGCAATAACATTTTTCTTCCTCTTCTGTAACCTCTTATTCTTCTTCCGGTGGTCATTGTGGTCCTCCACACAGTCATTTGCACGTTTTTACCGACTTGCATTGCACTGCGGACAACTCTCTAACAATTCATACTCTTTTTGATATAGGATACAGTGGTTCGGGCATGCATGAATCTTCTGAACGCCCAAAGTCAACAAACAAATCATCTTCTTTGCTTGGTACGTATCAGATGGCAGACCATTGGGTTTTGGCAAAACATTTTTTAGGAGCTGTAAAAGATCTAAAAAACTAGTGTCGGACGATCCATTGCTGGCCTTCAGTTTCATAAGCTCAAGAGTTGTGTACAACACAGTATACTGCTTATCGCAACCATGGCGTTCCTCATAAAGAAGGGTTTTCGATGTTTTGTCAAGTGCTTCAAAGTTATCGTAGCCTTTCGTTGTAGTTCTCTGCAACAGCACTTTAGGCGCAACATTTCGCATCAGTTCCTCCACATCAAAGGCACCATCATCATCATGTTGATCAACATCATGTGTTATGTCAGATGATGTATGATCACAACCTCTTCTATGTTGATGAGCATCTTGCGGCACATTAAAATCATTAGGAGGGTTTTGACCCATCTCACCATGTTTCGTCCATATATAGTAGTTTTTCACGAAACCATTTTTCAACAAGTGAAATCGTATGGTTTCACGATATGAACACGAATACATCGCTTCATTTTTACAAGCTTTACAAGGACAATATATTGCCGCTTCACTCTGACGGGAAGCATATTGTGCGGCAACTTCAGTAAATTCAGTTACTATGTTAAAATATGCCACAACATCTCCATCGTTGGACGAGTACATCCAGCACCTGTGCTCCATCTAAAACATATATATTATTTTAATAAATATTAATAAATTCATTATTGTTAATTTTAGTAATTTACAAATTGAAAATATATTGATTTATCTCTCATAACAACATTAATTAAAAATGCTTTAATTCAAACTATGTATTAAGTAGAAAAAATTATTAAATAAATTAACTACATTGGTTTCTCTCTCCAAACAACATAACTCTAGATCTATAATCATAAATCAAATTAAAAAAGAGATTAAAACGATGTAAAAATATATACAAGTGATGAATAATTGTGAGGAGGGTCATATTTCTTCATTTGGGAGAAAGAAACAATATAAATGGAAGAATATTTGAAAATTTCTATTCACAAACCGTAAATTAGTAAAACGCTAATAACTCATTATATACATGATTAAATACAAAATAAAAGTGAGATTCGACATGGATTTACCTCCTAGATTGAAATTCTTCAAAAGAAACGAAAAGAAAGCCTCCCCCTCTTTATCTATATTTTTGTCGCCATTATACGGACCAAATTAAATGCGAACTCCGGTAGCCTCGGGCTCGGGGAGGAAGAAGGTCTGCATTTATAGCCAGAATAGTAGTGGCGGTCGCAAGTGATGTCATCACTACATTAGTGGCGGACAGCATAGCAGCGGCGGGCAGCACCAGCACCCGCCACTACTATTGGTCAAGTAGTGGTGGTCCGGGCTGACGTCATCAGCGACCGCCACTAGTAGTGGCTATACTAGTGGCGGTCGGTGCTGACGACAGCACCGACCACCACTAGTAGTGGTGGTCACCAGCGCGGTAGCGCCTGGAACCACTATAGTGGCGGGCGTCTAATAGCCTGCCACTACAGTGTTTTTTCCCAACGCCACTACAGTGGCGGTTTGTAGTAGTGTAACCACAAGTCTAGTGGGTAAGTCTTAACTAGAGGTATGGGTCATTCCAACCCGAGGCACTATGTGGAGAGGGGCAAGCAGTACTTGCGGGTGGCTTGGGCCATGTGGCACAAAATGGGGCGTGACGTTGGTCCAGTGTGCCGGCATGCCGGCGAAACCTATAGTGTGTGTCATTGAGTTGGAGCGGTTCATGCTAACGGTTTTGGCAAAAGTTCCTATGACTTGGGTCATTTGACACACTACGGTGTGCGGGAATGAGTGCCTTGTGAGTATAGTGGTACACATCTGATCAGAATTAAATCTTTTGAAAAGTCGAGCCCACAATCAAGGGCGAGTGGAGTGACATCCCACAGTTAGTCTATGTTTGAGAAGTGTTGCATGATTGATACAACATGTAAGGACTGTCGAGCGAGGAGGGATGAATGTACTCCTTGATTTAGAAAATGTTGCATCATCCATGATTTAAATATTTTGTATAAATAAATCTGACTCACATTAAAGGCTGCAAGACAAAATTGTACATTTCCGTACTTTAATCCATTACATCCCTTTATTATTACCTTTATTATTGCATTTTCTCGGTGACTTGTTGAGTACGTTCATACTCACCCGTTGGAAAAAAACACTTCAGAGGCATACTACGATGAGGATGGTTTGGAGTAGCGACCTAGTCAAGGAAGCGACCCTGGAGAAGATGTTCATTGAGTTAATTGTTTTCGTAGTTTCGTTCATTTTAACCTTTGTGTAATAATTTGGTCTGTGAGCCACGAATGTTTGACGTATGTGCATCTTCGTGTGATGAACATCTTGTGATTATTGATTTTCTATGGAATTTCAATAAAGTATAGGATTTGTTAAATCCGGGCATCTACAAACACCTTTAAAATCCAACCCAAATCTCTCAAAGTAGAAACCATCCACAAAATCTGTGAGCAACAGCTAGCAGTAGCTACATACTCAGCCTTAGCTGTATACTACGCAATGCTAGACTGTTTCCGAGAAGACTAATGAGGAGCCATGCTGAATAGCATGGGCCTCATGGCTCCAGAAGTGATGAGTCATTGTCAACGATAGTCAAAGAGGACAAAAGAAGAAGAGATCTGTTGTTTCATGGGTCGCGTGTGACTCAGGTACACCGGCAGCAAGCGACTGTCGGGCAGAGGAGGCTGCGAAGTCGGGCTGGCCCAATCCGGGTACATGGGCCAGAAGCAGTATAAGACCCACTAGGCTGTAGACCAGAACTGACTCAGGTACACGGGCGGTGAGTGATTGCCGGGCTGAGAGAGCTGCGGAATCGGGCCGGCCCAATCTGGGTACCTGGTGCAAAGCCGGTGGAGGCTTTGTCAGTTTCGGCACAAAACTGGTGACCGTCGATCTTGTATCCGACTGTCCAGAAGAGAAGCCGTAGTCGCTACAAAAACTTAGCTTCCGGATAAGTCATCTGTATCTCTAGGCCCACAGTCAGTCAGTCGTGTCTGTAAAAATACCTAAGGGCAGTAGAGTCTTTTCCTTTATTCTTGCGTCTGTAAAAACCCTAAGGGGCAGGTGGAATATTCCTAGTGTTGGGAGCCTATAAATAGGACCCCAATCCCTAGGGTTTGGACTACCTTTTTGGCTGAAATTAATACTACTCCTTTGGGTCATTTTGTCTCTTGCTTTGCCTCTCTCCTCTCCTGTTCTTGCTTGCGCCGCCAGGCATTTTTGCCCCTGTTTTCCCTTGCCTTGCATTTATTATTGCAGTGAAGCTTCTATTCTCAAATTGTGTGCAGCAACTGCAGAGTTTTAATGGCTTCATTTCACTCGCACAGCAAGTTTTTCCATGGATTTTAAGGCTTCGGAAGCTTCTGTTGCGTGTGCTCTTCACGCAAGTAGTACTAGTTCTTGCTGTTGCAAGTAGTACTACTTCACTGTAGCAACAGTACACTGTGCCAGCTTTTTGCTTTCTACTGCGCAGCTTTTTGATCGAAGTAGACAGGGCTGAGTTACTTTTCTGACTGTTCTCTGGCAAAGCTCTCTCTCTGTTCGAAGCCCCTCAGCTCCGTGAGGCAGGCTTCGATCTAACCTCTACGAAGGCTTCGCTTGAACATCGGTTTCATTTTTGCGTCGTGTCTCTAGCTTCGCAGAACTCTTTACACTTTGTCTGCTTCGCATATTTCGACAGTCCTTGCGAAGGTGTAGTCAGTCACGTGGTGTTCGAAGTCGATACTTCGTCAGGCTTCGGAGTAAGCTTCGAAGTTAATCTCACTGAAAGACTTCGTTTTGGTTTCTCTATCGCGCGTCATCCTTCGCATCTCTTTTCGAAGCTGTGTTCGAAGCCTTGCCTTCGAAGTACATACCTCGGAGCAGGCTCCGACTTTCTTATACGTCGCTTCTTTGTTCGAAGGTTGTCCGTCTGTTGTGTTCGAAGTTTTTTTTGTTCGAAGGTTTGGGTTCGAAGCCCTCGGTTCGAAGTTGTGTTCGAAGCCATTGCCTTCGAAGTACATACTTCGAAGCAGGCTCCGACTCTGTCATACTTCGCTTCGAAGCATACTTCGCTTCCTGCCACTTCGAACTAGGCTAGACCAAAATACCTTCGGCATTTTCACAACAGCCTTCGGTAGGCTTCGCATCTAATCTCCGAAGCAGACTTCGACACCAACCTCCGAAGCAGACCTCGTCCAGCGAGGCAGGCTTCGCCGAGTTTCTAACAGGAGACAAATCTGAACAGTAACCTCTCATCTCACTTTATATATACTTAGATCATTTCATTGAGAAGTCTAGCCTGGCATGTCTAGTATGCTTTGTCCATCTGCCTAGTTGCACTGTTTTGGTATTTCTCTGTTTAACTTCAGTTGCTTCTAGGCTAGATACCTTTAGACTCAGGTTATCTGTTTATTTTCTGCTGCTTAGTCTTTAGAGGTGCGTTGGGTATTGGCAACAGGCCATTGATTCGAAAGAATTTTTAAGGCACCCATTCACCCCCCTCTGGTCGCTATTTTCGGTCCTACAAGTGGTATCAGAGCTTGGTTAGTGTTTTTCCATACCTTAACCGGTTCTAAACCCCGGTAGTGACCATGACGTCTCCTGGCAAGGTCCCGTCCTTGGAAGCCTATGGTTATAATTATTGGAAGACTCACATGCGAGCCTATCTTATGAGCCAGGGTTCGGACATTTGGGATATTTGCGTTCACACCACGTTTGTCATATTGCCAGTCACTGAGCAGGGTACTGCTGGTATCATTGCTCAGCATCTGAGCAACAGTAAGGCTGTGAACATTCTGTTTTCTGGTTTAGGTCCCACTGAGTTTGAGCGTGTGAGTCATCTCTCCACTGCGAGAGAGATCTGGGCTACCCTCAAGGCACACCATGAGGGAACAGCACAGGTCAAGGCTCGGCTCTATCAGACCTACTGGCGTGAATATGAGAATTTCACACAGAAGCCGGGTGAATCTGTTGAGGCTCTGTTTGGTCGTTTTCAGTCGATCATAAACAAGCTTCGAGACAACAAGGCTGAGGGAGCTCAGTTAGTCTCAGATCACGAGCAGGCGCTCAAGGTTCTCCATACCTTGGACCCAAAGATCTGGGAGATCAAGGTATCCTCTATCGTTGAGAGCACTTCTTACGATACCTTGACCATTTCTGAGTTGTTTAGCAAGCTGAAGGCCACTGAGGTAGATATCCAACTGAGATCAAATCTCACTGGTTCTGGATCAAAATCCCTGGCCCTTGCTACACCTTCTGTTGACCCCTCTTCTGTGAGTTGTGTTGGGTTCTCTTTGATGTCTATCACTGAGGACCAGCTAGAGTTATTGGGAGATGATGATTTGTGTCTTTTTAACAACCGGGTGTGTCGTGTCTATGATAAGATAATGTTCAAAAGATACGGCACAAAATCCGGATGCTTTGGGTGTGGTGATCCAGGACACTTCATCGCCGACTGCCCCAAGCGCAATGGACACAAGAAGGGCAACGGTGGCAGCTTCCATGACTCCGGCAAGCACGAGAGCTCATCCTTCAACAAGGGCAAGCCGAAGACCCGATTCTTCAAGAAGGCCCTAAAGGACTACCGGCGAGAGAACAAGAAGCGCGACAAGGCCTTCTTCGCCGAGATGGAGAAGAGCTACTCCAAGCAGTCCACGTCTTCCTCCTCTTCATCGAGCTCAAGCGATGAGGAGATCGCCATCAGAAAGGGGAAGGACAAGGACGATCCGGCGGGCCTCTGCTTCATGGCCTTCGGAGACAAGCCGAAGAGCCGCTCACACCAGCGCCGAAGATCCCGCAAGAGCTTCTGTTCAATGGCTCTTGGGGATAGGGAAGAAAAGAGCTCCTCCGATGACTCCGACGACGACGACAATAAGGTATCATCCTATGAACGAGAAATTGTTGATTTACTTGAGAGCAATCGTCAGGAGTTAAAGTATCGGGAAAACTGCTTAGGGGGGCTAAGAAGAGGATAGACGAGTTAGAGAGAGAGCTTGCCGTAGCCAACGGCAGAATTGAGAGTCTATCTTCTTCCCCTTGCTTGGGTGATAGCAGTGAGTGCCCGAAGTGTGAGGTGCTTCTGTGTGACCTGTCGACTCTGAAGTCCAGGTACACAGAAAGGGTTGATGAGAGGGACGCTTTGGCCACTGAGCTTGAGAGCGCTCAGCTGGAGCTGAAAGATGCTCAAGCCACCGTCGTCGCACCCTGTGTTGATTGCCCATCTCATCTAGAGGCCTTAGCTGAGCTGAAATCCAAGGGTGATAAGCATATGGGTGATTTGGAGAGGTTGAGAGCTAAGCTTGCCCATACTAGGCTAGAGCTTGAGACACTGTCAGTTCCACCCACTGTCTGTGAGAACTGTCTGTCTCTTAGAATGGAGTTGATCAAGCTGAAAGCCGAAAAGTCTGTCCAAGTAGAGAGTGAGTGTGAGACCTGCTTGTCTCAGGTGGAGGTTCTAGCTTCCTTGAGAGAGGAGCTAGCAGATTCTCAGAATGAGAACTTTTACCTCCGTTCTATCCTGAGTTAGATCAGTGCCAGAGAGCCACAGCTTGGCATGATGATCCAGCAGTTCAAGAGGCAGGATGGGTTTGGGGTAGGTTACACCTACACCAAGGCTGACTTTGAGAGTGCCATTAGCCGGGCAGTGGAGTGGAGCAAAATGACCCCAGAGTAGAGGTATCCCAAGACTCACTCCACTGAGACCTCCCAGGCGTGTCAACCCAAGGATGGAGTGATTCATGAACCACCCAAAGCTCCACCCAAGAAACCTATCTGGGTTCCAAAGCCCAAACATCTCCACACTTCTCTTGACTTTCTTCCTGGACCCTCTCAACCCAAGAAGACAACACCAAACACCACTAAGCCCAAGAACCCCAAGCCTCAACCACAACCCAAGAAGCCCACCTATCATTGTGAGTACTGTCAGAGAGATGGGCATCTTGCGGAGTTTTGCTTCAGGAGGAAGCGGGTTGAGAGAGCAGAGAGGGCTCGTAATGGTCAGGAGCAGTTCTACCAGCAGGGTGGTAGACTGCGTGTTCCTCGACGCGGGGAGAGGCTGGAGGCCAGGCCGCGTCGTGTAGGTGGTGGTAGAGGAGATGGCTTTCTTGCCCGTGCTCCAGTTGGTGGTGTCCGTTCCGGCAGAGTTCCAGACCGTGTTGGCTACGGTTCTGGACCTCGTGGCCATAGGGTTAGGCAGACCGAGGACCACGCTTTGAGCCGCGTTTTGGTCCAAACTCTTTTGATGGTTTTCGCTTTCCATCTTTTGAGCAGATGGCTCGACACTGGTTTAGCTCCTTTGCTAAACCTGGTGGCGGACCATTTTCTCCCACTTACAGCCAATGATTGTGCAGGATCGGGGACTGGAGGACGTTTGGATCATGGACTCAGGATGTTCTCGCCACATGACGGGACATCGCAGATGGTTCTCCAGTCTCACTCCCCCGAGCTCCAAAGAGTATATCACTTTCGGGAACAGTGGTCAAGGGAAAGTAAGTGGTATAGGCTCAATTTGCATTTCAGATCATTTCTCTTTGAAGAATGTTGCTTTGGTTAAGAATTTGAACTTCAATTTGATTTCTGTTTCGCAACTTCTTGAGGATGGTTTGGAAGTGCGTTTTAAGAAGGGCAATTCTTTTGTGGTTGATTCTAGAGGGTCTTTGGTTTGTCAGATTTTACCCTTCGGTATAGTTTTTCGAATTGACTTCTCTAGATCCTTTGGCCCTTCTCGTTGTTTGATTGCTGGATCCTCCTCTGAGCTCTGGAAGTGGCATAGGAGGTTAGGTCATTTGAGTTTTGATCTGCTAGTCAGGTTGAGCTCTATGGACCTCATCCGAGGATTGCCCAAGCTTAAGATGGAGAAGGATTTAGTTTGTCATCCCTGTCATCATGGGAAAATGGTTGCCGCTTCTCACTCACCTGTGACTCAGGTGATGACTTCGTATCCGGGCGAGCTTTTACATTTGGACAATGTAGGTCCAGCTCGGGTACGCTCAGTCGGTGGAAAGTGGTATGCACTTGTGATTGTTGACGACTTTTCTCGATTCTCGTGGGTTTTCTTTTTGGAGTCTAAGGATGAAACTTTTCAATTTGTTCATGACCTGATTTTGAAGCTGAAGAATGAGAACAATGGTCGAATGCGAGCAATTTGCTCCGACAACGGCTCTGAGTTCAAGAACTCTCAGTTCGTCAGCTTTTGTAGTGATCAGGGTCTGGACCATCAGTTTTCTTCTCCTTACACTCCCCCATAGAACGGCATTGTGGAACAAAAGAACCGCACGCTAGTCGAGATGGCCAGGACGATGCTCGATGAGCACAGGACTCCTAGGCATTTTTGGGCTGAAGCCATGAACACGGCTTGCTATCTGGCCAACCGCATCTTTCTTAGAGCTTACCTTGGTAAGACATCATATGAATTGCGGTTTGGCAGACAGCCCAAGGTGAGCCACTTGCGAGCGTTTGGCTGCAAGTGCTTTGTGCTCAAGAAGGGAGAGAACTTGGACAAGTTTGAGTCTCGTTGCTGGGATGGTGTTTTTCTTGGCTACGCTTTGCATTCTCGAGGTTTTCGTGTTTGGAACCTCGAATCCCAACTGCTTGTCGAGACTTGTGAGGTTTCATTTGATGAGTCCTTGCCTTCTTTGACTCCTTCTTTTGAGCTTTCTGGTGATGATGAGCTCGGAGAGTCCATCTTCGAGGAAGATGAGGATACTCCAGCTGCTGATGAGGGTGGGCCTTCTGCATCCCCCGTAGAGCCCACACCTTCTGAGACTTCGACTGATGATGAGGGCGGACCTCTGATCACTTCTTCCACTACGATCGAGCCCCCTCAGTCGAGTCCAGAGGTGCCTGCTGCTGACTCCAGTGAGGTGACTTCAGATCACCAGGGAACCCGAGCAGTTCAGCGTGACCATCCCTCAGAGCTCATCATAGGTGATTTGACTGAGAGAACTTTGCGTTCTTCTACCACTCTCGCTGTGTTTGTTGAATCTGTGTTTGTTGCATCTTTTGAGCCCAGAGACGTTTCTCATGCTCTTTCTGATTCCAATTGGATTAATGCTATGCAAGAAGAGCTTGAGAACTTTGTCCGCAATCGGGTTTGGACACTAGTTGAGCCGCCACCAGGATGCAACCCCATAGGCACCAAGTGGGTATTCAAGAACAAACAAGGTGAAGATGGGGTTGTGGTGCGCAACAAAGCTCGACTAGTTGCCCAGGGTTATTGCCAGAAGGAAGGTATTGACTTTGAAGAAACCTTCGCCCCTGTTGCCCGTCTTGAGTCCATTCACATTCTTTTAGCTTTTGCCGCTTCGAAGGGTTTTAAGCTTTTTCAAATGGACGTTAAGAGTGCTTTTCTGAACGGGTTCATAGAGGAGGAAGTTTATGTTAGGCAACCCCCCGGCTTTGAGAACCCTAAGTTTCCTCGACATGTTTTTAAGTGGCACAAAGCTTTATACGGGTTGAAGCAAGCCCCCAGGGCTTGGTATGACCGGTTAAAGCAATTTTTGTTGGGGAAGGGCTTTGTGATGGGTTCTGTGGACAAAACTATCTTTTTGCTCAGAGTCGCTTCAGACTTCTTAGTTGCTCAGATTTATGTGGACGATATTATCTTTGGCGGTACTACTGATTCTCTCGTGTCCAAGTTTTCTGAGCAGATGCACAGCGAGTTTGAGATGAGCCTCATGGGTGAGCTCAAGTACTTCTTAGGGCTCCAGATCAAGCAGACCAAGGACGGCACCTTCATCCACCAAGGTAAGTACACTCGTGATATGTTAAAGAAATTTGACTTTGGTGGTGAATTGAAGCCGCAGATGACCCCGATGGGCACTTCTGGGGGTCTGGACAAGGATGAGAGCGGTGTCAAGGTCAATGAAAGGGAGTTTCGAGGAATGATCGGTTCACTACTGTACTTGACGGCGACAAGACCGGACATACAGTTCGCCGTGGGACTTTGCGCGCGTTTCTAGTCTTCACCACGCGCATCTCATCGGCAGGCTGTCAAGCGCATCTTCAGGTATCTCACTTATGCGCCCGATCTCGGTCTTTACTATTCAGCATCATAATCTCTTGATTTATCTGGATTTTCGGATGCCGACTTTGGTGGGTGCTGGTTGGATCGCAAGTCGACTTCCGGTACTTGCCAGTTTCTTGGTTCTTCTCTTGTCTCTTGGTCTTCTCGAAAGCAATCTGGAGTTGCTCTTTCGACCACAGAGGCTGAGTATGTAGCTGCTGCTAGCTGCTGCTCACAGTTGGTTTGGATGATTTCCACTCTACGAGATTTTGGGTTGTTCTTTCCTACCAGAATTCCTTTGTTTTGCGACAGCACCAGTGCAATTAGTGTAGGGAAAAACCCATGT
Source organism: Zizania palustris (assembly GCA_019279435.1). Lineage (NCBI taxonomy): Eukaryota > Viridiplantae > Streptophyta > Magnoliopsida > Poales > Poaceae > Zizania > Zizania palustris. The sequence continues at coordinate 7,483,202 of JAAALK010000287.1, forward strand.
CTCCATTCAAAAACCAAACACATTGATGTGCGCTTTCACTTCTTGCGGGATCAATATGAGAATGGTGTCATTGACCTTGTTCATGTTGATACCCATCATCAGTTGGCTGATATTTTCACCAAACCCCTAGATCAGTCTACATTCGAGCGTTTACGAGGGGATTTGGGTGTTGTGTATCCTTTTTAGGATATTTTGAGTCAGTTTTCTTTCTTCTTTACTCTTTTCTTGAGTCTTTTTTTTTGTGTGTGTTCATATCTTGCATATTCACATATCACACTTTTGAGCTTGCTTCTGTTATATGATTGAACTGCTTTACTTATTCTAGTGGGTACATGCTTTTGATTACTTGTCGATGATCATGCTTTGCTTCAGTTCCAATGATATGCTGATATCTGTCATATGCATGGCTTTTATGCTTTAAAATTGAAAAATGATCACCATTGCTTCTGGTAACTAGCATGCGTAGGCTGAATGTTCTTGCTATCTGTTACACGCCTTGAAGCTAGTTTCTGACTTAGATGCAAATATGCAACTTGGACATCTGTATGCTTTAAACATGGAAATGTGCTATAAAAATGATGAAAATTCGAGAACAATGAAAATTCCATGCCTTTTTGTGCATAACTTGAAAAGATCCAGGTGGGTTTGCTTTTGTCGCATTACATTTGGTCTGGACTGCATACCATAGCACTTTGGTATGAACTAGGACAGTGTAGTGTATGCCAAGATCAATGTCTTAAGCTTCTGATGGTCCAGTTCTGGCCTAGGGTTGACTTGGTCGGTCAGCATAAGGTTTGACATGCAAATAACCCCTGGCAAAAATGAAAAAGGAAAAAGAAAAAGCTTGAAAATTGAAATAATAACAAGTTTGCTGAAGCACTTTGTTTTGGACAATGTTTAACTTGGTAGATATCAGTTAGCTTTTGCATCTCATGCTTTACCTTGCTTGTTTATTGGAACATGTGGTGATGTTTTTGTTTGCAAAAACTGAAAAATGCGTGCAAATGACTTTCTTTAGATATCATCTGTTGCACTGATCATGCCATGTATCGTTATAGTATGTCTTTTGCTGTATCTGTTAGATGTTGTAAGTGTAGTCAATCATATCTGAGAAGCATGCTTTCTACACTCCTTATGCACTCCAGTTGAATTCACTACATATTTTGAAGGGGAGTTGCATTTCAGGGGGAGTCTGTGTCTCTATTGAGTGCTTGATGAGTTCACTTGTCAACAAGGGGGAGAAAATTTGGGATCAGAGTTTAAGGGGGAGTTCTTACTCTGTTGATATCCTTGTTGATTCTGAAATCGCACTCATTTTGAGCTTCTACGTTTTGGTTAACCATAATGACCGCTTATTGCTTTTGTTCGGCTTTTTGGTCATTAGGGTTAAACTTTTACCTTATTTTTCTTCTTCTTTTTTTTGTGTTTTGTTTTCGTGTTTCCACATTTGTTCGCAGGTGCTGAAGAGCTGAAGAAGAAGAGTGTTGACAATGCACTCATCAAGGGGGAGATTGAGGAGCCATGCTGAATAGCGTGGGCCTCATGGCTCCAGAAGTGATGAGTCATTGTCAACGATAGTCGAAGAGGACAAAATAAGAAGAGATCTGCTGTTTCATGGGCCGCGTGTGACTCAGGTACACGGGCAGCAAGCGACTGTCGGGCAGAGGAGGCTGCGAAGTCAGGCTGGCCCAATCCGGGTACATGGGCCAGAAGCAGTAGAAGACCCACTGGGCTGTTGACCAGAACTGACTCAGGTACACGGGCGGTGAGTGATTGCCGGGCTGAGAGAGCTGCGGAATCAGGCCAGCCCAATCCGGGTACCTGGTGCAAAGCCGGTGGAGGCTTTGTTAGTTTCGGCACAAAACTGACGACCGTCGATCTTGTATCCGACTATCTAGGAGAGAAGCCGTAATCTCTACGAAAACTTAGCTTCCGGATAAGTCATCTGTATCTCTAGGCCCACAGTCAGTCAGTCGTGTCTGTAAAAATACCTAAGGGCAGTAGAGTCTTTTCCTTTATTCTTGCGTCTGTAAAAACCATAAGGGGCAGGTGGAATATTCCTAGTGTTGGGAGCCTATAAATAGGACCCCAATCCCAAAGGTTTGGACTACCTTTTTGGCTGAAATTAATACTACTCCTTTGGGTCATTTTGTCTCTTGCTTTGCCTCTCTCCTCTCCTGTTCTTGCTTGCGCCGCCAGGCATTTTTGCCCCTGTTTTCCCTTGCCTTGCATTTATTATTGCAGTGAAGCTTCTATTCTCAAATCGTGTGCAGCAACTGCAGAGTTTTAATGGCTTCATTTCACTCGCACAGCAAGTTTTTCCATGGATTTTAAGGCTTCGGAAGCTTCTGTTGCGTGTGCTCTTCACGCAAGTAGTACTAGTTCTTGCCGTTGCAAGTAGTACTACTTCACTGTAGCAACAGTACACTGTGCCAGCTTTTTGCTTTCTACTGCGCAGCTTTTTGATCGAAGTAGACAGGGCTGAGTTACTTTTCTGACTGTTCTCTGGCGAAGCTCTCTCTCTGTTCGAAGCCCCTCAGCTCCGTGAGGCAGGCTTCGATCTAACCTCTACGAAGGCTTCGCTTGAACATCGGTTTCATTTTTGCGTCGTGTCTCTAGCTTCGCAGAACTCTTTACACTTTGTCTGCTTCGCATATTTCGACAGTCCTTGCGAAGGTGTAGTCAGTCACGTGGTGTTCGAAGTCGATACTTCATCAGGCTTCGGAGTAAGCTTCGAAGTTAATCTCACTGAAAGACTTCGTTTTGGTTTCTCTGTCGCGCGTCATCCTTCGCATCTCTTTTCGAAGCTGTGTTCGAAGCCTTGCCTTCGAAGTACATACCTCGGAGCAGGCTCCGACTTTCTTATACGTCGCTTCTTTGTTCGAAGGTTGTCCGTCTGTTGTGTTCGATGTTTTTTTTGTTCGAAGGTTTGGGTTCGAAGCCCTCGGTTCGAAGCTGTGTTCGAAGCCATTGCCTTCGAAGTACATACTTCGAAGCAAGCTCCGACTCTGTCATACTTCGCTTCGAAGCATACTTCGCTTCCTGCCACTTCGAACTAGGCTAGACCAAAATACCTTCGGCATTTTCACAACAGCCTTCGGCAGGCTTCGCATCTAATCTCCGAAGTAGACTTCGACACCAACCTCCGAAGCAGACCTCGTCCAGCGAGGCAGGCTTCGCCGAGTTTCTAACAGGAGACAAATCTGAACAGTGACCTCTCATCTCACTTTATATATACTTAGATCATTTCATTGAGAAGTCTAGCCTGACATGTCTAGTATGCTTTGTCCATCTGCCTAGTTGCACTGTTTTGGTATTTCTCTGTTTAACTTCAGTTGCTTCTAGGCTAGATACCTTTAGACTCAGGTTATCTGTTTATTTTTTGCTGCTTAGTCTTTAGAGGTGCGTTGGGTATTGGGAACATGCCATTGATTCGAAAGAATTTTTAAGGCGCCCATTCACCCCCCCTCTGGTCGCTATTTTCGGTCCTACAACTAACAAACAAGAGAGGAACCCAGAAAATGACAAGTACAAGAGGTAATCTTCCTATCAATTCTATAGCCAGCAAAATCAGCATCGGAAAACCACTTAGGAATAAAGATGATGATGCAGAATACCAAATGCCAAACTCAAGAGTGTGTTTGAGGTACCTCAGTATGTGTTTTACCGCTTGACGATGTGAAGCTCTTGGAGAAGCCTGAAAATGAGCACACATACATACTTCGAAGTGTATGTTCGGCCTCATAGCCATCAAGTAGAGGAGGAAGCCGATCATGCTCCGAAACTCCTTTTGATCCACCTCTTCTCCATATTCGTCTGGGTCAAGCGCTACTGAGGTGGCCATTGGAGTGGCAAGTGGCTTAGCATCGCTCATGTCAAAGCGCTTGAGCAGGCCTTGTTGTACTTCATCTGATAGATAAAAGTACCTTATTTGCATTGCTTGATTTACAATCCAAGGAAGAATGTCAGCTCGCCCATCATAGACATCTCAAACTCCCTGCTCATATAATCAGCAAATTCGGCCACAAGTGTATGAGAAGAGCAACAAGAAATAATATCATCAACATAAATTTGAACAAGAAGGAAGTCTTTGCCATGCTTTAGAGTAAACAAGATATTGTCAATAGAGTCCATTTTATACACATGCTCAAGCAAAAATTTCCTAAGTCAGTCATATCAGGCCATAGGAGCTTGCTTGAGACCATATAAAGATTTGGAATCGGGGAAAAATTGTACTGATCGGAAGTTCTGATATGTGTATCGAAAGTTCTGAGGTAGGAGAAAATAGATTGGATTTGTTGTGTGTCGTACTGAATTAAGAGACCTAAAATACCCTATCAGAAGTTCTGATCTAGTATCGAAAGTTCTGACGTTGGCAAATAGATTGGATCTGTTACGAACATGAATTGGTTGTAACCAATTTGTGGGTTTCGAGATGAGCACGACTAGGGGCTCTAAGCCCTATATAAAGAGAGCAGGAGGAGGTCTTGGGAAAAAGCAATAAGCATAGATTAGACCTAGCCACCAAATGCTCCTCTCCTCCCTTTCTTGATCTCAATCGATGAGATCGAGGATTTCTCGTCCCTCACATGTTGTACTTGCACGCTGCCATAGGAGGTACTCTATCCCTATACGTGTGGATACCGTAGAGGCGTTGCTCCAATAGCAATGCTCGTGGATTTCTTCACGCGAACAACTATGTCGTCTTCACCGATAGGATTGGCAAGGAACGACCGGAACGAAATGAGGATAGTCTTGACACGCTACTCCGACATCTTCCTCTGCTGCACCTAGCGCATCTCATGCTAGAAGGTAACGATCTATGATCTCGCATGCGCATGGGTCTTGGGCTTAGAGCGGAAATTTTGAATTTGTCGGCTAGTGTAGCTCCTCTATTCCCCAACATTGGTATCAAAGCCTACGTGTGTAGTGTTTGATTTGGATCGCTCATGTATGGAGATACATGGTGGAAAAATAGATTAGATCTGTTTTTGTCCGCGGCAAATTGGAAGTTCCGATACTGATCGGATGTTTTGATACTGATCGGAAGTTCTGATGGTGGATCGGAAGTTCCGATACTAATTGGATGTTCCTATATCGAATGTTGATTTGATACAGAGAGCAATTGTTGTTGTTCAGGGTCCTAATATTGATCGGATGTTCCGGCGGATCTGAAGTTCTGATGCTAGGTCGAAAGTTCCGACCCACGCGAATTTGAAATTTGTAGCCTGTTGAGCCAGGTTTTTCAGTTCCAGAATCCAGTCACTTGTAGATTGCTCGCCTAACTTTGTTTTGTAGAGAATGATGTGACTGGCATGGCCTTGGATAAATGTGATGTATGAGATGCATGCGATGAATGTAAATTAAATATGGCCTACGTGTCATGGTTATTTACAGACCAAGGCTGATGTAAAATTTATTACGGCTTGCCTGTCATTTCTGCGGTGCTTTAGACCATGTAATTAGTATAGGCTATGCGAGATGGACTAGTACTCTTCATGAAGGCCGGGAGGACGCACTCAATAACAGGAGCCATGGAGATGGAGATCACCATGTGAAGATGGTCATGCTATGGTACAGTTAATATGATTGCATGTGATGCTTTCTTATGTTCCTGTTATACTATTCTTACATGTTTCGTGTGCTCTAGGGACATTACCATGCTAGAATAGTTTTTCCTCAGAAAAATAAGTATTGATGCTCTTCCCAATAGCTGCACCCACCAAGCTTCTCTCTCATTGATAGTGGGTCTGCCAAAGAAGGGTGCTATCTTTTATCTTGACTAGTTGGGGCGGAAGTCGGACTTTTACACGCATAGTATTGGTTTGCTTAACGGGGCTATCAAAATGGTTTTGGGCCTTAGAGCATAGAGTTGGCGTAGAGCATATGATGCTTCTCCAATGACAAGAGTCACATACAATGTGATTAGCAAAGTGTTCCTTACCTATATCACCTAGCTTCTAGAAGTGATGCCAAAGCTCACTAGGAATTAGAATGAATATGGATCTTGCGCCACTATTAGTCATTAGAAGATAAACATTGCATAGTGTTGAACCTTGCATTTAATCATTTGTAGATCATGGCACCTACTACTTCTTCTTCTGTTAAGAGCACTCCCGTTTTTAATTTGCGATCCATTTTTGAATGTGAGATATTATCTGGAACAAACTTTATGGATTGGTATCGAAATTTGAGAATCGTTCTTAAACAAGAGAAAAAGGATTATGTTCTAGAGAACCTCACCCCGATGAACCAGAAGAGGATGCTTCTACAGCAGACAAGCGTGCTTATGATAAGCATGCTAGTGATTCTATGGATGTCAGTTGTCTGATGCTTGCCTGCATGTTCTCTGAGTTTCAGAAACAATATGAGGAATGTGATGCTTACTATATGATCGTTGGTCTTAAGGGCATTTTTCAAAACCAAGCAACGGCAGAGAGATACGATGTGTCTAAGTCCTTGTTTGGGAGCAAGCTGGCTGAAGGGAGCCCAGTGAGTCCACATGTGATCAGGATGATTGGTTACATTGAGACACTAGAGAGACTAGGTACCCCACTAGATCCATACTTAGCCATTGACGTCATTCTCCAGTCGCTCCCACTGAGTTTTGAGCCATTCATCATAAATTACAACATGGTTGGACTAGAGAAGACACTGGCTGAGTTGCATGGGATGCTTAAAACTGTTGAGGAGAGTATCAGGAAGTCTCCTAATCAAGTGATGTTGGTTCAGAAGGAGGGAAAAAATAAAAAGAGGAAGGGCAAGACTAAGACTACAGATTCGATATCTAGTGCGAAGTCTAAACCGGCTAGAAAGTACAAGTCAAGTCCTGCTAGCTTTGATGTGTGCCACCACTACCACAATCCTGGGCATTGGAAGCATAATTGCAAGGTGTACCTGGAAGAGCAGAAGAACAAGAAGGGAAGTGTGACTTTCGCTTTAGTTATTAAGGTTATCTACTCGTCCAAATGATTCATGGTTATTTGATACCAAATCGATGATTCATACTTGTCGATCATTGTAGGGGTTGAGTAGAGTAAGAAAGTTTGCAAGTTGTGAGGTGGATATCCGCGTCGGGAATGGTGCAAAGGTTGTAGCGTTGGCCGTCGGTGTTTATTAATTGTCGCTACCATCAGAACTAGTTTTAGAGTTAAATAATTGTTATTTCATTCCCGCCTTAGGCAGAAACATTATCTCTTCTTCATGTTTATAGGAAGATGGTTTTGAATTCATAATAAATAATAAGAGTTGTTCAATATTTTCGAATGGCATGCTCTATGGTGTTTGTCCATTAGTGAATGGATTATATATTCTGAGTCTTGAAGATGCACACGTATATAACATTAGTACTAAGAAACAACGACTCAATGATTTGAATCCCACCTACGTCTGGCATTGTCGTTTAGGTCATATAAATGAGAAGCGTGTGCAGAAGCTCCATAGTGATGTACTTTTGGAGTCATTTGATTTTGAATCATATGACACATGCGAGTCTTGCTTACTTGGCAAAATGACAAAGACACCTTTCACTTGACAGAGTGAGTGGGCGAGTGAGCTATTGTCCATAATACATACCGATGTGTGTGGTCCAATGAGTCACATAACTAGGAATGGTTTTCAGTACTTTATCACTTTTACCGATGACTTTAGTACATATTGCTATGTCTACTTGATGAGGCATAAGTCGGAATCCTTCGAAAAGTTCAAGGAGTTCCAAAATGAAGTACAAAATCATATAGGCAAGACAATTAAATTTCTATGATCTGATCGTGGAGGTGAATATTTGAGCCATGAGTTTAGTGATCATCTGAAGCAGTGTGGAATTGTTCTACAGCTGACTCCACCTGGCTCGCCCAAATGGAATGGGGTGTCCGAGCGGAGAAACCGAACTTTATTAGATATGGTGTGGTCCATGATGAGTCACACTGATCTTCAATTATCCTTTTGGGGTCATGCTCTAGAAACCGCAGCTTTCACGATAAATAGAGTTTCATCTAAGTCGGTAGAGAAGACGCCATATGAGATGTGGTCTAGGGGACGTTCAAGTTTGTCTTTTCTGAAGATTTGGGGATGTGAGGCGTATGTCAAACGTATGGCGTCTGACAAGCTCAATCCTAAGTCTAACAAGTGCTTCTTTGTGGGGTATTCTAGGGAAACCAAAAGATACTATTTCTATAATAGAGAGGAGGGAAAGGTATTTGTCGCTCGAAATAGTGTGTTCCTTGAGAAAGAGTTTCTCTCAAAAGGAGTTAGTGGGAGGACGGTGCATCTCGAAGAGGTTAGAGAGCCACTGGAAGGTGTTCCAGATCCTAGTGAACAACAACAAGATGCGCAAGGTGTTGCAGAGCCTGTTGTACATGCTCCAGCCCCACAGAGGTCTGAGAGGGTTAGCCATGCGCTGGAGAGGTTCATGTTTTTGACCACCGGGCATCACGACGTGTTTTTGTTGGACAACGACGAGCGCAAGAAATATGTGGAAGCAATGATAGAACCAGATTTTGAGAAATGGCTTGGATCCATTGGATTCGAGTTGGAGTCCATGCGAGAAAACCAAGTTTGGAACTTTGTTGATCCACTCGATGGTGTAAAAACTATTGATTGTAAATGGATCTTCAAGAAAAAGATAGGCGTTGATGGAAATGTTCACATCTATAAGGCACAATTAGTGGCGAAAGGTTTCAGACAGATTCAAGATGTTGATTATGATGAACCATTTTTGCCCGTCACGATGCTTAAGTCTATTCGGATCATCCTAGCAATTGTCGTGTTTTATGATTATGAGATATGGCAAATGGATGTCAAGATGGCTTTTCTGAATGGGAACCTAAGTAAGGATGTGTACATGACACAACTTGAAGGTCTTTATGGTCTGGGAAATGCAGGGAAAGTTTGTAAGTTGCAGAAGTCCATTTATGGACTAAAGCAAGCTTCTCAGAGTTGGAATCTTCGCTTTGACGAGGTAGTCAAAGGGTTTGGCTTCATCAAGAATGAAGAAGAGTCTTGTGTTTACAAGAAGGCTATTGGGAGCTCACTTGTGTTTCTGGTCTTATATGTGGATGATATATTGTTGATCGGAAATGACATTCCTTTGTTGAATGCTGTCAAGACTTCACTGAAAAATAGTTTTTCGATGAAAGATCTCGGAGAGGCAGCATACATTTTGGGCATAAAGATTTATAGAGATAGATCAACATGGTTAATTGGATTAAGCAAGAGTATGTACATTGACAAGGTTTTAAAACGGTTCAAAATGCAGTATTCTAAGAAGGGTTTTCTACCAATGTCACATGGAATTTCTCTTAGTAAGACTCAGTGTGTTGCGACACCTGATGAGCTAGAGAAGATGAGTGCGATCCCATATGCCTCCGCATTTGGATCCATCATGTATGTCATGTTATGTACACGCCTAGATGTGTCATATGCTCTAAGTGTTACGAGCAGATACCAAACTAACTCGGGTAAAAGTCACTGGGTTGTAGTAAAGAGTATCCTCAAGTACTTGAGAAGGACTTTGGAAATGTTTCTACTATACGGTGGTGAAGAGTAGATCGTTGTAAGTGGTTACACAAATGCTAGCTTTCATACCGATAAAGATTATTCTCGACCGCAATCTGGCTTTGTGTTCTGCCTCAATGGAGGCGCAGTGAGTTGGAAGATTTCCAAGCATGAGACGGTAGCCGATTCTACAACAAAAGCTGAGTATATCGCCGCTTTAGAAGGTACGAAGGAGGCCATTTGGATCAGAAAGTTTGTTTCTGAGCTAGGTGTTGTTCCTAGTGCGTCTAGTCCAGTGGACCTCTATTGTGATAATAGTGGTGCCATTGCGCAAGCCAAGGAGCCTAGATCATACCAGATGTCCAAACACATACTTCGATGATATCACCTAATCTGCGAGATCATTGAGAGATGTGATGTGAAGATTTGCAAGGTGCACACGGATTTGAACATGGTGGATCGATTGATGAAGCCTCTTCAACAGCCCAAGCATGAGGCATACCTGAGCTCCATGGGTATTAGATACTTGTGTGAGTGAGTCATGTGTATGTGGAAGATGCTAGTAGAGTCTATGCTAATTCATGAGTATAATTGTTATCTTGTTCCTTTAATAAATATCCTTTACATTTGATTAATGACTGAATGACTTATTGTGTGGAACTATTTGTGTTATAACGATATTGTTCAAAAAGGGATCCCTAATGTTCTCATCATGTGGGATAGTGATGACACATAGATTAGCACATCTGACTAATTAATGATCATGTTTCACATATCATAGACATAGAGATGTCAAATCAGTGATGTGGACACATGTTGGTGAACATGGTGTTGGATAGACCCACTTGAGATACTGCTGGGATTGTTATTGTAATGTACCATCACTTGTCTTCTCAAATGATGTACCTGCAGAGTCCTTGGACCTGAGATCGTCATTTGATTCCAGAATGTATAGTGACACACTTAGATGCTTCGTAACGCCATTCCGTAATAGGGTAGTAATAAGGATTATTTTCAGGTGTGTTGTGAAATATGTCGTGGGATGTGAGCAGTCAAGATGGAATTTACACCTCCTAAAAACAGGAGTCATCTCTGGGCCCCTCGAGGTATTGGATTGGAAAAGTGCATGGCCATGCCACTATGACTAAAGAGTTAGTCATTATTTGAATCTGATACTTGATCGAGTGAAATGTCGAGCTAACCAACAAGGGTGGCACGTATCTCGCCTTCAGCTTGACTAACGACGTGTTTTAAAGGGACTAGTGCTTGTGTATATCAAGGTTTAGTGAAAATTGATTTTGTATGCTTTCGGGAGTCAATATGTGCTACTAGGTATCGCTATTGATTAGTGAGTCATAAATGGTTTTCGGTGAACAGTCGTTAGTGTATGAACCTATCGGGTCACGCACTTAAGGGGATGGATTAAAACATGCAAAGAATTGGTTCTTGTGCAAGTGGGAGATTGATGGAAATGCCCAAGAAAATTTTGTGTATTGGATGTTCTAATAGGTAGTATCGGAAGTTTTGATTATTTTCTGGTCTCGAGTCAGAGAGCAAAAGTTGCTCTAAAAGTTCTGATTTGGTATCGGCAGTTCCGACGAGCCAGAAGTTCCGAATTGGAATCGGGGAAAAATTATACTGATCGGAAGTTCCGATATGTGTATTGGAAGTTCCAAGATGGGAGAAAACAATGTGGATCTGTTGCGTGTCATACTTAATTGAGAGACCTAAAAAACCCTATTAGAAGTTCTGATCCAGGATCGGAAGTTCTGACGTGGGCAAACATATTAGATCTATTATGAACATGAATTTGTTGTAACCAATTTGTGGGTTTCGAGATGAGCATTACCAGGGGCTCTCAGCCCTATATAAAGAGAGGACGAGGAGGTCTTTGCAAAAAGCAATAAGCATATATTAGACCTAGCCACCATAGACTCATCTTCTCCCTTTCTTGATCTTAATCGTTGAGGTCGAGGATTTCCCGTCTCTCACGTGTGGTGCTAGCACGCTTCCATGGGAGGTACTCCATCCCTGTACGTGTGGATACCGTAGAGGCGTTGCTCCAATAGTGACGCTCGTTGACTTCTTTATGCAAACAATTACGTCATCTTAACCGATTGGATTGGCGAGGAACGGTCGGGATGAAGCGAGGATAGGCTTGACGCGCTACTCCGGCATCTTCTTCCGCTGCGCCTAGCATGTCTCGTGATAGAAGGTAACAATCTATGATCTTGCACGTGCATGGGTCTTGGATTTTGGGCGGAAATTTTTAATTTTCCGGCTATCGTAGCTCCCCTATTCCCTAACAATTATCACTTCTGATTACTTTCAATGCACCAAGGAGTTTAGTGAATAGTCTCACAACTAATCTCCGAAAGTGTGAACACACTTCATCCTTGCTTGCAAGAAAGGAGACCTAAGAATACCGGGGGTAGTCATCCACCACGATAAGTACATACCATTTGCCACCTAAAGAACTAACCCGAGAAGGACCTATAGTGTCCATATGGAGAAGTTCTCCAGGTTGTTCTGTCATTATCACATTGATTGGTGAATGAGAGGCGGCCACCATCTTTCAATGTCGACAAGGAGCACAAACAAGATTCTTCTCAAACTTGAACTTGGGTAATCTTCGGATCAAACCTAAGGCACTCAGTCGAGCGAGCAAGTCAAAGATCATATGCCCTAGTATCCTATGCCATATCCAAATCAAGCAATGAGAAGAACCAAAAGATTCAGAAAAAATAGCTCCAAATACCCTCCCTATTCATGAAATCTTACAAACCAAAGCAACACAAGAATCGATAACTTGTGAAGTATCACGTTTGAAATGCACTTCCAAGCCCTCATCAAACAACTGAGATACAAACAGCAAATTGTATCCTAAATCCTCAACCAAAGCAACATCTTTGAGAATTAAAGTTTCATTAATTCTAACCATACCTTTGCCTTTCACTATACTCCTTTGATTGTTGCTAAAGGTGATGTACTCACGTCACTGGGTTGAGGTGAGGTTGGATAACCATGATATCTTCCCAGTTATGTCACGCGAACAACCAAAATCCATGATCCACTTGTTCTCTAGGCCTCTATTTGCTACCTACACAAAATGAGAAAATCTCAAGTGCTCAGTGCTGGGGTGAGTGAAAAATTAATGTGATATCTAGTACTGAGAGACTCGAGCTGTAGGCAAAGCAATAGTAGACTGTTTATGCACAAGATATGAATCATGATAGAAGGTGTGAGGTCTACCTAAATGGCGAGAGCCATAAAAACGATGAGATCTCTCAACCTGTCGACGACCAAAACTACTAACACATGGTCTAACACCATATGAGTCATAGTGTTTCCCACGATATGCAAATCCTCTCATGTGAGCACGAGGAGCCTCAACAAATATAGGACAAGAGCGAGAAACAGACTCATGTATACCTAAAGATGGGTAATACATGTCCTGAAAGCTCATCTTTTGACAACGTCGCTCATCCTTGATATGACAAAAATAGAAACCAACTAAATGACCAACCCGCTGACAATATGAGCAATGAAACACTTTATTGGGGGAAAGTGCATGGGTTTTGCGAGCAATTCTCACAAGCTCTCTTGGTTTCTGCTGAGTGGCTTTCTTGGGTGGAGGAGATGTTCTCTTGATAGGCTGTGGGGTTTTCTTAGCTTGGTGTGCAAAGACTATGCTAGCTTTATCTTTTTCAAGAATGGTGGAGGCAGTAAAAATATTCTTTCCCTTCCCCTCATATGTGGTTCTCTCATAACCCAAACCTAAAGTCAAACTAGCCTTATCATCACACATCTTGGTCTTGGACAAATTCATCCTACCCTTTCCCTCAAGTACATTTGTTCACCACGGAAAGAAGGTATTCATTTTCAGTCATGAGTTTTTTGGCTTGCCCTCTAGCAAAGATAAGTTTGTCCTTAAGGATAATGCAAGTGGGACATTCGGGCTACACATCCTTAGAATTCTCAGCGCTCTCCAATCTAGCCTCTAGTTATTTAATATGCTTGTCCCTAAGTGCAATGCTTTCAATGAGTAATGGGCAATTTGAGCAAGCATCAAAAACAAGAGGTATAGACTCCACCACAGTGAGCTCTTTCTATGCAATCTCAAGATTATCGATAGTTTGAGCATGCACAGACCGTAGCTAGCAAGCTCACTAATAACAACACAGCAATACTCACACTCAACATCATCTAACTTAGAATTAAGCAAGGCATACTTAGTAGAAATAGAATCAAGTCTAAGTCTAAGTTCTTTGCATTTTCTTGCAGCTTTCATAACTAACCTATCCTAACTAATTAAAGCATCATTCAATTCATCAACTTTAACTAAAATTTGGTCATGGGATAAGGTTACCTCTGATGAGTCTTGATCATCGTCGCTGTGGATGCCATCGGCCATGATGCAAAGGCCAATGAAGTCCTTTGCCTTCTTCTCCTCCTTCTGTGGTTCTTCTTCATCCAAGCTAGGCTCCTCACTTGATGATGTGTAGATGTTGCTGAGGGCGGCCAAAAAAGCTCTAGAAATAGCCTTAGATGCTCTCTTGGCCATCTTGCCACGATTCCCCTTAAAGAAGGGTTTCTTTTCTTTATTTTGTGGCTTGGGGTGCTCTTTCTCTTCTCTCTTCTTCAGCTTGGGGCAATCAACTTTAAAATGCAAAGTGTCACCACATTCAAAGCACCCACGAGAGCCTCCTCTATGTTGTTCATGTCTATCATTATAGAAACGGGTGAACTTCTTGACAATGAGAGCTAGCTCCTCATCATCTAGAGTGTCCACCTGTTCTTTTGTGACAGAGACCAGGGAGGATAAAGCAAAACCCCCAACAGAGAGACGAGACCCAGAAGAAACAAATGCAATACCTCTAGATGAGGTGTCACTACTAGAACCGGAAACTAGCGCCATGGATGGTAGCAAAGAGTTTCTGAGCCCTCAGCGAGATTCCTTAGCAATCTGAGTGGACTTCAGCTTTCTAAAGAGTTCATCACAAGTTAACGTGTCGTAACTTGTAGATTCCTCAATGCTGGAAATCTTGACTTCCCATATGCTATGATCAAGAGCATAGAGAAGTTTGATAGCCCTCTCATGGTCAGAATAAGCAAGCACTGTGAAACCAAGGGTGGTTTTGGTCTGGATGATGAGTGATTGACAAGGATGAGCATTTGAGAGATCGAGCGATGGAGTGTTGGTTTGAGTGCATCGAGGGGTTCGATGTAGAAGTGGAGGAGTGTGTGCTGAGAGTTTCGGCGGTGCGTCGCGTTCTTGTTTTGGCTTGTCTTGGATGTGCAGGGTGGAGATGCTGACCAACTGTCGATGGTGAGTGATCAAGGGTCAAGCGGGGAGCTCGATGCCGGAGGATCAAGGAGGCCGAGCGAAGTTGGAGAAGATCTCAAGAGTGCACGAAGAGACCGAGTAAGACTTGGACGGATGACTGACTGTGACGGCGTGACGACCGGGTTTGCGAGAGGGAGGCCAGGGCAAGCATTCAGGCGACTCGAGGGGATCGAGAGCGGAGGTGGCTTGCTGGCGCTCGGAGTCGCGAAGCGGTGTTACGAGTCGAAGGGTTGAGAGGTTTTGTAGGTTTTTTTGCTGAAAACCATCGCATATCTAGTTTTGTTAATTTTAATAGTTTGGAGTCTTGTTACTTTGAGTTAATGTGTAATAAAAGGTTGTGAGTCTAGAGTTAGTGTACTCCTTTCGTATATTTTCCAGAATTTTCTAATTCTGAAAATATATTACAAGGAATAGGACTTTTGTGTAATTTTCAATTCTAGAGGGTTCTTTTTAGAAAATACCCCCCATGGTTGGTGGGGACCATATCCATGGGCAGGTGTGAGATTTTTCGCTGTTCTTTTGGCTGAACCAAATCTCAATTTTATACAAATTCCTACTGCTTTTGTGTTTGGATCAAATCTGAGTCTTCCTATTCACCGTGTGAAAAAGAAACAGTGCATCTACTGGATCTGAAGCAGTCCAGGCGTGGGTATGCAATTAGGCTGAGATCGATTTTGTGCAGCGATTTCTAGTGAATCTAGTGCAGAAGTTGATATTGATATTTATACATCTTTTGTTGTGTATGATTTGAATGATCCATTTTTGAAAGTTGCAAGTGATTTCTGTGATTCCTCCTTAATTTTTTTGCTGATCAAAGGAGGCACCATAGCTCTGAAAAAATTACTCTGGAAAATTGTTTCAGTTTTTGTTTTGCTTGCAACATGTTTGTTGAATTGCTGCTAGCACTGTTCATCATCTAGGAAATTTGTTTGTTGAGACTTTTAACAGGATTTCGAATCAAAATTTTTTGAACAACCTTTTGACAGCCATTCCAATCAGAATTTTGAGAGAAATCTGCTGTTTGAAAAACTCTTGATGCAATACAGTGTTTGGCCGACTGCTTTTCGGATGCACTACAGGGATGTCGACAGCACTATTCTGAGTAAGGTGATTTTGCTTTCTGGGGCTGATCCAATGAGTTTCTTGGTGATTAGATGTTGTAGAAAAGGCTGCAATAGTATTGTTTTCCACTGATGAGAGTATTTTTGAAGTGTCTCAACTTATACCAGTTTTGATCAAAATTAAACCGTTCACTATTATGCTATTTTCAGATTCAGATTTTTGATCTTTTTGAAATGTATACAGTTCTGGTTTGATCTTGAATTGGATGATAACAGAAGTTTGATTGAATACTGATCATATGCTATGTCACATCAGTTTATATTCTAAATCTGCTGGTTTGTATTTCAGAATTGAATCTGTGATCTGTTTGTACTGAATTGAATCTCAGAAGTTCAGTTTTCAGTTATAGATTCAAAGTTTCAGATTTAATTCATTCCCTAAAAATACTGTTCAGTGTTTTTGGAAGTTTGGTTGAGTACATTGCAAATATGTTCAGAACAGATTACTCTCTGAAAATTTTATCCAACTTCAATTTTGCGGAAAACTAAAATCTGAATTCAGAATAGTTTGATATAAATCTGTATCAATTTTGTATTCTAAAGCAATCTGATTTGCTGGTCTTGGTAAGTTTTTAGAATTGAAATAGTGTTCTGCAAGTTACTTTGGGAATTGGTTTAATCTGAGTAATTACTATTCAAGTGCAGAAGTTAAACTCTCATTTCTGATTTGGGTTTTCAGGACAGAAGTTTTTTTGAAAATGAAATCAGCAATCTGTACTGAATGTAGTTTTATCTAAAAACTGCTGAATTCAAAGTCTGTGCTGAGATTGATCAAAATAGTATTGCTGAGAAAATTTCATTCAGTTTACAAGTTAGTTTGAATTCAGTTTTGCAAATTTGTATGTTCATCTAGTCTAGTACTCAAATTTGTGAACTCATTTGGTTGTGCATTTCTGCATTGAGTATATTTGTAAAGATGAAATCCACGGTCTGAAATTTGAGTGGTCAATTTTCTGCATCCTGAATTTTCTGTTCTGAAATTTAAATCTGAATTATTATGTTCTGAAACTACTATACATCATCTAGTGTGGATCATTTTTTATCTATTGCTGAAACCTGAAAGTAAAGATTCTAGAATTTCAGTTTGGGAATATACTAAAATCAGAGATTTGAAATCAAATTTGAATTGAATGATTACAGGTTCAAATCTGATTGCCTGAATTAAATTGCACAGAAACTTTCTGTTAGTAGTATGCTTCACTGTTTTCTGAAATAGGCATTGAGTATTTGAGGAGCCATACTAAAGAGCGTGGGCCTCATTACTCCAGATGTGATGAGTCATTGTCAACAGTAGTCAAAGAGGACTGAAGAGAAGAGAAGACCTATTGTATCTGGGCTGCATGTGACTCAGGTACACGGGCAGCGAGCGACTATCGGAAAGAGGGGCCACGAAGTCGGGCTGGCCCAATCCGGGTACATGGGCTAGGAGCAGCAGAGGATCCACTAGGTTGTTGACCAGGATTGAATCAGGTACACAGGCGGCGAGCGATTGCCGGGTTGAGAGAGCTGCGGAATCGGACAGCCCAATTCGGGTACCTGCTGCAATGTCGGTGGACGCTTTGTCAGTTTCAGACTGTTCTGAGGCGAAGCCGTCGTCGCTATGAAAGCTCCACTTCAGGATAAGTCATCTGTAAATAGGAGTTTACTATCTTATTCTTAGGCCCACAGTCAGTCTGTCGAGTCTGTAAAAATTTCCTAAGGGTAATTTGGTTTTTTCCATTTATTTCAGCGTCTGTAAAAAACCCTAAGGGTCTTTTGGAATATTCCTAGGCTATTGGGCTGCCTATAAATAGGGCCCCAATCCCTAGGGTTAGGGTTACCCATTCTGAAATCCAGTTTAATCTCACTAAAAGTTTGGGTCACTTTTTGTGTGCATTCCCTGGTGCTTTGTCCCTCTCCGCCGCCATCAGTTCTTGTGCATGGCGTTCCTGTTCATCACAAGCAAATCAAAAACTGTGTTTTGTCTCTCAGGTTTATGATCACCTCGATTTGCGTGTGTTTGTTTGCTGTTGCTTTCTAGTATCTCTGCTCTATTCTCGAATAGTCACGCTGTGAAATATTTACTCTGTCGCCTCGATCTACGTGCCTATTTGGTATTTTTTCTTTGGTCAGAGATTGCTTCATGAAGTTTCTGTTTCTACAATAGTCCGTTGATAGGATCTGTGTTCTGGCGTACAAGCTTTCAGACTCCTAGTGCTTAGCAGTATTTTTATTAGTTGTTTTGATCTCAAGGAGGAAAACGATGCACAAAACCTTGACGTTGTATTATTTAGTATTGTTTTCCCCGGATTCTTCTCTAGCTCTTGTTAAATGGCTTAGGGTCTGCATAGGTCTTCATTAGCTATTTTCTGCATCTTGCAGGGGTAGCTTCATAGGATGCAGCTAGGCTTCGCAGGCTTCCTTTAGCCAGGCAGTAGACTTGTTTCTTTATTCCTGGCTTGTCTCGGTAATAGCTGGGTGATGTTCATGCTGTTGGTTCTAGCTGATATCGCACATAGCTAAGCTGCGCTCTTTGCTGTTGTGTGCTTGTTCGAAGCGTCTTGTCGTGGACCCCACAGGGTTCAGTGCTGTTCACTAATCAGCTATCCTTGCAGCGGCTACATGCCTTGGCATTTCTGTGAACCTCGCACATTTTGCAGTGTAGCGCCCCGATTTAATAAATCGAGACATTATTGAATTTCATAAGAAAAACAATAATACAAGAGGTTCATCATGCGACAATCGTACATACGACAGTGTTCATGGTACGCAGACCATATTTATTACATCATTGTTTTAATAAAAACAGTAAAGTAAAATAATTAGAAAACAGCATGACGAACATCTTCTTCAGGATTTTTCTTCCCGACTGGGTCGCTACTCCAGACCGTCTTCGTAGTAAGCATCCTCTGTGGGGTCCAACGGGTATGAGTACAAAAAGTACTCAACAAGCCACCGCAAATGCAAATAATAATGCAGGATAATAAATAAGGAAGAATAATGGCTAACATTGCGGAAAAGTGCAGTTGCAGTTATTGCATTTAGTGTAATCATATTTTAATCATGCGGAAAGTAAACATGAACATCATCAACATCAACTAACTCGAGGGGTACAGTCAGCCTCACCTCGCTCAACGGTCCTTACATGTCAATCCATCATGCACATTCATACTCAAAATAAACTAACTGGGGGATGTCACGCAACCCGCCCTTGACCGTGGGCTCGGCTTTTCGAAAAGATTTTAGACTCTGATCAGAGATGTACTACTGTACCCACAAGGCACGCACTCATCCCAAACGAGATGACCCATTTCGCGGGAACTCGTGCCAAAACCTCAATATGAGATGTTCCAAGCGATAACCACCCTCTCTAGGTTTCGTCGGCGCGCCGGGCCGCATCCCGGCTAACGTCGCACCCCCTTTTGTGCCACATTGGTACAAGTCACCCGCAGGTGCAACTTGACCCATCTCCAAATGGTGGCCTCGGTTTGGAACAACCCATACCTTAGTTAGGACTTACCCACTAGACTTGTGGTTAGTACGTAAGTGTATTGCAACGGATCCCTCAGACCGGTCCTTATAGTGCCCCGGGTGCTACCGACCAATGCCCTAGCTTGCACCCGGAACCCACCATGCATACACTCACAACCATAACTCATCACCAACAGAATTTCCAAGGATAAGAAGTAACGGGGATCATATAATAGAACCATTTTTCTACGACTCATTTTTATCCTATAGCGATCGTGTCAATACATTGGACACTAGCTAATATCATTGATCATATGGTGACAAGGAGGTTAGGCGAGATAGCATGGCTTGGGTTGCACATCAAGGTCGGGGGATCCTAATTAAATATAATGTAAGGGTTCATTTGACTAATGCATATATAACCTATGTGTTTTAGCGATAGTTTAATCAAACATGGGTTCAATATGCTCAAAAGATTAGTTTGGTGACTTGCCTTGTTCAGCGAAAGGCGAGGGAGGGACTTCCGGGAAGTATTCCGGCTCCTCGGCGACGTCGTAGTCTTTTTAATATAACAAAGTAAAATAGAAAGAACACATTCAATCAAGCCATATAACATTACATTATAAGCACATAAGTTACAGTTGGTTTGATTTAAAAATGAAATAATTTCAACTGTTAAGGTTCTGAAATTTATTTCATAATTAATTTTAAAAGGGATTAGAATGAAGGATTGTCCTTTTTAGAAAACAAGTGTCTAAATGTGAATAGTCTTATATTAAGTTCCTTAATGATTTATAAAATGAAAATCTCATGTCATTTTGAGGGCTTTCAGTACATGGACAGGAAAGAATTAATATAAATTTTTCTGAAGTTTAAATGTTTAAATTCATATTTTAATCATAGGGGCATTTGAATACTTATTTAAATAAACATGAAAAATCAAAGTAAGCCTACTGTTTTTATTGTATAAACATGTAGAGAATAATATTATGAATTTTCTGAAATTGGAATGGCAATTTTTAGAGTTCAAATGCGCCAGATATGAATTTTACGAGTTTTAAACCTTTTCTGGAATTTATTTTAAATTTTAAACCCTCTCGAGTCCACGGTGAGCCAGGCTCACGGTGAACCCGCGCACTATGCGCGTGCGCCGGGTCGATCTAGACCGTCGGATCCAGATCCGACGCGCGAGGGCGAGGCGGGGCGCATTAAAGTGACGTGGACGGCCAGGATTAAAACGTTTGAACCGGTACGCGATGGACGGCTTAGATGTGATGCGGGGTTTTTAAAACTAACGGACGCACGAGATTAAAATGTACCCCTTCGCCGAGATCTAACGGATCAGATTAAACCGCACGCGGGGATGAATTGTCACCGTCGGATCCAGATCGCACGGTCGTGCGTGAATCCGACACGGCACGGGTACTCGACCCATGCCGGTCGTCTTCTCCGATGACGGCGAGCGGGCCAGCGGCCACGGCGAGGGACGGCGATCGAATCTAAGGCCTAAAACGGAACGAGGGTGGCATGGGGATCATGGGGGTACCTCGGCGGTGAGAAAAGGTCGACGGGGTGAGGCCGGCGACGAGAGGAGGCGGTGGGGGTGTTCGGGCCCTGGGCGGCGACGGCGATCCGGCGAGGTTCGTCGACGACGGAGTGGTGGCCGGCGTTCGGGGAGGTCCTTGCGGTTGCAGCGGTGCGGTCGGCGAGGGCGGAGGTGGACTCCGGCGACGGCGATAGACGGCTGGGTGTCGGGCGGCGGTGTTGCGCTAAAGACCAAGTGGAGGGCGCTCTGTTTGGTCTGAGTTCAATAGGATGCGTGAACCGAACGCGGTGGAGGTCCGTGGTTTAAATAGGGGTACCGGCGGGGGCAGGGAGGGCGCAATCGACGGTGGCCGGGGATAAATGCGCCTTGACGCCGGCGAGCTCGGGTTGACGCGGTTCAACGCACCTGGACGTGAATCGGGCGGGATTAATAGGGGGAAACGGCCGGCGCGTTGAGGGGACTTCAATGCAGGCGTCGGATTAAAGGGAGGGGGCCGGCGAGGGCGGATCCTAGGCGGAGTTAGGGCTTCGGCCGGCGAGGGGGGGATCCGGGGTGGATCTCGCGGGGACGAAGGTCATGACAAGCGGGGGCCACTCGTCAGTGGGCGCGAGAGGGTGAGGGTGGCGACTGACGGGTGGGGCCGAGGTGTCGGGGGTGCGCGCGAGGGAAAACGTTCGGCGCCGACACGTGGGGTCAGGCCGTCAGTCAGAGGCGCGTGAGGTAACGGGCTGGGCCGGTCGGGAGGGAGAGAAGGGAGGGGAGGGAGCCCGTTACTGTTTGAAATTATTTTCTGATTAAAAATAATTGCAGAAAATAGATTAAATCATTTGGGGCATTTCCAAAGTGGACAAAAATTTGTAAAAATTCTCAAAAACATTTCTTGGCCTTGGGAGTCTATACAAAAATTTTCAGCTACTGGTTTGACCATCTACTCTATGTTGTAGTTCAAAAGGGTATAAAGAGGTATTTAAAGTATTTTCAGAAATATATATTCCAAGGAATTGAATTTAATAATATTTTTATTGTATTGAAAATTTGGGGTGTTACAAACCTATCCCCCTTACAAGAATCTCGTCCTCGAGATTGGAACGCTACTCGAATAACTCGGGGTATTGGGCTTTTAGTTCGTCTTCCTTTTCCCAAGTGGCTTCTTCGGCGGGATGGTTGTTCCATTGGACTTTGCAGAAGCGAACAACGCGACTTCTGGTTACTCTCTCCTTGGTTTCCAAGATCTTGATGGGTCTTTCTATGTAGGTCAAGTCTTCTTGGACATTAAGCTGCTGAAGGTCGGCTTGCTCGGTGTGTACACGGAGGCACTTCTTCAGCTGAGAGACATGGAACACATCATGAACTCCTGCTAAGGATGCAGGCAGTTCCAGTTGATATGCCACTTCTCCTTGTCGACGGAGGATCTGGAAAGGTCCGACGTAGCGGGGTGCTAGTTTGCCTTTCATGTTGAACCTTTGAGTGCCACGGAGGGGAGTGACTCGGAGATAGACATAATCGCCCTCCTCGAAGGCTAGGTCTCTTCGACGGTTGTCGGCGTAGCTCTTTTGCCTGGATTGGGCTGCCTTCAATCGGTCTCTTATGATCTTAACCTTCTCTTCAGCTTCTCTTAATAAATCAGTCCCAAACAGTTGTGACTCTCCGGTTTGATCCCAGAGCAACGGCGTTCTGCACTTACGTCCATAGAGTGCTTCGAACGGGGACATTTGCAGGCTGGCTTGATAGCTGTTGTTGTAGGAGAACTCTGCATATGGTAAGTTCTTGTCCCACATTCCGCCAAAGTCCAGAGCACAAGCTCTAAGCATATCCTCCAATATCTGGTTGATCCTTTCGGTCTGACTGTCGGTCTGTGGATGATAGGCGGTGCTGAAGTTCAGCCGGGTGCCGAGTTCCTCTTGAAGGTTCTTCCAAAACCTGGAGGTAAACTGACTTCCGCGGTCAGATACAATCTTCTTAGGAACTCCGTGGAGGCACACGATCCGGGTCATATACAACTCAGCCAACTTGGCGACGGTGTAAGTTGTCTTGACCGGAACGAAGTGAGCTACCTTGGTGAGTCGGTCGACGATCACCCAAATAGAATCATGACCAGCTTGGGTCCTGGGCAATCCTGTGATGAAGTCCATTCCTATTTCTTCCCACTTCCATTCAGGGACCTTGAGAGGTTGAAGAAGTCCGGCAGGCCTTTGATGCTCTGCCTTGACTCGCCGGCATGTGTCGCACTTGGCCACATACTCTGCTATTTCTCTCTTCATGCTGACCCACCAATATTTTTCCTTTAGGTCTTGATACATCTTTGTACTCCCAGGATGGATGGAGTATAGAGTATCGTGGGCTTCTTGAAGGATGAGGGTCTTCAACTCGGGTAGGTTGGGTATGCATACTCGGTTTCCGAACCAGATGGTACCATGCTCGTCCTCGGAAAATCCAGGGGCTTTACCCTTCCTCATGTTCTGCTGGATCTCCAGGATGTCCGGATCTTCCTTCTGCTTTTCTCGGATCTGGTCTATTAAGACAGGCCGAGACTCCAAGGCAGCGAGGTACGGTCGGGTGGTGATCCCCAGGTTTAGCCTTTCCATCTCCTTGTAAAGTAAAGGAGCTTGGTCTTGAATCATGATGGCATTGCAGTACCCTTTTCGACTAAGGGCGTCTGCCACCACATTCGCTTTGCCCGGATGATAATGGATGCCCAAGTCGTAATCCTTGATCAGTTCCAACCATCTCCTTTGCCTGAGATTCAGATCTGGTTGGGTGAATATGTACTTGAGGCTCTTGTGGTCGGTGAAGACCTCACACCGATTCCCCACATGGTAATGTCTCCATATCTTCAAGGCATGAACCACGGCTGCTAATTCCAGGTCATGGGTTGGGTAGTTCAGCTCATGCGGTCTCAATTGCCGGGAGGCATAGGATATCACTTTCCCTTCTTGCATTAAGACGCATCCCAATCCTTGACGAGAGGCATCACAGTAGACGTGGAAGTCTTTCCGGATGTCTGGTAGAGTCAGAATGGGAGCTGACACTAGCTTCTTCTTGAGGGTCTGGAAGCTCTCTTCGCAGTCGGGGGTCCATTCAAACTTTACTTCCTTCTGCAGAAGTCTGGTCATAGGCTTGGCGATCTTGGAAAAGTTCTCGATGAACCGGCGGTAGTATCCGGCCAATCCGAGAAAACTCCAGATCTCGGTCACCGTTGTGGGCTGCTGCCAGTTGGTTACCGCTTCAACGGTGGTTGGGTCCACTGCTATTCCTCTGGCAGATATAACATGGCCGAGGAACTTCACCTCAGACGACCAAAATTCACATTTGCTGTACTTGGCGTACAGTTGCTGCTCCCTTAGCTTTCCGAGGGTCAGACAGAGGTGAGTCTCGTGTTCTTCCTTGGTCTTGGAGTAAACGAGGATATCGTCGATGAATACCACGATGAACTTGTCCAAGAACTCCATGAATACATTGTTCATCATGTTCATGAAAAAGGCCGGGGCATTCGTGAGTCCGAACGACATCACGGTGTACTCGTAGAGTCCATAGCGGGAGGTGAAGGCAGTCTTGGGTATGTCTTCTTCTCTAATCCTCAACTGGTGATAACCTGACCTGAGGTAGTTCTTGGAAAACACCGAGGATCCTTTCAGCTGATCGAACAGGTCGTCGATCCGAGGCAATGGGTACTTGTTCTTGATGGTTACGTCGTTCAAGGCTCTATAGTCCACGCACATCCTCTTGGTCTTGTCCTTCTTCATGGAAAATATAACCGGTGCACCCCAGGGTGAGGTACTTGGCCGAATATACCCTTTTTGCTCTAGGTCTTCGATGTTGCTCTTGACTTCAGCTAGTTCATTAGCGGCCATCCGGTACGGGCGCTTGGAGATTGGAGTGGTCCCGGGGACAAGTTCGATCCTGAATTTGATGTCCCGTTTGGGAGGCATTCCGGGTAGGTCTTCAGGGAAGACATCCGCAAACTCCTTGACTATAGGTACCTCTTCAAGAGCTATTGAGCGAAGGGATGCTCCGAGTGGTTCGTGACTGGTCATCCGAAAGGTGACGGCTGCGCCTTCAGGGTTGGTCACCGTGACGGACCTGTTGGCACAGTCGATCACTCCCTTGTGCTTCATCAACCAATCCATCCCCAGTATAAGGTCGAGTCCGGTGCATTGGATGAGGACTGGCTCGGCCCGAAACAGTATTCCTTGGATGTCAATTTGAACCTTAGGGCTGTATAAGAGGGCTGAGGTCCTATTGCCGGGGGCGGCAATCACCATGGGAATGGGTAGAGGGAGCACGTCCAGTTCGTTTGTTTTCACAAAATTTTCTGAGATGAAGGAGTGGGTTGCTCCAGAGTCAAATAATATGACGGCCGGTACGGAATTCACAGTAAACGTACCGAGCACGACTTCAGGAGCCTCCTGAGCTTCCTCCGCGCTGATGTGGTTGACGCGGGCACGAACTGCCTAGTTGGGTGCCGCGCCTTGAGTCTGCTTGGGGTGAGGACACTGGTGCGAATAGTGCCCCTCCTTGCGGCAGTTGAAGCAGACGACCGGCCTTCCTTGGCGATCCTTCAAGATCGGGGCCTTGGCGGCTGGTGTTGGCTGAGCGGCTGGAGCTGGTGGAGCGGGGCGAGGATGCCCGGCGTTGGATCCACCGGCGGCGTGAGGCGGCCTGTAGGCGGGCCTAGGATGGTAGGCAGGCGCTGGTGGCGGAGGGATGAAGCGGGGCCTCTGAGAGTTCGCCTGCTGATGCTTGAAGGCGATCATTTTCCTCTTCTTGAGGTCCAGCTTGTTCTGCTCAGTCTCTTGGATGAGCGCTTTGTTGACCAGCCGTTGGAAGTCGGCGAAGTCGGCGGCGACGAGCTGGATGGACAGCTCATCCTTAAGTCCCCTGAGGAACTTGGCTTGGCGGAGGGCGTCGGTGCGCACTTCCTCCAGCGCGTAGCGGGCGAGGCGGTTGAACTCATGGAGGTACTCCATGACGGTCCTGTTGCCTTGCTGCAGGTCGCGGAACTCCTGCTGCTTTACCGCGATGACACCGGGGGGGACGTGGGCGGCGCGAAAAGCGATGGTGAACTCCGCCCAAGTCACCACGTGGTCCTCTGGCTGGGACTCACGATAGTTGTCCCACCATTCAGCGGCGGGACCCTGGAGCTGGTGAGTGGCGAAGGCCACCCGCTCCCGGTCGGTGCAGGGGAGGAGGTCGAGCTTCTTTCCGATGGTGCGAAGCCAATCTCCGGCCTCCATCGGGTTGGTGGTGCTCGAGAAGATGGGCGGGCGCACGCGCAGAAACTCGGAGAGTTGCGGAGCGGGCGCGGGTGCTGGTGCGCGAGGGGCGGGTTCCCCGTTTTGCAGATGGTCCAACTGAGCCTGTTGGTTCTGCATTTGGGTGAGGAGGGCGGTGATCAGGTGGTTCTGATTCGCCATCACCTCCGCCAAGGTGGGGTGGTTGGCGGAAGGCGACCCAGAGTGACGCGGGCCCGTTGCACCCCAGTTGGGTACAACACCCTCGGGCGCATCACGGCTTCCTCCTGCTCCGTTGTTGGAGCCGGTGTTCTGGTGGTCGGCCATCTTCTGAATTCATAAGGTTATAAGGCAAAAAGTTGACAACACAATTAACAAGAATAGTTCATGCATATAAATTAAGTGGTAAAAACGTTCATTACAATCAGTTCTTATTCTACCCACAACACACTCGTCGCGGGTAGCACCACATACAAAATCACGCCTTTTTTTCTTATTTAAACAGCGGCTCCTAACGCCTACTCGCCACCGGAGGCGGTGTCCGTGCTCTCGGAACCACGAGTACGCGGCTCCAGAGGGATGGTGGGTTCGAGAAAATTCTCGATAATGGAGTCGGAGACGAGGCCAGGGCGTGGTGTAGGGGCGCTGGTGGAGGGTCTGGCGGGGGAGGGTCGTGGCGGGATCCTCTTGGGGCGAGGGAGGGGCTCACGGATGGGTTTCTTCTTCCTTGGAAGAAGAGGAACCATCTCCGCAATATCCTTCTGCAGCTGCATGATCTTGCGCTGCAGCTCGCCATTCTGCTGGATCAAGTTCTTCGTTTCTTCACGAAGGAACTCAACCGCCTCATGGTGCTCGTCGGCGTCGAGCACCGCCTCGGTGTGGAGATCATCCATGGCCTGTAGAAGACGCGACTTCCGGGCCATGACCGGATCACGCACGGAGTGAACTCCGAGGTAGATGCTATGGTGGGCTCCGGGAGTGCGCTTCGGCACGAGCCGGAAGGACGAGTTCTGAAGATGATCGTCGTAGATCATCCTCAGCTCCATGAGGGCCTGGAGGGCGACTCGTTGGCACGCGACGTCGAAAGTCGGGCCTCCAAGTGCGGTGGTGTAGGGCGGCAGGTGTTCTCCGGAGCCATGGACGGTGAGGGAGACGTCACAAGGCCCGGCGAACTCGTCGGGATATACTCCTTGGAATTCGGGTTCGAAGAGGAACCCGAGGAAGGTGAGCATCATGCGGAGCTCCCGGACGAAGCCCTCGTAGTGGCGGCAGTAACTGTGGACTTGGTAGACCGGCATCTACAAAACAGCAAGTTGAATAAAAGTGAGGAGAGGAACAAAGTTTATGAAGTAGATTTTCGAGAAATAATTTCCTGTGACTAATGGCTAGGCGGGTCTGTTTGGCTTCCTACAGTCGAGTCGGCTCTGATACCATCTTGTAGCGCCCCGATTTAACAAATCGAGACATTATTGAATTTCATAAGAAAAACAATAATACAAGAGGTTCATCATGCGACAATCGTACATACGACAGTGTTCATGGTACGCAGACCATATTTATTACATCATTGTTTTAATAAAAACAGTAAAGTAAAATAATTAGAAAACGGCATGACGAACATCTTCTTCAGGATTTTTCTTCCCGACTGGGTCGCTACTCCAGACCGTCTTCGTAGTAAGCATCCTCTGTGGGGTCCAACGGGTATGAGTACAAAAAGTACTCAACAAGCCACCGCAAATGCAAATAATAATGCAGGATAATAAACAAGGAAGGATAATGGCTAACATTGCGGAAAAGTGCAGTTGCAGTTATTGCATTTAGTGTAATCATATTTTAATCATGCGGAAAGTAAACATGAACATCATCAACATCAACTAACTCGAGGGGTACAGTCAGCCCCACCTCGCTCAACAGTACTTACATGTCAATCCATCATGCACATTCATACTCAAAATAAACTAACTGGGGGATGTCACGCAACCCGCCCTTGACCGTGGGCTCGGCTTTTCGAAAAGATTTTAGACTCTGATCAGAGATGTACTACTGTACCCACAAGGCACGCACTCATCCCAAACGAGATGACCCATTTCGCGGGAACTCGTGCCAAAACCTCAATATGAGATGTTCCAAGCGATAACCACACGCACTAGGTTTCGCCGGCGCGCCGGGCCGCATCCCGGCTAACGTCACACCCCCTTTTGCGCCACATTGGTACAAGTCACCCGCAGGTGCAACTTGACCCATCTCCAAATGGTGGCCTCGGTTTGGAACAACCCATACCTTAGTTAGGACTTACCCACTAGACTTGTGGTTAGTACGTAAGTGTATTGCAACGGATCCCTCAGACCGGTCCTTATAGTGCCCCGGGTGCTACCGACCAATGCCCTAGCTTGCACCCGGAACCCACCATGCATACACTCACAACCATAACTCATCACCAACAGAATTTCCAAGGATAAGAAGTAACGGGGATCATATAATAGAACCATTTTGCTACGACTCATTTTTATCCTATAGCGATCGTGTCAATACATTGGACACTAGCTAATATCATTGATCATATGGTGACAAGGAGGTTAGGCGAGATAGCATGGCTTGGGTTGCACATCAAGGTCGGGGGATCCTAATTAAATATAATGTAAGGGTTCATTTGACTAATGCATATATAACCTATGTGTTTTAGCGATAGTTTAATCAAACATGGGTTCAATATGCTCAAAATATTGGTTTGGTGACTTGCCTTGTTCAGCGAAAGGCGAGGGAGGGACTTCCGGGAAGTATTCCGGCTCCTCGGCGACGTCGTAGTCTTTTTAATATAACAAAGTAAAATAGAAAGAACACATTCAATCAAGCCATATAACATTACATTATAAGCACATAAGTTACAGTTGGTTTGATTTAAAAATGAAATAATTTCAATTGTTAATGTTCTGAAATTTATTTCATAATTAATTTTAAAAGGGATTAGAATGAAGGATTGTCCTTTTTAGAAAACAAGTGTCTAAATGTGAATAGTCTTATATTAAGTTCCTTAATGATTTATAAAATGAAAAGCTCATGTCATTTTGAGGGCTTTCAGTACATGGACAGGAAAGAATTAATATAAATTTTTCTGAAGTTTAAATGTTTAAATTCATATTTTAATCATAGGGGCATTTGAATACTTATTTAAATAAACATGAAAAATCAAAGTAAGCCTACTGTTTTTATTGTATAAACATGTAGAGAATAATATTATGAATTTTCTGAAATTGGAATGGCAATTTTTAGAGTTCAAATGCGCCAGATATGAATTTTACGAGTTTTAAACCTTTTCTGGAATTTATTTTAAATTTTAAACCCTCTCGGGTCCACGGTGAGCCAGGCTCACGGTGAACCCGCGCACTGTGCGCGTGCGCCGGGTCGATCTGGACCGTCGGATCCAGATCCGACGCGCGAGGGCGAGGCGGGGCGCGTTAAAGTGACGTGGACGGCCAGGATTAAAACGTTTGAACCGGTACGCGATGGACGGCTTAGATGCGATGCGGGGTTTTTAAAACTAACGGACGCACGAGATTAAAACGTACCCCTTCACCGAGATCTAACGGATCAGATTAAACCGCACGCGGGGATTAATCGTCACCGTCGGATCCAGATCGCACGGTCGTGCGTGAATCCGACACGGCACGGGTACTCGACCCGTGCCGGTCGTCTTCTCCGACGACGGCGAGCGGGCCAGCGGCCACGGCGAGCGACGGCGATCGAGTCTAAGGCCTAAAACGGAACGAGGGTGGCATGGGGATCATGGGGGTACCTCGGCGGTGAGAAAAGGTCGACGGGGTGAGGCCGGCGACGAGAGGAGGCGGTGGGGGCGTTCGGGCCCTGGGCGGCAACGGCGATCCGGCGAGGTTCGTCGACGACGGAGTGGTGGCCGGCGTTGGGGAGGTCCTTGCGGTTGCAGCGGTGCGGTCGGCGAGGGCGGAGGGGGACTCCGGCGACGGCGATCGACGGCTGGGGGTCGGGCGGCGGTGTTGCGCTAAAGACCGAGTGGAGGGCGCTCTGTTTGGTTTGAGTTCAATAGGATGCGTGAACCGAACGCGGTGGAGGTCCGTGGTTTAAATAGGGGTACCGGCGGGGGCAGGGACGGCGCAATCGACGGTGGCCGGGGATAAATGTGCCTTGACGCCGGCGAGCTCGGGTTGACGCGGTTCAACGCACCTGGACGTGAATCGGGCGGGATTAATAGGGGGAAACGGCCGGCGCGTTGAGGGACTTCAATGCAGGCGTCAGATTAAAGGGAGGGGGCCGGCGAGGGCGGATCCTAGGCAGAGTTAGGGCTTCGGCCGGCGAGGGGGGGGATCCGGGGTGGATCTCGCGGGGACGAAGGTCCTGACAAGCGGGGGCCACTCGTCAGTGGGCGCGAGACGGTGAGTGTGGCGACTGACGGGTGGGGCCGAGGTGTCGGGGGTGCGCGCGAGGGAAAACGTTCGGCGCCGACAGGTGGGGTCAGGCCATCAGTCAGAGGCGCGTGAGGTAACGGGCTGAGCCGGTCGGGAGGGAGAGAAGGGAGGGGAGGGAGCCCGTTACTGTTTGAAATTATTTTCTGATTAAAAATAATTGCAGAAAATAGATTAAATCATTTGGGGCATTTCCAAAGTGGACAAAAATTTGTAAAAATTCTCAAAAACATTTCTTGGCCTTGGGAGTCTATACAAAAATTTTCAGCTACTGGTTTGACCATCTACTCTATGTTGTAGTTCAAAAGGGTATAAAGAGGTATTTAAAGTATTTTCAGAAATATATATTCCAAGGAATTGAATTTAATAATATTTTTATTGTATTGAAAATTTGGGGTGTTACATGCAGCCTTCGCTCAGCTAGCTTCGAATTCCTGCAAATTGTGGCTCTATGCTTTTTGCCTTGTCCGAAGTGCTTCACTTAAGTGAAGGTAGTCATACTTCGGAGGTCTTTCGGGCTTCGAGTTTTTCTACAGCTTCGAAGTCCTAACTCCGGTCTCTGGACTC
This sequence comes from Zizania palustris, assembly GCA_019279435.1. Lineage (NCBI taxonomy): Eukaryota > Viridiplantae > Streptophyta > Magnoliopsida > Poales > Poaceae > Zizania > Zizania palustris. The sequence continues at coordinate 7,514,395 of JAAALK010000287.1, forward strand.
CAATTGCCGTGTAGAGTTCTAGCTTCGAAGTACTTGTGTGGTCCCCACAGCAAAAACAGGCTTTGGTTGATTTCTGTGTGATAGGTTCGAATTGTTTCATTAGACTTCAGTGTTTCTGCTTGTTCGAAGTACTGTCCGAAAAACTTTGGTCTGTGCGAAGGTACTTCGATAGCAGGCTTCGATAGTGTTTTCGTTCCGAGTTGCTGTGCAGGCTTCGTTATTAGCTTCGCTATTAGCTTCGCTACTAGCTTCGCTACTAGCTTCGCTATTAGCTTTGCCAGTGTTTTTATTCGCACGTACTTCGGAGCATACCTCAGCTTGACATCAACAATCTTCCGTACTGCATACTTCGCACGGGCTTCGGTAGGTACTACGCAGGCTTCGCACGACCTCTCCGAACTCGGCTTCGACTCCATCAGCCTTCGCACAAGGGCTTCGAAACAGGCTTCGCACCGCACAGGCTTCGCATCGCACAGGCTTCGTCAAGTATCTAACAGGAGACAACTCTGAACACTAAGACTTCTTTTTCACGTGCACTTAGATTATTACTGTGATGATTTATTTCTGTGAAGTTTGATCTGCCATGTTTTAAATGCTTTGTTAATCTTCTTATTGGCACTGTGTTGGTATCTTTTCGATTAGGACACCGGTTGTCTTTAGGCTAGATCTTTTGTGGCTCTGTTGATCTGTTTACCTTTCCTTTCTAAGTCTGTTGAGGTGCGTTGGGTGTTGGGAGCAGGCCATTGATTCGAAAGAATTTTTTAGGCACCCATTCACCCCCCTTTGGTCGCTACTTTTAGTCCTACAAGTGTTATCAAAGCCTGGTTAGGGTTTTTCCATACCTTAACCGGTTCTAAACCCCAGTAGTGATCATGACGTCTCCTGGAAAGGTCCCGTCCTTGGAAGCTTATGGCTATAATTATTGGAAGACTCGCATGCGAGCCTATCTCATGATCCAAAGCTTGGACATCTGGGACATTTGTATTCACGCTACTTTCACAGTGTTACCTGTTGCTGAGCGCACTACTCCAGATATTGTTGCCCAGCATCAGAACAACAACAAAGCGGTGAATATTTTGTTTTCTGGTTTAGGTCCCTCTGAATTTGAGCGTGTGAGCCAGGTATCCTCTATCATTGAGAGCATCTCTTATGATATCTTGACAATTTCTGAGTTGTTTAGCAAGCTGAAGGCCACTAAGGTTGATACCCAGTTGAGATCAAATCTCACTGGCTCTAGATCAAAGACCTTGGCCCTTGCTACACCTTCTGCTCATCCGTCTTCTGTGAGCTGTGTTGGGTTGTCCTTGATTTCTATCACTGAGGACCAGCTTGAGTCGTTAGGAGATGATGACTTGTGTCTTTTTAACAACCGGGTGCGTCGAGTTTATGACAAGAGAATGTTCAAAAGACACAGCAGAAAGATTGGATGCTTTGAGTGTGGTGACCTAGGGCACTTCATTGCCGACTGCCCCAAGTGCACTGGTCACAAGAAGGGCGCCAGTGGTGGCTTCTACGACTCCGACAAGCACGACAGCTCCTCCTTCACCAAGGGCAAGCCAAAGACCAGATTCTTCAGAAAGGCCCTGAAGGACTACCGACGTGAGAATAAGAAGCGCGACAAGGCCTTCTTCGCCGAGATGGAGAAGAGCTACTCCAAGCGGTCCACATCTTCTTCCTCTTCATCGAGCTCAAGTGATGAGGAGATTGTCATCAGGAAGGGGAAGAACAAGGACGATCCGGCGGGCCTTTGCTTCATGGCCTTCGGGGACAGGCCGAAGAGCTGCTCACATCATCATCGAAGAACCCGCAAGAGCTTCTGCTCAATGGCTCTTGGGGATAAGGGAGAAAAGGGCTCCTCTGATGACTCTGACGATGACGACAATGAAAAGGTATCATCTTATGAACGTGAAATCGTTGATTTACTTGAAAGTAATCGTCAGGAGTTAAAATATCGGGAAAAACTACTTAGAGGGGCTAAGAAGAGGATAGATGAACTGGAGAGTGAGCTTGCCGTGGCCAACGGCAGAATTGAGAGTCTATCTTCTTCCCCTTGCTTGGGTGATAGCAGTGAGTGCCCAAAGTGTGAGGTGCTTCTGTGTGACCTGTCGACTCTGAAGTCCAGGTACACAGAAAGGGTTGATGAGAGGGACGCTTTGGCCACTGAGCTTGAGAGCGCTTAGCTTGAGCTGAAAGATGCTCATGCCACGGTCGTCGTGCCTTGTGCTGATTGCCCATTCCATCTAGCTAGTTTAGCTGAGATGAAAGCCAAGGGTGATGAGCAATTGGGCGATTTGGAGAGAGTTAAAGCTGAGCTGGAGCAGACTAGGCTAGAGCTTGAGACACTGTCAGTTCCACCCACTATTTGTGAGAACTTCTTGTCTCTTAGATTGGAGTTGATCAAGCTAAAAGCCGAGAAGTCTGTTCAGGCTGATAGTGAGTGCAAGACCTGCTTGTCTCAGGTGGAGGTACTAGCTTCTTTGAGAGAGGAGCTAGTTGTTGTCCAAAATGAGAACTTTTACCTCCGTTCAATCCTGAGTTGAGTGAGTGCCAGAGAGCCACATCTCGGCATGATGATCCAGCAGTTTAAGAGGCAGGATGGGTTTGGGGTAGGCTACACCTACACCAAGGCTGACTTTGAGAGTGCCATTAGTCGGGCAGTGGAGTAAAATGACTCCTGAACAGAGATACCCTAAGACTCACTCCACTGAGACTTTCCAGGCTAGTCAGCCCAAGGATGGAGTGTTCCAAGAATAGCCCAAAGCTCCACCCAAGAAGCCTATCTGGGTTCCAAAGCCCAAACACCTCCACACTTCTCTAGACTCTCTTCCTGGACCCTCTCACACCAAGAAGACAACAACACCCAACACCACTAATCCCAAGAACCCCAAGCCTCAACCACATCCCAAGAAGCCTACTTACCACTGTGAGTTTTGTCAGAGAGACGGGCATCTTGCGGAGTTTTGCTTCAGGAGGAAGCGGGTTGAGAGAGTAGAGAGAGCTCGTCGTGGCTAGGAGCAGTTCTACCAGCAGGGTGGTAGACTGAGAGTTTCTCGATGCGGGGAGAGGCTAGATACCAGGCCGCGTCGTGTATGTGGTGGTAGAGGAGATGAATTTCATGCCCGTGCTCCAGATGGTGGTGTTCGCTCTGGTAGAGCTCTAGGCTGTTTTGGTTATGGTCCTAGACCTCGTGGCCGAGGTTTTAGGCAGAACCGTGGACCGCGGTTTGAGCCACACTTTGGTCCAGACTCTTATGATGATTTCTGCTTTCCGTCTTTTGAGCAGATGGCTCGACACTAGTTTAGTTCTTTCGCTAAACCTGGTGCCGGACCATTTGCTCCCCCTTACAATCACTGATTGTGTAGGATCGGGGACTAGAGGACGTTTGAATCATGGACTCAGGATACTCTCGCCACATGACGGGACATCGCAGATGGTTCTTCAGTCTCTCTCCCCCGAGCTCCAAGGAATACAACACCTTCGGGAACAGTGGTCAAGGGAAGGTACACGACATTGGCTCAATTTGTATATCTGACCATTTCTCTTTGAAGAACGTTGGTTTGGTTGGAAATTTGAACTTCAATTTGATTTCTGTTTTGCAACTTCTTGAGGATGGTTTGGAGGTTCGTTTTAAGAAGGGCAGTTCTTCTGTGATTGATTCTAGAGGGTCTTTGATTTGCCAGATCTTACCTTTCGGTAAGGTTTTTCGGATTGACTTCTCTAGTTCTTTTGGCCCTTCTCGATGTTTTATTGCTGGATCCTCCTCTGAGCTCTGGAAGTGGCATAGGAGGTTGGGCCATTTGAGTTTTGATCTGCTAGTCAGGTTGAGCTCTATGGACCTTATCCGAGGATTGACCAAACTTAAAATGGAGAAGGATCTAGTTTCCCATCCCTGTCATCACGAGAAAATGGTTGCCGCTTCTCACTCACCTGTGACTCAGGTGATGACTTCGTACCCGGGAGAACTGTTACACATGGACACTGTTGGTCCAGCTCGGGGGCGTTTAGTCGGTGGGAAGTGGTACGCGCTTGTGATTGTTGACGATTTTTCTCGATTTAGTGGGTTTTCTTTTTGGAGTCTAAGGATGAGACTTTTCATTTTGTTCATGACCTGATTTTGAAGCTAAAGAATGAGAACAATGGCCGGATGTGAGCGATTCGCTCTAACAATGGCTCTGAGTTCAAGAACTCTCAGTTCGTCAGCTTCTGTAGTGATCAGGGTCTTGATCATCAGTTTTCTGCTCCTTACACTGCCCCACAGAACGGCGTTGTGGAACGAAAGAACCGCATGCTAGTCGAGATGGCCAGGACGATGCTCGATGAGCACAAGACTCCTAGGCGCTTTTGGGATGAATCCATGAACACGGCTTGCTATCTGGCCAACCGCATTTTTCTTAGAGCTTACTTAGGTAAGACTTCATATGAGTTGCGGTTTTGGCAGACAGCCTAAGGTGAGCCACTTGCGAGCATTTGGCTGCAAGTGCTTTGTGCTCAAGAAGGGAGGGCATTTGGACAAGTTTGAGTCTCGTTGCTGGGATGGAGTCTTTCTTTGTTATGCTTTGCATTCTCGAGGTTTCCGTGTTTGGAACCTCGACTCCCAGTAGCTTGTCGAGACATGTGAGTTTTCTTTTGATGAGTCCTTGCCTTCTTTGACTCCTTCTTTTGAGCTGTCTGGAGATGGTGAGCTCGGAGAGTCCATCTTCGAGGAAGATGATGACACTCTAGCTGTTGATGAGGGTGGGCCATCTGCACACCCTGCAGAACCCACACCTTCTGAGACTTTGACAGAGGACGAGGGCGGACCTCTGATCACTTCTTCCACTTCGAACGAGCCCCCTCAATCGAGTCCAGAGGTGCCAGCTGCTGACTCCGGTGAGGTGACTTCAGATCACCAGGGATCCCGAGCAGTTCAGCGTGATCACCCCTCAGAGCTCATCATCGGTGATCTTTCTGAGAGGACTTTGCGATCTTCTGTTGATTCTCTTGTCGTGTTTGCTGAATCTACATTTGTTGCATCTTTTGAGCCCAGAGACGTTTCTCATGCTCTTTCTGATTCGAATTGGATTAATGTCATGCAAGAAGAGCTTGAGAATTTTGTCCGCAATCAGGTTTGGACACTGGTTGAGCTGCCACCCGGATGCAACCCCATAGGCACCAAGTGGGTGATCAAAAACAAGCAAGGTGAAGATGGGGTTGTGGTGCGCAACAAAGCTTGATTAGTTGCCCAGGGTTTTTGCCAGAAGGAGGGTGTTGACTTTGAGGAGACCTTCGCCCCTGTTGCCCGTCTTGAGTCCATTCGCATTCTCTTAGCTTTTGCCGCTTCGAAGGGTTTTAAGCTTTTTCAAATGGATGTCAAGAGTGCTTTTCTGAACGAGTACATAGAGGAGGAGGTTTATGTTAGGCAGCCCCGGTTTTGAGAAACCTAAGTTTCCTCGTCATGTTTTTAAGCTGCAGAAAGCTTTATACGGTCTTAAGCAAGCCCCCAGGGCTTGGTATGACCGGTTAAAGCAATTTTTGTTGGGGAAGGGTTTTGTGATGGGTTCTGTGGATAAAACTCTTTTCTTGCTCAGAGATGCTTCAGATTTCTTAGCTGCTCAGATTTACGTGGACGGCATTATCTTTGGCGGTACTACTGATGCTCTTGTGTCCAAGTTTTCTGAGCAGATGCACAGTGAGTTTGAGATGAGCCTCATGGGTGAGATCAAGTACTTCCTAGGGCTCCAGATCAAGCAGACCAAGGACGACACCTTCATCCACCAGGGTAAGTATACAGGGGATATGTTGAAGAAGTTCGACTTTGGTGGAGAACTGAAGCCTCAAATGACCCCAATGGGAACATCTGGGGGCCTAGACAAGGACGAAAGTGGCGTCAAGGTCAATGAGAGAGAGTTTTGAGGGATGATCGGTTCGCTGTTGTACTTGACGGCGATGAGGCTAGATGTACAGTTCACCGTGGGACTGAGCGCGCGCTTCCATTCTTCACCTCGCGCGTCTCATCGACAGGCTGTCAAGCGCATTTTCAGGTATCTCACCTATGCGCCCAATCTTGGTCTTTATTATTCAGCATCATCATCTCTTGATTTATCTAGCTTTTCGGACGCTGACTTTGGTGGGTGCCGGTTGGATCGCAAGTCGACTTCCAGTACTTGCCAGTTTCTTGGTTCGTCTCTTGCTTCTTGGTCTTCTCGAAAGCAGTCTAGAGTTACGCTTTTGACCACTGAGGCTGAGTATGAAGCTGCTGCTAGCTGCTGCTCACAGTTGGTTTGGATGATTTCCACGTTGCTAGACTATGGGGTGTTCTTTCCTACCAGAGTTCCTCTGTTTTGTGACAGCAACAATGCAATTAGTGTAGGGAAAAACCCTTGTCTCCATTCAAAAACCAAACACATTGATGTGCGCTTTCACTTTCTGAGGGATCAATATGAGAAAGGTGTCATTGACCTTGTTCATGTTGATACCCATCATCAGTTGGCTGACATTTTCACCAAACCCCTAGATCAGTCTACTTTTGAGCATTTACAAGGGGATTTGGGTGTTGTGTATCCTTTCTAGGATATTTTGTGTCAGTTTTCTTTCTTCTTTACTATTTTCTTGAGTCGTTTTGTGTGTGTTCATATCATGCATATTCACATATCACACTTTGAGCCTGCTTCTGTTATATGATTGAACTGCTTTACTTATTCTAGCTGGTACATGCTTTTGATTACTTGTCGATGATCATGCTTTGCTTCAGTTCACATGATTTGTCTGATATCTGTCATATGCATGGCTTTTATGCTTTAAAATTGAAAATGATCACAATTGCTTCTGGTAGCTAGCATGTGTAGGCTGAATGCTTTTGTTATCTGTTACATGCCTTGTAGCTAGTTCCTCACTTAGATGCAGATATGCAACTTGGACATCTATATGCTTTAACATGGAAAATGTGCTATAAAAATGATAAAAATCAAAAATGAATGAATATTCCATGCCTTTTTATGCATAATTTGAAAAGATCCAGGTGGGTTTGCTTTGTCGCATTGCATTGTTCTGGACTGCTTACCATAGCACTTTGGTATGAACTAGGACAATGTAGTGTATGCCAAGACCAATGTCTTAAGCTTCTGATGGTCCAGTTCTGGCCTAAGTTTGTTTGACTTGGTCGGTCAGCATAAGGTTTGACATGCAAATAACCCCTGGCAAAAATGAAAAAGGAAAATGAAAAAGCTTGAAACTTAAAAAGATAACAAGTTTACTGAAGCACTTTGTTTTGGACAATGCTTATCTTGGTAGATATCAGCTAGCTTTTGTATCTCATGCTTTACCTTGCTTGTCAACTGGAAAATGTGGTGATGCTTTTGTTTGCGAAAATTTGAAAAATGCGTCCTAATGACTTTCTTTAGATATTATCTATTGCACTGATCATGCCATGTGTCTTATACAGTATGTCTTTTGCTATACCTGCTAGATGTTGTAATTGCAGTCAATCATATCTGAGAAGCATGCTTTCTACACTCCACCTGCACCCAGTTGCATTCATTGCAAATTTTGAGGGGGGGAGTTGCATTTCAAGGGGAGTCGGTGTCTCTTTAGAGTGCATTTAGTCTCTCTTGATGAGTTCAATTGTCAACAAGGGGGAGAAATTTTGGGGGAAGAGTTTAAGGGGGGAGTTTTGGCTTTCTCTGGGATTTATTTTAGGGGGAGTTTTTGTCCCGGTTGTCCTTACTCTTTTGATATCCTTGTTGATAATTCTAAGATTGCACTCGTTTTGAGATTTTATTTTTGGTTAACCATAATGACCGCTTTCTGGTTTTTGTTTGGCTTTTGGGTCATTAGGGTTAAACTTTTACTTTATTTTCTTCTTCTTTGTTTTTCCTGTGCTTTGTTTTCGTGTTTCCACATGTGTTCACAGGTACTGAATAGCTGATGAAGAAAAGTGTTGACAATGCACTCATCAAGGGGGAGATTGAGGAGCCATGCTGAAGAGCGTGGGCCTCATGGCTCCAGATGTAATGAGTCATTGTCATAGGTAGTCAAAGAGGACTGAAGAGAAGAGAAGACCTACTGTGTCTAGGCCGCATGTGACTCAGGTACACGAGCAGCGAGCGACTGTCGGGCAGAGGGGCCACGAAGTCAGGCTGGCCCAATCCGGGTACATGGGCTAGGAGCAGCACAGGATCCACTGGGCTATTGACCAGGATTGACTCAGGTACACGGGCGGCGAGCGATTGCTGGGCTAAGAGAGCTGCGAAATTGGGCTAGCCCAATCCAGGTACCTAGTGTAAAGTCGGTGGACGCTTTGTCAGTTTCGGTGCAAAAATGATGACCGCTGATCTCGGATCGGACTGTTCTGAGGCGAAGCCGTAGTCTCTACGAAAGCTCCGCTTCAGGATAAGTCATCAGTAAATAGGAGTTTACTATCTTGTCCTTAGGCCCATAGTCAGTCTGTCGAGTCTGTAAAAATTTACTAAGGACAGTTTGGTCTTTTCCATTTATTTCAGCGTCTGTAAAAAACCCTAAGGGTCTTTTGGATTATTCCTAGGCTATTGGGCTGCCTATAAATAGGGCCCCAATCCCTAGGGTTAGGGTTACCCATTCTGAAATCCAGTTTAATCTCACTAAAAGTTTGGGTCACTTTTTGTGTGCATTCCCTGGTGCTTTGTCCCTCTACACCGCCATCAGTTCTTGCGCATGGCGTTCCTGTTCATCATAAGCAAATCAAAAACTGTGTTTTGTCTCTCAGGTTTCTGATCGCCTCGATTTGTGCGTGTTTGTTTGTTGTTGCTTTCTGGTATCTCTGCTCTATTCTCGAATAGTCACGTTGTGAAATATTTACTCTATCGCCTCGATCTGCGTGCATATTTGGTATTTTTTCTTTGGTCAGAGATTGCTTCATGAAGTTTATGTTTCTACAATAGTCCGTTGATAGGATCTGTGTTCTGGCGTACAAGCTTTCAGACTCCCAGTGCTTAGTAGTATTTTTATTAGTTGTTTTGATCTCAAGGAGGAAAACGATGCACAAAACCTTGATGTTGTATTATTTAGTATTGTTTTCCCCGAATTCTTCTCTGGCTCTTGTTAAATGGCTTAGGGTCTGCATAGGTCTTCATGAGCTATTTTCTGCATCTTGCAGGGGTAGCTTCATAGGATGTAGCTAGGCTTCGCAGGCTTCCTTTAGCCAGGCAGTAGACTTGTTTCTTTATTCCTAGCTTTTCTCGGTAATAGCTGGGTGACGTGCATGCTGTTGGTTCTAGCTGATATCGCACATAGCTAGGCTGCGCTCTTTGCTATTGTGTGCTTGTTCGAAGCGTCTTGTCGTGGGCCCCACAGGGTTCAGTGCTGTTCACTAATCAGCTATCCTTGCAGTGGCTACACGCCTTGGCATTTCTGTGAACCTCGCACATTTTGCAGCCTTCGCTCAGCTAGCTTTGAATTCCTGCAAACTGTGGCTCTGTGCTTTTTGCCTTGTTCGAAGTGCTTCACTTAAGTGAAGGCAGTCATACTTCGGAGGTCTTTTGGGCTTCGAGTTTTTCTACAGCTTCGAAGTCCTAACTCCGGTCTGCGGACTCCAATTGCCGTGTAGAGTTCTAGCTTCGAAGTACTTGTGTGGTCCCCACAGCAAAAACAAGCTTCGGTTGATTTCTATCTGATAGGTTCGAATTGTTTCATTAGACTTCGGTGTTTCTGCTTGTTCGAAGTACTGTCCAAAAAACTTTGGTCTGTGCGAAGGTACTTCGATAGCAGGCTTCGATAGTGTTTTCGTTCCGAGTTGCTGTGCAGGCTTCGTTATTAGCTTCGCTATTAGCTTCGCTACTAGCTTCGCTATTAGCTTTGCCAGTGTTTTTATTCGCACGTACTTCGGAGCATACCTCGGCTCGACATCAACAATCTTCGGTACTGCATACTTCACACGGGCTTCGGCGGCTACTATGCAGGCTTCGCATGACCTCTCTGAACTCGGCTTCGACTCCATCAGCCTTCGCACAAGGGCTTCGAAACAGGCTTCGCACCGCACAGGCTTCGCATCGCATAGGCTTCGTCAAATATCTAATAGGAGACAACTCTGAACAGTAAGACTTCTCTTTTTACGTGCACTAAGATTAATTACTGTGATGATTTATTTCTGTGAAGTTTGATCTGCCATGTTTTAAATGCTTTGTTAATCTTCTTATTAGCACTGTGTTGGTATCTTTTCGATTAGGACACCGGTTGTCTTTAGGCTAAATCTTTTATGGCTCTGTTGATCTGTTTACCTTTCCTTGCTAAGTTTGTTGAGGTGCGTTGGGTGTTGGGAGTAGGCCATTGATTCGAAAGAATTTTTTAGGCGCCCATTCACCCCCCCTCTGGTCGCTACTTTCGGTCCTACAGTATTTGATGATTGATGTTCAGTGCTTAACAGATTTACTTTTGAATACAAGGCTGAGTTGCAGCTGCTGAGTTTTGGATGTTAAGATCACTAAATTCTGGAGTTTGAAGTAGTTAGCTGTGTTGATTTGAATTGATTGCCTGAAATCTAAACACTGTCCTAAATGCAACTGATTCAACTCAGTTTTACTCACTAAACTCAGATTTCAAATTGAGTTAGTGTAATAGTGAATGTCAAGTTAAGAATTTCTGGATTTCAAATATCTGTATTGATTTTAATGTTGAATCTGAAATTGAAATGTTGAATCTCTGAGTGTTTTCTAATCTTCTGAAATCTGCTAGAGTTTCGTGTATCGACACCTTCTTGTTGACTGATCATCTGCTGAAATAATTGTTGTAGTTCGGAGTTTCATATACCGACAATACAGTTCGACCGTTAATACTCCGATTTGATCTGAACTGAATTTTGAATCACGTCTTTGCTCTGATTTGCATGATTTGATTCAGACTTAAAATTTGAATGTTGTAGAGGTGCGTTGGGGTGTTTTGAACAGGCCATCATATTCGTGAGAAATTGTCAAGGCCAGAGATCCAATGGCTTTGCCGGTACTACCGTTAGTTTTGCTGTAAATGCGATTTACCAGAGGTACGCTACCAATCGGAGCTGGGGGTATGGCCTCGGTAAAGCCGAACCTTCTAAGTGTCACCTCTACCTGAGAGCTAACTGCCGAATCTAAATGGTTGGCTAGCGAAGCGCTAACAGCTTGATCTACTGATGCGGCTATTTTTTGTTCAATCTCTAAAGAAGATAAGGGAGGTGATACTGGAGTTACCTGGGTCCGAGCGAGGTCGGTGATGTTGACGTCACGCTTGATGAAGCCTGCACGTGTCTTGACATAGCTTCCAAGCATGAGGTCTTGTAGTGCCTTCATCTTGGCCTCGATCTCAGCTCAGTCTTCTTCGGGAATATCTTCAAGGGTAGGCGTCATGATGTTGTGGTTGTCGATATCTGCGCCTCCCATGGGATCCATCAGCAATGTAGACGTAGTAGTCGTTGTAGACGTGCCTGCGGCCGATGTAGATGTATTCGTCATGTGGTGTTGACACGAAAATATGCCCCCGCACTTGGGTTAGTTCGATGATCTAAAAGTGTGCGGATACTTAGGGACAAGCCTAAGCATAACATAACACTGATGTCACGTTCCGACTACCCTCAACAATGGCAAGGGGGGCGGAGTCGCTAGGTAATCAGATCACAGAAAAACAAACCAATTAGCCAAAAAGAAATATATTAAATAAAATAAACCAGCAAGCTGAATGGGGCCTAACTGATTCAAAGTGTACTGTGCGAAGGGGTTCACGGAAGGGGGCCTTCGGCGTCTGGTGCAAAGGGTCTCGCCGAAGGTAGTTTTCGGTGTTCGGACTGATCTGGCCGAAGGAAGGCTCCGAATAGATCTCGACGCGAAATCACCTCCGAACAGCAGGGTTCGGTGCGAAGTCTCTAACACGGCAAAATATCCTAAACACAATGCACTGGCGTGACTTCGTCTAGAGCGGAGTACAAGCGTGGCGAAGCCAGACATGACGAAGCCTGCTGCGGAGCGTGCTGGTGTGCGGGACTTGGTCAAACCGACAACAGCGTAAAAATCCAGCACGGGTAGTCGAAGCAGTGTTCCGCCGAAGGGTGTTCTGGCAGCCTCCGAAACCAGTCTCCTAGCTCCAGACACCTCTGACGAAATGGCTCCGAGCGTGGAAACCTACAACAGAATAGAGATCAAGTGCCAATTCGGCCTGGGGGCCGAATCTGCTAAGTGTTGCAATAGAGAAACGAAGGTAGCAATCTGGTACGTAGATTAACAGATACTTCTCAAGCGAAGTAACAAGGCGATAGCAATCTGTTACATAGATTAACGGGTACTTCTCAGGCGAAGTAACAAGGCGCTAGCAATCTGTTACGTAGATTAACAGGTACTTCTCAAGCGAAGTAACAAGGCTTACCACGGTTTCGGCGTGGCCGGCGGATGGCTTCCAAGCAAACCCACGAAGGTTGTGCAGAAAAGTAAATAAAAGTAAAGTACGGTTCAAAGCTAGGGCTTTGTGGTTGAATTGTGTTTTCGGGGGTTTATGAACCGGCCTCACTCCTATATTTATAGGGTCTAGTCTTTTTATCTCTAAAATTATTCTGGTAGGATTCAGCCTAATCAAACTTAGGGATAAAATTAGCCAAAATCAGACTCAAATTCTATCTCTGAAAATCAGTCCGAAGTGGGCCTTTGGCAGGGCCTACCGAAGCCTGCTCCTTGGGCTGAAGCTTCAGCGAGGTAGGCCTCCGAAGGCCTTCAGGCCGAAGGTAGAAGGCCGCCATAAAGCTTCTGAAACCCATGTTCGATGGTCCTTCGGCCCTGTAGGGCTTTGGCCTAATCCAGGGCTTGTGTATTTTCAACCCAAATTACCAAAATTAATATTTTGACAATCTTGACCATTAATGCTATTTTTTGCTATCAACAGTAGTGTTTATATATTTCAATATTTGATCAATCTGATATTTTTTAATATATTTTAACATAATCATATCATAAAAAACATGCTTCAGATGATGAGAAAAAGAAGAGGAGAAAATGAGTAGATGAGTTAATACAATCAAAAAGATAGGCTATTGATAAAGCATCTAAGAGTAATATAAGCACTACAGGAGATCCAAATACGTCGGCAATAGTTCTATAGAAGAACCTTACCAAAGATAATGTTGGCATTGATATGGATGAAAAATTTAAAATAATTTAATATACATATATTATTCTACATCAATATTATTTTAAATGTATTTTAATAGTGTATTAGTAGAGCCTCTAAAATTTTGTTCGCCTTGGGACCCCAAAATCTGAAGACGGCCTGATGAGGGGAGCCAAAATATGCGAGATGCGGACCTCTCTCCGTGTGCCTATGCCCACGTGAAGACCCCACGCGTGAAGTATGCTCACCTCCCTTTTTCCCTCCCCTTGGGGGAGATTTAATTATTTGCCACTCTTAACATGTGAGTGGCAACAAAATTGCCACTCTGAGTCACTGACATGTGGGGTCACCTGAGTCACTGACATGTGGTCCATTAATTGACACATGAAGAGAGTGACAAATAATTAAATTATCCCTCTACATATCTACATTCCTAAAACCTAGCCCAGCACATCACCACTACTGGTCGCCGGGAGTGTTCCATCTGCTCACCGTTAGTACTGCTTGCTCGTCGTTCCAACTCGCCGCCCGACTCTCCAGCCAGTGCTGCATGTGGACCTCTCCCACAATGTTGTCTGTACGTCGACCTCACCTATATATAGCGCCTCTCGTTTCTCTGAATCTAGCTTTCTAACACTTCTCCAAGGTAATTCCTACGCATTTTCATGCTTTCTAGTATTAAGCTTTCTTGGTTATTAAGTTTAATGGTACTGCATGGTTCAGCTAGCCCACCAGATCTAGCTTGATTCATTGCCATGGTTGTACCATTTTTATTTGTTATTAAGCAATACCGGAAACGACGTGTTTGCCGAGTGCCTAAGATTTTGCCAAGTGCAATATCTCGGGCACTCGGCAAACAAAATACACTCGGCAAATTAAATCTTTGCCGAGTGTTTTTTACTAACGGATGTCGTCATGGCGTTCTGATGCGTCAAAATTTTTTTTTGAGGGTTTGCCGAGTGTTTTTTAAAAACACTCGGCAAAGAGAATATATTTGCCGAGTGTTTTTTAAAAAACATTCGGCAAACCCATTTTTTTATTTTTTTTTTCTAGCCCATTGTTTCGAGTCTACGTGATATTTCCAATTTGATTTTAACTTGAAATTTTTTCTACAATAAAAACACAACATATATTATCTCATGTAAAAATTACACATTTTTTTGGTTCAGTTTGTTGTTCTTAAATTATTAAGTATGTTTCTAGGATTTAAATTGAAATAGGTGAAATTTGAACTACAAGTGCCTAAAATAATAAACCACAAATTATGAAAAAATCATATTCATGTTTTAAAGTCTATTTATGGTTCTTATAAACTTAATTAAAATAAATTTTGAACAATTTAGGGTGTGATGCTCATTCAACAACGTAAAGCTTAATAGTTTTTTAATTATAAAAAAATCAACTAAAGTCTAAAAAACATGAGACTTGTCATGGTGTTATTATATGATACATAGATACTGTGATAAAAATTTAAAAATATTTCGAGAAAATTATCACGTAGAGTGTTTAGAAATCGTAGATTATGAAAGAAGTGATAGGGTTTAGAAAAGAAATGAGATAGGTTTGAAAAAGTTTAACAGGTAAATTATTTTTTGTACTTGAATTTTTTTTTACAATAAAAACACAACACATATTATCTCATGTAAAAAATACACATTTTTTTGATTCAGTTTGTTATTTTTAAATTATTAAGTATGTTTCTAGGATATAAATTGAAATTGGTGAAATTTGAATTACAAGTGCCTCAAATAATAAACAAAAATTTATAAAAAATCATATTCATGTTTTTAAGTCTATTTAGAGTTCTTATCAACTGTATTGAAAGAAATTTTGAACAATTTAGGGTACGACACTCGTTCGACAACGTGAAGCTTAATAGTTTTTTAATTATAACAAAACCAAATTAACTCTAAAAAATATTATACTTGTCATGGTGTTATTATATGATGCATAGATGCTATGATAAAAATTTAAAAATATTTCAAGAAAATTATCACGTATAGTGTTTAGAAATAGGAGATTACGAGAGAGGATTAATTAGGGTTTAGAGAAGAAATGTGATAGGTTTGAAAGAAATTTGATGGATAAATAATTTTTTATACTTGAATTATTTTCTACAATAAAAACACAACACATATTATCTCATGTAAAAATTCCACATTTTTTTGTTCAATTTGTTATTTTTAAATTATTAAGTATTTTTCTAGGATTTAAATAAAAATAGATTAAATTTGAACTGCAATTTCATGAAATAATAAACAAAATATTATTAAAAAATCATAATTATGTTGTTGAGTTTATTTTTAGTCCTTATATACTATAGTTATACCATTTTCATCAACGAAAAGATTGTAAAACAAATTATACAAAATTTTAAAAAATAAAAAACTCTTTGCCGAGTGCCAAATTTGAGGCACTCGGCAAATATGCTGGGTTTACCGAGTGCAACACTCGGCAAACAAAAAAATTCTTTTTGCGCACAGCTTTTCCGCGAAATTTCAAAGTTTGCCGCACTTTTTTTTCAATTTTTTCATACCTACTCTTTAAAATCTCACCTCTCTCCTTTCTTTTTCTCTCCTTCCCTCTCCTTCCCTCCCACTGGCTTCTTCCCGCCGCCCCTCCCATCGCCGCCATGGCCACCGCCCCGGCCGCCGTCACGCCGCCGCCCCAACTCTGCCGCGTCGTAGCCCCGGCCGCCGATCCGTCGCCGACCCAACTCCGCCCCGTCGCCGCCGCGGCCGCCTCCTCGTCGCCGCCACGCCGTCGCCCGCGCCCACGCCACGGCCCCGCCCGCGCCGCGCGGCCACGCCGCGCCCACGCCGTCGCCCGCTCCCGCGCCGTCCGTGCCGCGGCCACGCCGTCGCCCGCGCCCACGCCGTCGCCCACGCCGTCGCCCACGCCCACACCCACGCCGTCGCCCGCTCCCGCACCGTCCGTGCCACGGCCACGCCCCCGGCCGAGACGCGCCCAACTTTTTTTATTTTACACTATTTTCTTTGCCGAGTGCTTTCTTTTGGCACTCGGCAAAGGCCGTTAGGGCTCGACCCGGCCGTTAGACGCCTAGGTTTGCCTAGTGCCTCACGTGGCACTCGGCGAAGCCATTAGGGCACTCAGCGACATGTTTGCTGAGTGCGCGATAAATTGCACTCGGCAAACCCCCTCATCACCGACAGGTCTAGTCCCGAGTGTTGTTTGCCGAGTGTAGCACTCGGCGAAGCCTTCGCCGAGTGGAAAAGAGGCTTCACCGAGTGCCCTACGCACTCGGCAAACAGAGGGCCTCCTGTAGTGAAGCTTTGTTTGTATTGCATGTTCATTTGTATAATATCAACTTTCGTGTGATTCAGTGGTTGGGCAGCACATTTGTTTGCTTAAATTAGTTCGGGAATCCAAGATTACCATATTTCTTCATCTGTATTGAATTTGTTTAATTAGTATATGTTGAAATGCACAAATTTATTTGATCCGTATTGTAGTAATTCAGCATGTACATGATTATTTGAATCAGATAGTGAAGCTTATAAAGGATCTGAAGGAGAATGGATTCTTAAAGTATTTACATATGTGTAACACAATTATTTCTCAAGTATTTACATAAGCCGGCCGCGGAGTCTTCTTCCTGTAAAATCCGCTTATCACATTAAACATAATAATCTATCACCAAAACAAGGTTTATGATATGTGCAGCCATTATAGGGTAAGCTTATACCTTACAATTAAAGAGGACATCACATACACATATCTATCCAATTTATTAAACCAAATTACAAAATTAGATCATCTCATCTACCCTATATCACCAATAAAAAAATGAGATCATCTGATATATCAAATCAAATGAAATGATTGGATCATCTAATCCACAAATATATATATATATATATATATATATATATTGGATTATCCAATCCATCATCGCCACCAAACTAAATAGACTCGACTCTAAGTTGCACGAGATTACTCATTTTTATGGACAACATCTATACTAATATTTTGCCATGCCAACATCCATATCGCATTTAATTTAACAATAGGAAAAGCAGATCAAGCACTTAGGTAGACTCCATTATTTCACCACACTATCACGCTTGTTCTACCGTTTCGTCTTATCGTTGTGCTATTCTATTATAGTACAATTGTGAGAAAATTAGACGATTTTATTCTTTTTTATGTGTGATAGGCTCACACCATATTTTAGAAGAAAATTTGCTAAACCGACAGAGAGGATAAGGGAGATCGCTGAGAGAGGGAGAGGGTAATATTCTAATATCCCCGAGCAGACTCACTCCGAACAAGTTTTTCTAAACAGAACAAACCCGATATCCATGTTCAAATGCCCTGCAGTCCACGGTTTACTTAGTTTGACAAGCGTGCATCCACACACGCACCACAATGACTGATTACTGACTGAAGAAAGAAAATTGTGGTTTATTTAACTGAAGGGTGTATCTCAAGTGTGGAAAAACCGTCTCTACTTGCGTGTGGTAGGTGAGTGAGGTTAGATTTTTTGTTTTTACATGAAAAACAATATTTTGAGACTACATGAAATTTATTTATTTTTACATATGCTTCCTTAAGAGAGAATTGTGTGTCAAAATATATTTTCAAAGGTGAGTTTCTTTCCTATTGTGACACTATTCTGTTATAGTACAATTGTGTGAAAATTAGACGATCATGTTCTTTTTTGTGTGTGATAGACTCACACCATATTTTAGAAGAATCTAAACTGACAGCTAGGTTAGGTGAGATCCCATAGAGGGGAGGGTGATATCCCCGAGAAGACTCACTTTTAACAAGTTCTTCTAACGGAACAAACCCGACGTCCATGTTCAAATGCCCTCCAGTCCACACTATGGAAAGGCACTCGGCAAAACCTATTTTTCACTCAGCGAAGACTTCGGAGTGCCACACTAGACAAAGGGGACTCGGCGAAATAGTTGTCGGCGAAGAGCCTGTTTGCCGAGTGCTTTTTATCGGGCACTCGGCAAAGCCTTCGCCGAGTGCCTTGTAGGCTTTGCCGAGTGCCACGTGAGGCACTCGGCAAAACAAGCCGTCTAACGGCCGAGACGCGGCCTAACGACCTTTGCTGAGTGCCTCACGTGGCACTCGGCAAAGCCACGCATGGCATTTGCCGTGTGCCCCACGTGGCACTCGGCAAAGCCACGGAAGCGCGCATGTGGCACTGTGGCTTTGCCGAGTGCCACATAAATAGCACTCGGCAAAGCCGTAGTGCTTTGCCGAGTGCTACACTCGGCAAACTTTTTTTAAAAAAAAAATTATTCAATGCACATTTCATTCCAAAATTCACATTCAATCACAAAATTCATCATAAATTCACATTTAATCACAAAATTCATCACAAATAACAGATGGAGGATCATCAATAAAAGAGCAAAAACATGAATTCAGGGGAAAAGACAGCAAAAATACTAAAGGAAATGATAAAGCCCTATGCATTCCAAAAATTCTTTGGTAATAATGGAACTCCACTGGTGCCAGAGAATTATTATTGCATCAAGGATGTCAATTTCTCAGTCCATCAGTTCTCTCAAAGACCATAATAGCTAAGAATAAGAATAAAGGTAGAATTAGATCAAACTTCAGAGTGCTTTGAGTTAGGCATGCTAACCTGGCCACGCTGTACGTCACCACGTTTAAGACCACGAAGAAGAAGGCCAACATTGTCGCCAGCCTACAAAAATGTTGCAAGTATGAGACTCCACACCAATAAAATCCTATAGATGATAAGTATGTGTCAAACCTAAGATCTCAACGTCATCACCAGTTTTAATAACACCTTGTTCAGCACGCCCTGTCACAACAGTGCCAGGACCCTGTAGTTTGAAATCAATTGGCCCAGTTGACCAGGGTTATCATTACTATTTACTTTCCATTGACAGCATTCTCGTATACTAAAAATCATAACTGTACAAGAAACATTGGCATAATAGAAACAAAGTACAAGAAATATTTACAGAGAAAGGTTCAATAGATTGAATTGGATAAATACCATTTTAAAATCTCTGATAGTGTTTGCTTGAGTTAAACAGGATTTGCCCAAGTTCAATACATCTGCTTTAATTCTCATATAATATTGATGTTTAGTTTCTAGGGTTCTAAGCTCTCATTCATCCATAAACTTGACTTATTTAATATAAAGTATAAACAGATGCTAACAAGTACATCAACTAAAACTCAATCTTTGTTACAATACCACACAAACGTTTTCTTTCCATGGATCAAGTTATGTTCACTCATTGTACTTGGCACAGAAGAGAGCTAATTCAAGATTAATTGAAATCAATTACAATTATAGTGAAGATGCAAAAGCAACAGTTATATACCCTTGCATAACATAAAACATAATCACCTGGATGATTGGCTATACATCTATGCAAGCTTTGCAGCCTGTAGCTTGACATACATGGCATTTGAATCGTGCAAGATCTGAACAGATCACAATGTAATGTACAAAATAATTAATGAGCATAATCTTCACTGTCAAATATTATGCTCTCTCCACCATGCACATAATAATATTTTTTCTGCAAATAATGAGAGAACAAACTAGCTAGGATATGCTTAGATCGAACCGCAGGGGGCTGACAGGGGCCGGGGGCGGTGGGGCCGGCGGCCGGTGGCCGGCGGGGGGCGGGGGCTGGGGCTGGGGCCGGTGAGGGCCAGCGGCGGGCACGGCGAGGCGCGGTGGTGGGTGGCACAGGGCACGCGGGCCCGGTGGCGGAGGGGTCGGTGGCCGGAGCGAGGGGGGGCGACGGCGGGGGATGGAGGGGGCGGCTAGGCGAGGCTCGCCGACGGCCAGCGAGACGCGGGTAGGCAGCCAGAGGCGGCGGGACTTGGCCGGCGGTAGGAGGCGGGGGGCGCAGGGACGGCCGGCGGCGGGGGTGCAGGATGGTGGCGGGGTGTGGGGGAGCAGTGGGGCAGCGGGGTGTGGGGGAGCAGGCTGCGACGGGGTGCGAGGGAGCAGGGGGGCACAGCGGGGAGCGAGGGAGCAGATCTGGGCGCATGTCTGGGCCATTTTTTAGACCTAATCCAATGTTCGCCGAGTGCCAAATTGGGAGGCACTCGGCGAACACTATTTTTTAAAAAAAAAAATTGTCGAGTGCCACTAGTGAGGCACTCGGCGAATTTTTTTTTTAATTTTTTTTGCCGAGTGCCAATAGTGAGGCACTCGGCAAATGTTATTTTTTTAAAAAAAACTTTTTGTGTCAAGTGCCAATAGCTCTGGCACTCGGCAAAAATGATTTATTTGCTCTTTGCCGAGTGCGAGGGATAATTGCACTCAGCAAAGATTTTTAAAATTTGTTTAAAAAAACTAAAATAGAATAAAGACAGTAAAAAATCCCATAATTTGGCATTATATAATATACACTAATATTGCATCCTCGAAAATTTCTAAGTTCAAATAAACAAATATAAGACACTTGTAGTTTAAATTTGGGATCTTTTACTTAAAATCCTATAAACAACTTTAATTAACCAAAAATAGCAAACTAACTCTAAAAAATGCCAATTTTTGACATGGTATAAGATAAATTGAGTTTTATTAGTACAAAAAGTTTTAAGTTCAGGCAAATATTTGAATATCGATTTGCTTCTAAACCTAACTCATTTCATCCCTAAACTCCTAAACCTTCTCGAAGATTGTCCAATTTCTAAAGGTCATATATGAAAACTTTGTAGAAACATTATGAATTTTTTACCATAGTACATATATATGATATAATGACACCATGTCAAGTATCATATTTTTTAGGCAACAATTAAATTTTCTATAATTAAAAAACCATTAAGCTCCATATTGCCGGTTGAGTGTCGTAAATTAGATTTTAAATATTTAGTTATATTTAGTTGTAAAAGATTACAAATGTAATCATGAACATAAATATGATTTTTCTACAATTTTTGAGTCAATATTTCATGTACATGCATTTGAAATTTGACCCACTTCGAAGTAAATCCTAAAAACATGATTAATAAAAATTTATTAAAAATAGAAAACCCACTCAGAAAAATATGAAACTTTTCCATGGATTAACATAGGTTGCATTATGACTGTAAAAAAAATTCAGGTTCAAAACATTTTTAAAATATGATATAGGCTTAAATTGTGATCTCACATGAAATAATGAGATTTTCATCTTTGCCGAGTGTTTTATTAAATAACACTCGACAAATACTAGGATTTGCCGAGTGTCCGTTAGTGGCATTGGCAAACCCTACTTTCCCCCTCTGCTGTTACAACGGCGTCAGCAAACCGGGTGCAACGGGTTTTTTCCACAGGTTTGCTGAGTGCCATTGATAATGCACTCGACAAATAATTTTATTCGCCGAGTATAATATGTTTGCCGAGTGTATTTCATTGTACACTCGGTAGCCAAGGGTTTGCCGAGTGCCTGAAGGAATGCACTCGGTAAACCTTAGTGCACTCGGCAAATGTGCTCTTTCCCGTAGTGCTAGGGATTACTTAGTTTGACAAGCGTGCATCCACACACGCACCACAAGGACTGATTACTGATGGAAAAAACCGTGGTTTATTTAACTGAAGGGTATATCTCCCGAGTGGAAAAACCGTCTCTACTTGCGTGTTGTAGGTGATGTTAGATTTTTTTGTTTTTACATGAAAAACAATATTTTGAGACTAATTGAAATTTATTTTTTTACATATGCTTCGTTCCTTAAAAGATGATCGTGTGTCAAAATATATTTTCATAGGTGAGTTTCTTAAGAAACCGTTCATAAAAACGCATTTCTATAGATGAGTCTTTGAACGAATCATGACTTATAAAAATCTATTTTTATAGGTGGTATTTTAAGATACTGTTCATAAAATCTATTTTATATCGAATGTTTATAGTTTGTCGAGTATTTTTTTAAAAATACTTTATAAATTTTTTTTTCAAGTGTACCAAATAATGCATTCAAATTTTTGACATTCGAAAGAATTTTAGGTTTTTCTGCAGTGAAATGCAGCTGGTCAAATCATGTATAAAACGATTTTTATAGTACTGACTAGTGAAAGTGCCATTTTATTTTGTTAATATAAAATAGATACGCGCGCATGCACACTCACGTCCTAGTACCATACCGTCACATGCACACACTTGTGAGTACACCGTACCCCTTTTTGACACATAACATGCGACGAATGTCAATAATAAATTTAGACTTACTATTAAATTTGATAAACGCACAATTACATTTTAAAATTTATAGATATCAGTATTTGAACTCTGATACACTATGAAAATCTAATGATTCGTAGAGTGCGTCACACACACACTCGACAAATCCAATTTTCCACTCTTGACAAATTAGCTGTTCGCCGAGGGCACAATTGTAGTTCAAATTTGACGTGTTTTAATTTAAATCATAAAAATACAATTAATAAATTAAAAACAGCTAACTGACCTATAAAAAACCATTTTCATGGGATAACATATTATGTATTTTGATTGTAGAAAAATTTTAAAATTCAAACAAAGATTTAACAGTCGAGTCGTTTTTAAACCCAATCCATTCCTTTTAAAATCATAATTCGTTCTCGGAGAATGTCTGATTTTCTTAATATCCTACATGATAATTTTTTCAAAATATTTTTAAAATTTTATCATAGCATTTACATATCATATCATAATACCATGACATGTCTCGTATTTTAAAAATTCATTTCATTTTTGTAGAATTAAAAAATTATTAAGCTCCACGTCGCCGATCGAGTGTCGTAACCTAGATTTTTCAAACATTATTTCAATTTAGTGGGTAAAGCCTACAAATAGACCCAAAAATATAAATATGATTTTATTGAAAGAAATTACTTTATTATTTTATGCACATGCATTTCAAATTTGACCTATTTCAATTTATGTGGTAGAAACACACTTACTGAATTAAAAATAATAAATTGACCTAAAAATACCAAATTTATATATGAGATAAACTATATTGCATTTTGATTATATGAAAAGTTTCAAGTTCAAACAAAAATTTAACCATTAATTTGGTTTCAAACTCAACCCATTCCTTCTCCAAACCGTAATTACTTCTAAGAGAATCTTCGATTTCTTAACATCCTACGTGACAACTTTCTCGAAAAGTTTTTAAATTTTTATCATAGTACTATATATGTATAAAATCATAATTCCGTGATAGGTATCATGTTTTGAAAACTTCATTTGAATTTTTAGAATTAAAAAACTATTGAGATCCACGTTGCTGATCAAGTATCGCAATATAGATTTTTCAAAAAAAAATCAATTTAGAAGATAAGGCCTAAAAATAGTCTTAAAACATGAATATGATTTTTTATAAATTTTAGTTCATTATTTCATGCACTTTTAGTTCAAATTTCACCAATTTAAATTTAAATTCTAGAAAAATACTTAGTGAATTAAAAATAGCGAATGACCTAGAATAATATAAAAAAATTTACATGGAATAATATATATTGTATTTTGAGTGTAGAAAAAGTTTCAAGCTCAAACAATGTTGCAAATATCACATAGGCTCATAACTTTTTTATACAAAATAATGGCTCTTTTAGTTTGCCGAGTATTTTTTGAAATAACACTTGGAAAACCCAGAAACTTTTTTTGCCCACCAAAACCCGCTATCGTGACTTCCGTTAGTATCATTTTTTGCCGATTGTATTTTTTCAGGGAACTCAGCCAACAATTATTTTATAAGTGTTTATAATTTGCCTAGTATTTACTCATCAAATTCATCATTGTCAAGTGTACGAAATAATATACTCGACAAAATTTTTGACACTCGTTAGAGATGCAGTTTCCTGTAGTGAATTTTGGTACCAAAATTATTTTATATCATTAATTCATTGTGATCCAGTGACCTAGATTTGAATAGAGCAACCTATTACCCCTCCTGAAAGTAATAGGTCAGACGCTCTTCCATTTTACGCGCGTACAAGCATGCCGCTAACTTACATTCTAGATTAATGTGTCCTTCCAATTTAGGTGCTTGTATGCATGCATCTAACATGATTAACGTGCTTGGCAGCTGTTGATAGCAAAAAAATGGTATTGATGCTGGTCAAAATTGTCAAATTATCAAAATTGGTACTTTTAACTAAAAATATGTTGTCCATAGCACAGGCCGGTCTGACTGGCCATAGTAGGCCGGTTTGACTGCCATGTAGGTCCGGTCCAACTGGCCATATGTTTTTGGTCTGACCAGCCCAACTTGAGTCCGAGCCAAATTTTATAGTTTCGAAATAATTTGATCTCTAATTAATTTTTAACGATTCAAACTCGTCTCATAATCAAATTAGAGTAGGAGTCAAGCCTAAGGACGACAAGACCACCCCTTATAAATATAGGGGCAAGGCCAATTCAAAGGACCATCTCCAAGATCACCCAAACCCTAATTTCCTTTGAATCATTCTTTTCAATCTACTACCTTTCCTTCCCTAGGATTAACCATAATGTCCATCTTTGTTGGTTTGCACTGAAAACCATTCGTCCATCGCGTCGTAATCGCGGTAATCCTTGTTGATTCACTTGTGAATCATATGTTTAATCCCCGTAACAAATTTTTATCATTTTTATCGGTTTCTATCGGTTACCCTTGGTAATTCGGTCTCTAGACCAAATTGCTATTAATGTTTTGTGTTTTGTAGGAGCCAAAGTGTTGATCTTCATCGCCAAAAACTTTTGCATCCATCTACTACCGATGAGGCGATTTCCAGAGGCTGGGAGATAGATCTACCGTGCCTATCGGTTTGATCGGCGGCACCCCCTGGTCTGACCGGACCATGCCAGCACACCCTAGTCTGACCGGCGGCCCAAGGCCAGTCCGACAGCTCATGTTCAGTCGGGTCCGATCGCCTCCACCCCTGCACCGATGTTCTGACCGCCAGTGTACGCCCAGTCTGACCGGCCTACTTTGGGCGGTCTGACCACCCTTTGCTGCTTCAGTCCAATCGCCCCGTTTGGCCGATTTGATCGCTTCTTACACACTTCGGTTAGTTGAATTATATTCTTACAGCACTATTTGATTTCCTGGTGACTCCACCCATATCCCCTTGTCACGGTCAAGAGTCGTCAAAACGCGATGTCAGTGTCGTGTGACGTTTAGTGGGCCACCCCTAGGTGTCTACGTGCTTTTAGATTGCCAAACTGACGTCTGTATTGATTGGCGCTTTATCGACAACTTGTGTCAACACACTTTTTGGTGACTCCGCTGGAGACACGCATGCCAAGTACGACTACGTTGGCAACAGGTACATCCACTACAACTACATATACGATACCTTCTGTGCCAACGAACATGGCAAGGAGTGCGGAGATCGACGATGACAACATCATTCTCCTTACCCTCGATGACATATTTGAGGAGGACTGGGCCTAGATCAAGACCAAGTCGAAGGAGCTACACGCTCTCATGCTTGGGCGCTACACCAAGACCCACGTGGGCTTCGTCAAGCGCAACCCCGACCTCTCCGACATCTCCATGAACAAGGTAATATCACCTCCTCCGCTATCCACCCTAGACGTTGAACAAAAATAGCATCAACTATAGATCAAGCGGTTAGCGCTACATTTGCGAATCGTCTAGGGCCCAAGATGGAAGGGATGTTTAAGAGATTCGGCTTTTCTGAGGCCGCTTCTCTGACTGTGATTGCTAGCGTTCCCCCTGTTCACCACATACACAGTAGAACCGATGGGAGTATGTGAAAGGGTATCGCGTCTACAACCTCACCACCTACGGCCGATACCTCACCCTTTTTGTTGATCAGATCGGCCTTTAGGCCGGTCAGACCGGCATGTTCTAGCTCACAGCACAGAGCTTGCTCGCTAGCCCACCATAATTGCCAACAATGGTCGGTCAGACCGGCTACCAGACTAGTTTGAAAGGCCAATATACTCTCAGTCAGACCGGCTTGATGGTCGGTCAGACCGGCTTGATGGTCGGTCAGACCGGCCCCGTAGTATTTTTTGTGTCGCCTCCACCAGCGCCTACACCACCATTGCCCGTGTTGCTTGCACCTCCAGCTCCCGCATACCCGCATAGGCCTGAACATATCCCCTACCATGAGCTAGTGCGAAAGGAGGACAACCAAGGAGATGTACATTGCCGACACGCCGGGATACCACCACGTGTTGTGCCCCCGCACGAAAGGCATGCACAAGATAGAGGCAGTTATGACATCGATGAGGATATCTGCATGCTTTTTAGGGAGTGCATGAGTTTCACACCGCATGATCGAACTAGGGTTTACCACAAGCCGTACCCGTATTATTTCGACACAATCCCATATCCTCGCGGTTTTAGTGTTCCCGAGTTCACCAAATTTGACGGCGAGGGTAATAAAAACCACTTGGGACCATATAGGTCAGTTTCTAGCATAGTGTGGTGAGGCTAGCGGGATGGATACCTTCAAGCTTAGATTGTTCTCTCTATCTCTGTCCGACACTTCTTTTACCTAGTTTTCGGCACTGCCACCGAACTCCATTTAGACTTGGGCCCAGTTAGAGCAGAAGTTCCACAATTACTTTTATACTGGGGAAACTGAACTTAGGCTCTTACACTTGACATCGGTTAGGCAAAAATTTGATGAGAGTGTCTCCGAGTACATTAGGCGCTTTAGAGACACTAGAAACCGGCGTTTTAGCTTGAACATTTCTAAAAGAGACTTGGCCGACTTAGATTTCAATGGCTTACATTTTGAGCTTAAGGAGAAGCTAGATGGCCAGGATTTCCTATAGGTTAGTCAAGTCTTGTAGAAGGCTCTGGTCGAGGAAGGCCGAGCCAAAAACAATAAATTCACAAAGACATTTAATAAGCCTAAAGCCGAGGTGCACATCATGGAACATTCCGATGAGGAGCAGTCAGAGGATGACGTTGACTCGGTTGACATGTACACTACATAGTGGACTTGGTCTAGCAATACCATTTACTTGCTCTGAGTTACAGCCGTCTCCCACTAAGAGTCGGCCCAGCGAGGTCAAGTACTCTTTCGATGTGACCAAATGCGATAAAATATTTGATTTTCTGTTGAAGAATCAACTCCTTAGGTTGCCAAAGGGTCACGTCATTCCTACTGCTGACGATCTGAAGAAATGCGCATACTGTAAGTGGCATGATTCTCACTCCCATTGTACTAATGATTCCAATGTTTTTCGTCGATGGGTTCAATCATCCATAGAGCAAGGGCGATTGAAGATAGATGCTAGCCCTAAAATGAAGATAGGTGCTGATTTGGCCCGAGCAGGCCGAGTCATCTAAGGGGAAGGTGGTCGTAATTGGGGAACCCTGCACCCACACACTCGTGCCGAAGAATCCTGAGGTGGGAGTATGGAAGGTGAACACTGAGAAACCATGTTGAATAATATGTTTTTGATATTCCAGATGTGATGAGTGATTGTCAACGGAAGTCAAAAGAAGGGAGAAATGAAGACCTGCCGAGTCTGAGGCGCATGTGACTCAGGTACACGGGCAGTGAGCGATGGCCGGGCAGAGGAACCGCGGAGTCGGGCTGGCCCAATCCGGGTACCTGCCTAGGAGCGACAGATGATCCACTGGTCTGTTGACTGGGTTTGACTCAGGTACACGGGCGGCGAGCGATTACCGGGCTGAGGAAGCTGCGGGGTCGGGTCGGCCCAATCCGGGTACCCGGTGTGAAGACGGTGGACGCTTTGTCAGTTTCGGCGTAAAACTGACAATCTATGTTTAATTCGTTTTTAGGATATTAATATTTAGTTTTTAAGTTTAGAATATTTTTATTTGAGTCAGGTGATTTTTCTAAGAATATTTTAGTAATTTTCGGAATTTATTTTAGAGTCAGCTTAATTTTACCCGAGGGTAAATTAGTCTTTTCATGTATTAGAATTTGCCTATAAATAGGCCCCTATCCCCTTGGAGATAGATGACTATTTTCAATAGATCAATCTACAGTTCATTTTCAGTTTACCACCGAAAGTTTTCATCTACAAAAATTTCCTCCGGTACTGCTATTTCTCAACAGTGGTTGTGTTTCTTCCCCACGGTTCCGGATCTGTTTTTTTTTGTCGGCAGTAGCACATTTGCACACGGCTGAGTGGCATTCTCCGTCGGCGTCAGGAACCAGGATGGCAGCACGTGGGGCCCACAGCCGGCTGGGTTTTCTTCTTCAGTCGCGGGCGAACGGCATGCAAAGGCTAGCAAATTTGCTTGCGGGCACAACATCCAAGGAGTAGGAGCACAGGCTAGCTACGCTAGCATTGTTTAATGCATGTAGCACAGGCTAGTTGCTTTTATTTATTGCCGCACATCCTCATTTGCACACGGTTATCAAGACAAGAAGCAGCAGCACTTGTTGATCTAGCAGATCGATACGAAGGACGCATCAGCTTCCCACGGCGATGAAGAAGGAACTGCGATTCACGGCGACATCTACGTGAGCATGTATGTTAGTTTCTAATCACCTATTTTTTAGTAGATCATTTTTAGAGATAATCATCTATTAATTAATTAGCGAAAACTTGTTTAAAATTTTGTGGTAATTTAATCTGCCTAAATATTTTAGTACTCGAATATTTTTATTTCAATATTCTTTAATCAGTTCATATAAACAGAAAAATATTACTAGTCGCAATAATATTTTTTATTCTAGATTTACGTGCAATATTTTAGGTTTATTACTGAATTAATTTTTAATGATCCATGGTTTATTCATTTGATTAGTATTTTATTTCTAGACTGAAATATAAATATTTTGTGCTTTATCTAGGTGTTTTATTTTTAATATCTTTTCAATTAAGACACCAGTCATTTTTTAGTCTAGACAACTTTAATTCCAGTAATTTGTTGTGCTAATATTATTTGTGTGGTTAAGTTTGGTTGGGGGTTGGAATTAGATTATAGTTTAGCAAGAAATTTTTAGGCGCCCATTCACCCCCCCTTTGGTCGCTACTTTCGATCCTACAAGTGGTATCAGAGCAAGGTTAGGTTTTTCTAATATCTTAACTGATTCTAAACCTAGGTAGTGACCATAACGTCTTCTGGTCAAATCCCATCCCTAGAAGCTTTTGGCTACACTTATTGGAAGACTTGCATGCGAGCATATCTTATGAGCCAGAGCTCAGACATATGGGAGATTTGTGTTCATCCTAATTTCACCATAACGACTATTGTTGCGGATACTGCTGAAAATATAATTACCCAGCATCAAAATAATAGTAAGGCGGTGAATATTTTATTTTCTGGTCTAGGTCCCAGTGAGTTTGAGCGTGTTAGCCATCTCACCACTGCTCGAGAGATCTGGGCTACCCTCCAGGCACACCATGAGGGGACAGCCCAGGTTAAGGCTAGGCTCTACCAGACCTACCAAGGTGAGTATGAAAATTTCTCACAGAAGATGGGTCAGACTGTCGAGGCTTTGTTTGGTCATTTTCAATCGATCATTAACAAGCTTCGCGTTAACAAGGCCGAGCGTGATCAGCTGGTCTCGGATCATGAGCAGGCACTTAAAGTACTCCATACCTTGGACCCTAAGATCTGGGAGATCAAGGTCTCTTCTACTGTTGAGAGCGCGTCTTATGATACCTTGACCGTCGCAGAGCTTTTTAGTAAGCTCAAGGCCTCAGAGGTCGATATTCAGTTGAGATCAAATCTCACTGATTCTGGCTCAAAGAGTCTGGCGCTCGCGACACCGTCGGCTGATCCTAATGCCATGAGTTGTACTGCCTTTTCCTTTATGTCTATCTCCGAGGAACAACTTGATACTCTAGGAGATGATGATTTGTGCCTGTTTAACAACCGGGTGCGATGTGTCTATGATAAGCGAATGTTTAAGAAACACGGCACAAAATCCGGATGCTTTGAGTGTGGTGACCCAGGTCATTTTATTGCCGACTGTCCCAAGCAGAAGAATTGCAAGAAGGGAACCAACGACAACTCCTACAACTCCGGCAAATACGACAACTCCACGAAGGGCAAGCCCAAGACGAGATTCTTTCGAAAGGCTCTGAAGGATTACAGGCGTGAGAACAAGAAGCGAGACAAGACCTTCTTCGCCGAGATGGAGAAAAGATACTCCAAGAGATCCTCGTCTTCCTCCTCGTCTTCAAGTTCAAGTGATGAAGAGATCATGATCAGGAAGGGGAAGGACAGGGACAATCCGGCGGGCCTCTGTTTCATGGGCTTCGGGGACAAGCCGAAGAGTCGCTCACGTCACAGCCGAAGACCCCACAAGAGCTTCTGCTCAATGGCTCTTGGGGAGAAGAAAGAGAAGGACTCCTCCGACGACTCTGACGACGAAGACGATGAGAAGGCATCTTCCTATGAACAAGAAGTTGTTAATTTACTAGAACAGAACAATCAGGAGTTGAAGTATAGGGAGAAACTGCTTAGAGGGGCTAAGAAGAGGATAGATGAGCTTGAGAGTGAGCTTGCCACAGCAAATGGCAAGATTGAGAGTCTGTCTTCTTCCCCTTACTTGGGTGATAGTGGTGAGTGCCCTAACTGTGAGGTGCTGTTGTGTGACCTGACGACTCTTAAGTCCAGGTACACAGAGAGAGTAGATGAGAGAGACGTGTTGGCCACTGAGCTTGAGAGCGCTCAGCAGGAGCTAAAAGATGCTCATGTCACTGTCGTCGCACCTTGTGTAGACTGCCCATCCCATTTAGCTAGTATAGCCGAGCTGAGAGCCAAGAGTGATGAGCAGTTGTGCGAGTTAGCTGGAGTGAGAGCTGAGTTGGAGAAGACTAAGCTAGAGCTTGAGACCTTGTCAGCTCCATCCACAGTTTGTGAGAACTGCCTATCCATTAGAATGGAGTTGATTAAGCTAAAAGTTGAGAAGTCTATCGAAGTTGATAAAGAGTGTGAGATCTGCTTGTCTCAGGTGGAGGTGTTAGCTTCTTTGAGAGAGGAGCTAGCTGATGTTCAGAACGAGAACTTTTACCTCCGTTCATTCCTAAGTTGGATCAGTGCTAAAGAGCCACAACTCGGCATGATGATCCAGCAATTCAAGAGACAGGATGGGTTTGGGGTAGGTTACACCTATACCAAGACTGATTTTGAGAGCGCCATTAGCCGAGCAGTGGAGTGGAGCAAGATGACTCTCGAACAGAGATATCCCAAGACTCACTCTGCTGAGTCCTTTAAGGATAGTCAGCCCAAGGATGGAGTGTTCCAAGAACAACCTAAAGCTCCACCTAAAAAGCAAATCTGGGTCCTAAAGCCTATAACTCTCCACACTTCTCTTGATTCTTTACCTGGACCCTCTCACACCAAAGATGATACACCAAACACCACCAAGCCTAACAATCCCAAGCCTCGACCACATACCAAGAAGCCTACCTATCACTGTGAGTTTTGTCAGAGAGACGAGCATCTTGAAGAGTTTTGCTTCAGGAGGAAGCGGGTTGAGCGAGCAGAGAGCTCAAAGTGGGTAGGAGCAGTTCTACCAGTAGAGTGGTAGACAGAGAGTTCCTCGACGTAGAGAGAGGCTAGAGGCCAGGCCACGTCGTGTAGGTGGTGGTAGAGGAGACGGTTTTTATGATCATGCTCCGGAGGGTGGTTTTCATTCCGGCAGAGTTCCAGATCGTTATGGATACGACTTTGGACCTCGTGACCGTGATTTTAGGCAGAACAGAGGACCGCGCTTTGAGCCACGTTTTGGTCTAGACTCATATGATTCCTTCTGCTTTCCTACATTTGAGCAGATGGCTCGACACTGGTTTAACACCTTTGCCAAACCTGGTGTTGGACCGTTTGTTCCCACTCATGATTATTGATCTTATTTGGGAGTTGTGTATCCTTTTGGGGATATTTTGAGTCAGCTTTTCATTGGTATCAGTTTTCATTCTTCTTTATTTTTGTTGAGTCTTTTTGTGTGCGTTCATATCATGCATAATCATCAATCCCATTTTGAGCTTGCTTCTGCTATATGATTAATCTGCTTTACTTTCTCTAGCTAGTATATGCTTTTGATTACTTGTCGATGACCATGTTCTGTTTCAGTTCACATGATATATCTGATATTTGTCATATGCATGCCTTTTGTGCTTTAAAATTGAAAAATGATCACCATTGCTTCTGGTAACTAGCATGTGTAGGCTGAATGCTTTCGCTATCTTTTACATGCCTTGTAGCTAGATCTTTACTTAGATGCAGATATGCAACTTGGACATCTATATGCTTTAAATATGAAAAATGTGCTATAAAAATGATAAAAACTCTAGAAAAATGAAAAATTTATGCATTTTTATGATTATTAGAAAAGATCCAGGTGGGTTTGCTTTGTCGCATTGCATTGTTCTGGACTGCTTACCATAGCACTTTGGTATGAACTAGGACGGTGTAATGCATGCCAAGACCAATGTCTTAAGCTTCTGATGGTCCAGTTCTGGCCTAGGCTTGACTTGGTCGGTTAGCATAAGGTTTGACATGCAAATAACCCCTGGCAGAAATGAAAGGAAAAATAATCAGTCTGAAAAATTAAAAAAGATGACAAGTTTGCTGAAGCATTTTTGTTTTGGACAATGCTTATCTTGGTAGATATCAGTTAGCTTTTGCATCTCATGTTTTACCTTGCTTGTCAACTAGAAAATGTGGTGATGCTTTTGTTTGCAAAAATCGAAAAAATGTGTGCTAATGACTTTCTTAAGATATCATCTATTGCACTTATCATGTCATGTATCTTAGATAGTATATCTTTCGCTATACCTGTTAGTTGTTGTAATAGCAGTCAATCATATCTAAGAAGCATGCTTTTCACACTCCACCAACACCCCATCTGCATTCATGGCATATTTTGAGGGGGAGCTACATTTCAGGGGGAGTTTGTGTCTATGTATCTTTAAAGTGCATTTAGTCTCACTTGATGAGTCCAATTGTCAACAAGGGGGAGAAATTTTCGATATAATTTTAGCTTTCTCTGGGATTTATTTCAGGGGGAGTTCCTTGTTGGTAATTCTGAGATTTGATTTGCACATGTTTTTGAGGCTTTATTTTTGGTTAACCATAATGACCATTTTCTTGCTTCTGTTTGGCTTTTGGTCATTAGGGTTAAACTTTTATTTTCCTTCTTCTATTTTCTTTTGTTTTTGTTTTTTTGTTTCCACATGTTTTGCAGGTTCTAAAGATGAGCTGAAGAGGGTGTTGACAATGCACTCATCAAGGGGGAGATTGAGAAACCATGTTGAAGAATATGGTTTTGATATTCCAGATGTGATGAGTGATTGTCAACGGAAGTCAAAAGAAGGGAGAAATGAAGACCTGTCGAGTCTGAGGCGCATGTGACTCAGGTACACGGGCAGTGAGCGACGGCCGGGTAGAGGAACCGCAGAGTCGGGCTGGCCTAATCCGGGTACATGGCTAGGAGCAACAGATGATCCACTAGTCTGTTGACTGGGTTTGACATAGGTACACGGGTGGCGAGCGATTGCCGGGCTGAGGAAGCTGCGGGGTCAGGTCGGCCCAATCCGGGTACCTGGTGCGAAGACGGTGGACGCTTTGTCAGTTTCGGCGTAAAACTGACAATCTATGTTTAATTCATTTTTAGGATATTAATATTTAGTTTTTAAGTTTAGAATATTTTTATTTGAGTCAGGTGATTTTTTTAAGAATATGTTAGTAATTTTTGGAATTTATTTTAGAGTCAGTTTAATTTTACCCGAGGGTAAATTAGTCTTTTCATGTATTAGGATTTGCCTATAAATAGGCCCCTATCTCCTTGGGGATAGATGACTGTTTTCAATAGATCAATCTACAGTTCATTTTCAGTTTACCACCGAAAGTTTTCATCTACAAAAATTTCCTCCGTGGTTGCGTTTCTTCCCCACAGTTCCGGATCTGTTTTTTTGTCGGCAGTAGCACATTTGCGCACGGCTGAGTGGCATTCTCCGTCGGCGTCAGGAACCAGGATGGCAGCACGCGGGGCCCACAGCCGGCTGGGTTTTCTTCTTCAGTCGCGGGCGAACGGCATGCAAAGGCTAGCAAATTTGCTTGCGGGCACAACATCCAAGGAGTAGGAGCACAGGTTAGCTACGCTAGCATTGTTTAATGCATGTAGCACAGGCTAGTTGCTTTTATTTATTGCCGCACATCCTCATTTGCACACGGTTATCAAGACAAGAAGCAGCATCACTTGTTGATCTAGCAGATCGATACGAAGGACGCAGCAGCTTCCCACGGCGATGAAGAAGGAACTGCGATTCACGGCGACGTCTACGTGAGCATGCATGTTAGTTTCTAATTACCTATTTTTAGTAGATCATTTTTAGAGATAATCATCTATTAATTAATTAGCGAAAACTTGTTTAAAATTTTGTGGTAATTTAATCTGCCTAAATATTTTAGTACTCGAATATTTTTATTTCAATATTCTTTAATCAGTTCATATAAACAGAAAAATATTACTAATCGCAATAATATTTTTTATTCTAGATTTACGTGCAATATTTTAGGTTTATTACTGAATTAATTTTTAATGATCCATGGTTTATTCATTTGATTAGTATTTTATTTCTAGACTGAAATATAAATATTTTGTGCTTTATCTAGGTGTTTTATTTTTAATATCTTTTCAATTAAGACACCGGTCATTTTTTAGTGTAGACAACTTTAATTCCAGTAATTTGTTGTGCTAATATTATTTGTGTGGTTAAGTTTGGTTGGGGGTTGGAATTAGATTATAGTTTAGCAAGAAATTTTGAGGTGCCCATTCACCCCCCCTTTGGTCGCTACTTTCGGTCCTACAAACACCAATGCGACATCTTCGGTCCGGGCTGCTGAAGGTGACGTACGATATGATGCTCCAGAAGCACAAAAAGAGGACTGAGAAGGTGAGCACTCAGCTAGGGCCTCCAGCCAGGCCGAACCCTCCGTGAAGGAATGAGTATGGCCCACGGTGGGCAAGACCACTAGAGCCACCAATGCCTCCACCTCCATATCAGTTCTCGATGGCACAGTGGGCCCCATGTTACTTTCCACCCGCTGATTACCCATTCCCTTACTTCATCACGAGTGCTCCTTCCATGCCACTCAAGATCCATAACATGTAGGGGCAGATGAGCGCAGCGGGGGTGACGTCTTCAGTCGATTGTTCGTCGCACCGTAGGGACGGCCAGAGAAGAGTTCTGAGGCCAACGTCGTCAAGGTGGGTTCCTAGGATGTCCCAATCCCCGAGAGGACCCTATCGGAGCAAAACAGAGGCGAACCATAGAAGGTGTCCGAGGAGAATCCTGTCGGTCTGACCATTGCCTTAGGGCCAGTCTGACCGCTCTCACCACTACGGTCTGACCAGCCTAGTATGGCTGGTCCGACCGCCAGTTTTCAGCCACCCGGCACTAGCCAGTCAGACCAGCCCACCATGGCCGGTCCAACCAACAGGACCTAGTTCAACTGGCCCAATAAGGCTGGTCCGACCGATAGAGTACATGAAGACACCCACACCAAGCGCAAAATCACTAAGGCCGATCCGGCAAAATCCCGTTTGGCCAAAAATGCTAGAAGCAAGTTTGTGGCCCCCTAGTACAAGGCCACAACCTTCGTGGGCACCTCTGGGCATGTCTAAGTCCCAAAAGAGCCGCCTTCAGTGTCTTCGGGCCTAGGAGATGAGAGAGAAGAAAGTCGAGGATGAGCGGGACATGGTTTTTGAGGAGATTTTCCCCAACCAACACTGAAGCAAGTTTGGAAGCCTAAGCTGGTTGTGATTGACAACCGGCTCTCACTCCAAGTGATGACGAGGAAGACTTGCTAGATGATGAATTTCATCATGCTTCTTACCGAGTTCTCACTACTAGAGGATGAGGCCGAGGTCACTCAATTAAGCCTCAACCCGCGTGAGGCTGTTTTTGAGAAGCCCGAGGATACGAATTGTCACATGAAGCGCCTCTACATCAGAGGACACATTGATGGGAAGATGATCTCGAGGATGCTCATAGACAGAGGTTCCACCATCAATTTTATATCGTACTCTCTTTTGAAGAAGCTCAGAAAGGATGAGGAGGACTTGATGAATACCAACCTGACACTTAATGGCTTCAACGACAAGAGCTCGGAGGTGAAGGGCATCCTATCTATGGAGCTGACGGTAGGCCACAAGACACTACCCACGACCTTCTTCGTCGTAGATGTGCAAGGCAATTATAGTGTGTTAATTGGGCGTGATTGGATTCACGCAAATTGCTACATTCCTTCTACCTTGTACCAGTGTCTGATTTAGTGGGATGGAGATGAGGTGGAGATCGTTCTAGCTGACACTTCAGCCCAGGTTGCTTTGGCCGATGTTTCCATTGACGCCATCCATGATAAGGTAGAATGCTGGCGCTACATATCAACATGCAATGAACTTGATCTTTCATGACTTGCTAGGTGTTATGCTAGAGGTCTACATAGATGATGTTGTGGTCAAATCGGATGCTATGGATAACCATTTAGCCAATTTGAGAATTGCTTTTGAAAGAATGCGTCAGTATGGCTTATAAATGAACCCACTCAAGTATGCTTTTGGTGTGTCGACGGGCAAGTTCTTAGGATTCATGATTCATGAGAGGGTATTGAGATTGATCCTAATAGGCTTGAGAAGATTAGAGGATGTTTAGCGATGACATGTAAAAAAGACGTACAGAAGTTGCTAGGCAAGGTGAATTATTTGTGTCGCTTCATATCTAACTTGTCTAGTAAAATCGATGCTTTTGTCCCTATACTTTAGCTAAATAATAAAGTTTAATTCACTTGGGGGGCAAGTCCACAACACGCCTTTGACCAAATAAAGGAGTACTTGTCATCATCACCAATAGTGAGAGCGCTAAAATTTAGAATTCCATTCCGGCTATATGTTGCTGCAGAAGATAGCATGATAGGATCTATGCTGACCCAGGAGGTGGAGGGAAAAGAGTACATCATCACATTTCTGAGTAGTCGTCTATTGGACGCCGAAATGAGGTACGTGTATTTAGAGTGCTTATGTTTGTCGCTTTATTATACATGTACCAAACATAGGCACTATCTTCTACCTAGCACATGTATTGTCACTTGTCAAACTAATGTTATAAAGTACATTTACAAAAGACAGTTCTAAGTGGGAGAATCAGAAAGTGGGCTTATGCTTTAATTGAATATGATTTGGCTTATGAACCTCTAAAAGCTATGAAAGGCCAATTTGTCGCTAACTTTATAGTTGATCGCCATGTAATTGTCAATTGGAGTAGTGATATTTCTCTAGTTGAGGTAGTACCATGGAAACTTTACTTTGATGGTTCGGCTTGCAAAATGGCCAAGGTGTTTGAGTGGTACTCATATCACCTAGTGGTATGAGTTTCGAGACCTTGACCAATTTATAATTTCCTTGCACTAATATAATCAAGCTGAATATGAAGCTTTTTTGCTAGGACTTTAACTTTTAAACTCCATGGGTGTTAAACATGTTCATGCATATAGTGATTCTCTATTAGTTGTTCAACAAATAGCTAGAGATGCTCAATGCTTTAATGGTTTATTAAATAGCTATTTGGACAAGTGTCTAGACATAATTGGTACTTTTGATGATTTTAAAATATCTCATGTGTCTAGAGAAGCCAGCTCATTGGCAAATGATTTGGGTCAACAAGCATCTAGTTATCAAATCAAAAGAGGTAAATTCTTCGCACGGGAAAAGCTTATGCTTGATACAATTTTACCATGCGAGTCAGAACCTATCAGTCTGACCGACCTAACATGGCTGGTCTGACTGCAGGCATCCAGTCA
This sequence comes from Zizania palustris, assembly GCA_019279435.1. NCBI lineage: Eukaryota > Viridiplantae > Streptophyta > Magnoliopsida > Poales > Poaceae > Zizania > Zizania palustris. Next base: position 7,552,174 of record JAAALK010000287.1, read on the forward strand.
GTCTGGCTAGCCATGCTAGGTCGGTCTGTCTGCCCCGTGCCAGCCGCCCGACAACGGCCGGTCTCACCGCCACGTGCCAAGATGGCTCAGGGCCCAGGGGCATGTTGAAACTTTTGTTTTGAATGCCAATTCGGGTGGAGATTTGGCGAGTACTTCTAAAAATAACATGGATGATTGGAGGACTCCAATTATTAAATATTTAAGAGATCCTACACAAAGGGTTGATCAGAAAGTTCGGCGGCAAGCATTTAAATTTGTGTTGCTTGGTGATGTGTTGTATCGCTGAACAATTGATGGAGTACTTTTCAAAAGTTTGAATGCCGATCAATCTAGAATTGTTATGGGTGAAGTCCATGAAGAGTTTTGTGAGACTCATCAATTGGCCCAAAAATGAGTTGGATGCTTTAACATCTCAAATTTTCAAAGGTACAAATATAATGAAATGGGAAATAAAATTTTTCATAAAAAGAATTATTTTTAATTATTGAATAAGCTAAAAATGCCAAATAAATAAAAACCTTGAGAAATAATTAAAATCCTAAGTCGAGAAAATTATCTTAGGTTCCTAAAGCCAAGACAAATTTTTGGGAATTTTTTTAAATTTTTAGGACCTTTGCAGATAGCTCATAAATTATAAATGATTTTCATCAATTATTTTTATTGGAAAAGGAATTTTAATTAATTTGGGCCACATCCCCCCTTCCCTCTTCCTAGGCCGGCCCAGCCCATTACTTGCCCGCGCCCTCACTGATAGGTGGAACCCACCTATCAACCTCCTTTCCTTCTCCAACGCGCGTACCTGGGCACCTCAGTCCCACCTGTCGGAGCCGACTGCCACACCCGCACCACACCCGCGCTCACTGTCCAATGGCCCCCATTGTCATCTCCGTCTTCCTCGCGACGCCACCGCACCAAAAACTCCCTGGCTAAAACCCTAGCTATGAAATCCTATCGCCGTCGGCCTCCTTCCTTCGAATTGATCCTGGATTATTGCTTCCCGTGATCCCGTCACCTCTTTCCCCCAATTACCCGACACATTGATGCCTTGATCACCGGATTAGCATGCCTGGAAACCTCGCCGCAATATGGTAATTTTCCCATCGGCATTCCTCCGTTACACCTTCCTTTTACCCACCGGCGAGCCCCTATAAAACCCCCTCAATCCCCTTGCGTTGCCTGTATCTAGAAAAATCACCCCGTGCTGTGTTTCAGAGCCCCGCAATGCCTTTCTGCTCCGCCGCCTCTAGTTCATATCTAGCTGCCGCTCTCCACCACCGACGACCAACTCCCGCCTTGACGTCGACTTCGCTAGGACCACCGTCAGATCCTCTTCACCGGCCACACCTCCGTTGCCGTTGACGATCGCCAGAACACCCTCCCACCGATGACCCGAACTCCATCGCCACCCCCACTCGCCGCTGGCCATGTCCCGTTGACCCTAAGCCCCAATTCTAGTACCAGTGTGCTCGCACCATTATTTTATGTCCATTTTTGCAGTTAGATCGGGACTGTTGGGGGGGAAATATTCCATCTGCAGGGTTATTGCAGTAACTGGACAAAGGTAGGCGATTGAATTAAAGGTTTCCAGCATGTATCTTCGGGGATGCACTGAATCAAGTTCGAAGTATGAAGACGGGCTCTAGTTCGGAGTATATCTTCGAACTTAGACTTTTCCGAGAGCTTCTTTGCCAACTAAGATGGAAGACTTATCTTCTTTCTTATTAGATTAGTCTTTTACCATTTTAGCCCTATTAAGGGTACCGAATAGTTTCCACTATGTCGGTTGTAATAGAGGGGTAAAAGGGTCTTTTCCTTAATATTTGGGCCTATAAATACCCCCCGTTTTACCCTGTAATGACGACGGAATACAAGTTATTCAATACACACTTTCGAACTATTTTAAGCTATTATCCTTTCGGAGGCTTGGAATAGTTTACTTCGCAAACATTTCGTTTATTAGTTTCTAATCTTCAGAAACCTGTTAGCGTAATCTTTTACGCCAACAGTTGGCGCCGTCCGTGGGGAACCTAGTCCAAAAAACTTCGTTCTCTACCAAGTTCTCAAACCATGCCTCCTAAGCGGAGTGCAGGTGGTAATCCTGTTCGGAGGTCCCCTCGGACCTCCGGAGCAAGATCTTTAGACACAGTTGAGGTCGGAGGACCTTCGACGTTTCCTCCACCTCAAACTCCGGAAGGGATTCCCCTTCCTCGAGCATACGGAGTTCCTCCGCCAACTCCATCTATACTTCGGCCAGCCAAAGTCCCTCTTCTACCTCAAGTTCCACTTCGAACCGATCCCTACAGTTCTCAAGACCCGGAAGATCCTTCTAGAGGAGATGAAGACGGTCTTGGTGATATGGCCGCTCAAATGGCCAGTCTCCAAGCTGAAGTAACAAGGTGGTGGCAAGAAGCCACAGATAAGCTTCGTTCTCAGGCCACCCCAGTCATCCCCGAAGTGCCCGAAGACGACGAACTTATTTATCCCGAAGCCCCGGAGAACGCTTCCTTCGACACCGAGTCTCCACTACATCCTGAGTTGCAGAAAGTATGCTTCGATCCTAAGTTCAAAACTTCGAAGCTTTGCAAGTATGCCGGAGATGAAGATCCTGGAGAATTCGTCCGTTCTTATGCTTTAGCGATTGAAGCCAGTGGAGGAGTGCGGGACACTATGGCAAAATGTTTTCCCCTAGCCCTCCAAGGAGTGGCTTTGCGGTGGTTCTGGTCTCTGAAGCCAGGATCAATCAGTTCATCGGGGCAGTTGAAGAAGAAGTTCGTGAGTAACTTTCAGGGTACCTTCGTACCCCAATGTCAACAGGAAGTCTTTTCCAGGTGAAACAGCTCCCTGGAGAAACCTTAAGACAATATTTCAAGCACTTCGCTCATACGAAGTCGCAAATTCGAGGGTTAACTACGTCTTCTATAGTTGATGCAGCCTGAGAGGGAGTTATTCATCCAGGCCTTCTTGATAAACTTCATTGGAAAAGTATATCTTTTGTTTCTCAGTTGATGTCTTATTTCAAAGAGTATGCAAGGTCAGAAGAGGGATGGCTTCGGAGAACTGCTGCAACCCCGTCGATACTGCAAGAAGTTAAATTGGAAGTGAAAACTTCAGCACAGCCGCAAGGACCTAGCTTCGAAGCTCAGCATGACAGGCGTCGGGGGCAAAAGCATCCTCGTTCAGAAGTTCTGAACATTGCACCCCCACAGAAGTTTACCCAAAGGGCTCCGTAACCTTTAGGAAGCAAGACCAGTGGCTGGAGGCCGCTAGGGAAACCGGCTGGCAAAGGCCAGACCTTTTTCTGCTGTATCCATGGTGAAAATTGGAGTCACGCAACTGATGCGTGCAAGTCTATACTTGCTCTGAGAGGAGAGTATTTGGAAAGAACTTCGGGTCGAGGCACTACTGACCGAGTTCCGGTTGAGATATGTCCGGAGCCTGTCTAGGTTGTGGCACGAATAGAGAACTTTGATCCGGCAAGACGCACTCCGGTGGTCAATGTTATGCCGCCTCCGAAGCAAGAAGAAGGGCAAGATCGAGGAAAAAGAGTAGTCCTCCCCATCTCTGGAGGAGGGACCCTCGAAAGCATGTCAAAGAGCAGAGAAGAGAATATGTCAGAGAAGTGGTCCATATTGGAACCTCTTCGTCTGCAGCTGCTATGCCTGAATGGTCCCATGTGCCAATATCTTTTTCCGCAGATGATGCAGCTGGTGTTAAATTTCCACATGCAGACCCACTTGTCATCACTGCCGACATAGCAGGAACTGAGGTTCGAAGAGTGCTAATTGACGGAGGGAGTTCGACGGATATTATTTTTGTCCAAGCCTTTGATCAACTCTGCATCTCCAGAAAGCATCTTCTCCCAGCAGCCCGTCCTTTGCAAGGCTTTGCAGGACCCCCTCTTGATGCCCTCGGCCAAATTGGTCTGGAAGTTACTTTCAGAGAGGGGCCACTGGCCAGGACAGAGGAGGTGATCTTCGATGTTGTGGATGCTCCATATGCATACAATGTCATCTTCGGAAGAGGCATGTTAAATCAATTCGGAGCTGTGGCGCATCATAATTACTTATGTATGAAGATGCCCACACAGGCGGGAGTGCTCACTGTTTTCGGAGATCAGGCCATTGTGCGAAGAGCGGAGTATGGTCATGGCCCTCCTCTTGACCCGAGACAGGTGAACAGTGTGCAAGATAATCCGGAAGATTTTTTCTGCTCCTAGCGAATCTTCGAAGAAATCCTTCCCAAGACCAAGTCCCAAAGGAGAGATTGCAACGAAGGTTATTGTCAAAGATGGCAAGAAATATTCATTTCAATTTGGTAAAGACTTGCCTCCAGAAGTTGCTACCTCCTTAGAGAAAGTAGTTGAGGAGAATTTAGATGTCTTTGCTTGGTCTGATGAAGACATCACCGGAGTCAGTCGGGACATTATTGAACACAGTCTACTTGTGAACCCGATGGCTCGGCCTATTCGGCAAGGACTCCGGAAGTTGTCTACGGAGAGAGCTATCCTTGCTAAAGATGAAGTTGAAAAGTTGCTGAAGGCTGGGATTATCAGAGAAGTGGCTCATATGGAGTGGTTAGCCAACCCAGTCTTCATTAGGAAGAAATCTTCCGGGAAGTGGCGCATGTGTATTGATTTTACATCCCTGAATAAACCATGACCCCGCGACCCCTACCCCATGCCCCGAATTGATCAATTGGTCGACGCCACTGCCGGTTCAGAGTTATTAAGCTTCCTCTACGCGTATTCCGGCTATCATCAAATCTGGTTAAAGCGCGAAGATGAAATCAAGACAAGCTTCGCTGGATTTAACAGAAGAGACAAGACTTCGAGCTGTGGCAAATTTGTCAAAGTATCAGCAGCAGACGAAGACTTGGTTCGACCCGAAGGTCAAGATTAATGAACTTAGACCGGGTCATCTCGTTTTGCGAAGTATCAAAGCACCAGGGAAATTAGGAAATAAATGGGAAGTTCCATACTTAATTGTTCCCTCAGGGCGTCCTGGTTCTTTTAAGTTAGCTAATTTGGAAGGTGAAGAGTTAGCGCATACATGGCATGCAGAGCACCTAAAGCGATACTTCGCATAGGGGCTCCTTGTAATCATTTGTAAACACTTTCTGAATTAATAAAGCATATGGTTCAGATAATGCCTACCCCTAAAAACTTCCCACTTCTGAGTGGACGCACTAGAATAGCGGAGTTGACCGAGAGGGAAGTGTCATTAATTTGAATCATATTTTCGGACTTTGGACTACTGGTCCGAAGTTTCCGACGTGGTGGGCTGAAATAATCCAGAGTCCAAGCCACCGGCTTATAGGCATCCGTAAAAGAGCCTGAGACTACAGGATGCGGAGTCCAAGCCACCGGCTGGTAGACATCCGTAAAAAGAGTCCAAGGAGACCAAATGATGTGGAGTCCAAGCCACCAGCTTGTAGGCATCCATAAAAAGAGTCCAAGGAGACCACTGCGAACTCCAAACCACTGGTTTGACAGAATTCGCAAAAAGAGCCGAAGGAGGCCAAAGCAAAACAGAGTTTGAGCCCATGAGCTTCGAATGTCTGTTAAAAAAGTCCAAAGTGACAAATCATTTAGGACACTAAAGTGTCCGGAAAGTTGTCCAAAGTGATTTCTTTCAAAACACAAGGTACTAAGTTACCAATCTTCAGACTACAAATAGTTGAAGACATTTTATAAGATTTTAATCAATCTTGAAATTGCTGAGGGGCTCCGAACCCCAAAAATTGTACTCCTAAGTTTTTCTTTGCGCCTAACCATCTTTGAATATAGTTCGAAGTTGCTCATGCCCAAAGAGGGGCTGGTAAATAGGGAGACAATTTTAAATCGATATTTATTATTCGAACAAATATGATTACATCATGAAAAATCGGTATCTATACCAAGAAGGAATCGAAGACCCCTTCGATCTCTAGAGCTAAGGTTGGAACGACTAGTTCCAGAGCCAGGAGTTCTAACAACTTTGCGTTTAACTCTCCTACCTCCCTTCGAAGCTCTAAAGTCTTTCTGTTATTGTTGAAGCTCGGCCCAAGTTCGAAGTCGTTCGGGGCTCCTTTCCCAGCTTCCAAGTTCTTCAGGCTTTTTATCTTGAGCTTCATCTTCGTCTTCGGACCATACAATGTCTTCGGAAGATGAAGTTTCCAAGTTAACTTCTTTTTCTTCCTCTTTAATACAAGACAGTATGTCTTTACTTACTTCGGGCGTAATCACACCAGAGCTATCCCGAGGAACTAAAAATCGAGGGCGCTTGTGAAGTTTTAAAATATCGAAGGTAGCCCATAGTAAGCGGAGTTCTTCGTTAACGTCTAACACTTCGACATCTTCCATATGAGGCAAAGCCTAAAAACATGATAAGCAAATTTTCATTCATAAATGCACAAAAGCATGATGCTTTACATAGTCGAAGATCCTAAGATAAATCTAAACCTGCGGGTTTGGCGGAGGCTGGCTGCTCGAAGCTTGTGACTAAGCTTGCTTCTGGCGTTGCCCTTCATCAATCCAAGCCTTTATCGCAGAGCGACCTTCGGCTCTCCATGAAGTTTGGAAGGCTTGCCAAGCAGCAGCCACACCTTCGGAAGGAGTAAGAAGCTGATTGTCGTCAAAGGTAATGGGAGCCGCCCCTGCGTTCGGAGTTATCGATATGCCCAGATCTTCATAGTAACGAAGTATGCCTGCTGTCTTCATTTGCTTCGCTGCTCCTTGGATCCTCTTCAGTCGTCGCAGCAGGGGGATGTTGTCATCTGAAGGAAGCATCCCAGTAGTACCAAAGTACTCTAGAACGCCTAGCAGTTGGTTCATGACCTCCGCAGCTACCTTCTCCGACTTCAGTTTGTCTTCGATTAAGGCATCCTTCGCCGAAGTTAATTCTCCTACCACTCCAGATAGCCTAGCTGCCTCCGTAGCTAGAGAATTTTTCTGATTAAGTAGGTGGCTAGCTTCCTCGGTAGCTTTGGCTTTTTCTTCTCGGAGTCTGACAAGCTCAGCTCCCGCCATGGCATGTTCTGCCCGCATCTTTTCTATTTCTGCCCGAAGCACAATTTGTTCTACTTCGAGCTCCTTGTTCGCAGTTTCCAAGCTTTGTCTGGCCCTGCGCTCCGCTGAAACCATGTTGTCTAAGTGGGAAACCCGACCTTCGGAGATAGTAAGATTTCGCTGAAGAGTTGTATTTTCCTCTCGAAGGCGAAGGCTTCCACGTTCATTTGAAATGTTCGCAGCTCGGGCCAAGACTGTTTGCTGCGAAGAGAAAAACCAAGGTGAGAAATTATTTGTACATAAGTTTAACTCTGTTTTGCAGATACTTCGTACCTGGTATGCCGCACGCTCCATAGCAGCATTGAGCTCCGAACTCTCCGCCTCGCTCAAGATAGCTACCAAGTCTGTCTCCCCGACTTCACGGCTAGCTCGATCCAAAGGCTCGAGCAAAGTCCAAAGCCCAGTTCTTCGCTCCAAGAAAGGAGGTAGAAGAGGGAGCATGGACAAGGCCCTCTGGTCGTCTTCGTTCGGCGAAGGTCCGTAGTGCTGAGTCGTATCCTTTGGAACTCCGGTAGACTGACCCCCCTCCGTAGATTGGCTTCCGTCTGTCGATTCACATGGAGTTGATCCTGAGCTCGGAGCAGGGAGGTGGTCCATCTTGCCTTTGCCTTTTCCAGGTCCCATTTGGGCGACTCCTGGAATCGGCTCTGAAGTTGTCGAAGGCCCAGGAATTATATCTTCGGGACAGACCTCTTCGACAGGAGTAGATCCTGTTGAAACAAAGGTATTACACATTGTATAATTTCACAGGAAAAAAGAATAAGAGAATTATGTGAAGATTACCTCTGACGTCTTGGCGACGGGTGAGCATTGGACTGCTTGGCGGGTCGAAGGCTACTCCAAAGTCCTCGTCGGAGTCAACAGTCAAATCTTCGACTGTTGGAGCATCTTTGAGAGCGGCCGTTGTTACTTCACCCGGAATCAAAGTTGATTCTACAGCAGCTTCGACTCCGCCTTCGTTCACAGGTGCTCTGTCTTGCGGTAAATTTTCTTGAGCAGCTGGAGTCCTCACTTGCTAAAGGTTGTCTTGAGACTCTGGCACGCTCGCAGCATCATCGATATTTGCTTTTGTTTGGGCTGCATCTTCGTCGATCAGGTCAACAAGCATCCTGCCTTCATCCTCCAAGGAATCGGAGACCGAAGCTCTTGGGCTTGAAGGCGCAACAGCTCTTGGCTTTCGAGCTACCTTCTTCAGTGGAGTCTTGGCAGAGTTCGAGGCTCCAACTTCGGCTTTTCTCTTTTTAGGCCCTTTCTCCGAAGGCACCCAATCCACAAGAGGGGGCGGAACAACTTCGAGTAGCCCCCATACTCGGTTGGACCGTTCCCAAGTACCAACCAATTTAACCCTCCATTCTTTCTCGGTTGGAGTCGGGACGCCCAGAATCTTCTCCGAAGCTCGTACAATCTACTTCGAAGTTATAGGGGTTGAAGAGGCTAAAAAATGAGTTAAGTTTGTTATTTCTTTGAATGAATATACATGACATATGTTGTTTTCGAAGTTACCTGCAGGGCTCGAGTTCGAAGAAATTTTGCGGAGACCGCCCTCCGAATCTTCCTCGAAGGTTATCGGCCAGTTGGCCATCAGAGGAGGGATCTGAAGCCCGAGGAATTCTTCTGCTAAGTCCCGCATGCTCAGTCGGCGACTAATTTTTTGGAGCAGGCTGAGGTGAGCTTCGAGCTGGCCCAGATCCAGGTGCACAAGAGCTTCCTTTCGGAAGTTGATATCTTGCAAGGGTCCAGCTAGACGGCTGCTCGCTCCAACTTCGGCATAAAACCATTTCAAGATCCCGTCTGTGTACCATCTAGCATTGATGGCCTTGGCGGGAAACCAAAGAGCATATTCATCTCGAAGTCTGAAGTTGATTCTTCTGAAGGCCACCACCATCTTTTCACCTCCGGGGCCTACGAAGGTCTTTGGTTGGCACGAAGCTCTGTGCAGTGCTGCGAAGATCTCAGCCCTTCCTTCGCAACCTTCGGCTCGCAACGCCCATTCGAAGATGGCAAGATGTGCTACTTCATTCGGAGAAAGCTGGGGGAGAGTAACGTGGAATAAATCCAATACCTCGGCCAAAAAGTCAACTGCCGGAAGCCCTAAGCCAGCTTCGAAGAAGGCTTCGAAGACAACCACTTCTCCGGGCCTTGGCGACGGAATGACTTCTTTCCCAGGCTTGCGAATCATGATCCCAGAACTGATTTTGCCTTCTATTGCAGTCGCGAGTGATTCCCTCTTGTAGGTTGAGGGCCCCAATTGATAGGACTGATCCGAGTACTTTGTCGACGCCGGGAAGAGGTCATGAGGGCCAACATTTTGGGGATTTCTCCCCGCCACCACCATTGCTGCCATTGCTGGTGTTGGAGTTGCCATCGCCGATGTCGCAGCCACCGCTGCTGCCGAGCCAAGGTTGAGGCCGCTCCAGGACCCTTGAAACTGGTTTTCGCCATGGGATCGCACAGGTTGTTTCAGAGGAAAAATGGAGTCTAGGGCTTGTCTGATGGTTTGTTGCACGAAAGAGGTGGAAAGGTACTCGAGAAGGGTCTAGGTCCTCTATTTATAGCCCAGACCACGATTTTTTACCGTTTTCATCTGTCGTTTCACATTCTTAACCGTTACTTTGTTGCGGAGTTAACGCATCGCGTAACTTCCGTTAGAAGGAAAAAGCCAACGGCTATTTCTTCCAAGTCTAAAAAGGCTTTCAAGCTTCTCAAGTTACTTCAAAGATAGTTCGAATGTAAATTTCTTAGCAGTTGATTCAAAGTTTTACATCTCCACGCATTTCGGAGGTAAATTAAATCTGCTAACCCCTACACATTATTATTTGTCTTGCATATACTGCTCTCCTAACATTACAGATTTAGCGGAGAAGCGTATTCGAGGGGCTACTGTTGGGGGGAAAATATTCCATCCGCAGGGTTATTGCAGTAACAGGACAAAGGCATGCGATTGAATTAAAGGTTTCCAGCATGTATCTTCGGGGATGCACTGAATCAAGTTCGAAGTATGAAGACGGGCTCTAGTTCGGAGTATATCTTCGAACTTAGACTTTTCCGAGAGCTTCTTTGCGAGCTAATATGGAAGACTTATCTTCTTTCTTATTAGATTAGTCTCTTACCATTTTAGCCCTATTAAGGGTACCAAATAGTTTCCACTATGTCGGTTGTAATAGAGGGGTAAAAGGGTCTTTTCCTTAATATTTGGGCCTATAAATACCCCCCGTTTTACCCTGTAATGAGGACGTAATACAAGTTATTCAATACACACTTTCAAACTATTTTAAGCTATTATACTTTCGGAGGCTTGGAATAGTTTACTTCGCAAACACTTCGTTTGTTAGTTTCTAATCTTCAGAAACCTGTTAGCGTAATCTTTTACGCCAACAGGGACCTAGGCCACCGCCGTCACTACTAGCTCGCCGCCCGCTCCGTGCCATCACTGGGGAAGACAGCCGGCGTCGGTACTTACCCGTGCCATGTCGAATCCATCTTCAACCACTCGATCAAGTCCAGACGATCGAGATTACATCCCGTTCGGGTTTAATCTGGTCCGTCCATTCGATCGAACTGGTACCAAGCCATCACAGTCGTCCACGTCATTTTAAAACCCATGCGCGCTTCCTGACCACCCGATCTCTATCCAACAGCGATCCAAGCTCCGGTCCACGTGCACAATGCGCTGGTTCATGGTTGACCTGGCTCACTGTGGACTAGAGGTTGTTTAAAATTTAAAATAAATTCCATAAATTGATCTAAACTTTAAACATTCGTAACTTCTTCAATTTAAATCCAAATTTTACCATTGAAATTCTAGAAAATTTCTCTTTTTATTCTCTACAAGTTTAGCCAATAAAATTGATATGTTTGTATTGTTTAATTTCTTTATTTTAATTGTTTATCCTTTTTGATTTGCATGCCGAGAAGACTACGATGCCGCCGAGGAGCCCGAGTACTTCCTGAGGTCCCTCCTTCACCCTTCACTGAGCAAGGCATGTCACAACCCCATTTTTGAACATATTGAACCCATGTTTTAATTAAATATCACTAAAACCCATAGGATATAAATGCATTTGTCTGAAAAAATGCCTTACACTATAGTTATTAGATCTTTCGACCCTGCTGTACAAACCTAAGTCATGCTACTGGGGCTTAACTCCTTGTCACCTTTATTATTAAATATTAGTTAGTGTCCAAAGTATTGACACAACTGCTATCGCTAAAAATGAGTCGTAGAGTAGTCACTTGATTCTGATATATATGTTTTCCCCCAATATATTTCTCATCCCTTGGTATTCTGAAAGAATTGGAGAATAGGTTAAGTATGTTATCATGGTGGGTTCCGGGTGCAAGCGAAGGAATTGGTTAGTCGCACCCGAGGCACTATAAGGACTGGTCTGTGGGATCTATTGCAAAGCATTTCTGTACTAACCAAAAGTATAATGGGTAAGGCCTAACTGGAAGTATGGAGCGTTCCAACTTGATGCAGCAAGTAGAGGGTACAAGTGGCATCTATGGGTGGCTTGTACGAACGAGGCACAAAAGGGGGCACGACGTTGGTCCAATGTGTTGGCGCGCCGGCGAAACCTAGTGGGTTGTCTTCGAGTTGGTGTGTTCCATGCTGAAGGTTTTGGAAGGGACTTGGTTAGGGTATCGTGGTGATATCCTGGTTGACGCTGGATTCTCACTACACCATGACATCGTTTAACGTCAGATGTATGTCGAGATAAAGTGACATTTAGCGATCTCAAGGGCGTGCACCGTTGGTGCTCGTGGACCTTGGCGACGACTACCTCGGGTGCCGCAGATGAAGACGAAGGTTCCTTTCCACGATCCCAACATTTCGTGTTTCATTTCATCTGTTGGTTACCAGTTTTTCCTTTTCTTTCTTTAGGTGTTTAGAATGAGGGGGGATTGATCAAAGTGGTAGGCATGATATGACTAAACATGGTTTTAAGACAATGCCTGTGTGTTGAAAGAAGTGGGGGAAGGGGAACATTTGTTGATTTCTTCTTTTGGGGATAATCAATTTATTGTTTACTATCATTTTAAAAATTAGCAAAAAGTAAGCATTTGCCATGTTGACTGTAGGCCTAGTCGAATTTGATTAACAGAATTAGCATGAATGATGTTGTTTGAAAGAAAAAGGGTAGGACGACTATAACAGACAAGATTGTCATTATATTATGTTTTTATTAATCATATGTATATATTCAAGATTTGTAGTTTATCTGAATGATATGTCCAAGAAAATTTCGTGTATCGGAAGTTCCGATAGGAAGTATCGGAAGTCCCGGTTATTTTCTGGTCTCGATACAGAGAGCAAATGTTACTTCAGAAGTTCCGATATGGTATTGGAAGTTCTGACAAGCTAGAAGTTTTGATTTAGAATCGAGGAATTTTGTACTTGTAACATCCTAAGAATTAAAAATAAATAAAATTAAGAAAATTAATTTTAAGGAATATAAAGGATTTATTTAAATAAAGAAAACACTAAAAGAACCCTATTAAAGCCAAACAAGGGAGAATACTCCAAAATTTTAACTTGGGAAATTTATGATGGAATCTAGAGGTCAAGAAATATTTTTAGGATTTTTTACAAATTTTTATCAACAGTGAATCCACCTCTAAGCAAATAAATGAACTACTGGAATTATTTTATTGAAAAATACAATTAAAATCCCATTGGGCCGCAAACCCCCAATCTGCATCAGCCCGGCCCAGTCCAGTGCCTGTGTCGCTGCCTTGTGGGACCCGGGTGTCAGCGCCAACCCCCTCCTCTCTCTCTCACTCATGCCCGCCTTGGCCCCGCTTGTCAGCCTCACGCACGTACCCCTTAGCCACTAACCGCCTGGGCCCATCTGTCGGCCCTTTCTTTTTCCGCTCGCACGCCGATAGGTGGGGGCCACCTGTCGGGACCTTCTTCCCTGATGGAAAGGGATCCCCCCTTTCCATCGCCAGCAACGCCCCTGCCAAATCTGCCCCCGACTGTTGCCATGCACCCAATTGAGCCCACGCCGAAGCTTACCATCCACCGGCGATCGCCTTCCCCTATTACCCCACGCGTTTTCGGCTTAGATGGCAAGCACCCATGCGCATGGAAGCTCACCGGAGGGGAAAAGAAAACTCCTCGGTTCCCTTCCATTTAGACGCCGGTGACCCCCCTATAAGTACCCTGGCGCTCACCGCAGCCCAGGCCTCACATCTTTGCTGTTAGCCACACGTTCCCGAGCCCCCGCCGCTCCTTTTCCAAGTTCTCCCCCTGCTTCGGCTCCGGTAGCCCCTCGCCGGCACCACAAGCCCCCGCCATCCATGCCACCGCCACCCTCGGAACCGTCATCGCCCACCCGACGTCGGCCTCATCTCTGTTGGACCCAAGCGCCACCGGATCGCCGCCACCACCAACCACCCAAAACGCCTTCGTCGTCTACCCTCGCCGCCGGTCGTCGTCGGACGCCCATCGTTGCTGCTGCAGGTACGGTTAGAATCCCCTTCCCCTCCTCTTTCCGTTTCTACCTAGAGCTAGGGCCTAGCCCCCTCGCCATCACCGTTGCCACCGCGCCCGAGCCCGCCGAAGATGGGAACGAAGGGGGTACTTGCCCCCTTAATGCGTGTCGTGCTGGACGCGCTCCCGGCCGTCCGATCCGTGATGGAGGGCTTAGATTATAACCCGCACGGGTGTAATCTGGGCCATCCATCTGGTCAAACAGGTACGGAGCCCTCACAGCCGTTGATCGCTATTTAAAACCCTGGCTCGATCTCGTGCGTCCACACATACCGGTTCAGTCCCTTTTAATCTCGACCGTCCACTGCCACTTAAATCCCCCGCCTCGCCTCCAGCCTTGGATCTTGATCGAACGGCTCTAGGCGATCAAGTCCATGCGCACAGTTACGGAACCTGGTTCACCGTGGACCAAGGACTGTTTTCTGTTTAAATAAAATTCAGAAAATTGATTTAAACTTCAAAAATTAATAACTTGCTCATTTTTTTTAAATTCAGATTTTTATTCTCTACATATTTATGCCATAAAAACAGTATGTTACTTTAGCACAAAATATTCTTATTAATTAAATAAATAAAAACCCCTTAGGAATAAATTTATAATTCATAAAATAAATCAGGAAAATTCCTAAGAAATTAACCTTTAATACATTCAGAATGTTAAAGGGGTTTTATTCCTCATTTAAAGACTCTAGACTTGTATGTATATGTTGTGATGTTTTTATTGTTTATTGAATGTTGTGCTTAATTTTTCCGTATCGAGAAGACTAAGAGATCGCCGAGGAGCCGGAGTATTACCCTGAGGTTCCACCGTCACCATTTGCTGAGCAAGGCAAGTCACAACCCCCACTTTGATCATATTTGAGCCCATGTTTTTTTAAATATCGCTATAACTCATAGGATATAAATGCATTAGTCTAATATCAAGCCCTACATTATATTTATTAGATCCCCGTCCTTGTGTGTAAACCCAAGCCATGCTTATCGAGCCTTAATGTAACACCCCAAATTTTAAAGAAATAAAAATATTATTTAATTCAATTTCTTGAATTTATTGATTTGGGAAAATACCTTAATACCCTTCTATGCCATTTTTAAACTACAACATAGAGTAAATAGCCAAACCAGGGGCTGAAACTTTTTGTGTATGATCCTAAGACCAAAATACATTTTTGGGAATTTTTATAAATTTTTACCAAGCTTGGAAGTAGCCCTAAAATTTTAATCTATTTCCTAGAATTATTTTTATTCAGAAATGTTTTGAAACAGTAACGGCCCCTCCCCTCACTTTCTCTCTCTCCCGACCGGCCCAGCCCATCACCCACGCCGGCCTCTGGCTGACAACCCGACCTCACCCGTCAGCGTCGATCGCCTCCCCTCGCGTGCGCACCCGACACCACGGCCCCACTCGTCAGCCCTCTCCCTCTCGCACTCGCGCCCGCTGGCCAGTGGCCCCCGCCTGTCAAACCCGTCGTCTACCTCCCTCCTCTGCCCCCAAATTCCGTCGGCTGACGACCCCCGCCTCGGATCCGCCTCACTGGCCCCTCCCGCATTCAATTGACGCCGCTTTAATGCACCCCGAGCCCCCCTGCCCGTTTAATCGCGTTAAAGGACGCATTTAAGCCCCCGAGAACGCAGCGCCGTACATGGCCGAGCCCTCGCCAGCGACTTAAACCCTCCCACGGCTTTCCTTGCATGCGAGCCCCCCCGACGCCCTATTTAAAACCCCTGCCTCCACCGCGTTCGACCGCCACACTCTCGCAGCCCAGGACTGAACAGAACGCCCTTAATTCACATTTTAGCGCTCCCCTCCTACTTCACCTCCGGCCACCGCTCGCCGTCGCCTCGGACCGCCTCCGTCCACACAGCCGCACGATCGCGATCGGAGCGCTCTGGTTAAAACCCTACGGGATTTAATCTCCGCCCTTGATCCGGTCAAAGCGGTACCAGGCCTTCTAGGCCGTTGATCGCTTTTAAGAGTTTTGACTCAATATCATGCGTCCACGTGGTACCCTTTCGCGCGTTTTAATCCTGGTCGTCCGTTATCACTTACGCGCCCCGCCTCGCCAGCGTGCGTTGGATCTGGATCCAACGGTCCAGATCAATCCGGCGCACGCGCACAGTGCACGGGTTCACCATGGGCCTGGCTCACCGTGGACCCAAGGCGTTTTAAATTTGAAAATAAATTCCAGAAATGCTTTTAAACTTGTAAAATTCATATCTGGCGCATTTGAACTCTAAAAATTGCCATTTCAATTTCAGAAAATTCACAATATTATTCTCTATACATTAGTTCCATAAAAACAATATGTTACTTTAGACTTTTTCACCTTTATTTAAATAGGCATTTAAATACCCTTAGGGTAAAAATGTAAACTCAAATTTTTTAAACTCCATTAAAATTTATATTCATTTTCTTTCTGTTCATATAATGGAAACCACTAAATTGCCCATGGACCTTTTATTTTAAATTGATTAGAAGACTTAAAAGAAGGCTATTCACAATTGAAAATCCCTTTTATAATGACCATATTTCCCTATAGTTCATTTCAAAATTATTTATGAAATAACTTTCAGAAACTTAATAACTTGGTTTCCCTAAATTTAACCAACTTTAAACCTATGTCCTTATTGTGTAGTCTTGTATTGTTTAAATTGAATGTTGTAATTATTTTAATTTACTTTATTTATAACGAGAAGACTACGACACCACCGAGGAGCCGGAGTACTATCCCGAAGTTCCTCCCTCCCCATTCGCTGAACAAGGCAAGTCACCAAACCAATCTTTTGAGCATATTGAACCCATGTTTGATTAAACTATCGCTAAAACACATAGGGTATACATGCATTAGTCAAATGAACCCTTACAATATATTTATTTAGGATCCCCCGACCTTGATGTGCAACCCAAGCCATGCTCTCTAGCCTAAACTCCTTGTCACCATATGATAAATGTTATTAGCTAGTGTCCAATGTATCGACACGATCGCTATAGGATAAAAATGAGTCGTAGTACATGGTTCTACTATATGATCCCCATTGTTTCTTATCCTTGGATTTCTGTCGGTGATGAGTTATGGTTGTGAGTGTATGCATGGTGGGTTCTGGGTGCAAGCTAGGGCATTGGTCGGTAGCACCCGGGGCACTATAAGGACTGGTCTGCGGGATCCATTGCAATACACTTCCGTTCTAACCACAAGTCTAATGGGTAAGTCCTAACTAAGGTATGGAGTGTTCCAAACCGAGGCCACCATTTGGAGATGGGTCAAGCAGCACCTGCAGGTGCCTTGTACCAATGTGGCGCAAAAGGGGGTGCGACGTTAGCCGGGATGCGGCCCGGCGCGCCGGCGAAACCTAGAGCGGGTGGTTATCGCTTGGAGCATTTCATGCCGAGGTTTTGGCACGAGTTCCCGTGGTATGGGTCATCTCGTTTGGGATGAGTGCGTGCCTTGTGGGTACAGTAGTACATCTCTGATTAGAGTCTTAAATCTTTTCGAAAAGCCGAGCCCACGGTCAAGGGCGGGTTGCGTGACATCCCACAGTTAGATTACTTTGAATATGTATGTGCATGATGGTTTGACATGTAAGGACTGTTGAGCGAGGAGGCTTGTTGAGTACTTTTTGTACTCATACCCGTTGGACCCCACAGAGGATGCCTACTATGAAGACGGTCTGAAGTAGCGACCCAGTCAAGCAAAGATCCTGAAGAAGACGTTCGTCATGCATTTTAATTATTTTTATCATTTTTATTAAACTCTGATGTAATAATTATGGTCTGCGTACCATGAATATTGTCGTATGTACGATTGTCGCATGATGAACCTCTTGTATTATTGTTTTTCTTATGAAATTCAATAATGTCTCGATTTTGATAAATCGGGGCGCCCACAAGATGGTATCAGAGCCGACTTGACTGTAGGAAGCCAAACAGACCCACCTAGCCATTAGCTGCAGAAAACTATTTCTCGAAAACCTACTTTATAAACTTTGTTCCTCCCCTCACTTTTCTTCAACTTGTTGTTTTATAGATGCCGATCTACCAAGTGCACAGCTTCTGCCGCCACTTCGAGGGCTTCGTCAGGGAGCTCCGCATGATGGTCACCTTCCTTGGGTTCCTCTTTGAGCCCGAATTCCATGGGGTGTACATGGAAGAGTTCGCGGGGCCATGCGACGTCTCCCTCACCATCCACGGTTCTGGCGAGCACCTGCCGTTCTTCACGGCAGCACTTGGGGGCCCAACCTTCGACGTCGCGTGCCAACATGTCGCCCTCCAAGCCCTTATGGAGTTGAAGATGATCTACGACGATCGTCTTTAGAACTCATCTTTCTGGCTTGTGCCGAAGCGCACTCCCGGCGCCCACCGTAGTATCTACATCGGAGTTCACTCCGATCATAATCTGGTCATGGCCCAGCAGACGCGTCTTCTTCAGGCCATGGATGATCTCCATACCGAGGCCGTGATGGACGGAGAGGAGCATCATGAGGCGGTTGAGTTCCTTCGTCAGGAGACGAAGAGCCTGATCCAACAAAACGGCGAGCTGCAGCGCAAGATTATGCAGCTGCAGAAGGTCATTGCGGAGATGGTTCCCCTCGTCCCTAGGAAGAGGAAACCCATCCGTGAGCCTGCCCCTCACCCCAAGAGGATACCGCCACACCCCTCCACAGCCGGACCCTCCACCAGCGCCCCTCCACCACGCCCCGGCCTCGTCTCCGACTCCATCATCGAGAACTTTCTCGAGCCCACCATCCCTCAGGAGCCGCGTACTCGTGGTTCCGAGAGCACGGAGACCGCCTCCGGTGGCGAGTAGGCGTTAGAGGCCGCTATTTTAAAATAAAGCAAAATTTTGTATGTGGTGCTACCCACGACGAGTGTGTTGGGGGTAGAATAAGAGCTTGATTGTAATGAACAATTTTTCCACTTTATATATATGCCTGAACCTTATGAGATATGTTTGGTTGTATTATTGTTTCATCATCATTTTTACCTTATGACATCGTAAATTCAGAAGATGGCCGACCACCAGAACACCAGCTCCAACAATGGTGAAGGAGGAAGCCGCGACGCGCCCGAGGGTGTTGTACCCAACTGGGGTGCAACTGGCCCACGTCAGTCTGGGTCGCCATCCGCCAACCATCCTACCTTGGCAGAGATGATGGCGAATCAGAACCAGCTGATCACCGCCCTCCTCACTCAGATGCAGCACCAACAAGCCCAGTTGGACCGTCTGCAGAATGGGGAAGCCGCCCCTCGCGCACCAGCACCCGCACCCGCTCCCCAACTCTCGGAGTTTCTACGCGTGCGCCCGCCCATCTTCTCAAGCACCACCAACCCAATGGAGGCCGGAGACTGGCTCCGCACCTTTGGAAAGAAGCTTGACCTCCTCCCCTGCACCGACCGAGAGCGAGTGGCCTTCGCCACTCATCAGCTCCAAGGTCCCGCCGCCGAATGGTGGGACAACTACCGTGAGTCCTAGCCTGAGGACCATGTGGTGACATGGGCAGAGTTCACCATCGCCTTTCGCGCCGCCCACGTCCCTACCGGTGTCATCGCGGTGAAACAGCAGGAGTTCCGCGACCTGCAACAAGGCAACCGGACCGTCATGGAGTACCTCCATGAGTTCAACCGCCTCGCTCGCTACGCACCGGAAGAGGTGCGGACCGACGCCCTACGCCAGGATAAGTTCCTCCGGGGACTTAAGGATGAGCTGTCCATCCAGCTCGTCGCCACTGACTACGCCGACTTCCAACGGCTAGTCAATAAAGTGCTCATCCAAGAGACTGAGCAGAACAAGCTGGACCTCAAGAAGAGGAAAATGATCGCCTTCAAGCATCAACAGGCGAACTCTCAGAGGCCCCGCTTCGTCCCTCCGCCACCAGCACCCGCCTACCACCCTCGGCCCGCCTACAGGCCGCCTCACACCGCCGGTGGATCCAACACCTGGCATTCTCGCCCTGCTCCACCAGCTCCGGCCGCTCAGCCGACGCCAGCTGCCAAGGCCCCGATCTTGAAGGATCGCCAAGGGAGGCCGGTTGTCTGCTTCAACTGCCGCAAGGAAGGGCACTACTCGCACCAGTGTCCCCTTCCCAAGCAGCCCCAAGGCGCGGCACCCAACCAGGCAGTTCGTGCCCGCGTCAATCACATCACCGCGGAGGAAGCTCAGGAGGCTCCCGAAGTCGTACTCGGTACGTTTACCGTAAATTCCGTACCAGCCATAATTTTATTTGACTCTGGAGCAACACACTCCTTCATCTCGGAAGATTTTATGAAAATCAATGATTTGGACGTACTCCCTCTATCCGTCCCCATGATGATTGCCACTCCAGGCAATAAAACCTTAGCCCACTTATACAGTCCTAAGGTCAAGATAGAGATTCAAGGAGTATTATTCTGGGCCGAGCCAGTCCTCATAAAGTGCACCGGACTCGACCTCATCCTAGGGATGGATTGGTTGATGAAGCATAAGGGAGTGATCAACTGTGCCAACAAGTCCGTCACAGTGACCAACCCTGAAGGCGAAGCCGTCACCTTTCGGATGACCAGCCGCAAACCACTCGAAGCGTCCCTTCATTCGCTAGCCCTTGAAGAAGTACCCATAGTCAAGGAGTTCATGGACGTTTTCCCTGAAGACCTACTAGGAATGCCCCCCAAGCAGGACATCGAATTCAGAATCGAACTTGTCCCCGGGACCACTCCAATCTCCAAGCGCCCATACCGGATGGCCGCCAATGAACTAGCCGAAGTCAAGAGTAACATCGAAGACCTAGAGCAAAAAGGGTACATCCGACCGAGTACCTCCCCCTGGGGTGCACCGGTTATCTTTGCCATGAAGAAGGATAAAACCAAGAGGATCTGCGTGGACTATAGAGCCTTGAACGACGTGACCATCAAGAACAAGTACCCATTGCCTCAGATCGATGACCTGTTCAATCAACTAAAGGGATCCTCAGTGTTTTCCAAGATTGACCTCAGGTCAGGTTATCACCAATTGAGGATTAGAGAAGAGGACATACCCAAGACTGCCTTCACCTCCCGCTATGGACTCTACGAGTATACAGTGATGTTGTTCGGACTCACGAATGCCCCGACCTTTTTCATGAACATGATGAACAATGTATTCATGGAGTTCTTGGATAAGTTCATCGTGGTATTCATCGACGATATCCTCATTTACTCCAAGACCAAGGAAGAACACGAAACCCACCTCCGTCTGGCCCTCGGAAAGCTAAGGGAGCAGCAATTGTACGCCAAGTACAGCAAGTGCGAATTTTGGTCGTCTGAGGTAAAATTCCTCGGCCATGTTATATCTGCTGGAGGAATAGCAGTGGACCCCACCACCGTGGAAGCAGTAACCAACTAGCTGCAACCCACCACCGTGACCGAGATCCGAAGTTTTCTCGGATTGGCCGGATACTACCGCCGGTTCATCGAGAATTTTTCAAAGATCGCCAAACCTATGACCAGGTTGTTGCAGAAGGAAGTAAAATTCGAATGGACCCCAGACTACGAAGAAAGCTTCCAGACCCTCAAGAAGAAGCTCGTGTCAGCCCCTATTCTGACTCTGCCAGACATCCGGAAAGACTTCCACGTCTACTGTGATGCCTCTCATCAAGGATTGGGATGCGTCTTAATGCAAGAAGATAAGGTGATATCCTACGCCTCCCGACAACTGAGACCGCATGAGATGAACTACCCAACCCACGACCTGGAATTAGCAGCCGTGGTTCATGCCTTGAAGATATGGAGACATTACTGTTGGCGTAAAAGTTACACCAACAGGTTCTCGGTAATCAAGAACAAACAAACAAGAGGTTTGTGTTTTAGGACAAACTTGAGCCTCCGTAAAGGATAACAACTCAAGAGGTCCGAATGTATATGCTTGAACAACTAGTTCTGGATCCTTCTTACAAGGTACAATGGGGGGTATTTATAGGGAGAAAGGCTTAAGGAATAGACCTATTTACCCCTATATTACGACTGACATGGTAGAATTTATTCAATATTATAAACAAGGTTATACACGGTAAAGTGCCGTAGAGTAGATGGATAAGCAGGACATCCAATCAATCACGTCTTCCTGCTTCGAGGCCTCCTTCTTCCCTTCGGAGAGTCCTCTGTGACTTCGCATCGTGACACCCTCCGACCGTGCTGACGTATACTTCGAACATCAGTCCGCCACCTTCGGGACCTTCCTGGAGCCCACGGAGGGTTAGCCTTTAAGTCCTGGAAATGAAGTAATTTCCCCCAACAGTAGCCCCTCGAATACGCCTTTCTGTAGATAACCTATTTTTAGAAAGAAGGCAGTATACGAAAGGAACATTTCTAGTTTCTGAGGCTTAAAGGGAATTCGAAGATGTTATGACTTAGCTCAGGATTTTAGGCCCAATATTTTAAAACCTTCGTCTCCGAGTTTTGGCACAGTGAAAGAACTCCCTGGGAATAGAACGGTTTCGGAGTATGAACGTCGCGAAAGCGGTTACGCAGTGCCCTTTGTCGTGGAGACGGTTACGGAGTGCGAACGTCGTGGGGTACCGTCAATTTGACCATTACGGCGCAGATAGCCGTTACCCTCTGTAAAAAAGGTAATGGTCGATTTCTTCAGCGGTTGCACGCCGTTCCAATTACCAGCCCCACATGTCGGTGATGGAAGCCGAACCTGCAATGTGAAACCTCTCGAAGAGCAGTATAGGTCGTGCGGTTATAAAAGGGGGAAATAGGGATTACTAGAAGTTTTTTACCGCATTCACTGCTCCTGCGATTCACCTTTTCCTTCAATCTTCCGCACCCTCGAGCATTTGAGCGCAATGGCGAGAACCAGCCACACGACTCCATTGGCGGCCAACACCCTGGCGCAGCGGCAGGCGTGGGCCGCATCGGCAGCAACGGCAATGGCGGGGGTTCCGGGCGGTGCTTGGCCCAAGAATCCTCGAGTGCTCCGTCTGCCCTCCAAAAAGAAGATTGCTCAGAGCTTTGTCATTGGCCAGTCTGTGAGCACCGCGGAGTCCATTGAGGAGGCAGTAGACGGGAAGCTGGGAGCCGGGATGAGGACTCGAGTTCCCGGGACAGAGTCGACTCCACGGCCTCGGAGCGGAGAAGTGGTGGTCTTCGAGGCGTTCTTCGAAGCGGGTCTGGGGCTACCAGTCGTGGATTTTCTGGCAGAGGTACTGGACTTGTTCCACATAACCCTGCCTCAACTGTCCCCCAATGCGATCGTGCGCCTGGCAGTCTTCGAGTGGGCTCTTCGGGCGGAGGGATGCGAAGGACGCTCCGAGATCTTCGCGGCGACCCACGAAGCCATCTGCCAGCCGAAGCCTCAAGATGGGCCGGGGGACTCCAAGGTGACAGTGGCCTTCGGCAGCGTTAACTTCCAGCTTCGGAGGGAGCATGCTCTCCATTTCCCTGCGAAGGCCATAAACGACCGATGGTATACAAACTGGATACTTCGGTGGTTTTACGCCGAAGTAGGAGAAGACTCCCCCCTCTCGGGCCCTCTTCAAGAAATCTGGTTCCGGAAGGAGGCGGACATCTCCCCGAACCCTAGTTTGCTCACGACGAGGCTAGGGTTGCTTGCTTCAGTGGCTCGTCGCATGAGCATGCGCGACCTGGCCGAGGAGTTCGTCGGCCTTCGGATCTCACCCCTCGGAGCCAGCTGGCCAATCTCCATTCCGCAAGCCTCGGAGGGGGACCTCCGAAACATAGGTACATCTTTCTCCTGTGGCATCATTTTATATGAACACATTAATTATACTTATGCTTCTTATACCTTTTTCTTTTCAGCGGCGCCTCTGGCCTTAGCTCCGGACGACATAGTCCGGGCTACCGAACGAATTCTCGGAGCCCCTTCGGTGGCCGAGAGGCAGAGAAGGCTGGAGTTTGTGGGGAGTTGGGAGCGCTCGAATAGGGTGTGGAGAGCCCTCGGCATGGAGCCCCCGCAGCTTCCCGACTTCGCCCCAGCCGGAGCGGCGGGCCGCAAGAGGAAAGCAGCGGCCGAGCCCTCTAAGAAAGCTGGCAAGCAACCGCTTTAGAAGAAGGCGGCGAAGCAACCTCCCCACTTGATGCCCGCTTCATCTTCTTCGTCGCCAGATGAGCGGAGCCCGACTCCTGAAGAGGTAGAAGACTCCGAAGGTGCTACGGCGAAGGCCTTCGAAGCCTACCTTTTGATTGACGAAGATATGGGGGAGGTCCCCCCAAACCTCTCCGACAGGGAGGGTGCTAGTGTAACTCTATTGACTCCTCCTGCACCCGTCAACGTGCAAGTGGAGTCATACTCTACCTCCGACTTGCCTGCACCCGAAGGGGTTCCCACGGAGGTCGTGGTTCCGACGGACGAAACCGAGGGCAGGGCCTCGGGGGATGACTTCGACAATATCCTCCAGATGTACGAAGTCCTGGAGGATCCGGCGATCCTTCCTCAAGAGGCTCTCAAAGGTATTTTCCCGGAGCTCTTCCTTTTTTCGTCGACATTCGCTCGCTATCTGTAAAATATGTTAATTAATCTTGATATTGAAATAGGTACCTCTTCGGGTACCGAAGCCTTGGTGGCGCCCGATGTCCCCGCTTCTTCGGAGACGGTTACCCGAGCGGACCCTCCGGCTCCCCTGGGGGCTCCGGGTCTGGTGGTGGAGAATGTATCCTTCGGGGCGGACGATGTGCTCCTTGGGACGGAGTTGGCTCCGGCCATGGCGACCTCGACCACTAAAGGCGCCTCCAACAACGTGGTTCCAGCCGGAGACGTGGCGGCTGAGGGTCGGAATGTTCTTGCTTCTCCCCCTTTCGTGCCGGGGAGGGGTAAGAGTATTTCCAGCCTGGGCCTTCGTTTTGACCAAGCTGCGCCCTCCGTTGGCAATTCAGAGGACGAGGCTGCAGAGGACGACGCCCAAGCTTTGTCTTGGCTCCCTCTTCTGGCTCCTTTCTTGGAACACCAGAGCGGCCTTCGAAGGCTCCTGGAGCCCCTGGCTGAGAGAAGCCAGGATATTGCCAATTCGGAGTTGATCTCCGCCTTGAGCGAGGCTAGGGCTTCGAGCCTCAACACGGCCCTCGAAAGGGCTGCCCTTCAGGTATGAAAAAGACACCACAGTTGCTGTATTTTAATGGTCAAAACTTCTTTAGCACTTACCTTGTTTTCCTTGCAGCAATTCGCCCTTGCTAGAGCGGCAGCGACTTCTAGCGAGGTCGAAATTAATCGACTTAACCGGAAGGTTACCGCCCTTCAAACAGCTCTTGATGACTCCACCGGGAGGTCTCTCAGGCTGAATGAAGAAGTTTTGGAAGAACGGAAGGCTAAGGCAGCGTCTGAAGAAGCCCTTGAAGCCCTCCGCTCTCATGCCCAAGAAGCCGAGGCTGAACGAGTGGTCCTCCGTGCGGAGGTCGAAAAGCTTCGCCAGGATGCGGCTGCTTCGAACGCACATCTGGTGGAACTTCAAGGGACTCTTAGCCAGGCAATGGCTCAGAAGAGTTCCTTGATGCTTCGGGTGGCCGCGTTGGACGCGACTGTTGCAAGCCTGGAGGTAGCAGAGAGAAAGAATTCCAGTACTGCTGACCGTACCTTGGAAGCTCTTCAGGGTACGTTAGAGTACTTTGGCACCATGTGCCCTTCGACCTCTGCTGCAGCCTACGAGCCGCTCGACCGGAAGCTGACGAGGATCCAGGTAGCTTCGTCACTGATGAAGAACTCCGGAGTCCGGTACGGAGAGATCTCCGGATAGTGCGCCGGCATCGGGGTTCTTCGTCACCTCGAATCTCTTCGGATTCCCCTCGATTCGGTTAGTGGTTCGTCTCCTGGAGGCTTCGCGGATGATGACCTGCTGCGGCCGTCTTCGGAGGTGGCTTCGGCTTGGGAAGCTTTCCGATCAGTATGGAAGGCGGATCATAAGGTCGCTGCTAAGGCTTGGATCGATGAGGCCCGCCGGCAAAAGCAAGCTCAAGCGAAGCCACCACTCCCAACTTCGCCAGCGCCTTCGGTTCCAGCTCCGCCAACCGACCCGCAGGTCTAGCCGCTTAGGGTTGTTGTGTACCCGTGGTCTTGTAAACTTTGTTTAATTAATGAGAAAGTTATAAACAGTACTTGCCTTGGGTGCTCTGCTCTTTTTTAGGTTCTGTCGTGCCCTTCGAGCCCTGACTTCGAACTTTTGGAAAGTACTGCCGAGCTTCGAAAGGAGTGGGCAGTTCTTGAGAGTTTGAGACCTTACCGCCGCTCCCGCTTTTCTGTTCCTCGCGGAGACGGGGGGGGGGGGTTACCCTTGAAGTACGAAGGGACGTTTTGTCTTATATTAAAGAGGAAGAAAAGGAGGAGGGGTCTTCGTCTTTCGAGCCTATCGACTGGTCTGACTCGGAGTATCAAGCCGAAAACCTTGCCGAGGCCGGCTCCGAAAGGCTCTTGACATGGGCCGAACTTCAGGAGGAGCAGAAGAAACTGCGAGCCTCGAGAAAAAAGAGAAGTTCCCGGCCTAAAAAGACGACTTCGAGCTCCGAAGGGCAAAGTAGCCGCAGGGGTAGCTCTAGGGGTCGAAAGGGTCTCCGTTTTTATTTGGGTTTAGATAACAATTTTTCTTGATGTATGAGTATAATATTTTAATGTGGAATGATTCGACAGTATGTTGTGTGACTCCTATCCTCCTACCCCCCTTGTGGGTGGCGGAGCTTTTATCATATAAAAGGGTTCGCTAGGCACAATGATTGTCCGAACACCTGTATGCTTCGAATTTTGCACATCTCACCAAAGCCTTTAGACGTGTCCGAACAAGCCGAAGCCTGGAATTCGTAGGTTGGCCACCTTCGGCTCTTTTACAGAAACTTCTCACCCGGAGGCTTGAAATACTGTTTTATTTAAAGTCCTTAGACTCTTCTACGGATCCTAACAAGCCGGAGCCTGGAATCCGTAGGTTGGCCACCTTCGGCTCTTTTACAGATACTTCGCACCCGGAGGCTTGAAATTCTGTTTTATTTAAAGTCCTTAGACTGTTCTACGGATCCTAACAAGCCGGAGCCTGGAATCCGTAGGTTGGCCACCTTCGGCTCTTTTACAGATACTTCGAACCCGGAGGCTTGAAATTCTGTTTTATTTAAAGTCCTTAGACTCTTCTACGGATCCTAACAAGCCAGAGCCTGGAATCCGTAGGTTGGCCACCTTCGGCTCTTTTTCAGATACTTCGCACCCGGAGGCTTGAAATTCTGTTTTATTTAAAGTCCTTAGACTCTTCTACGGATCCTAACAAGCCGGAGCCTGGAATCCGTAGGTTGGCGGAGCCACTGAACCAATGGTTCGTAGTCAGCCCCTTGGGTCTTTGCAGAAAATGCTTGGCTCTACTAGCATCACCGACCTCCTAATGCGTCCATCAGGAGGATGGGATGTTCGAAGGGCGAAACAAATTTCAACCCTTATCTTTATTTAAAAAAGGAGTGTTACAAGTGATTACAAGGAAGCCTTAAGTGTAATATCTCTTAAGGTGCTCCGCATGCCACGCATGTTTCAACTCTTCTCCTTCTAAATTAGCTAATTTAAACGATCCGGGGCGCCCTGAGCGTAAGATAACATATGGTCCTTCCCATTTGTTTCCTAGCTTCCCCGGAGCTATTACATTTCGCAATACTAGATGACCTGGTTTTAACTCAGTTAACCTGACCTTCGGGTCATACCATGTCTTTGTGTGCTCTTGGTACTTAGTTAGGTTGGCGACAGCTCGAAGCCTTGTCTCTTCTGACAAATCTATTGAAGTGCTCCGATCACCTTCGTCTCCGTGTTGGGTTACACGAAGTGACTCCCCTTTGAGCTCCGTAGGGGTCATGGCTTCGTCTCCGAAGAGCAATCTGAATGGCGTGAAACCGGTTGATCTAGTTTGAGTGGTTCGGATGGACCATAAATTTTTTGGTAGTTCTTCTACCCATAGGCCTTTGGCCAATCCTACAATTCGGCGATTTAGCCCGGAGAGGATGTTCCCGTTGGCTCGCTCAACGGCTCCGTTGGATTGCGGATGTCGTACTGCTGCGAAGCATAGCTTAATGCCCAGTTCTTCACAAAATGTTTGAAAGGTATCAGCTTCGAACTGGGTTCCATTATCCACCGTTAATTCTCTGGGGACTCCGAACCTGCATATAATATTCTGCCAGAAGAACCTTTGTACGTTCTTCGATGTAATGGCTGTTAGCGGCTCTGCTTCCACCCATTTTGAGAAGTATTCTATTGCTACGACCGCAAATTTCAAACCGCCTTTTGCTGGTGGGAAAGGGCCTATGAGGTCCATGCCCCATCTAGCCATCGGCCATACCGGGGCAATAACTTGAAGTTGAGCTGGTGGTTGATGGCTCCTTCTGCCCATCCATTGGCAGCCTTGGCATGTTCGAACTAGGTCTTCGGCGTCTCTGACGATTGTCGGCCAATAAAAACCTTGTCGGAGCGTCTTGCCCGCTAGTGCTCGAGGGGCAAGATGACCTCCGCACAGCCCTTCATGGATGCCTCGAAGTATGTCTTGACCTTCAGGCTGGGAGATGCATCGAAGCAGTGGTGAGCACACTCCGGCTTTGTACAGCACTTCCTCAATAAGTTTGTAATTCCGATCTCTTGATTGCAATCTTCGAGCTTCTGGGCCTTCTGGATGGTTATTGCTACCTTGCAGCATAGTTATTATCGGAGTTCGCCAATCCGTAGCTGGAATACACATTACTTCAGACGAGGGTATTTGGTGAGCTGCTGGCTTCTCTAATTCTTCATAGAAAGCGCCCTCCGGGAGGTCTACTGCTCCTGCTGCAGCTTTTGCAAGAATATCTGCAAGTTGATTATCTGCCCTAGGTATGCTTCGAACTGTGAATCCTTTGAATGCTGCTTCGGCCTTGCAGATTTCTTGAAGGTATTGCGCGAGATGTGGGTTTTTTGCTTGGAAGCTTTTATCAATATGCCCCGCGACGACTTGGGAATCTGTCTTGATCACTATCCTTGTAGCTCCGAGTGCTTTAGCCTTTCGGAGGCCTAGTAAGATTCCTTCATACTCGGCAACGTTATTAGTGGTTCGGAAGTTAAGCCTTGCTGAATACATTGCCTTTTGCCCTGATGGTGACAAGATTACTGCCCCTGCTCCGGCACCTGATGCTTGATAGGCTCCGTCGGAGAATATTGTCCAGAAACCATCGGAGGGTTCTTCCGGAGTCCATACCGCAGATGGAGTCCACTCTGCTACGAAATCTGCTATAATTTGAGACTTAACGGCCGTCCTTGCTGTGAAGGAGATTTCGAAGGGTGCCAGCTCGACTGCCCACTTTCCAACCCTGCCTGTGGAATCTTTGTTTCGGAGCATGTCTCCAAGAGGATACGATGTAGGGACAATGAGGTTATGCGCCAAGAAATAATGCCTTAGCTTTCGCGAGGCCATCACTAAAGCATAAGCAAACTTTTCGAGCTCGGAGTATCTGATCTTGGCTCCTGATAATGCCTCCGAGACAAAATAAACTAGGTTTTGCACCAGCTTTTCTTTAAGCTCGACTTCTCGGACCAGCACTGCGCTTACTGCTGAATCTGTGGCTGCAAGGTATAAAAGCAGTGTTTCCCCTGGAAGAGGAACGGTTAAGGTTGATAATGTTCCGAGGTATGCTTTTATTTCTTCGAAGCTCTTTTGGCACTCCGGCGTCCAGCTGAAGCTTTCGGAGCCCTTGAGCGCCTTGAAAATTGGGAGGCTTCGCTCTGCCGATCTGGACAGGAACCTGCTGAGTGCTGCTAGCCTCCCTGCTAGTTTCTGCACTTGCTTCAAATTCTCGGGTGGAGCCATTCTTTGCAGCGCACTTATTTGCGTTGGGCTGGCTTCGATCCCCCTGCTCGAAACTAAGTACCCTAGCAGCTTCCCTGCTTGTGCTCCGAATATACATTTTTCGGGATTGAGGCGTACTCCACATGCTCGGAGGCTCTCGAAAGTTTCATCTAAATCTATGCTATGCTGGTGCTTTTGCGCACTTTTTATTACAATATCGTCCATGTAGGCCTCGACATTGCGGCCTATCTGATGACCTAAAGCCTTAGCTATTAAGCGAGAAAATGTGGCTCCGGCATTCCGCAAACCAAAAGGCATTCTTACATAGCAGAATACTCTAGAAGGAGTTATGAAACTTGTCTTGGCCTCGTCTTCGCGTTTCAGCCATACTTGATGGTACCCGGAGTAGGCGTCGAGGAAGCTTAATAATTCGGAGCCGGCTGTGGAATCTATTAATTGATCTATTCGGGGCATTGGGTAGGGGTCTCGCGGGCATGCTTTATTTAATGAGGTGAAGTCAATACACATGCGCCATTTGCTGGAATCCTTCTTTCTTACAAAAACAGGGTTGGCCAGCCACTCAGTATGGGCCACCTCCCTGATAATGCCAGCTTTTAACAATTTTTCCACTTCGGCTTTGGCTAAATTTGCTCTTTCTGTTGATAGCTTTCGGAGCCCCTGGCGCACCGGCTTGGCCTTCGGGTTGACGAGTAGACTGTGCTCGATGATGCTTCGGTCGACTCCAGTGATATCTTCGTCGGTCCAAGCAAACATGTCTAGATTCTTCTTGACGACTTCTTCTAACGAGGCGGTTATTTCCGGAGATAGCCCCTTGCCGAATTTTATTGGGTACTCTTTGCCGTCTTCTGAGATTATTCTTGTCTCGACATCACCCTCCGGGCTTGGTTTAAGCGAGGATCCCTTTGGGGGGCTCAAGGCCTCCGGTACTTCTTTGGCGCTCTCCGCCACATTGTGCACTTGTCGAGGGTCCAATGGCTGCCCGTGGCCATATTCCGTCCTTCTGGCTACAGCCTGGTCTCCTGAAATAGTGAGCACTCCACCTTGTGTGGGCATTTTGAGGCAAAGGTAGTTGTGATGCGGTATAGCCCCGAATTGGTTTAACATCCCTCGACCGAAGATAGCATTGTAAGCGTAAGGGGCATCCACCACATCGAAAATCACTTCCTCTACTCGGGCCAGCGGCCCCTCTCCGAAGGCAACCTCGAGGCCTATTTGGCCGAGGGCATCGAGAGGTGGTCCTGAGAACCCTTGAAGCGGCCGGGCTGCTGGGAGTAGATGCTTCCGGGGTATACACATCTGGTCGAAGGCTTGGACGAAGAGTATGTCTGCGGAGCTTCCACCGTCCACCAGGATCCTCCGAACATCTGCCCCTGCTATATCGGCAGAGATAACTAATGGGTCAGCATGGGGAAACTTTACCCCTACTGCATCGCTGGCTGTGAATGAGATGGGCACACGGGACCATTCTGGCATCCCTTCAGCGGAACTTGAAGTCCCAATGTGTCCAACCTCGCGGACGTACTCGCGGCGCTGTCTCTTGGACATGCTGCCGAGGGTCCCCCCTCCGGAGATGGGCAGGACCACTCTCTTGCCGCGGTCTTGCGGATCTTCGTGCTTTGGTGGTGGCATAATACTGGCCACCGGTAGTCGTATGGGGGCTTCGAGGGCACCAGCTCGGGCCACAGCTTGAACAGGCTCTGAACGTGTCGTAGGTGGAGCTCGGTCCGAAGTACCCCTCCTGGTATTTCGGTCAAGGTATTCACCCCGAAGGGTTAATATCGTCTTGCAGTCCTTTGTGTCATGGCTTCTATTGTCGCCATGCACGCAACAAAAATGACTCTGGCGCCTACCAAGCACCCTTTCTTGAGGTCCTGGAGGCCCAGCCTTGAAACTTTTTCCCTGCTGGGAATTGGCAGGTGCCTTCGAAGCTGAAGGTGTAATGTTTAGCACTTCCGAACGGAAATGCTTCTTCCCTCGCCTGTACTCGCTAGGGCGGCTGTCTTGTGGAGGTTGTGGTGGAGCGGTGGCTTCTGGCTCCCTTTTGACTTCCCAGAGGGTGGATAGTGTTGCCTCAACTCGCCGCAGGCATCCTTCCTCTGCCTTGGCATACTGTTCGAAGTATGCCATGAGCTGCGCCACGGACGTTACCGGCTTCCGATGGAGTTTGCTGAGGAGGTCGGGGTTCAGCACCCCTTCGCGGGCAGCATCAACTATTGAGGAGGTAGAGAGGCCCTTGATTTGTGACTTGGTGTGGGCGAAGCGTGTGAAGTACTCCCGGAGGGTTTCTCCCACCCGCTGCTTTACTTGAAACAAACTTCCTATGGACATCGGGGCCACGAAGGTACCTTGGAAGTTGCTCACGAATTTCTTTTTGAGCTGCTCCCATGAACTGATCGATCCTGGCTTTAAGGACCAGAACCAACGGAGCGCCACGCCTTCGAGAGCGAGGGGGAAGCATTTTGCCATGGTGCTTCGCACCCCTCCGCTTGCTTCTATAGCCAGGGCGTAAGAGCGGGCGAACTCTCCGGGGTCCGACCCCCCGGAGTATTTGTGCAGCTTCGAGGCCTTGAACTTGGGGTCGAAAGGCACTCTCTGCAGATCGGGGTGCAACGGAGACTCATTGTCGAAGGAGGCATTCTCGGCCTCCTCTTGGACTTGTATAACTTCTGGGGGATTGCGGGCTCCATCGTCTCGAGGCCCCCTTGGAGTTTCGGTGGAAGCTTGAGTGCGGAGTCGGTCGGCGGCCTCTTGCCTCCATCTGGATACCTCCTCCTGAAGCCTAGCTAGCTGCGTAGCCTCGGTTTCGGGAGGGCCTTCGTCTTCGTCGGAGGGAACTTCAGGATCCTGGCTTGCTGCGTAGTCGGTCTGAAGCATTGTAGGAGGGGGTAGAGGGCCCCGGGGCGCTCGACACCCATCGGTTCCGGCAGGAACCGTCGGATTAGCTGAGGGCCCGGCTCCGTTGGTCCGAGGGGACCTTCGAAGGGGACCTGAAGCTTGACCACGCTTCGGAGGCATGGCTATTCGATGAGGTGTCTTGGAAATGGAAGGCTTCGGACGACTCGAGGGGGTCGAGAGAAGGCCTTCGGGCTGCACTAAGAAGCCCTTAACTGAAGGGTGCGCGGAATCTCGGGATTCCGAGGCTCCCCTCGTAAGTTTTCTTCAAAGTGCAGTCAGCGGTAGAGAACAAGCTTTTAGAACTTGGAACCCCACGGACGGCGCCAACTGTTGGCGTAAAAGTTACACCAACAGGTTCTCGATAATCAAGAACAAACAAACAAGAGGTTTGTGTTTTAGGACAAACTTGAGCCTCCGTAAAGGATAACAACTCAAGAGGTCCGAATGTATATGCTTGAACAACTAGTTCTGGATCCTTCTTACAAGGTACAATGGGGGGTATTTATAGGGAGAAAGGCTTAAGGAATAGACCTATTTACCCCTATATTACGACTGACATGGTAGAATTTATTCAATATTATAAACAAGGTTATACACGGTAAAGTGCCGTAGAGTAGATGGATAAGCAGGACATCCAATCAATCACGTCTTCCTGCTTCGAGGCCTCCTTCTTCCCTTCGGAGAGTCCTCTGTGACTTCGCATCGTGACACCCTCCGACCGTGCTGACGTATACTTCGAACATCAGTCCGCCACCTTCGGGACCTTCGTGGAGCCCACGGAGGGTTAGCCTTTAAGTCCTGGAAATGAAGTAATTTCCCCCAACAATTACCTTGTGGGGAATCGGTGTGAGGTCTTCACCGACCACAAGAGCCTCAAGTATATATTCACCCAACCAGATCTGAACCTTAGGCAAAGGAGATGGTTGGAACTGATTAAGGATTATGACTTGGGCATCCATTATCATCCAGGCAAGGCAAATGTGGTGGCAGACGCCCTTAGTCGAAAAGGGTACTGCAATGCCATCATGATTCAGGACCAGGCTCCTTTGCTTTACAAGGAGATGGAAAGGCTGAATTTAGGGATCACCACCCGAGCGTACCTCGCTACTTTGGAATCTCGGCCTATCTTGATAGACCAGATCCGAGAAAAGCAGAAGGAAGACCCAGACATCTTGGAGATCCAACAGAACATGCGGAAGGGTAAAGCCCCCGGATTCTCCGAAGACGAGCACGGTACCATCTGGTTCGGAAACCGGATATGCGTACCCGATCAACCTGAGTTGAAGACCCTCATCCTTCAAGAAGCCCACGATACTCTATACTCCATACATCCCAGGAGTACCAAGATGTATCAAGATCTGAAGGAAAAATATTGGTGGGTCAGCATGAAGAGGGAAATAGCTGAGTATGTGGCCAAGTGCGACACATGCCGGCGAGTCAAGGCAGAGCATCAAAGACCTGCCGGACTTCTTCAACCCCTCAAAGTCCCTGAATGGAAATGGGAAGAAATAGGGATGGACTTCATCACGGGACTGCCCAGAACCCAAGCTGGTCACGATTCCATCTGGGTGATCATCGACCGACTCACCAAGGTAGCTCACTTCATCCCGGTCAAGACGACTTACACAGTTGCCAAGTTGGCTGAGTTGTATATGACCCGGATCGTATGCCTTCATGGAGTTCCTAAGAAGATTGTATCTGACCATGGGAGTCAGTTTACCTCCAAGTTTTGGAAGAACCTTCAAGAGGAACTCGACACCCGGCTGAACTTTAGCACCGCCTATCATCCACAGACCGACGGTCAAACCGAAAGGGTCAACCAGATATTGGAAGATATGCTTAGAGCTTGCGCTCTAGACTTTGGCGGAATGTGGGACAAGAACTTACCCTATGCAGAGTTCTCCTACAACAACAGCTATCAAGCCAGCCTGCAAATGTCCCCGTTCGAAGCACTCCACGGACGTAAGTGCAGAACACCATTGCTCTGGGATCAAACCGGAGAATCGCAACTGTTTGGGACAGATATATTGAGAGAAGCCGAAGAGAAGGTCAAGATCATAAGGGACCGGTTAAAGATAGCCCAATTCCGACAAAAGAGCTACGCTGATAACCGTCGAAGAGACCTAACCTTTGAGGAGGGCGATTATGTCTATCTCCGAGTCACTCCCCTCCGTGGCACTCAAAGGTTTAACATGAAAGGCAAGGTAGCACCCCGCTATGTTGGACCTTTTCAGATTCTTCGATGGCAAGGAGAAGTGGCATATCGACTAGAACTGCCTCCATCCTTGGCAGGAGTTCACGATGTGTTCCATGTCTCTCAGTTGAACAAGTGCCTTCGCGTGCCCACCGAGCAAGCCGATCTTCAACAGCTCAACGTCCAAGAAGACTTGACCTACATCGAGAAACCCATCAAGATCTTGGAAACCAAAGAAAGGGTAACCAGGAGTCGTGTAGTTCGCTTCTGCAAGGTTCAGTGGGACAACCACCCCGCCGAAGAAGCTACCTGGGAAAAAGAGGACGAACTGAAAGCCCAATACCCCGAGTTATTCGAGTAACGTTCCAATCTCGAGGACGAGATTCTTTGTAAGGGGGATAGGTTTGTAACACCCCAAATTTTCAAAGAAATAAAAATATTATTTAATTCAATTTCTTGAATTTATTAATTTGGGAAAATACCTTAATACCCTTCTATGCCATTTTTAAACTACAACATAGAGTAAATAGCCAAACCAGGGGCTAAAACATTTTGTGTATGATCCTAAGACCAAAATACATTTTTGGGAATTTTTATAAATTTTTACCAAGCTTGGAAGTAGCCCTAAAATTTTAATCTATTTCCTGGAATTATTTTTATTCAGAAATGTTTTGAAACAGTAACGGGCCCCTCCCCTCACTTTCTCTCTCTCTCCCGACCGGCCCAGCCCATCACCCAAGCCCGCCTCTGGCTGACAACCCGACCTCACCTGTCGGCGTCGATCGCCTCCCCTCGCGCGTGCGCCCGACACCACGGCCCCACTCATCAGCCCTCTCCCTCTCGCACTCGCGCCCGCTAGCCAGTGGCCCCCGCCTGTCAGACCCGTCGTCTACCTCCCGCCTCCGCCCCCAAATTCCGCCGGCCAACGACCCCCGCCTCGGATCCGCCTCGCTGGCCCCTCCCGCATTCAATTGACGCCGGTTTAATGCACCCCGAGCCCCCCTGCCCATTTAATCACGTTAAAGGACGCGTTTAAGCCCCCGGGAACGCAGCGCCGTGCATGGCCGAGCCGTCGCCGGTGACTTAAACCCCTCCCACGGCTTTCCTTGCATGCGAGCCCCCCGACGCCCTATTTTAAACCCCTGCCTCCGCCGCGTTCGACCGCCACACTCTCGCAGCCCAGGACCGAACAGAACGCCCTTAATTCACATTTTAGCGCTCCCCTCCTGCTTCACCTCCGGCCACCGCTCGCCGTCGCCTCGGACCGCCTCCGTCCACGCAGTCGCCCCCATCGTGACCGTCGCCGACCACCCGACCTCGGCCACGCCTCCGTTGGCCAAGGAGGCCGCAGGATCGACGTCGCCGTCGAGCACCCGAGGAACCCTCCGCGTCTACCCTCGCCGTCGATCGCCGTCAGCCGCCCTTCATCGCCGTCGAAGGTACCGTCATAACCGCTGTGGCCTCCTCTTTCCATTTTCGCATAGAGCTAGGGCCTAGCCCCCTCGTAGGCGCCGTCGCCGCCGCACCCGAACCCCACCATCGCTGGAGACGAAGGGGGGGTACAACCCCCTTAGCGCGTGTCGTGCCGGATTTCATCCTGGCCACACGATCGCGATCGGAGCGCTCTGGTTAAAACCCTACGGGATTTAATCTCCGCCCTTGATCCGGTCAACGGGGTACCAGGCCATCTGGGCCGTTGATCGCTTTTAAGAGTTTTGACTCAATATCATGCGTCCACGTGGTACCCTTTCGCACATTTTAATCCTGGTCGTCCGTTATCACTTACGTGCCCCGCCTCGCCAGCGTGCGCTGGATCTGGATCCAACGGTCCAGATCAATCCGGCGCACGCGCACAGTGCACGGGTTCACCATGGGCCTGGCTCACCGTGGACCCGAGGCGTTTTAAATTTGAAAATAAATTCCAGAAATGCTTTTAAACTTGTAAAATTTATATATGGCGCATTTGAACTCTAAAAATTGCCATCTCAATTTCAGAAAATTCACAATATTATTCTCTATACATTAGTTCCATAAAAACAATATGTTACTTTAGACTTTTTCACCTTTATTTAAATAGGCATTTAAATACCCTTAGGGTAAAAATGTAAACTCAAATTTTTTAAACTCCATTAAAATTTATATTCATTTTCTTTCTGTTCATATAATGGAAACCACTAAATTGCCCATGGACCTTTTATTTTAAATTGATTAGAAGACTTAAAAGAAGGCTATTCACAATTGAAAATCCCTTTTATAATGACCATATTTCCCTATAGTTCATTTCAAAATTATTTATGAAATAACTTTCAGAAACTTAATAACTTGGTTTCCCTAAATTAAACCAACTTTAAACCTATGTCCTTATTGTGTAGTCTTGTATTGTTTAAATTGAATGTTGTAATTATTTTAATTTACTTTATTTATAACGAGAAGACTACGACACCACCGAGGAGCCGGAGTACTATCCCGAAGTTCTTCCCTCCCCATTCGCTGAACAAGGCAAGTCACCAAACCAATCTTTTGAGCATATTGAACCCATGTTTGATTAAACTATCGCTAAAACACATAGGGTATACATGCATTAGTCAAATGAACCCTTACAATATATTTATTTAGGATCCCCCGACCTTGATGTGCAACCCAAGCCATGCTCTCTAGCCTAAACTCCTTGTCACCATATGATAAATGTTATTAGCTAGTGTCCAATGTATCGACACGATCGCTATAGGATAAAAATGAGTCATAGTACATGGTTCTACTATATGATCCCCATTGTTTCTTATCCTTGGATTTCTGTCGGTGATGAGTTATGGTTGTGAGTGTATGCATGGTGGGTTCTGGGTGCAAGCTAGGGCATTGGTCGGTAGCACCCGGGGCACTATAAGGACTGGTCTGCGGGATCCATTGCAATACACTTCCGTTCTAACCACAAGTCTAATGGGTAAGTCCTAACTAAGGTATGGAGTGTTTCAAACCGAGGCCACCATTTGGAGATGGGTCAAGCAGCACCTGCAGGTGCCTTGTACCAATGTGGCGCAAAAGGGGGTGCGACGTTAGCCGGGATGCGGCCCGGTGCGCCGGCGAAACCTAGAGCGGATGGTTATCACTTGGAGCATTTCATGCCGAGGTTTTGGCACGAGTTCCCGTGGTATGGGTCATCTCGTTTGGGATGAGTGCGTGCCTTGTGGGTACAGTAGTACATCTCTGATCAGAGTCTTAAATCTTTTCGAAAAGCCGAACCCACGGTCAATGGCGGGTTGCATGACATCCCACAGTTAGATTACTTTGAATATGTATGTGCATGATGGTTTGACATGTAAGGACTGTTGAGCGAGGAGGTAAAATGTACTCCTCGAGTTAGATGATGATGTTGATGCTCATGTTTACTTTTCCGCATGATTAAATTTGACTACACTAAATGCAATAACTGAAAAAGTACTTTTCCGCACTGTTAGCCATTACCCTTCCTTGTTTATTATCTTGCATTATTATTTGCATTTGCGGTGGCTTGTTGAGTACTTTTTGTACTCATACCCGTTGGACCCCACAGAGGATGCCTACTATGAAGACGGTCTGAAGTAGTGACCCAGTCAAGCAAAGATCCTGAAGAAAACGTTCGTCATGCATTTTAATTATTTTTATCATTTTTATTAAACTCTGATGTAATAATTATGGTCTGCGTACCATGAATATTGTCGTATGTACAATTGTGGCATGATGAACCTCTTATATTATTGTTTTTCTTATGAAATTCAATAATGTCTCGATTTTGATAAATCGGGGCGCCCACACTTAACTCCTTGTCACTCTACAATATTATATTAGCTAGAGTCCAATGTACCGACACAACTGCTATAGGATAAAAGAATGAGTCGTAGATAGATGGATTCTACTATATGTATTTCCCCGTTATTCTCGTCTCTGGACTCTGTTGGAGTTGGCTATGTTATAAGTATGGTGGGTTCCGGGTGCAAGCTAGGGCATTGGTTGGTCACACCCGGGACACTATAAGGACCGATCTATGGGATCTGTTGCAAAGCACTTCCGTACTGACCACAAGTCTAATGTGTAATTCCTAACTGGAGGTATGGAACAAACCAACTTGATGCACCATAGTGCAGGGGGCAAGGGGCAACCTGTGGGTGACTTGTACCGATGTGGCTCAAGGGGGGTATGGTGTTGGCTCGACGCGTCGGGGCACCATATGAAACCCATAAGAGGTGTTATCCGATTGGAGCGTTCCATATGGAAGGTTTTGGCACGAGTTCCCGTGGTATGGGTCATCTCGTTACACTTTGGTGTATGGGATGAGTGCGTGCCTTGTGGGTACAGTGGTACACCTCTGATCAGAGTTTTAAATATTTTCGAAAAGCCGAGCCCACGATCAAGAGCGGGTTGTGTGACTTCTCGCAGTTAGTTTACTATTGTTTGAATGAATGTGCTATTCGTGGCATGTAAGGACTGTTGTGCGAGGGTGGGCTGACTGTACCCCTCAAGTTAGAAGATGATGCATACACATGTTTACATATTTGTATTAATAATTTGATCACATTTAATTGCTTTACAAATATGCTTTTCTGCAAAATTAGCCACTACCTTCCTTGTTATTACTCTGCATTACATTTGCATCCGGTGGCTTGCTGAGTAAGATTGTACTCACCCCCTTTGACTTACACCACCAGAGCTCATCTACTATGAGGAGGATGAAGGTCTGGAGTAGCGACTCAGTCAAGGCGAGAATGGAAGGAGTCGTTCATCTAGGACCCTTATTTTATTAGTTTCTCTTTACTTCAACACTTTTGTACTAATATGGTCTACGAACCATGAATTATTGCCGTTTTGTACGCGGTTGTGCGATGAACGTCTTGATTTATTGATTTTTTATGGAATTTCAATAAAGGTCCGAATTTATTAAATATGGGCGTTACAATACTGATCGAATGTTCCGATATGGTATCGAAGTTCCGAGGTGGGCAATAACATATTGGATCTGTTGTGTGTTGTACTGTATCAGGAGACCTAAAATACCCTGTTGGAAGTTCCGATCCAGGATTAGAAGTTCCGACGTGGGTGAATAGATTGGATCTGTTATGATTTTGAGTGTTTCGAGATGAATATGACCAGTGGGCTCTCAGCCCTATAAAAGGAGAAGAGGAGAATATTTTGGAAATATGGAATAAGCCTAGATTAGACCTAGCCACCAAACACTCCTCTACTTCCTTTCTTGATCTCAATCATTGAGGTCAAGGATCCCCGTCTCTCACGTGCGGTGCTAGCACACTACTATGGAAGTTCTCTATCCATGTACGTGTGGACTCTGTGGAGGCGTTGCTCTAAGCAATGCTAGTGGACATCTACATGCGAACGACTACGTCATCTTCATCGATCGGATCGGCGAAGGACGGCAAGGACAAAGCGAGGATAGGCTTGACGCGCTACTCCGACCTCTTCTTCTACTGCACCTAGTGCATCTCTTGCTAGAAGGTACCGATCTATGATCTCGCACACGCATGAGTCTTGGGATTAGGGCGTAAATTTTGAATTTGCCGGCTAGCGTAGCTCCCCTATTCCCCAATAGTAGTAGTATTGGAGCCTACGTGTGTAGTGTTCGATTTGGATCCCTCATGTATGGAGATACATGAGTGAAAAACAGATTAGATCTGTTTCTATCCAAGGCATATCGGAAGTTTCAGTACTGTCAGAAGTTCCGATGGCGGATCATAAGTTTTGATAGTGATTGGATGTTCCGATATCAAATAATGATTCGATACATAAAGCAATTGTTGTGGTCCGGGATTCTGATATTGATCGGAAGTTCCAGCGGATCGGATGTTCCGATGCTAGATCGGATGTTCCGACCCAACCGAATTTGAAATTCTGAGCCTATTGAGCTAGATCTTTCAGATCCAGAATCTAGTCACTTGTAGATTGCTCGCCTAACTTTATTTTGAAGAGAATGATGTGACTGGCATTGCCTTGGATAAATGTGATGTATGAGATGCATGCAATGAATGTAAATTAAATATGGCCTACGTGTCATGGTTATTTATAGCCCAAGGTTGATGTAAAGTTTATTACAACTTACATGTAATTAGTATAGCCTATACGAGATGGACTAGTACTCTTCATGGAGGCCGAGAGCACACACTAAATTATGGGATCCATGGAGATGGAGATCGCCATGAGAAGAAGGTCATGCTATGTCATAGTTAATATGATTGCCTGTGATGCTTTCTTATGTTCCTGTTATTTTATTCTTGCATGTTTCGTGTGTTCTAGGAACGTTACCGTGCTAGAATAGTTTTCCCTCAGAAAATTAAGTGTTGATGCTCTTTCCAATATATGCACCCACCAAGGTTCATGATCATCGATAGTGGGTCTGCCAAAGCAGGGTGCTATCTTTTTTCTCGACCAGTTGGGACGAAAGTCAGACTTCTGCACACATAGTATTGGTTCACTTGACAAGGCTATCAAAATGGTTTTGGGCCTTGGAGCATAGGAGTTGGGGTCTAGCATTGGATGCTTCTCCAACAACAAGAGCCACATACGCTATGATTAGCAAGGAGTTGCTTACCAATGTCAACTAGCTTCTAGTAGTGATGCCAAAGCTCACTAGGAGATAGCGTGACCATGCATCTTACGCCACTATTAGTCATGAGAGGGAAAGTGACTGGTTTAGATAGTGGGATATCTTTTATTAGATAGAAGATAAACATTGCATAGTGCTGAACTTTGCATCTAATTTTTGTAGATCATGGCATCGACTGCTATGAACACTTTACTCTTTATTTTGCGATTGATTCTTTTTGGAACAACTTTTATTGATTCTATTTCCTTTCTTGATCTCAATCAATGAGGTCAAGGATCCCCGTCTCTCACGTGCGGTGCTAGCACGCTGCCGTGGGAAGTTCTCCATCCCTGTACGTGTGAACTCCGTGGGGTCATTGCTCCAACAGCGACGCTAGTAGACATCTACATGCGAACGACTACGTCGTCTTTATCGATCGGATCGGCGAAGGACAGCAAGGACGAAGCGAGGATAGGGCTTATCGTGCTACTCCGACCTATTTTTCCATTGCACCTAGCGCGTCTCGTGCTAGAAGGTACCGATCTATGATCTCACACGCGCATGAGTCTTGGGCTTAGTGCATAAATTTCGAATTTGCCAGCTAGCGTAGCTCCCCTATTCCCCAACATTATCTTCTGTACATATTAATTAGTAGTGAAAGGATTGATTTTCTTGCATATTGATGTGCCAAATATGATGTGATATACTCTTATCTTGCAGGAAAAACTGCCATAAGGTATTAGGGATGACTAATTCACTAAAAAACAACTGGACCGGCAGGATCAACAACCGGAAAAGAGAGCACATCCGGCAATATATCCTACAGCGAGGATATGGAGATATGATGAGCAGATTAATATATCCTACAGTGAAAGCATGTATACTTTGCTCTTTTGTTTGCAGCTGGTAAAATGCCTCTCACATTTCTTAATTCTTAATTGTCATGCAGTAACATCTTCTCAGGCCTTATTGAGATCATGGCAAAATCTAGCAATAGTATGTCAATCCTCCATTCATGGAATCTATATAGGGCCCTCTAGTGCAGTAGTGCAGTTAACATAGTGGTATATGCAATTATCTGACATATTGGTCAAATTAAATGAAGTTTATTTACTATCTCCATATCACAACGTTTGTCCATTTTGTCAGGATGTGTGTTTCGCAATGTTAATTCAAGAGTGTAGCTATTGGCTATTGCAGCTTTGACAGAATTCAATGCAGTACATTTGTGAAAGCTTCAGTTACAATACCTAATAAATCTAGGCAGAGTCTTGATCTTTTGGATAACATTAATGTAGAACTGAAGTTGATATTTGGATAACTCTTATGTAGGATTAAAGTTGGTGTTGGACTGTAGTCTTTTGGATATTGTGACTTTAATCTATGATTTGTGTGAATGTATTGTTTCTCGATTACATGTGTTGAATCGATATATATATGTGTGTGTGTGTCGAATGGAGTATCTCATTTGATGTTGAATCCACTATTTTATGATTATATATATATATATAATTTTAAATAGGTTATTTATCATGTCGTTAGAGAGTCTGTCGTTATGTGTCATTTTTGTATGTAATAGGATGTGTGTTGGCAAATATTGTCTGTCGCTAAAAGTCAACCTATTTCAGACAAGTAGTCTATTGGCAAATGAGTAGTCTGTCGGTACATCACTTTAACCACAGGCTTTCTCCCCTCACACATTTTCTATGGTTAAAACCCTTTACTGACATTTTTTTAGACGTTAAAGGGTGCTTTCACCGATAGATTTATTGTCGGCAAATCGATGTCATGGTGTAGTGTCTTGCCTTGTGGGTACAGTAGTACACCTCTGGTCAGAGTACTCTCTTTTCGAAAAGCTGAGTCCATGGTCAATGGCGGGTTTAACAATGTTCACCGCAATTAGTTTATATTTATGGTTGGTGCATGAATGAATGGCATGTAAGGACTATTGAGCGAGGGAGTACCATTTGTACTACTAAAGTTAGAGGTTGTTTCATGATTCATGATTTATTTTTCCACATAATTAATATGATCACATTAAATGCTTAATAATAAAATTGTACTTTTCCGCACTTTAGGCCACCTACCTCCCTTTGTTATTACCTTTGCATTATACTGCATCTTGGTGGCTTGTTGAGTACTTTTGTACTCATTCCTGTTGAAACCACTTTAGAGGTAGTTTATTACGAGGAGGATGGTCTAGAGTAGCAGTCCTAGTCAAGGCACGAGACTGGAGAAGGCGTTCATCAAGAAGACTTCTTTTTATATTTCTTTTATGTTTATAATTTATGTAATAATGTGGTCTACGAACCACTTTTGATTGACGTATATACGTAGTTGTGTGATGAATGTCTTGTATTTATTGTTTTTCTTTGGAATTACAATAAAGTCTGGAATTATTAAATTTCGGGCGCTACAGATGCTCAAAAGGGCGGGTTTTTATTGGTCGACTATGACTGAAATTGTTTTAGGTATTACAGAGGATGTGAAGCGTGTTAGAGGTTTAGTAATATTCAGCTCGCTCCCGCATCTTTGCTTAATCTTATTATCAAGCCATGGCCATTCTGAGGTTGGGCCTTGGACTTCATCGGCAAAATTCATCGTCCTTCTTCAAAAGGGCATCGGTTCATGTTGACGGCTACGGATTACTTCACCAAGTGGACCGAGGCCGTGCCTCTAAAGAATATGAATCACAACGAGGTAATTGATTTCATCTTGAATCTCATTATACATAGATTCGGTATTCCTCAAACTCTTACTACATGTCAAGGTACATCATTTATTGCTAAAGAGGTAAGAGATTTTTTTAGAATCTTATGGTATAAAATTGATAAAGTCTTCAACATACTATGTTCAGCCCAATGGTTAGGCCGAGTCTAGTAATAAACCAGTGATTAAGCTCATTAAGAAGAAAATTGAAGAGTTTCCCAAAAGGTGGAATGAAGTGCTCTCTCAGTCATTATGGGCATGCATAATAGCAAAGCACGATGCTACCAAGGTAAGTCCATATGAGTTGGTATATGGTCGAAATTGTAAAAATATCAATTTTTAGTAATTTGGGTCGAAGATATGCAATTCCTGGCACAAGCCGAATCCCTGAAGTGCCGAAGGCCCATCCGCATGGGGCCTCGGTTGCCTTTTAGTGGCCTACTTCGCAGGCTAGATCGGCCCGAAGGGTCCCTTCGGCGGCCTGCTTTGCATAGAAGCTTCGACCTGAAGGGCCTACTTCGGAAGGCCTATGAAGGCCCACTCCGGCCAACAGAGTCCAAATCAAATTAGTATAGCTCGGCTATT
Source organism: Zizania palustris (assembly GCA_019279435.1). NCBI lineage: Eukaryota > Viridiplantae > Streptophyta > Magnoliopsida > Poales > Poaceae > Zizania > Zizania palustris. The sequence continues at coordinate 7,596,413 of JAAALK010000287.1, forward strand.
TTTGACATCTTATCCAATTTTAACTATTTTGGCCAAACTCTCATCAGATTAGAGTTAGAAATAGAAGACTAGTCCCTATAAATATAGGGGTGAGGCTGATTCAAATAAATCTACATAGATCAATACTTCAAAACCCTAGTTTTGAATCGTACCTTTACTTTCCATCTACTTTCCGCATTAGTTCAGTTCACCATCGTGGGTTTGCGCTGAAAGCGCTCCGTCAGCCACGCTGTAATCGTAGTAAGCCTTGCTGATTCGCCTATGAATCATCTGTTAATCTACGTAACAAATTGCTATCACCTTGTTGGCTTACTTGTGAACCATCCGTTAATCTATGTAATAGATTGCTACCCTTCGTCCTATCTATTTTCCTAGTGCTATACTTGGTAATTCGATTTCCAGGATGAATTGGCACTTTATCTTTGTGTTTTGAAGAGTTTACATTCGGAGCTACTTCGCCAAGGGTTTTCGCTTCAATCTGACCATGGGAAGGTGATTTCCAAAGCTAAGAAGCTAGTTTCGAAGGCTACCGGAGCACCGTTCAGGAAGACTTTGCTTTGTCCGTCCGTGACGGATCCGTCACGCTATTGTTGGTTTGGTCAGATTCCGCGCACCGGAGCCACTTCGCATTGGAGTTACTTCGCGCCGGAGTCACACCAGAACACTCCGCATTGGACCTCGTCACGCCAGAACACTCCACATCGGACCTCATCATGCTAGAGGCTTCACGCCGAACCCTGTCATTCAGAGGATATTTCATGTCGCGATTTGTTCGGAGCCTGTCTTCAGTCGGATCGATCTAAATGCCAAAGGTTACCTTCGGTGCATACTTCACACCAGACGCCAAAGGCCTCCCTTTGGCGACCCTTTGCACGGTATACTTCAAACTGATCTGGCTTTGTTTGGCCGATTGGGTTATTTTATCTATATATTCTGGCTAATTGGATTATTTTGGTACAATCTGATTACATGGCGACTCCACCCCCTTGCCACTATTAAGGGTAGTCGGAATGCGACATCAGCGTTTTGTTACTCTTAGGCTTGTCCCTAAGTATCCGCACGTTTTTGGATCATCGAACCGGCCCAAGTGTGGGGGGCATGTTTTCATGTCAACACACTTTTTGGCGACTCCGCTAGGGATAAACGCCAACATGATGAGTACATCTACATTGGCTGCGAGTACCTCTACAACGACCACTACGTCTACAACACCGATGGATACCTTGGGGGCACAAAGATCGACAACTGCAACATCATGACGCCCACCCTTGCAGATATCCCTGAGGAAGGTTGGGTAGAGATCAAGTCAAAGATGAAAGAACTCCAAGATCTCATGCTCGGGAGTTACGTCAAGACACGTGCGGGATTCATCAAGCACGACATCCACATCCTCGACCTCGCCTGGACTCAAGTAACACCACAGTTGCCTCCTTTATCTTCCTTAGAGATTGAGCAAAAGATAGCCATGTCTATAGATCAAGCCGTTAGTGCTTCGCTAGCCAACCGTCTAGAGTCAGCAGTTAGCTCTAAGTTAGGGGCAGTGTTTAGAAGGTTCAGCTTTTCCAAGGTTGTTCCACCAACTCCAATCGCTAGCGTACCCCCGATAAATCGCATTTATAGCAGAACTGACGGTAGTACTGGCAAAGCCATCACATCTCCGACCTCGAAATCTATGACCGAGACCAATCACTACACTTACGGCCAAGCTAGCCCTGCTTATTATGCACCGCCTCCACCTGCGCCTGCGCTAGATTTTCCCGCGCTGCCTGTGCCACACGCTCCTACGCACCCGTATAGACCCGAGCACGTCATATACCCTGAGCCAACATGAGAGGAGGAGCCTCGCGGCCGACACGCCAACATACCACCATGTGTCATGCCCCCACATGAGAAATGCACACAGGAAGGAGGCCAGGATGACATTGATGAGTGGATCCGTGCACTATTTAGAGAGTATACCGGCTTCACGCCTCGGGATTAGGCTATGATTTACCGAAAGCCATACCTCGATCACTTCGATACCATACCCTATCCGTGGAGCTATAGAGTCACTGAATTCACCAAATTCGATGGCGATGGTAACAAGACCACACTAGAGCATGTAAGCCAATTCTTAGCACAGTGTGGAGAAGCTAGTGGGTTGGACGCATTAAAACTTAGACTATTTTCTCTTTCGCAATCTGGCACCGCTTTCACTTGGTTTTCGGCACTGCCGCTGAACTCCGTCCAAACATCGGCCCAATTAGAATAGAAGTTCCATGACTGTTTTTATACAAGCGAGAAAGAACTTAGGCTTTCACACTTGACGTTGGTCAAACAGAAATCTAGTGAGAGTGTCGCTGAGTACATCAAGCACTTTAGAAATACAAGCGAGAAAGAACTTAGGCTTTCACACTTGACGTTGGTCAAACAGAAATCTAGTGAGAGTGTCGCTGAGTACATCAAGCGCTTTAGAAATACCCGGAACTGATGTTTTAGTCTCAATATTTCAGAAAGAGATTCGGTGGATCTAGCTTTTAACGGATTGCATTCTAAAATTAAAGAGAGGCTAGACAACCAAAACTTTTTAGAGGTCAGCCAAGTCCTACAGAAGGCCGGGCCAAGGATAAAAAATTCATTAAAACATTTAACAAACCTAGAGCTGAAGTTCACATCATGGATCACTCCGATGAGGATGAGTCAGAGGAAGAGGATGATTCGGCCGATATGTATGCGGCCGAATGGGCCTGGAATGCTAAGACCAAACCTATCACCTGTTCCGAGCTACGGCCGTCTCCCACTAAGAGTCGGCCCAACGAAGTTAAATACTCCTTTGATGTGACTAAATGCGACAAAATATTTGATTTCCTCTTGAAGAGCCAGCTTCTCAGGTTGCCCAAGGGCCAGGTCATCTTGACCGCAGATGAACTAAAGAAGCGCCCCTACTATAAGTGGCATGATTCACATTCTCATTATACTAACGATTGCAATGTTTTCCATCGGCAGGTTCAATCGGACATAGAAGAAGGACGATTGAAAATAGATTCTAGTCCGAAAATGAAGCTGGACAAAGACCCCTTTCTCGTGAACACCGTCGACCTCGACGAGAAGAAAGTGTTGATTTGGCTGGAATAGGCCGAGTCATCTAAGGGTAAAGCGGTCGTTATTGGAGAACCCCGCACACGCACACTCGTACCAAAGGACCCTGAAGTAGGAGTGTGAAAAAAAATCATCGACAAGTCATCTTCGGCTAGGACTCGTAAGAAGCCGAAGGTAACATACTAGATGCTGTTAAATAAACACTAGAAGAAGGCCGAGAAAACAAACACCCGACCAAATGTGCCAAAACAACCAAAGGGGGCAAGACGGTCAAACCCTCCGAGGGGTGGGTTTGGACCCCAACAGCCGAACCCTCCAAGGGGTGAGTTCGGACCCCAACAGCTGAACCCCCTAGAGGGAGAGCTCGGTCTACAGTGGCCGAACATACCTCCATCCTGGTGGGACCCTTTGCTGATATGGTCTGAAGTACCTTCGACGTGGCCAAACCCCCCTCCGAGCAACGGGTTCGGCCCTTAGTGGGTGAAGCCACTGGAACCTCGGATGCCTCCACCGTATAACTGGATAGGGTTCCTGTGGGCTCCGAACTACACTTCATCGCCGGAGTACCCTTCGCAATATAGTATTACCCCCTTTGTCCCTTCGGAGTACTATGACTGGCAGGGGCAGATGGATGAGGCGAAGGGGAACATTTTTCACAGGCTATTTGTAGTGCCGCTGAGCCGACTCACGCAGAACGAAGCCAAAGAAGATGACAGCGAAGGGGTGATGGAGGGGGAGTCCGAAGCTATCACCGTCAAGGTAGGGTCTTAGGAGGTCCCAATTCCGAAGGCCCCTCGCTGAAGCACGACGGAGGTAAGTTCCAGGGTCTGGCCGAAGCCAAACCCGAGGCCCGTTCCGACCAGCCTACTATGGCCGGTCCAGCCAACTTGGTACAAGAAAGGATTCTTGCCAAGCACAAAGATTACGAGGCCGACCCGAGTAATTCCTGTTCGGCCAAAAATCACATGAACAAGTTGGTAGCACCTGGTACTAAGCCACAACCATCTTGGGTGCCTCTGGGCATGTCCAAATCGTAGAAGAGGCGCCTGCAACATCTGCAATCATAGGAGATGCACAAGAAGAATGCCGAGGATGAGCGAGATGACATCTTTGAGGAAATCCACCCTCGGCCAGTCATAAAGCAAGTCTGTAAGCCCAAGCTAGTTGAGGCAAACAACCCGGCTCCGATTCAGAGCTACGATGATGACTATACGCCCATCTCTGAGGGGCTCGTACCTCAACCAATGGACATAAACATCGTCATGGTCCCTACTAATTTCGCGCTACTACAAGACGAGGCCGAGGTTGCTCAGTTGAGCCTCGACCCACGAGATGCTGTTTTTAAGAAGCCTGAGGATACGTCTCGTCACCTGAAACCTCTCTATGTCAAGGGGCACATTGATGGAAAGCCGATCTCTAGGATGCTTGTTGATGGTGGCGCCATTGTCAACTTGATACCCTATTCTCTCCTGAAGAAGCTCGGTAGGGTCGAAGAGGATTTAAAGAGGACCAATCTAATGCTCAACGGCTTCAACGGTGAGAGCTCTGAAGCCAAGGGCATACTTTCTCTGGAGCTGACGGTGGGCAACAAGACGTTGTCAATGACATTCTTCGTCGTCGATGTGCAAGGTAACTATAGTGTGCTACTTAGGCGTGACTAGGTTCACGCAAATTATTGTATTCTGTCTACTTTGCACTAGTACCTAATACAGTGGGACAACGATGATGTGGAGGTCATACCATCTAATACTTCGGCCCAGGTTGCGTTGGCCGATGTATCTATTGACGCCGTCCATGATAAGGTAGAGTGTCTATCAGGTATAGATCTCTCGGATTATGACTTCATTAGCATATCCGACGGACATTTTGTACCCATGTCTATGAAGCTGGCTAGTGTAGCACGACTATTTCTAAACTAGTAAGTCATGACTAGTAAGAGTAATCTTGATTGGCTAAAGTCTCATGTGGAGCAATATCGGTCTTCTAAAGACGGTATTGCCGAAGCCATTGAAGATTTTAGCAAAGTAGAAAAGTTAGGTCAAGGTTTTGTGTCGGCTGATCCTCTAGAAGAGGTCGATATAGGTGATGGTATCATTCCAAGGCCGACTTTTGTAAACAAAAATGTATAGGCTGATGAAAAGGCCGAAGTAATAAAGTTGTTTCGGTCGTATGTTGATTGCTTTGCATGGGAGTATAGCGAGATGCCTGGAGTAAGCCGTGAGCTCGTGGAGCATCGGTTGTCTATCAAACCCGGGTTTAGGCCTTATAAACAACCCCCTCTCTTTAATTTGGCCGTATATGACCAAGTTAAAGAGGAGATAGAATGATTTCTCAAGGCTGAATTTATTAGGCCATGGAGGTATGCTGAATGAGTTGCTAACATTGTGCCTGTAGAGAAGAAGGGGAGCGGCAAAATACGAGTTTGTATTGATTTTAGGGATCTGAACAAGGCCACTCCAAAGGACGAGTATCCCATGCTGATAGCCGATATGTTGATCAACGATTCTTTAGGACACAAGGTACTAAGTTTTCTTGATGGCAATGCTGGTTATAATCAAATCTTTATGGCCAAAGAGGACATCTAGAAGAAAACCTTTGGATGCCCTGGTGTTGTCGGATTGTTTGAGTGGGTCGTTATGACTTTGGGTTAAAGAATGCCGACGCTACATATCAATGCGCTAAGAACTTGATCTTTCATGACTTTCTAGGAGTTATGCTAGATGTCTATATAGATGATGTTGTACTCAAATCAGATGCTATGGGAACCATTTAGCCGATTTGACAGTTTCTTTTGATAGAATGCGTCGGTATGATTTAAAGATGAACCCACTCAAGTGTGTTGTTGGCATATCAGCGGGCAAGTTCTTAGTATTCATGATCGATGAAAGAGGTATTGAGATTGATCCTAAGAGGCTTGAGAAGATTAAGAACTTTGTAGCGCCGACATGCAAGAGAGATGTGCAAAACTTGCTAGGCAGAATGAATTATTTGCAATGCTTCATATCTAACTTGTCTAGCAAAATCGATGCTTTTGTCCCCATACTCCAGCTAAAGAGCGAGGCTGAGTTCATTTGGGGCGCAAGTCAACAAAGTGCTTTTGAGAAGATTGAAGAGTGCTTGTCATCACCCCCTATGGTAAGAGCACCAAAAGCTGGGATTCTGTTTCGGCTATACATCGCTACAGAAGATAACGTGATAGGAGCCGTGCTAACTCAAGAGGTGGAGGGAAAAGAGTACATCATCACATCCTTGAGCCGCCGCTTACTGGATGTCGAGACATGGTATGTGATTGTGGAGCGCTTGTGTTTATCACTTTATTATGCATGTACCAAATTACGTCACTATCTTCTCCCTAGCACATGTATTGTTGCTTGTCAAACCGATGTCATAAAATACATGCTACAAAAGCTGATTCTAAGTGGTAGCATCGGAAAGTGGGCTTATGCTTTGATTGAATATGATTTGGCTTATGAACCCTTAAGAGCTATGAAAGGCCAAATCGTCGTTAACATTATAGTTGATCATCATGTAGACATTAATTGGGGTAGCGATGTTGCTCTAATTGAGGTAGTGCCATGGAAACTTTATTTTGATTGTTTAGCTTGCAAGAGTGGCCAAGGTATTAGAGTGCTTCTCATGTCACCTAATAGTATGTGCTTTGAGACCTCGGCCCGTTTAGAATTTCCTTCTACTAATAATCAAGCCGAATATGAAGCTTTATTGCTAGGACTTGAATTGCTAGGTTCCATGGGTGTTAAACATGTTCATGCATATGGTGATTCTCTGTTAGTTGTGCAACAAGTAGCTAAAATTTCTAAATGTTTTAATGGTTTGTTAAATAGCTACTTGGATAAATGTTTAGACATAATTGCTACTTTTGATCACTTCTGTTTATAGCAAAAAATGGCATTAAGGGTCAAGCTAAGCAAAATACTGAAAAATGGTATTTTTGACCGAAAATATGCCCAACCTGGCGAAGGCCGGTCTGACCGGCTATGATAGGCCGGTCCAACCGGCCAGGAGCGGTCAGACCGACCCATGGGCTCGGTCAGACCGGCTAGGGGTTCAGAATATGAATCCGAGGTGGATTCGAGCTATTCTTACCCAAATCTTATCTCAACCAAATTTTGGCTGAACCCTACTGTAATTTTTCACCAGGGATCACCAGCCCACCCCCTATAAATACTAGAGGCAAGGCCGATTCAATGCTCCCTCTCCAATCTCAAAAATCCAAAGCCCTTTCTTTGAATCGCATCTACTTTTCTTTACTTTCCGCATCTTCGTGGGTTTTCTTGAAAGCCCTCTGTCTGCCACGTCTGTAATCATGTAACCCTTGCTGGTTCGCTTGTGAACCTCCCGTTAATCCACGTAATGGATTGCTATCTCTTTTATCGGTTTTTTTCGCGATACTTGGTAATTTGGCCCCTTGGCTGAATTGTATTTGATCTTTGGGTGTTTTTGTAGATCAATTGCCTTCCTACACATCTCTACAAAGTTTGGAGGCGATTGAAGGTTATTTGTTAAAGACACCGAAGATCACAGATCGGATCTGCTACGTCGGTCCGACCGGACCTCGTCACGCTGTTGTTGGCAACAGCCGGTCAGACCGACGGCACTCTACCGGTCTGACCGGGACCCTTCGCACTGCGCTACGCTAGAGCCCTCAGTCGAAGCCTATGCGTCGAAGCCCACCTCATCGGTCCAACCAAAGATACTTCACCGGTTAGACCGCCGGAGCCACCCTTCGCAGCTGCTTTCGGGACTCCGTCCGGAGCCTCTTCGCAGTCCTCCGGTCCGACCGATATTGTACCTCCGGTCTAACCAGGCCTGAGGCTAAAGGTGCCATAGGGATCGTTCGGTTCAATTTCTGCTATAAGTCAGAATCAGCCTCCAAATTGGCCGATTCCAGGTATTTTGATCATTTTATCTCTGTTTACATTATTACTAGTACTTTTCAGCTAATTGGATTAAAATATTGATTATTTATCTGATTGCCTGGTGACTCCAAATCCGTTATCACTATTTAGGGTAGTCAGAACACGGCGTCAGTATCGTTGTGATACTTTTGGACATCGAATCGGCCCTAGTGTGGGGGCGCGTTTCTGCGTCAACACACTTTTTGGCGACTCCGCTGGGGACAACGCCAACCATGACTTCTACCTCTACATCGGCAGCGAGTACCTCTACTACGTCTACATCCACTACATTGCTGATAAACACTATGGGTGGCGCGGACATCGATGACCGCAACATTATGATGCCCACCATGGCCGACATATCTGAGGAGGACCGAGCAAAGATCGAAGCGAAGAAGAAGGAACTCAAAGAGCTGATGCTCAGGGATTGCATAAAGACACACTCAGGCTTCGTCATGCGTGACACCCTCAACCTGACCCAGGTACGTCCCTCATCACCCCCTTTATCATCTTCACAAGTTGACCGTAGGATAACTGCATATGTTGATCAGGCGGTTAGCGTATCTGTTGGACCGGAAACGGCGACCAGAGGGGGGGTGAATGGGAGCTTTTAAAATTTCGGGCTAAAAACTTAGCCTTCGGTTCTGTTCAGTCTTCTGCGGAACAGGCTTCGAACACAACCTTCGAAGGTCTGGTTCTGAGGTACTTCGACACCTTCGAACACAGGCTTCGGAGTGACAAAAGTTCGAAGCCAAGAAGACTTCGCTCCACTTACAACCCTCGAAAATCTACTCTGCTAAGTCAGTGCAGGCTCCGCACACAGGGTGCTTTGAGCAGACTTCGCACTTCACCCTTCGCAGGAGTGGACAGCCCTCTGCGGACTACGACCAAGTACTTGGCGGCAGCAACTGGTGCTGGGCTTCGTACGCGAAGGTCTAACGCACACACAACGGACTTCGCTAAGGGCTTCGACACAAGAAGCAAAACGGGAAACAACCAGGGCTTCGCTAGTAATCAGCGAGGTCTTGCCTCGTGTTACACAGAGCGACAGCACACTGACAAAACACACCTCGCACGAAAAACAACCTTCGCCTCAACAGGCTTCGGTGCACTAAACTAGCGAAGTATGTAGATCGAGCTCAAGCAAAAGCACAAGACAAACAGGGCTTCGCCGCTTGAACAAGGAACACTGAAAATGAACTCAGGATGTATTCAATCGAAGTGTGGCTACAGGAGCTCAACAGTAAATGCTCAAAGTGTTAAATGTTACCTACCGAGCCCCCATATTTATAGCCCACGGTTTCATCCTAAGGAAGTGACTACATTACCCCTAGGGTTTACATCCATTTTGTCTCTACAGAACTAAGGGGTACAAAAGGTAGTCCACCTTTATTTTGGAGGCTTCTCTGTCAGCTGCAGAGGGGACAGTGTCAGCCTTTTTCAGAACAGACAGTGTCAGCCTTTACAGAGTTGACTTCTGGAACCTCCCTTCGCACGCGAGGGGTGCGGAAGCTTCGGCGAGAAGCCTGCAGCCTGTTGGCCTTCGCTCCGCCGAAGATGACCTTCGATACAGTGACGGTTTTGAGCCGAAGCCGTCAAAGCCCTTGGGCCTTCGCACCACCACCTCCGGAGTGGATCACCACGGCTTCTCAGCTACTCCGAGCTCGAACACCGTCCGTCCGTGTACCGAAGCCATGCATGGCCGAAGCACCTCAAGTCATCCTCACTCCGGAGCTAGCCTCGCTCCGAAGTCCTTCACACTCCGAAGCCCTACCTTCGGAGTACCACCCTTCGAAGTCCCTCCTTCGTCCAAGGCCTCCGCATGAAGCATTCCATGAGCACTTCGTCGCAGTGTCTCACTCCGAGCACACTCCTCGACGAGCCTCACCCGGACCATGCCTTCGATGCGCCTCGACTTCTGAGACCTTCGTCGGGCCACCTTCGAGTGCCTCCCTCCGGAGCACACTTCGAACACCTTGCCTCCGCAGAGGACTTGTTCCACCAACTCCGAAGTCACTCCATTCGGAGTACCTTCGAAGTGCCTCACCTCCGAGGACTTGTCTCGGAGTACCTTCGGCCGGAGCCACGCTCCGCACTCTCTGCCTTCACCTGGCACGCCTCGACCCGAGGACCGACCCGGACCACCTTCGCAGCCACCGTGACGGAGCTCCCCGCTCCCTTGGCATCAAACCACCCGCTTGACCCAAGTTCACCTGGCTCGAACCCTGTCCGTCGCCTCCGAAGTCCCTGCGCACCACAGACAAGCAAACAAGTGTATCCAGTACTCCGGAGACCTCTCCGGGTTAGCAACCTTCGGCACACACTCCGGTGTACCGCCCAAAGTACCGAAGCCTTCGGTACGAACCCAGTCATCGTGTACTGTCGGACCCCTCCGACAGGCACACTCCGCTGCACAGCTGCAGCAAGCAAACACCGAACACACTCCGGTGACACACCTCCGAACACCCTTCGGAGGTACCACCTCCGAAGCCCCTCCGGAGGTACCCTTCGAACAGAGGGTAAAAAGCCTGTCAATCACTCATCACATACACCGAAACCACCCTTGGTTTCTCAATCTCCCCCTTGATGAGTGCATTGACAATCAAATCAAAGTTCAAGAAAATTTAAAAATTTCAGCACACAAGTGACCATAAAAACTCAGAAAAGAGCCAAAGCATGTCACTTGATAGAAGAATTTTTCTCCCCTTTGTAAAAGAGTAAAAGCCCCTTCGGCAAAACTCCCTTTTTGATAAAAAACTCCCCCTGAGTTGAGCAAATTTTTCTCCCCCTTTATGTCAAAAATCTCTCCCCCTTTAGAAATAATGCCTTCTTGCAGCAGAGAACATAGCAAAATCTCTCCCCCTTTGGCAATGCAAGCAGCAAGGAGCATTCAAAAGATGCAAAGCTGCGAAATGAATAGAATTGCAAAGACATATAATGCAAAAATATGCCAAAATGAACACAAATGATCATGTGCTCAGCTCAATTTAACAATCTGTGAAACAAGATGATGGCATGTGATTTTGACATTTTTGAAGTAAAAGCATCACCACTTAATCCAAGCAGCTAGACATGTGAAGGCAAGGACTGCGCAAAGCTAACAACTTCTACCCTAGACAGACAAGTCTTGTTCAAAAGAAGCTTTGAAAGCAAACTTGATGATTAATTAATTTTGTTGTTCTTTTCTTAATGCCAGGGGTTATTTGTTTGTCCACCTTATACTTTCCAATCAGGCCAAGCCTAGGCATGAAAGCCATCTGAAGCTTAAGGCGGTGATTTTGGCATACACTACACTATCCCAGTTCAAACCAAAGTGCAATGGTAAGCAGTCTAGAATAGAGTAGTGCGACAAACAAACCCTCCTGGATCTTTTCCTTTAAACCAGATAAATCATGGATTTTTGATTTTGATTCAGATAAATGAAATATTTTGGTGAATATCCATGAATAAAGAACACAATTTTTCAAGTTGCAAATTTTAGCATCCAAGGAACAGTGTCTTGCTGTCAAGTAGATAAAAGATAGCTAAAAGCAGTCCACCCTAAACAAGCTAGATACAAGATTATGCGGTGAGCAAGTTTTGTTTTTTAGAAAATAAAACATCATGCACAATCAATGTTCCAGACATATTTCATAGAGCTGAGCTGTCATGATTTCTTTGAATGAAAAGCAGGCATATAATAGCAAAATATGTAAATGCAATTTCACCCATAAAGAGCATATGCAAGACAATTAAAATCAGCTCCCCCTCACAAAATGCCGTAAGGGTGACAAATGCCAAGTTCCCCACGCAAGTAAGCAAATCGAGAAGCATCGAGGGGTTTTGTAAAAATATCGGCAAGCTGGTGTTGGGTATCAACATATTGAAGTTCAATATCACCCTTCTCATTGTGATCTCTGAGAAAATGATACCGTACATCAATGTGTTTGGTTCTGGAGTGCTGAACCGGGTTGTTTGCAATACAAATAGCACTAGTGTTATCACAGAAAAGTGGAACACTCTTATAATCTAACCCGAAATCCCGCAAAGTGGAAACCATCCACAAAATCTGAGAGCAACAGCTAGCTGCAGCAACATATTCGGCTTCCGCCGTCGATTGTGCAACACTAGACTGTTTGCGGGAAGACCAGCAAACCAGAGACGTACCCAGAAAATGACAAGTACCAGAGGTACTCTTCCTATCAATTCTACACCCAGCAAAATCCGCATCTGAATAACCTCTAAGACATAAAGATGAAGACGATGAATACCATATGCCAAATTCAAGGGTGTGTTTGAGATACCTTAAGATGCGCTTTACCGCTTGGCGGTGCGAAGCTCGTGGTGAAGCCTGAAAACGAGCGCACAGACACACAGCGAAGTGTATGTCCGGCCTCGTGGCAGTCAAGTAGAGTAGGGAGCCGATCATGCTCCGGTACTCCTTCTGATCTACAGCTTCTCCATCTTCGTCAGGGTCCAACGCTACAGATGTAGCCATTGGAGTGGCGAGGGGCTTCGCATCGGACATGTCAAACTTTTTGAGCAGGTCCTTGGTGTACTTTGTCTGGTGGACAAAAGTACCTTGTTTGCTTTGCTTGATTTGCAAACCAAGGAAAAAGGTGAGTTCACCCATCATCGACATTTCAAACTCCCTGCTCATGGTATCTGCAAACTCGGCAACTAAAGCATGAGAAGAGCCACCAAAGATGATATCATCCACATAAATCTGCACTAGAAGGAAATCTTTGCCATGCTTGAGAGTAAACAAAGTTTTATCAACAGAGCCCATCAAATACCCTCGCTCAAGCAGAAAAGACTTAAGTCTATCATACCACGCCCGAGGGGCCTGCTTGAGTCCATAAAGAGCCTTATGAAGTTTAAGGACTTTATGTGGGTACTTGGGGTTTTCAAAACCAGGGGGTTGTTTTACATAAACATCTTCACCTATGAAGCCATTAAGAAAAGCACTTTTGACATCCATTTGATAGAGTTTGAATCCCCGGGATGTCGCAAAGGCGAGCAAAATCCTAATGGCCTCAAGGCGAGCAACAGGTGCAAAAGTTTCAGTAAAATCAATCCCTTCTAGTTGAGAAAAGCCCTGAGCTACTAGTCTAGCCTTATTTCTAACAATTGTCCCATCCTCCCCTTGCTTATTTTTAAAAATCCATTTTGTTCCGATGAAATGAACATTTGGTGGAGGATCAACTAAAGTCCAGACTTGGTTTCTTTCAAAATTCTCAAGCTCTTCATGCATGGCATTGATCCAACTAGAATCAGAAAGTGCATGACTAACATCTAAGGGCTCGAAAGAAGCAACAAAAGCAGCATTAGTAAAATGAGCGTGTGAACGTGTTACCCTTTGATCAAGCTCACCAATGATCTGCTCGGGAGGGTGCATCCTTTGGACATGATGTGGAGCCTCGCGGCGGGATGCAGTCTCCCCCTCAACTTGTGCGATGGAGTGGTCCAAGATGACCGATGTTGAGGTAGTCACTTCGGGACCTCGTGCCGAAGTAGTTGAAGCGGGGTCAGCTTCGGGGGTTGATGTCGAGGGTAGTGGGGGATCATCCTCGAATTCTCCGGGATCTTCGTCTTCGAATAAAGTCTGTTCCATGTCGTGTTCGTTTGCCTGTTCAAAAGCAGAACTAACAGAGGGGGTTGATTCATCAAAAGTCACATCACATGACTCGATGACAGTGTTAGTTTCCAAGTTATAAACACGATAGGAATGACCATGAGTAGTATAGCCCAAAAAGATCCCGTCAGAAGATCGCGACTCAAATTTATCCAAGTTACCACGTTTTAGGATAAAGCAGCGACAGCCAAAAACTCGAAGATGAGTAACCTTGGGCTGTCTCCCAAAACGCAGCTCATAAGATGTCAAATTTAAAATTGAGCGCAAGAAAATTCGGTTTGAGATGTAACATGCAGTGTTCATGGCCTCAGCCCAGAATTTTCTAGGAGTCCTATGCTCATCAAGCATCGTCCTAGCCATCTCAACCAAAGTGCGGTTTTTCCTCTCAACAACACCGTTCTGTTGAGGAACCCGCGGAGCAGAGAATTGATGTTCTATGCCATGCTCCATGCAAAAGTCAACAAAGAGACTATTTTTGAACTCGGTGCCATTATCGCTTCGAATGAATTTTAATGCACCAGGGAGTTCAGTGAAAAGTCTCAAAGCCAAGCTTCGAAAGTGTGAAAACACTTCGTCCTTGCTGGCAAGAGAGAAGACCCAAGAGTAGCGAGAGAAATCGTCGACAATAACAAGTACATACCACTTGCCGCCTAAAGAACTAACCCGAGAAGGACCTACAGTGTCCATGTGGAGAAGTTCTCCGGGCTGTTCAGTCATCACAGTGGTGACTGGCGAATGCGAAGCAGCAATCATTTTACCATGTCGACAAGGAGCGCAAACTAAGTTCTTCTCAAACTTGAGCTTGGGCAATCCTCGGATCAAACCTAGGGCGCTCAGACGAGCGAGCAACTCAAAGCTCATATGCCCTAGTCTCCTATGCCACTTCCAAAGCTCAGAAGTCGAATGTGCAACAAGACAATGAGAAGAACCAGACGACTCTGAAAAATCAGCTCCAAAAACTCTCCCAACCCTAAAGATCTTACACACCACAACGCCATCAGAATTGAGCACTTGCGAAGTATCGCGATGAAATCGCACTTCGAAGCCCTCATCAAGCAACTGAGATACAGACAGCAAATTGTATCCCAGGTTCTCAACCAAAGCAACATCTTTGAGAGTGAAGTTTGCGTTAATCCTTACCACACCTTTACCTTTCACTCTACTCCTTCGATTGTTTCCGAAGGTGATATGTTCCCTTTGCTTGGTTGTTGTGAGGCTGGAGAACCAGTTTGCATCTCCGGTCATGTGGCGCGAACAACCGGAGTCCATGATCCACGTGCCCTCCAAGCCTCGACCTGTCGCCTACACATGATAAGTACGCCTCGATCGCTCAGTGCTGGGGTGAGTAAAATAATGACGCGGCATCCAGCACTGAGTGACACGAGTAGTAGGCACAGTAAAAGTAGACGGTCTACGCACATAATAATCAGAATGATGCAAAGTGCGAGGTCTACCTACATGCAAAGAACGCAAAGCATGTCGAGGTCTCCTACTCTGACGAGGTACAAAGCTACTCGCCCGAGGTCTACCACCATATGGAACATGGTGAACACCTCGAGGAGCAAAACCTCTCCGAGATGCACGAGGAGCCTCAAAAACAGGACGAGAGTAGAACCCAGACTCATGCATACCTAAAGATGGGTAATGCATGTCCTGATAGCTCATCGCCTGTGCACGTCGCTCATCCTTGATGCGACGGAAACAGAAACCAATCAAATGACCCGCCCGCTGACAATAAGAACAATGAAACACTCTCCTGGGGGCACTCTCATGGGTCACAGGAGCAACTCTCACAGGCTCCTTGGGTTTCTTCACAGTGGTTTTCTTGGGAGGAATTTTCTTGGTAGGAGGAGTGGTTTTCTTTGGTGGATGGGTAGGCTTTTTGGCTGATGGGGTGTCCAACAGAGCTCTCTCTTTCTCTAGGGTGGTGGGAGAGGTGAAAACAGTTTTGGTCTTACTGTCTGAAGCTATCCTCTCAAAACCCAAACCTAGAGCTACCCCGGCTCTGTCAGCACACAACTTGGTCTTGGCCAAGAGCAAATCCATCCTACCCTTCCCTTCAGTGCATTTATTCACCACAGAAAGAAGGTATTCATTTTCAGACATTAGGTTCTCAGCTCGCTCTCTAGCAGTGCCTAGCTGGTCCTTAAGGGTGATGCAAGTGTCACAAACAGGTTGCACATCCTTAGAACTACCGGCCCTCTCCAATCTAGCCTCTAAATCATGAACATGTTTATCACGTAAATTAATGCTCTCGCGTAATAAAGAACAGTTCATGCATTCAATAATATCATGAGGTCTAGAATCCACCTCCAAAAGCTGCTTCTGTGCAGTCTCAAGCTCAGAAAGAGTTTGAGCATGTACAGAACGCAACTGAGCAAGCTCACCCATGACAACAGAACAAGACTCACATTCAGCATCATCAAACTTAGACTTAAGCATGGCATATTCAGTAGACATATTTTCTAGCCTAAGTCTAAGGTCTTTTCTTTCTCTAGCGGCTTGCACAAGTAATCTATCCTGACCAAGCACTACTTCATTCAGCTCATCTAATTTAATTAGAAGCTGGTCAGATGATAGGATTACCTCAGATGAGTCAAGCTCATCGCCGCTGTGATCGCTGTCGGCCATGAAGCAAAGGCCGGTGAAGTCACGTCCCTTCTTGTCCTTCTTGTCCTCCTTCCTTGGGGACTCCTCCTCCTCAGAGCTCGACTCCTCAGTTGAGGATGTGTCGATGTCGCTGAGAGCAGCAACAAAGGCTCTGGAAGCGGCCTTGGCTACTTTCTTAGCCATCTTGCCGCGCTTGCCCTTCACAAAGGGCTTCCTCTCCTTTTTGTGGAATTTGGGGCGGTCACTCTCATCTCTCTTTTTGACCTTGGGGCAATTGGCCTTAATGTGAGAGGTGTCGCCACATTCATAACAGCCACTAAAACCACTTCTCCTCTGATCCCGTCTCTCATGATGAAAGCGGGTGAACCTCCGGGCAATGAGAGCAAGCTCGTCATCTGCTAGAGTATCCACCTGCTCCTTTGTGACGGAGACCAGGGAGGACAAAGCAAAACCATCTGCAAGAACACAAGTGCCTGATGTGCTTGGTTCTGCAGTGGTGCCACGGCTAGTGCTAGAAACCAATGCCAATGGCTGTGGCAAAGAGCTTCTGTGCACTGCAAGAGATGCCTTGGCAATCTCTGTGGACTTCAGCTTGCTAAAAAGTTCATCACAGGTTAGAGTGTCATAGCCTGTGGACTCCTCAATGCTGGATATCTTCACCTCCCATATGCTACGGTCAAGAGCATAGAGAAGCTTGATAGCCCTATCATGATCACTGTAAGCAAGCGTCCCGTTGGATCGCAAGTTACTCACTATAGCATCAAAGCGCGAAAACATGGCATCTATAGATTCACCAGGTGCCTGCACAAACAGCTGATACTGTTGGTTGTAGGTGCTTTGGCGCCTGGCCTTAATCTGAGTAGAGCCCTCATGATAAATAGTGAGCGTTGTCCAAATCTCCCTAGCAGTCCTAAGGTGCTGCACCCTATCAAACTCACTCCGACTCAAACCAATGAACAGTATGTTCCTTGCCTTCGAGTTGGCAATATATTGATCTTTTTCGGTTTGAGTGGTGCGGGTATCAGGGATGGAGTATTGTGAGTCCACAATCTCCCAAATTGCATTTCCTTGGCTTAATAAGTAAGCCTCCATGCGCACCTTCCAGTATGCAAAATCTGTCCCATCGAACAGAGGAATTTTACTGCCTCTATCCATGTCGCCAACAGATCACAAAACCGGTTAAGGTCAACTGGTGATCTTAACCTGCTCTGATACCAATTGTTGGACCGGAAACGGCGACCAGAGGGGGGGTGAATGGGAGCTTTTAAAATTTCGGGCTAAAAACTTAGCCTTCGGTTCTGTTCAGTCTTCTGCGGAACAGGCTTCGAACACAACCTTCGAAGGTCTGGTTCTGAGGTACTTCGACACCTTCGAACACAGGCTTCGGAGTGACAAAAGTTCGAAGCCAAGAAGACTTCGCTCCACTTACAACCCTCGAAAATCTACTCTGCTAAGTCAGTGCAGGCTCCGCACACAGGGTGCTTTGAGCAGACTTCGCACTTCACCCTTCGCAGGAGTGGACAGCCCTCTGCGGACTACGACCAAGTACTTGGCGGCAGCAACTGGTGCTGGGCTTCGTACGCGAAGGTCTAACGCACACACAACGGACTTCGCTAAGGGCTTCGACACAAGAAGCAAAACGGGAAACAACCAGGGCTTCGCTAGTAATCAGCGAGGTCTTGCCTCGTGTTACACAGAGCGACAGCACACTGACAAAACACACCTCGCACGAAAAACAACCTTCGCCTCAACAGGCTTCGGTGCACTAAACTAGCGAAGTATGTAGATCGAGCTCAAGCAAAAGCACAAGACAAACAGGGCTTCGCCGCTTGAACAAGGAACACTGAAAATGAACTCAGGATGTATTCAATCGAAGTGTGGCTACAGGAGCTCAACAGTAAATGCTCAAAGTGTTAAATGTTACCTACCGAGCCCCCATATTTATAGCCCACGGTTTCATCCTAAGGAAGTGACTACATTACCCCTAGGGTTTACATCCATTTTGTCTCTACAGAACTAAGGGGTACAAAAGGTAGTCCACCTTTATTTTGGAGGCTTCTCTGTCAGCTGCAGAGGGGACAGTGTCAGCCTTTTTCAGAACAGACAGTGTCAGCCTTTACAGAGTTGACTTCTGGAACGTCCCTTCGCACGCGAGGGGTGCGGAAGCTTCGGCGAGAAGCCTGCAGCCTGTTGGCCTTCGCTCCGCCGAAGATGACCTTCGATACAGTGACGGTTTTGAGCCGAAGCCGTCAAAGCCCTTGGGCCTTCGCACCACCACCTCCGGAGTGGATCACCACGGCTTCTCAGCTACTCCGAGCTCGAACACCGTCCGTCCGTGTACCGAAGCCATGCATGGCCGAAGCACCTCAAGTCATCCTCACTCCGGAGCTAGCCTCGCTCCGAAGTCCTTCACACTCCGAAGCCCTACCTTCGGAGTACCACCCTTCGAAGTCCCTCCTTCGTCCAAGGCCTCCGCATGAAGCATTCCATGAGCACTTCGTTGCAGTGTCTCACTCCGAGCACACTCCTCGACGAGCCTCACCCGGACCATGCCTTCGATGCGCCTCGACTTCTGAGACCTTCGTCGGGCCACCTTCGAGTGCCTCCCTCCGGAGCACACTTCGAACACCTTGCCTCCGCAGAGGACTTGTTCCACCAACTCCGAAGTCACTCCATTCGGAGTACCTTCGAAGTGCCTCACCTCCGAGGACTTGTCTCGGAGTACCTTCGGCCGGAGCCACGCTCCGCACTCTCTGCCTTCACCTGGCACGCCTTGACCCGAGGACCGACCCGGACCACCTTCGCAGCCACCGTGACGGAGCTCCCCGCTCCCTTGGCATCAAACCACCCGCTTGACCCAAGTTCACCTGGCTCGAACCCTGTCCGTCGCCTCCGAAGTCCCTGCGCACCACAGACAAGCAAACAAGTGTATCCAGTACTCCGGAGACCTCTCCGGGTTAGCAACCTTCGGCACACACTCCGGTGTACCGCCCAAAGTACCGAAGCCTTCGGTACGAACCCAGTCATCGTGTACTGTCGGACCCCTCCGACAGGCACACTCCGCTGCACAGCTGCAGCAAGCAAACACCGAACACACTCCGGTGACACACCTCCGAACACCCTTCGGAGGTACCACCTCCGAAGCCCCTCCGGAGGTACCCTTCGAACAGAGGGTAAAAAGCCTGTCAATCACTCATCACATACACCGAAACCACCCTTGGTTTCTCAGTATCGCTAGCCAATAAACTAGAACCCACAGTTATCTCGCAAGTAGCAGTAGTGTTTTGGAGATTCGGCTTTACTGAGGCCGATTCACCAGCGCCCATCACTAGTATTCCGCCAACACAACACATTTATAGTAGAACGGACGACAATACTAGTAAAACTACCACGTTTCCAGCTACATCATCTAAGGCCAAAACACATAGCTATGCTTATGGCCAAGCAAACCCAGCTTATCATGCACCGCCACCGCTTGTGCCCATGCCAGCTCTGCCACCACCACTCGTGCTACACACTCCCACAACACAACATAGGCCAGAGCATGCCGATATATTACCACGCATTTGGCTGCCATAGGAAAGACGTGCACAAGCAGTAGACCATGATGATATTGAGGAGCGTATTCGCACGTTGTTCAGGGAATGCACCCGCTTTGCACCTCAGGATAGAGCTAGGGTTTATCGGAAACCATATCCTGACCACTTTGATACCATTTCGTACCCTTGTGGTTATAGAGTCCCAGACTTCACTAAATTTGACGGCAAGGGTAGTAAATCCACATTAGAGCACATTAGTCAATTTATAGCACGGTCACTACGCACCTTTGGAGCCAAGACAAGTCCACAACATTCATGGGAGTTCAAAGGAGGCCGAACTTTTCGGTGCCAGGGCCATTCCTCTGCTCCGCGACGGGCCCCCAAAGGCCCCGCCGCCAAACCACACCCGGAGGGGGAGGTCATCACTAGGATCCTATTCTAGGATGGGAAGGAGTACCCCATCGAGTTCGGAGGAAGCCTGGAGCCGGAGGTATTGGAGCAACTCGAAGAAGTCATCGGGGGCAACCTGGATATCTTTGCATGGTCCGAGGAGGACATTCTAAGTGTCGATCGCTCCATCATCGAGCACTCCCTAGTGGTCAACCCGAAGGCCTGCCCAGTGCGCCAGGGGATCCACAAGTTGTCCTCCGAACGGGCTGATCTCGCCAAAGCCAAAGTCGAGAAGCTGCTCAGGGCCAGAGTCATTCGGGAAGTCAGTCATATAGAGTGGTTGTCAAACCCTGTGTTCGTCCAGAAGAAAACATCTGGCAAATGGCGCATGTGTATCGATTTCACATCTTTGAATAAATCTTGCCCCCGTGACCCCTACCCCATGCCTCGCATCGAACAATTGGTCGACTCCACAGCGGGTTGCGAACTCCTCAGCTTCCTCGATGCATACTCAGGGTATCATCAGATTTGGCTGAAGTAGGAGGATTAGGTCAAGACAAGCTTTGTTACTCCCTTCGGAGTATTCTGCTATGTGCGGATGCCATTTGGCCTTTGGAATGCTGGGGCCACCTTCTCTAGATAGATCGCCAAAGCCCTCAGCCACCAGATTGATCGCAATATTGAAGCTTACATGGATGACATTGTCATCAAAAGCGCAGACAAGCACCGTCACAGCTTGGATATAGCCGAAACATTCGATAGCCTCTGGAGGTGCGGGATCCGCCTCAATTCAGAGAAATGCGTCTTCGGAGCCCGGGCTGGAAAGCTTCTCGGTTATCTAGTTTCCAATCGTGCTATCCAAGCAAGTACACTCAAGTCAGCGCGCTTCAAAACATGGCCCCTCCCCAAAACTTAAAGCAAGCTCAGAAGTTGGCTGGGCACCTCGCAGCTCTTAGCCGCTTCCTAGCCAGGTCGGCCGAGCGAAGCCTGCCCATATTCAAGGCACTGTGGGGATCCAAGGACTTCGCATGGACTCCCGAATGCCAAAACCGCTTCAGCAGCATCAAGGAATACCTCGTCAATCTTGTTACTCTCACTACACCCCGAAGTGGCGACCCCCTTCTCATCTACCTTGTTGCCACCGGCTACACGGTGAGCGCAGTGTTAATTCAGGAGAGCTACTTAGGGCCCTTCGCAGTCTTTTCCTCTTCGGAGGGTGCTTTGAGGACTCTCCCCCATTGGGATCAGCCGTCCTCTTCTTCGAAGCCAGACCCAAGGAGTCCGCCTCTGGGAGGTGTGGAGGGGAGAGCTTGAGCGCACCCCACACGCGGTTGAACTGCTCCCAAGATCTGACGAGCTCCATCCTCCGCTTGCGCTCAGCCAGGGTGGGGGCTCCGAGAATCTTCTCCGCTATCTGAACCACTTGTTCGGGGGTCTTGACCACGTGCGACCCTACAGTCGAGATGAGTATTTTAATGCCTCCACTAACTCCCGAAGTCATAAGCTGTTTGTTGCAGGGAAGGGAAAGACAATCGAACCTAGCAAGTTAGAGAGTTCCTCCAGAGTAGACTCATCCTGAGTGCTCCGAAGCAAAACCAGCCACGCTTACTTCAGAGGAGGGATCTTGAGGGCAACGAACTCCTCCGTCAGGTCCCGCATGCTCATCCTGCGAGCGACGATCTGGAGGAGCCGAATGCGGGCAGAGACCGAGCTGGCGTTGGCTTCGATGGTCGCCTCCCTCTGGAACCAGATGTGATGCGGAGGCCTGGCCAGTCCGGAGTCTAGCCCGACTCGGACGTAGAACCAACGGTGTAACAAGTTGGAATACCACTGTTCGTTGATGGCCTTCGTGGGGAAGGAATCGGCGTACTTCTTCCGGAGCTGGAAGTTGATGCTGTCGTACGACTGCACTAGGCCCTCCATCTTCGGCTAGCAGCATGCCTCGTGCATCTGCGTGAAGACCTCCATTCGGCCCTCGCAACCCTTTGCCCGCATAGTTGACTCGAAGATAGAGAGATGGGCCACCGCGTTCGGGGACAGCTGAGGCAAATCAAGGTAGAAGGCGTGGAGGACCCCCGCTAGGAGCTCCAAGGCTGGGAATCCGAGCCTGGAGTCGAAGAATGATTCGAAGATGATGACTTCTCCCTCACGCAGTTCTAGGACGGTCTCTAGGCCAAGCCTCCTGACCTCTACGCCATGGCCGAGGCGGTGTCGAGTCGCTAGCGCAATGGATTTGTCTGTGCACGCCAATTTCTCTAGCTCCAGAGTCTGCTCCAGGAATCTTTTCGATGTCGGGCGGAGCTCTCGGGGGTCGCGGGTCTCCACAAAGCTAGGAGCCATCTCCGCTACCGCTGCCGCAGCCACTTGGTGCTATAGGAATCTGGGGTCGACCACTGTCGCGGCTAGTTTTCCTCCCGACATGTTTGAGGGTGACGGCGGAAGAAAGGCAGGCGAAAGCCAATGAAGCAATGACAGCAGTTAGGCACGGGTGTGGGCGTAGTTGGCAGAATGGGGGAAGATGGCAGACCATAGCCAAAGAAGAGGATTTATACGCGTGTGTCGGTGCTCGGCTCATTCAATGCCCCGTCTATCCACATTCCCTCATGCGCTGACATGTATCGGGCACGCGGGAGTCGCATTAAAGTCTCGTTGGTCCAACTCCTCCCACGCGCCGGCGCGTAACGGTCGCACAAGAGTCGCATTGAAGCCATTGGTTCAAGTCTTCCACTGCGCCGGCATGCGTCGAGCATGCAGAAGCCGCATCAAAGACACCCTTAAACCCAACGCCTTGAGTCGTCCCTACGGCATTTGAAGGAAACGATCGGTTCGCTGCGACCATCCAAGATTCACTGTATCTCGGTGTTCCCTCGATCGGATCCTCGCGGTGAGTTCATCTCCGACAGGATTACCCATCGAGACTATCTTTGGCGCTTCCTTCCTTTTCCTTTGCGCAGGACCAACGGACGGAAAAAAGCGAGGGGCTACTGTTGGGGGAGATAATCCCAATGGGGCCTAGGAGCACGAGGGATGCAGAGCGATGTTCGAAGGAGGGACTCTGTAGGCTGGCGAATGGCAAAGACGTGAGCCCCAAAGCGGTTCAGTACGAAGGCTGAATGGCCCCCGAAGGCATTCAGAGGAAGCCGTCCGGAGTCCACCTCGTCTCAGGACCCAAAGTTCGGAGGCCCATGGTTGATGCCCTGAGCCCGCAACCCCGACCGGAGGCTGGAGGCGTGTCCCTGAAGGGCACGGAAGGTGCAACACTGAGGCAGGGGACCGGGGCTGGTCTATACAAGTCGGTTCGGCGATGGGATCGCAATCGTTCATGCAGTGTCTGGCACTACAGCCATGCTCAGAACGGCTGATATGCTGTTAGAGTTGTACTCTTTGTCTATACTATAGGGCTACTGTAAGCAGTACTACTGTTATAGGGATTTTGGAAGTATCGGACCCTGTAGGGCTCCACTATAAATACTCCCCCCTCCCCGAGTTGTAGTACACGGGACAATTGATCTAAGAATACAACTTCTAGCTCAGCCTCTTGTTCCAAAAACATTCCCAAACCTGTTGGTCTAGTCCGCTGCGCCAATGGTTTCCGTTTGAACTTCGGGGGAAATATTTGTTACTTTGATTGTCATAGATGCTTTTTGCCCATGAATCACCCATTTAGGTTACAGAGGAACAGTTTCATGAAGGACAATGTTGTTGTAAAGGGACCACCAAGGCATTTAAATGGTAGAGAAATCGCTAATATGCTGAATGAGTTGGTGTGGAAGACGATTTTACCATTAGGCACTAAGAGCTCAAAATTTGGTAAATGGTCACCTAGTTGGGAAGAACCTTTTAAGGTAGTCGAAATTGCTCGAGGAAATGCATATGTCCTAGAGTCTTTACAAGGAGAGCGATTTCGAAGGGCTTTGAATGCTAGATATTTGAAAAAGTACTTCCCAAGTGTGTGGTAAAATGCTTAAAGTGTTAAAAGGCCGATATTGAAAGTATCGCCTAAGGCCCGTCATGCTTTTAGCTCACTAAGTTTGCTAAAAGGCAGGGGGGCATGTGTTTATAGCAAAAAATGGCATTAAGGTTCAAGCTAAGCAAAATACTAAAAAATGGTATTTTTGACCGAAAATATGCCCAACATAGCGAAGGCCGGTCCAACTGGCCAGGCCCGGTCAGACCGGCCCATGGGCTCAGTCAGACTGGCTAGGGGTTCAGAATATGAATCCAAGGTGGATTCGAGCTATTCTTATCCAAATATTATCTCAACCAAATTTTGTCCGAACCCAACTGTATTTTTCACCAGGGATCCCCAGCCCACCCCTATAAATACTAGGGGCAAGGCCGATTCATCGCTCCCTCTCCAATCTCGAAAATCCAAAGCCCTAGCTTTGAATCACATCTACTTTTCTTTACTTTCCGCATCTTCGTGGGTTTGCTTGAAAGCCCTCCGTCTGCCGTGTTCGTAATCACGGTAACCCTTGTTGGTTCGCTTGTGAACCTCCCGTTAATTCACGTAACGGATTGCTATATCTTTTATCAATTTTTTTCGCCATACTTGGTAATTTGGCCCCTTGGCTGAATTGTATTTGATCTTTGGGTGTTTTTGCAGATCAATTGCCTTCCTAAACAAACATCTCTGCAAAGTTTGGAGGCGATTGAAGGTTATTTTTTAAAAACACAGAAGTTCACAGATCGGATCTGTTATGTCAGTCCGACCGGCGTTGGGACTTCGGTCTGACCGGTCCTCGTCACGCTGTTGTCGGCAACAGCCGGTCAGACCGGCGGTGCTCTACCGGTCCGACCGGGACCCTTCGCACTGCGCTACGCCGAAGCCCTCTGCCAAAGACTACGCGTCGAAGCCCACCTCATCGGTCCAACCGAAGATACTTCACCGGTCAGACCGCTGGAGCCACCCTTCGCCGCTGATTTCGGGACTCCGTCCGGAGCATCTTCGCAGTCCTCCGGTCCGATCGAGGTTGTACCTCCGGTCTGACCGGTCCTGAGGCCGAAGGTGCCCTAGGGACCCTTCGGGCCAATTTCTGCTGTAACTCTGAATCGGCCTCCGAATTGGCCGATTCCAGGTATTTTGATCATTTTATCTCTGTTTACATTATTACTAGTACTTTTCGGCCAATTGGATTAAAATATTGATTATTTATCTGATTGCCTGGCAACTCCAAATCCCTTATCACTATTTAGGGTAGTCAGAACACGGCGTCGGTATCGTTGCGATACTTTTGGACGTTGAACTGGCCCAAGTGCGGGGGCACGTTTCTGCGTCAACAACTTCAAAATTTCTCACGTGTCTAGAGAATCCAATTCAATTGCAAATGATTTGGCTCAGCAAGCATATGGCTATCAAGTCAAGAAAGGCAATTTTTTTGTACAAGGGAGGCCGATGCTTGAGGTCTCTATGTCAACTGAAGCTAGGAGCTTCGAACCGACGCTCTGTGCACCGGACCCTCCAAGCCAGAACACTTCGCCCGCCGAAGGGTGCTGCGAGCTAGAGCCCTTGTGCTGGAGCCCTTCATCCACTGAAGGACTTTGTGTGCTGAACCCCTCATGTCGAAGCCTCCAAGTGTCGGGGGCCTTCGCGTGCCGGACCCCTCCGTTGTGGGGCTTCGGTCTGATCGGCTCCGCACGGCCGATCTGACAGACCCTTGGCAGAAATAGGAAGGGCTCTAGGGGCACTTTGAAATGTACAAATTATACGCCACTTCAATAAAAGGATTGGCAAACCCTCCAGAAGTACATAAGGATGATTGGAGAATCCCAATCGTCCAATATTTGAAAGATCCTAGTCAAAGGGTTGATCAGAAAGTTCGGCGACAAGAGTTCAATTTTGTGTTGCTTGACGATGTGTTATACCGCCGAACTATTGATGGATTACTTATAAAGTGCTTGGATGCCGATCAATCTAGAGTGGCTACAGGAGAAGTTCATGAGGGACTTTGTGGAACTCATCAGTCGGCCCAGAAAATGAGTTGGATGCTCAAAAGAGCGGGTTTTTATTGGCCGACTATGACTGAGGATTGTTTTAAGTATTATAGAGGGTGTGAAACATGTCAAAAGTTTGGTAATATTCAATTAGCTCCTGCATCATTACTTAACCCTATTATCAAACCATGGCCATTCCGAGGTTGGGGCTTAGATTTCATCAGCCAGATTCATCCTCCCTCTTCAAAAGGGCATCGGTTCGTGTTGATGGCAACAGATTACTTCACCAAGTGGACCGAGTCTGTGCCCCTCAAGAACATGACTCATAATGAAGTAACTGATTTCATCTTGAAGCACATTATACATAGATTCGGTATTCCACAAACTCTCACTACAGATCAAGGTACCTCATTTATTGCTAAAGAAGTGAGAGACTTTGCTGAATTTTATGGTATTAAGTTGATAAACTCTTCACCATACTATGCTCAGGCCAATGGTTAGGCCGAGTCTAGTAATAAAACTGTAATTAAGCTCATTAAGAAGAAAACTGAAGAGCTTCCTAAAAGGTGGCATGAAGTGCTTTCTGAAGCATTATGAGCTTGTAGAGTTGCAAAGCATGCTCCTACCAAAGTCAGTCCATATGAGTTAGTGTATGGACAAGAAGTCGTTCTACCAGTAGTGGTAGATCTTGGCTCATTGAGATTTCTTAAGCAAGATGGCTTATCGGTCGATGAGTATGAAACTCTTTTGAAGGATAGTTTGGAAGAAGTGACCGATAAGAGGTTAAGGGCTCTAGAGGCTATAGAAAAGATAAGAGGAGAGTAGCTAGAGCCTACAACAAAAGAGTCAAAGCAAAATTGTTTCAAGTTGGTGACTTGGTTTGGAAGACGATTTTGCCTTTAGGCACTAAAAGCCCCAAATTTGGTAAATGGTCGCCTAGTTGGGAAGGTCCTTTTAAGGTAGCCTAAATTGCTCCGGCTAATGCATACGTTTTTGAGTCTCTACAAGGAGAGCGATTCCGTAGAGCTTTGAATGGTAGGTATTTGAATAAGTACTTCCCAAGTGTGTGGCAAAGTGCTTGAGGTGTAAAAAGGACGATATGGGGTATATCGTCCTTAGACCATTGTGCTTTTAGCTCACTAAGTTTGCTAAAAGGCAAGGGGCATGTGTTGATAGCAAAAAAATGGCATTAATGGTCGAAATTGTCAAAATATCAATTTTTGGTAATTTAGGTCGAAGATATGCAATTCCTGGCACAAGCCGAAGCCCTGAAGTACCGAAGGCCCATCCGCATGGGGCCTCGGTTGCCTTTTAGCGGCCTGCTTTGTGGGCTAGCTTTGGCCCAAATGGTCCCTTCGGCGGCCTGCTTAGCCTAGCAGCTTCGGCCCGAAGGGCCTACTTCGGAAGGCCTGCGAAGGCCCACTCCGGCCAGCAGAGTCCAAATCAAATTAGTATATCTCGACTGTTTTTGATCTCTTATCCAATCTTAACTATTTTGGCCGATCTCTTATTAGATTAGAGTTAGAGATAGAAGAATAGCCCCTATAAATATAGAGGTGAGGCCAATTCAAATAAATCTACACAGATCAATGCTTCAAAACCCTAGTTTTGAATCATACCTTTACTTTCCATCTACTTTCTGCATTAGTTCATTTCACCTTCATGGGTTGGCCTATGAACCATCCGTTAATCTACGTAGCAGATTGCTACCCTTCGTCCTATCTATTTTCCTACTACTATACTTGGTAATTATGTCTCTAGGCCGAATTGGCATTTGATCTTTGTGTTTTGCACAGTTTACGTTCGGAGCTCCTTCGTCGAGCGTTTTTGCTTCAATCTGACCCCGGCAAGGTGATTTTTGGAGCTATGAAGCTTGTTTCAAAGGCTGCCAGAGCAACCTTCAGCAAGACTTCGCATCATCCATCCGTGCCGGATCCGTTACGCTTTTGTCAGTTTGGTCAAATTCCACGCGCCAGAGCCACTTTGTGCCGGAGTCACGCCAGAACACTCTGCATCGGACCTCGTCATGCCAGAACACTCCGCATCGGACCTCATCACGTTAGAGGCTTCATGCCGAACCCTATCGTTCAGAGGCGATTTCGCATCGCGGTCTGTTTGGATCATGTATTTGGTCGGATCGATCTAAACACCGAAGGTTACCTTCGGCGCATACTTCGCACCAGATGCCGAACGCCTCCCTTAGGTGACCCTTCACACGGTATACTTCAAACTAATCTGGCTTTGTTCGGTCGATTGGGTTATTTTATCTATATATTTTGACTAATTGGATTATTTTTGTACAATCTGATTACCTGGTGACTCCACCCCCTTGCCATTGTTAAGGGTAGTCGGAACGCAACGTCAGCATTGTATTACGCTTAGGCTTGTCCCTAAGTATCCGCACATTTTTGGATCATCGAACCGACCCAAGTGCGGGGGCACATTTTTGTGTCAACAACAGGTAAATCTTGGCTCGTTAAGATTGCTTAAGCAAGATGGCTTATCGATCGGCTATTATAAAGTCCTTTTAAAGGATAATTTGGAAGAAGGGACTGATAAGAGGTTAAGGGATCTAGAGGCTATAGAAAGAGATAAGAGAAGAGTAGCTAGAGATTATAATAAAAGAGTGAAAGCAAAATCGTTTCAAGTTGGTGACTTGGTTTGGAAGACGATTTTGCCTTTAGGCACTAAAAGCCCAAGTTTGGTAAATGGTCGCCTAGTTGGGAAGGTCCTTTTAAAGTTGTTGAAATCGCTCCAGGTATCGTGTATTTGCTAGAGTATTTGTAAGTTGAGCGATTTCATAGAGATCTAAATGGTAGATATTTGAAAAGTACTTCCCAAGTGTGTGGCAAGATGCTTAAAGTGTCGTAAGGACGATATGGAGTATATCACCCTTAGCCCGTTGTGCTTTTGGCTCACTAAGTTTGCCAAAAGGCGGGGGACATGTGTTGATAGCAAAAAATGAAATTAATGGTCAAAATTTTCAAATTGTCAAAATTGGTACTTTTGGTGAAAATATGGTCCCTAGCACAGGACTGTCTGACCGGCCATAGTAGGCTGGTCTAACCGGGCATGTAGGTCCGGTCCAACCGGCCATATAGGCCCTCTCAGACCGGCCCAACCCGAGTCCGATCTGAATTTTATAGTTTTGGGATAATTTTATCTCTAATTAATTTTTAATGACTTGGACTCGTCTTATAATCAAATTAGAGTAGGAGTAAAGCCCAAGGACGACAAGACCACCCCCTATAAATATAGGGGCAATGTCGATTCAAAGGACCATCTCCAAGATCACCCAAAACCTAATTTCCTTTGAATCATTCTTTTCAATATACTACCTTTCCTTGCCCTAGGATTAGCCATAACGTCCATCTTTGTTGGTTTGCACTGAAAACCATCCGTCTATCGCTTTGTAATCATGGTAATCCTTGTAGATTCACTTATGAATCATCCATTTAATCCCCGTAATGGATTTTTATCATTTTTATCGGTTTCTATCGGTTACCTTTGGTAATTCAGTCTCTAGGTTGAATTTCTATTAATTTTTGGTGTTTTGAAGGAGCCAAAGTGTTGATCTTCATCGCCAAAAACTTTGTTGGACTGAAAACGGCGACCAGAGGGGGGGTGAATGGGAGCTTTTAAAATTTCAGACTAAAAATAGTCTTCTGTTTTAATTTTGTCTTCTGCGGAACAGGATTCGAACACACCCTTCGAAGTTCTGGTTCAGAGGTATTTCATAGCTCTGAAACTAGGCTTCGCCAGGAGCAAGTTCGAAGTCAAGAAGACTTCGCTCCACCCACAACACCAAAAACTCAACTCTGCTAAGTCAGTGCAGGCTTCGCACACTGAGTGCCTTCGAGCAGCCTTCGCACTTCAACCTTCGCAAGAGCAGACTTCCCTCTGAGGACTTCGACCAAATACTCAGCGATAGCAACTGGTGCTAGGCTTCGTACTTCGAAGGTCTAAACGCACACTGAACACACTTCGCCGAGGACTTCGACAAGGGAAGAAAACGGGCTTCGAACAGTGCTTCGCTAGTAATCAGAGAGGTCTTGCCTCCAGTTTACACAGAGCGAACAGACACTGAAAACACACTTCACACGCACAAAATACTCACACACCTCCAAAAACACTCGAGTGCAATAAACTCAACACAGGAAGAAGTGAGACACAGAGAGATCAAAGCATGCAGTGTAAAGTAAGCATACAAGTTCAAGCAGTAAATGAAAACAAAATCAAGGCTTCATTGCTTGAACAGGGAACACAAAATGGACTCATAGGATGAATACACGAGTGTGGCGGCTAGCACAGGAGCTCGAGAATGGCTGCTCGAAGTGTTACTGTGGCCTAGGCTAGCCTCCACTATTTATAGGCACTATTCAGCTCTGTGAATAGACTATTTTACCCTTAGGGTTTACACTGGTTTTGTCTCATCAGAACAGGGGGTACAGTTGGTAGTCTACTTTATTTGGAGGCTTCTTTTGTCAGCTTCGCAGAGGAGACAGCATCAGCTTTTGCAGAACAGACACGGTCAACCTTTGCATTCTTGGAGTCTTCTAAAGCCCCCCTTCGCATGCGAGGGGTGTGGTAGCTTCGATGAGAAGCCTTGAGCCTGATGGCCTTCGCTTCACTGAAGACAGCCTTCGATACAGTGATGGTTTTGAGCCGAAGCCATCAAATCCCTTGGGCCTTCGCGCCATCACCTCCAGAGTAGACCACCATGACTTTGCAGCTACTCCCAGCTCGAACTCCGTCAGCCCGTGTACCGAAGCCATGCATGGTCGAAGTACCTCAAGTCAGCCACACTCCGAAGCCCCACCTTCGGAGTACAACCCTTCGAAGTCCCTCCCTCGTCCAAGGCCTCCGCATGAAGCATTCCATG
Source organism: Zizania palustris (assembly GCA_019279435.1). Lineage (NCBI taxonomy): Eukaryota > Viridiplantae > Streptophyta > Magnoliopsida > Poales > Poaceae > Zizania > Zizania palustris. The sequence continues at coordinate 7,627,376 of JAAALK010000287.1, forward strand.
AGCACTTCGTCGCAGTGTCTCTCCCTGAGCACACTCCTCGACGAATCTTACTCGGACCATGCCTTTGATGCACCTCGACTTCTGAGACCTTCGTCGGGTATACCTTCGAGTGCCTCCCTCCGGAGCACACTTCGAATGCCTTGCCTCATTGCTGAGAACTTCGTCCACCATACTCCGAAGTCACTCCATTCGGAGTACCCTTCGATGTGCCTCGCCTTTGAGGACTTCGTCTCAGGGTACCTTCAGCCGGATCGACACTCCGCACTCCACACTCTCGGGGTACCGACCTCGACCCCTTCGCTGCCTTCGTGATCGAGCTCCACGCTCGCCTGGCATCAAGCCTCCCGCTTGACCCAGGTTCACATGTTGCGAACTGTCCGTCGCCTCCGAAGTCACCTGCGCATAACAGACAGACAGACAAGTGTATCCAGTACCCCGGAGACCTCTCCGGGTAAACAACCTTCGGCACACACTCCGGTGTACCGCCCAAAGTACCGAACCCTTTGGTACAGCCAAGTCATTGTGTACTGTCGGACCCCTCTAATAGGCACACTCCGCTGCAACAGCTGCAGCAACCAGAACCACCGAACCCTTCGGTGAAACAACCTCCGAACCCCTTCGGAGGGACCCCCTTGAATCAGAGGATAAAATCTGTCAATCACTCATCACAGACTCCAAAACCAACCTTTGGTTTCTCAAACTTCTTCATCCATCTACTACCGATGAGGCGACTACCGGAGGCTGGGAGATCGATCTGCCCTGCCTGTCGGTCTGACCGGCAACATCCCCCGGTCTGACCGGACCGTGTCGACACACCCCAGTCTGGTCGGCAGCCCAAGGCTGGTCTGACCACCCGTGTTCAGTCGGGTCCGATCGCCTCCACCCATGCACCTATGGTGTGACCGCTAGTCTATGCCTGGTCTAACTGACCTGCTTTGGCCGGTCTGACCGCCCTTTGCTGCTTTGGTCCAATCGGCCCCCCTTTAGACGATTTGATCGCTTCTTCCACACTTCGGTTAGTTGAATTGTATTTTTGCAGTATGGTTTGATTGCCTGGTGACTCCACCCATATCCCCTTAGCTTGTCACAGTCAAGGGTCATCAGAATGCGGTGTCAGTGTCGTGTGATGTTTAGTGGGCCACCCCTAGGCGTTTACGCGCTTTTGGATTGCCGAACTGACGTCAATGTTGATTGGCGCTTTATCGACAGATTTACTGTCAACAACAGCCATGTACAAGCATGCATATCAGAGGCGATCAACGATGTGATTTTTGTTCCTTAATCGGCGCCAAAAAATTATCTCATGTGAATCCGATTGCATGATATTGCGGGGATGTTACTTAATCAACACGCATGAACGTGTCCGGCTGTTCCTTAAACGACGCATGAACGTGTCCGGCTGGTGGAAAGGGAGAGATCGACTTCAGGATAGATGGTACAGAGAAAACTAGCTACAGCCGGTTACCACGGATTGTAATTTGTTTAATTATTTTAGTCACAATTAATTAAGGGTTCAGAATAATTTGAAATATAAGAGGTACATTTGCTATAAAAGCCCCTATAATCCTTTTGGGATTATCATTTTGGAGTCAATATTTCAAGGTTGGAAACACTAAGGAAATCGTGGAATGTTTGGAACTTGTCAATTTCGCATGTACAATATTTCAAACTGAAAAAAAAACATAAATGATGCAGTTTCTAATTTCTAAGTGTGTACTAGTAGAGGTGGGTCGTCTAACGGAAGTACGCGAGCTCGAGGAAGCTGCGAATGTACGTACAAACAATTCAACCACAATTATATATTGCATCGCCTGAAGTCTCTCCTAAAATCATGTTTACAAATTAAGTGGTAGACTGCTCAGCAGCAGCATATACAGCCATAGACCCCTAGCTTTCAGACGAACGACTACAACGGTGCATGAAAACGATGAAACCTTGGGACGGTACTATATAGTGGCGGCACTGTAGCGACACTGTAGCGGCGGGCAAAATCGACCTATAGTGGCGGGCATCCAGTCCGCCACTGCTCTAATGCCACTGCTATCGCTGGTTAGCAGTGGCGGTCAGAGCGCCCGCCACCGCTGTGTCAACAGCAGTGGCGGGCGCGCTGACCTCATCGGCCCGCCACTGCTATTATCAATATCAGTGGCGGGCAGATGATGTCAGCGCGCCCGCCACCACTATGTCAACAGCAGTGGCGGGCAGATGATGTCAGCACGCCCGCCACCACTATGTCAACAACAGTAACGGGCAAGCTACCTCATCTGCCCGCCACTGCTGTGTATAAGCCATAACACAGAATGCTGTGATCCCACAAACCAAAACACAGAAATTATATGCTTCACACAGCCATCCACATACACAGCAGCAAAACATCCACATATCCACATACACAGCAGCAAAACATCCACATATCCACATACACAGCAGCAAAACATCCACATATCCACATACACATCCACAACAACAACACATCAACACAACAACCATCAATCTCATCAATTTTCAAAAATTCACAATGTTTACATTCTTTCGGTTTATGTTTCACAATAAACATCCATCAACACAATTCATTGTTTCACAAATACATGCTCATGCGGTTTATGTTTTCTTGGAAGGCTAACTCATAACTTAATTGGTTCGCCTTTTCATTCTTCCGACCCAATCATACAGAGTTGGATGCTTGGCCACTTCACTCTCAGGATCGAAAAATACTCCAAGCTCATGAAGAATCTCATGCATCGTGAAGCGGCACATCCTTGATACGATTTCGTACATTTGTGATTCAGAGAGTTGGCTCTTCTCGGCAACGGTTGATGGACCTGACGCCTGCATACGTAAAATATAAGTACATACGCTGCAAGTTATATTAGATTAACACACAAGAAATCAACTTACTTCTTTAGTATCCTCAGATACTGTCCGCCCAAACTTTCCTAAGTTATTGCTCATGAAATCACAAGTATAGTAGCCACAATGCACGGAACCAAGAGATTGTTTGTGACACTTCAAAATAGACAAAGTTAGAACGATATATAGTTTGGCTTTATCAATTGAATTAACAAATTTAAAAATATAATATTACCGGAAAGTTGGTTCTGATAAGCATTTCTTTCGGCCTCTGTGGATCATGTGGGCCACCTAACTTTTCCACGTAGTATCTATGTGCACTCTGAATAACATTTAATATATCTTGATATTCTTTTTTGGGTTTGTCGAGCGAGTCGAGCACATAAACCCTTGAGCTTTTTGGGTATATCAGAAGTGCAATCCAATGATCACTATCGAAAGAAGTAATATATGATTATGTTAGTTTCATAATCGATAAAACGTGTTTAAGTGGATATAGTGGGTATACTTACTTAAAGTTATATGCTCCACATATAATTTCTCTATCCTTCCATTGATACATGCACCGCGCAATATACAACGCGGCACAACTCCTTTTGTTCTTCTTAAGTTTGTCTTCGTCTTTATTGAACATCTTTCTTTGAAATTTTTTCTTACCCGCAGTCCAGTACTTGCAATCATTCTGGTTTAGTGTCGGGTTCAGCGCACTTTGGCTTATTAATGACGGGTTTAGGTACCCATACAATTTAGACTCGTCACCGCGTGAATTACAACTGCATATGTTATAAAACAATAGTCAATATAAGACATTATTTATTTTTTCTTTGTATTGACAAAGTATAAAGTACTTACATGCACCAGAGCATCATGCTTGTGATGTCGGTTCGCTTCAGACGAAACATCTGATGGAAGTCGTCGAAAAATAGTGCAAGCTTAAACTCTGGGCAGTTGAATATTTCTTGTGGAACCGTCAGTTCTATTTGTGTTACACCTAACGGAGACGCTTCGAGGTACCAGTCATGAAATGTTTTCATCGTCCAAGGCATACAATTAAGTACTCTTTGGGGTAATAATGGTTTGCCTGGTTCGTATTCGATATAATCCTCGTCTCCGTAGGTCCTCTTATCAACAGAAAGTGAGCTCGCATGCTTTTGTACTGGAGCCTTTATGGGAGCCGCTTCGGGCATAGAACGTGTTTGCCCCAAAGTATTAAAAAATTTATGCATTTCAGATTTCAGCGCAGAACACTGCCCAGCTTGAACAGTTATCTTGTGGATTGCTGGCTTTGGGCATGCATCTTGTTTTTCAGGCTCGGCAGCAACTAGCACTGGCACTTGAGGATCAGCCAGAACTGGCACTTGAGGCTCAGTCGGAACTAGCACTGGCATTTGATCTGGCTCTGGCACATTTGTGTTGGGCTCATCAGTGGGCTCAAGCACTGGCACTAGCTTTGTCACTTGAGGATCAGAAGTCACTTTCGATTCTATCACTTCTGCCACTTTATTGGGCACTGGCTCTTCCTCTGCCTTTTCCTCTATTTCACGCTCATCAACAGGTGATAATGATCCTATATTTTGCACATCCTGAGATGAAAGATATGTGGGGGATTGTGATGAGACAATAGGTGATTTACTCTGAGAACTTGTCTGCAGTAATTTGATATCTCGGCTCTCCCATAGGACAAAGTTATTTAGAGCATCTCCGATTGTCTCAATCCCCTCATCAGGCATTGGAAGATCCAAGGGGTCATTAATAAATCTGTCGTTGGTGATCTCATTGACCTGAACCTTGGTATAGTCAGCAGGAATAGGCCGATTGTGAAATAAATCCCCAGGCATAGCAATGCCTCGTGCAGCCTCTTGGGAATGCCCTTTGCGCCCTATCGGTACATGCAGGCTGCAGGGTGTGTCCTCTTTAATATAATTTACAGGAAATTTGTCTTGTACTGAGCCAACACTGCTTGGTACGTCGAGTCGTACCTCTGGCACAATTATTTGTCCAGCTGCAGCCTGCATTATGTTTGGATTCTCGTTAATAAATTCAAAAAAGTGTCGCTCCCACTCTGCACGGCGCTCTGCAGCGACGTCTGTGCGTGCTTGACGCTTCTTGTATGTGGCACCCTCCTGTTTCTTGAAAGTATTTTTCCAGGGTGCTATAGAAGAGACACCTCGGGTGCGCCCTCGATGTTCCTCGTTTCCGAGAGCAGATGTAAGCTGGTCATTACATCCCTCGGGCTTGAACTTTCCAGTCTTCTCCAACTCAGCGATTTCCTGTGCTTTCTGGAATACTTCACTAGTCCGTGAGTCGGAGAGCATATATTGGCCCTCGGGTGTTTTTTTAGCTCGACCTAGGAGCCATCTCTTAGTGCGCTGATCAGCACCTGAAAACTGTTCAGGTAACCCAGCCGCACGGTCCTCCTCCTCCTTTTTACTCCACTCATCCTCCTTAGCCTTATATCCACCTGGCCCAAGTTTATGGGGGAACTTATTCTTCTTATTAAGTTCTTTGAACATTATGCTCTCTTGTTTGGCTTCTTCGGAGCAATGCTGCATTTTGAATTCATTCCATTCATTTGGCGTTATAAAGCCGTAGTCGTTGAGTGGCGACTCATCTTTCTGAAGGTATTGTGTGTTCAGTTTAGTCCTAAATGTACGGAGAGCCTTCCCGATAGTCTTCAATGTGGCAGCTTTAGCGTCTTCTAAGCGGTCTTCCGGGAATTTATAATGCGCTTTTATATGCTGCCACAATTCGTTCTTTATAGCTTCAGGGACAGTCTTCCAATTTTTCCAAACTATCTTACATCGCTCCCTGGCGAGACATCCACAGTCGTTACGCCACTTCGCTGTGATTTCTTTTGGCTTCTTTGGAGCCCCATCAACATGCACTTCTTCAACCTCATAGATAGCTGTATGTAGCTTGTTCTTCTCCCGTTTCCCTCTCCTCTTCGCATTTGCAGACGATGTTGTGGCAGCGGGCTCAACATCTGTTCGCTCAGCTGACTCAATAGCTGGGACAATAGTTGTTCTTTTCTCGACTTGGAATAATCGACGCTTGCTTCCTCGCTTTGGACGATCCTACGATGATAGACAATGTGAGCTTCAGGAATGTAATCCTCGGTTAGAAGCTGCTCTGACTTGTTACTAACGTAATAATTACCTCCGCTTGAGCTTCAGGAATGTAATCCTCATCGGCGTCTTCTCTCGTTCTCTTCTTCCTAGGCTCCATTGGATGTTCATTCTCCGGAGAGTGGTACGAAGATTCGCTATCGGAGGATCCTTCAGATGAACCCTCTTTATTTGTTTTTGCGGGAGACTCGTAGATGAGCTCCTCAATGGAACGTCCTTCTTCCGCCATAGATAAACTATTCATATGAAGAGGCTAATGTATCAGAATTTTGGTTATGCAAAAAAGGTCTGATGTCATATTAATCCTAAAGTTAGGATGTTGTGTTGTTTTCTCTCTCTAGTGTTGTTGAGGCCTCAGCATATTTTGTGTTGTTTTTCAAATATGTTCATGGCTGCCATGGAACCATGTTCACGCCCATTCCCTGTCAGCAACACGAGAAAGAAGTTGTTGATAGGAATGGACGTGTCACATGGTTTGATGACATACATGAGATAACTCAATAACAATTTGCATCATAGGCCTCTAAAAGGAATTGCAGAATCTAATATTGGTCTTCAACCGGATGCATGAACTTGAGGATTAGTATATAGTAGCCTTAGAAATAATAGCAGTAGTAAATTGAACACAATGTTGTTGAGGCCTCAGCATATTTTGTGTAGCTTTTCAAAATGTTCATGGCTGCCATGGAACCATGAACACATCCATTCCCTGTCAGCAACACGAGAAAGAAGAAATTGTTGACAGGAATGGATGTGTCTCATGGCTTGATGACATACATGAGATAACTCAATAACAATTTGCATCATAGGCCCCTAAAAGGAATTGCAGAATCTAATGTTGGCCTTCAGCCAGATGCATGAACTTGAGGATTAGTATATAGTAGCCTTAGAAATAATAGCGGTAGTAAACTAGTCACAGTGTTGTTTAGGCCTCAGCATATTTTGTGTAGCTTTTCAAAATGTTCATGGCTGCCATGGAACCGTGAGCACGCCCATTCCCTGTCAGCAACACGAGAAAGAAGTTGTTGATAGGAATGGACGTTTCACACGGCTTGATGACATACATGAGATAACTCAATAACAATTTGCATCATAGGCCTCTAAAAGGAATTGCAGAATCTAATATTGGTCTTCAACCGGATGCATGAACTTGAGGATTAGTATATAGTAGCCTTAGAAATAATAGCAGTAGTAAACTGAACACAATGTTGTTGAGGCCTCAGCATATTTTGTGTTGCTTTTCAAAATGTTCATGGCTGCCATGGAACCATGAGCACATCCATTCCCTGTCAGCAACACGAGAAAGAAGAAGTTGTTGACAGGAATGGATGTGTCGCACGGCTTGATGACATACATGAGATAACTCAATTACTATTTGCATCATAGGCCTGTAAAAGGAATTGTAGAATCTAATGTTGGTCTTCAACCGGATGCATGAACTTGAGGATTAGTATATAGTAGCCTTAGAAATAATAGCGGTAGTAAACTGATCACAATGTCGTTGAGGCCTCAGCATATTTTGTTGCCATGGAACATTAGAGGGAAAAACAACACAAAATATGCTGAGGTATCAACAAAACTAAAGAGAGAGAACAACACAATCTCCTAGCTTGAGAATTAATATAGTGGCTTCGGAAGTAATAGCTGACTACTGTAGCCAAGAAAAGTTTTTCATACATTTCCCACCTTTGACACTGTGATCAGTTTACTACTGTAGCCTCAGAAGTAATAGCAGTAGTAAACTGATCACAGTGTCAAAGGTGGAAAATGTATGAACACTCTTCTTGGCTACAGTAGTGAGCTATTACTTCTGAAGCTACTATATTAATCCTCAAGTTAGGAGATTGTGTTGTTCTCTCTCTCTTGTGTTGTTGAGGCCTCAGCATATTTTGTGTTGTTTTTCAAATATGTTCATGGCTGCCATGGAACCGTGAGCACATCCATTCCCTGTCAGCAACACGAGAAAGAAGAAGTTGTTGACCGGAATGGATGTGTCCCACGGCTTGATGACATACATGAGATAACTCAATTACAATTTGCATCATAGGCCACTAAAAAGAATTGCAGAATCTAATGTTGGCCTTCAGCCAGATGCATGAACTTGAGGATTAGTATATAGTAGCCTTAGAAATAATAGCGGTAGTAAACTGGTCACAGTGTTGTTTAGGCCTCAGCATATTTTGTGTAGCTTTTCAAAATGTTCATGGCTGCCATGGAACCGTGAGCACATCCATTCCCTGTCACCAACACGAGAAAGAAGAAGTTGTTGACCGGAATGGATGTGTCCCACGGCTTGATGACATACATGAGATAACTCAATTACAATTTGCATCATAGGCCCCTAAAAAGAATTGCAGAATCTAATGTTGGCCTTCAGCCAGATGCATGAACTTGAGGATTAGTATATAGTAGCCTTAGAAATAATAGCGGTAGTAAACTGGTCACAGTGTTGTTTAGGCCTCAGCATATTTTGTGTAGCTTTTCAAAATGTTCATGGCTGCCATGGAACCGTGAGCACATCCATTCCCTGTCAGCAACACGAGAAAGAAGTTGTTGACCGGAATGGATGTGTCTCACGGCTTGATGACATACATGAGATAACTCAATTACTATTTTCATCATAGGCCTCTAAAAGTTGTTCTAAAAAAGTGGTAATGTGGTATGCAATATTTCTCATGGCATAACTTAGATATAGAAGACTTCACTCAAGAACTAGAGGGGGGTGAATAGGCGCCTCGACAAAATTCTTTCGAATTAGATGGCCCTTTCAAAACACCTAACGCTCCTCCAAACTTAATCACAGATTTAGCTCCAATGAGTCAAATTAAAGAGTACATCACAAACTTGCTATTTAATTTTTATGTCTAATCAAGAAATCAGAATTTAAACAAACTTAATTATCTAAACACCTTGCAATGATTTCAAGGGTAGCCGAGGGTGGCGTGGGCTTTGGGAGCGACGTGCGGAGTTTGGCGCCGACGGCCTTCGGGGACGACGACGACGGGCTCCGAGGGCGGCGTGGGCTCCGGGAGCGGTGGCAATGGGCAGAGTTCGGCGCACGGGAGTTAGTGAACACTCTTCAAATGAAGTAAACAAGCATATATATGTAATATTATTAAACCCCAAGTTTAAATCTTTTAAAATTTTAAGACCCGTAAAGTAGAATTATTTTAATGAATAAAAAACCTATGATTGATAACCAATCATTGGAGTTACACTCAGAAACACTCACCAAAATTACATGATAACCAATCATGGTTTATCTACTTCGATGGTTACTCAATTTAGTTACTTATACCAAGCAATTGAGACTTTAATCAAGTTTAACTATTCTTGCAAGACCAAACAAAATGTGTAAGATTTAGAATGGCACAATCTTGACATTGAATAGTACTGAAAACAGAAATCCTTTTGAACATCACTCAACAGATTAGACAAATGAATTTCAGTATCAACTAACTTTAGTACTGTATTTTCAGATCAATCATGGCACAAAATAGATTACCAGAAAAACCTTGAGAAGAACATAAACATATGTTGTGGCTATAAAAATTATACACTATAGTGCAGGTTTGATTCAACCATCTATAAGTAACATGTGCTCAAAACATATAGCAAAACAGAATCAGTAACTATTTAAAAACAGAATTCAAACTTGCTAGGTTCCAAGAAGCAGGTCATTGAATTGTGACATGATTTTCAACCATGTCTATTGGCATAAAACTTGTGAGTCATGGTTTAACCACCCTGAACTACCATGTCTTTTTTTCTCATTGCGTGTTTGTCAACCCAAAATGAGCAAACTATTGCTCCTATTAATCCACATCGATCAATGCACAGTTTACATTATCTTCGTGGATAACTGAGAATCACTATAGCAGGTCATCCACCATTTAGCAATCAGCAGGGACAAAAACCTTCACTAAACATATAGCAATCAGCAGAGAAAATTGGAAAAGGGGAAGTTTTTAGCAACCTGAATGGGGACGGCGGCGTGCGCTCGGGGACGGGGACGGCGGCGCGGAGTCTGGGGACAGCGACGTGGGCTCCGGCGGAGTTTAGGGTGATGACGGCGACGGGTTCCGAGGGTGGCGGCGCGGGCTCCGGGACGGGGATGGCGGTGTGCGTCGGGGACGGGGACGGCAGCGACGAGGGGTCCGGGTACACCGACGCGGGCTCCGGTGACGGGCTTCGAGGACGACTACGATGACTCCGAGGTGGCGGCGAGGGGTCCGGGGACACCAACGGCTCCGAGATGGCGGCGATGGGCTTCAGGGACGACAACGACGGGCTCCAAGAGGGTGGCGGCGCGGGCACTGGGAGCGGCAGTAACTGGCGGGAGAAGATTAGGGCTTAGGGTTTTCAGACGACGGGAGCGAAATATAAATAGGTGGATTAGCAGTGGCGGGCATGATGACGTCATCCGCCCGCCATTGCTATTTTCTCATAGTAGTGGCGGGCATGCTGACATCACCTGCCCGCCACTACTAATCCGCCCGCCGCTGGTGCTCGATGCCACTACTAAAAGGAATAGTAGTGGCGGGCATGCTGACATCACCTGCCCGCCACTACTAATCCGCCCGCTGCTGGTGCTCGATGCTACTACTAAAAGGAATAGCAGTGGCGGGCTAGTGACGTCATCATACCTGACCGCCACTACTATTAGAGGTGGGGGTTATCTAACGTACATTGCTGTACTTATCGAGAAACACATTGTAGCGCAGTGGTGCGGGGGTTGCTTTGGTGCCATGCGGTTCGAGGTTCGAACCTTGCTGCCGACAGGCGGTTTGAGGTTCGAACCTTGCTGCTAGCATCCAAATATTTTTTTACATTTCTATTCTAATTTTCATTACTTTTTTATTCATGTTTAAATTCTAGTTTGAACTTGATTTTTTAAAAATAAAAATACATCATAACTTATCAAATTAGAAAAATTGTATTTTTATGCCTCACTTTACTTTTTTTATTTCATTAATAAACATGTACAATAAAAATACATCATAACTTATCTATAGTTTATTCTTCCTTTGAAATTGAAACTTTTTGTACAATAAAAATACAACACCAATATTCTAATTGCAAAAACTGGTATTTTTCTCCCTTAGTTTACTGTTTTTATTATTAAGTGTGTTTTTATTACATGTTGTTACGATATGATCGAGACTTTTGTAGCGCGGTGGTGCGGGGGCTCGCTTTTGACACATCATGTTTATTTGAAAGCAAGTAAACAAACACAAGTCCAGGCTGGGGAAACCAGCTTACACATCGAAACGCACTACTAGTCAAACCCAAAGGAAAGATATGGTTTGGAGCTTCTTCTTCTTCCTCGGCACAAACCCAACCTATTTCTGGTTAAACAGATTAAAAGCCTCAACTTGCCAATCCTCAACCAACTCGGCATCATCAGGCAGTCTAAACTTCTCTCCATGTTCCTGAACAAGAAAATACACGCGGCGACGATAGTGAGAACAACTTATTATCAATGATTGAATTGGATGATAAAAATATAAAATTTGCATAAAAAGAGGATCTTGCCTCCTTCATCCTCTTGCTGCCGCATTGCTCTACATGCTTCCCTTTTCCACCGCTAGCCTCGGCATGTTTCCCTCTACCACCGGTTGTCTCATCATTCTTCCGTAGCACAACACTTACCCTATCTGGTTGCGGCGATCGCGAGTCGTCCTCCGAGTCGGAGTCCATTATGAGAATCACTTTCTTCGCCAAACAACTGCAAACTATACCATCATGTACCTTATGTTTACCGCATTTGCAAACCTCCCACACGCCACTTGATGTAGAGTCTGAGGATCGACTGTTTGTTGGTTCAATCTTAGGAGGAGCCATCTGCATTTTTTTTGTCACATTGATATAACATTAAAAAACCCTAAGCTAGTAATATTATAGTACATTAAAAAACATAATTGTTATAGTGGAAATTTGTTTTCTCAGAAATTTTTTATAGTACATTAAAAAAAATTATTGTTATAGTGGAAATTTTTTTCTCAGAAATTTTTTACAGTAGATTAAAAAACATTATTGTTATAGTGCATTCTACTAGTAATATTATACTAAATTATATTACCACGCATAAATTAATATAACAATCCTCCATCATTTTAACCCTAAGCTCGAATAAAATAAGACCAAATAAAGAAGTAGGTTAATAATTATTTACTGATCGACTGGATGGCGGCGACGACGGGCGGCGCCGACGGGCTCCGAGGAAGGCGGCGACGGGCGGAGGGCAGCGGCGACGTGCTCCGGGACGTCGACGGCGGCGACGGGAGGAGGGGGGCGACACGGGAGTTTAGGGTTTAGAAAATGAAACTAGGTTTTCGGACGGCGCGAGTGAAAAGTATATATAGGTGTCTTAGTAGTGGCGGGCATGATGACGTCAGCATGCCCGCCACTACTAAAAGGATAGCGGTGGCGGTCTGGCGACGTCATCATGCCCGCCACTACTAATCCACCGTTGGTGGGGTTATCTAGCATACGTTGCCACTCAAGTCGAGAAAGACTTATTAGCGCAGTGGTGCGGGGGTTGCTTTGGTGCCATGCGGTTCGAGGTTCGAACCTTGCTGCCTGCAGGCGGTTTGAGGTTCGAACCTTGCTGCTAGCATCCAAACATTTTTTTTACATTTCTATTCTAATTTTCATTACTTTTTATTCATAATTAAATTCTAGTTTGAACTTGATTTTTTTAACAATAAAAATACATCATGACTTATCAAATTTAAAAAATTGGTATTATTCTGCCTCACTTTACTTTTTCTCCCTTAGTTTACTGTTTTTATTTCATTAAGTGTGTTTTTATGATCAAAGTCAAAAAAAGTTCAATTTGAACTACAAGACATGAAATAATTCACAACACTCAATCCTCATTTGATCTTGAAAATGTTTTAATAATAAATGACATAATTGATTTTACAACTAAACATAAATGATCTAGCCTTGAACTAATTTTCCATCGCCATTGGTGCGTAGATAAGGAATCACACTGCCAAATGACAGTTTTGCTTCAACCACATTGATCCTTGATATGTCAACGAAAAACGGCACCTCATCAAACTGATTGTATTCTTCTTCGTCTTCGACTCCATCAACTCCAACAATTCTTTGTTTTCCTGGAGCAACGATGTATTTTTTCTCGTCTTTAGGATCAAGTATGTAAAATACTTGTGCCACGGATTGAGCGAGTATCCAAGGGTCATCTTTATAAGCCACCTTATTAAGGTCAACTATCGTAAACCCGTAATCATCCACCTCCACACCTTCTGGATGTCTCACCCACTGACACTTAAATACAGGGATTTCTATAGAGTTCCCGTAGTTAAGTTCCCATATTTCTTCGATGTATCCATAGTAAGCATTCTTTTGTCCAGTGCTATCTTCTGCTTCTCCTCTGACACCACTATTTTGGCGCTGACTCCTTTGATCCTTTGCTTTGGTATAGAATGTGAAACCATTGATGTCATACGCTTGCCATGTTTTAACCATGCTCAATGGACCGTAAGACAATTTATTTATCATCATCTCTTCGTCGGTTTCTCCGATCGAAAGGTTTAGATCCCTCAGCCATGATGTGAAATAGATTTTGTGTTCTTTCATAATCCATTGTTCATCGTGATCTTCATTCTTTTCACGAAGCTCTTGTAGGTGTTGTTCAACATATGGTCTCATAATCGCCAACTGATGCATTACACTGTAATGTGATTCTCTTATTCTTTGATAACTATTGTCTCGTATGATTTTCCTGCCTTTAGTTCCTTTACCGGTGAGTCTTCCATGGTGCCGCGACACGGGAACTCCTATTGGTCTTCCATCTCTTATGTAATCTGCATAGAACTCAATGACTTCCTCAGTCGTGTAGCCCTCTATCATGGAACCCTCTGGATAAGCACGATTTCGTACGTAACCCTTGAAGATAACCATTAGACGCTCGTACGCATACATATTGTGCAGGTACGTTGGACCGAGAACAAAGATTTGGTCTGCTATATGTATCATATAGTGCTCCATAATATCAAAATATGAAGGAGGAAAGCACATCTCAAGCTGACACATAGTCTCCCTCATTTGTTTACGTAATTCATTTAACTCGTCAGTGTCGATCACCTTCTTTGATATGACATTGAAGAAGTGACACATGCGTGTTATCACCATCTTCAGAAATGAATGTTTGACTCCTCTTACTGCGATGGCGAGGAATAGCCCAAGCATAACATGACAATCATGAGTGTTGTAGCCGCTCATCCTCAAATCTGCTACGGAGACAATATTCTTTATATTCGTTGAGAATCCTGTTGGAACTCTAATTCCATGTAGACACCTGCAGATTGATCTTTTCTCGTCAATTGTGAGGTTATAGCTAGCAGCCGGAAGGAAAAATTTTCCATTGGCCCTTTCCTGTGGGTGAAGCTCGGGTCTAATTCTGAGAGTTTGAAGGTCCCTTCGTACTTTGAGTCCATCTTTTGATTTGCCCGGTATGTCTAACAAAATACCGATAGTGCTTTCGAAGACATTCTTCTCAACGTGCATTGTATCGATAGCATGACCAATCTCCAACTCCTTCCAATAGGGCAAATATCTAAAGAAGATCGACTGCTTTTTAAATGGAGCGTCCTTTGAAATTTTTTCAGATTTCTTCCTCTTCTTTCCGAAAACAACTTTGATATTCTTTACCATTTCGAATAGAAATTTGCCATCTCGATTTCGTGGAGGCTGTCCAAGCTCGATTGTACCGTCGAAATGGTTCCTATTTCTTCGATATTTGTGGTTTTTTGGTAAAAATCTGCGGTGTCGCATATATATCGTCTTAACGAATGATGGAAGATGCATAGATTCTGTCTGGTCCACACACACTACACATGCTGTCTTTCCTTTAACCTGTCCTGTTAGGGACATGCGTCCTGGGTTGTCAGCTATGGTGCAAAAGATTATGGCTCTTAGATTGAAGTGCTCTTTCTTGTGCTCATCCCACACACAGACACCATGTTCCCATAGACGTTTCATATCCTCCATCAAAGGTTCTAGAAAGATATCAATGTCATTGCCAGGTTGTTTTGGACCAGAAATTAGAGTAGTGAGCATAAGATATTTTCTTTTATGGCACAACCATGATGGAATGTTGAACAAGCATAGAAAGACTGGCCACGTACTATGTGGGTTCCTCATCTCACCGAAGGGATTCATTCCATCCGTGCTAAGTCCCATCCTGATATTTCTAGGATCGTCCGAGAAATCTGGATGGGCCAAGTCAAATGATTTCCACTGCCTAGCATCCGCAGGGTGCCGAAGTTTTCCGTCCTTCTTTCGCCCAGTGAAATGCCAGATTAATAGTTCAGCATCTCTAGGATTAGAGAACATACGTTTCAAGCGATCAATCACCGGTAGGTACCACATTACTAAGGCCGGAACTTTCCTCTCCATCTTTTTTCCAGGATGGTCTTCAATAACATTTTTATTCCTCTTCTGCAACCTCTTATTATTCTTCTTCTGGTGGTCATTGTAGTCCTCCGCACAGTCATTTGGACGTTTGTATCGACTCGCGTTGCACTGCGGACATCTCTCTAACAATCCATACTCTTTTCGATATAGGATACAGTGGTTCGGGCATGCATGAATCTTCTGAACGCCCAAAGTCAACGGACAAATCATCTTCTTTGCTTGGTACGTATCAGATGGTAAACCAGTGGGTTTTGGCAAAACCTTTTTTAGGAGTTGTAAAAGATCTGAAAAACTGGTGTCAGACCATCCATTGCTGGCCTTCAGTTTCATAAGCTCAAGAATTGTGTACAACACAGTATACTGCTTATCGCATCCGTGGCGTTCCTCGTAAAGAAGGTTTTTTGATGCTTTGTTAAGTGCTTCAAAGTTATCGTATCCTTTGGTTGTAGTTCTCTGCAACAACACCTCAGGCGCAACATTTCGCATCAGTTCCTCCACATCAAAGGCGTCATCATCATCATGTTGATCAACATCATCATGTGTTATGTCGGATGTATGATCACAACCTCTTCTATGTTGATGAGCATCTTGCGGCACATCAGAATCTTCAGGAGGATTTTGGCCCATCTCACCGTGTTTCGTCCATATATAATAGTTCTTCACGAAACCATTTTTCAACAAGTGAAATCGTATGGTTTCACGATCAGAACACGGATACATCGCTTCGTTTTTACAAACTTTACAAGGACAATATATTGCCTCTTCACTCTGACGGGAAGCATATTGTGCGGCAGCTTCAGTAAATTCAGTTACTCTGTTAAAATATGCCACCACATCTCCGTCGTTGGACGAGTACATCCAGGACCTGTGCTCCATCTAAAACATATATTATTTGAAAAAATATTAATAAAATCATTATTGTTAATTTTATTAATTTACAAATTGAAAATATATTGATTTATTATCGCTCATAACAACATTAATTAAAAATCCTCAATGCTTTAATTAAAACTACTTATTAAGCAGAAAAAATTATTAAATAAATTAACTATATTGGTTTCTCTCTCTCTCCAAACAACATAACTCTAGATCTATAATCATAAATCAAATTAAAAAAGAGATTAAAATGACGTAAATCAATATACAAGTGATGAATAATTGTGAGGAGGGTCATATTTGTTCATTTGGGAGAAGGTAACACCGTAAATGGAAGATTATTTGAAAATTTCTATTCACAAACCCTAAATTAGAAAAACGATAATAACTCATTGTATACATGATTAAATACAAAATAAATGTGAGATTCGGCATGGATTTACCTCCTAGAATGAAATCCTTCAAAAGAAACGAAAACAAAGCCTCCCCCCTCTTTATCTAGATTTTTGTCGCCATTGTACGGACAAAATTAAATGCGAACTCCAGTAGAGCTCGGGGAGGAAGACACTGCGCATTTATAGCTAGAATAGTAGTGGCGGTCGCAAGTGATGTCATCATTACTTTAGTGGCGGCCATCTTAGCAGCGGTGGGCAGCACCAGCGCCCGCCACTGCTATTGGTACATTAGTGGCGGTCCGGGCTGACGTCATCATCGACCGCCACTACTTTACCAGCAATAGTGGCGGGCGCTGGTGCTGCCGTCAGCACCAGCAACTCTAGTGGCGGGCATCTAATGTCCCGCCACTACAGTGGTTTTGCCCAACGCCACTACAGTGACAGTTTGTAGTAGTAAACTCAACACAGGAAGAAGTGAGACACAGAGAGATCAAAGCATGCAGTGTAAAGTAAGCATACAAGTTCAAGCAGTAAATGAAAACAAAATCAAGGCTTCATTGCTTGAACAGGGAACATAAAATGGACTCATAGGATGAATACACGAGTGTGGCGGCTAGCACAGGAGCTCGAGAATGGCTGCTCGAAGTGTTACTGTGGCCTAGGCTAGCCTCCACTATTTATAGGCACTATTCAGCTCTGTGAATAGACTATTTTACCCTTAGGGTTTACACTGGTTTTGTCTCATCAGAACAGGGGGTACAGTTGGTAGTCTACTTTATTTGGAGGCTTCTTTTGTCAGCTTCGCAGAGGAGACAGCATCAGCTTTTGCAGAACAGACACGGTCAACCTTTGCATTCTTGGAGTCTTCTAAAGCCCCCCTTCGCATGCGAGGGGTGTGGTAGCTTCGATGAGAAGCCTTGAGCCTGATGGCCTTCGCTTCACTGAAGACAGCCTTCGATACAGTGATGGTTTTGAGCCGAAGCCATCAAATCCCTTGGGCCTTCGCGCCATCACCTCCAGAGTAGACCACCATGACTTTGCAGCTACTCCCAGCTCGAACTCCGTCAGCCCGTGTACCGAAGCCATGCATGGTCGAAGTACCTCAAGTCAGCCACACTCCGAAGCCCCACCTTCGGAGTACAACCCTTCGAAGTCCCTCCCTCGTCCAAGGCCTCCGCATGAAGCATTCCATGAGCACTTCGTCGCAGTGTCTCTCCCCGAGCACACTCCTCGACGAATCTTACTCGGACCATGCCTTTGATGCACCTCGACTTCTGAGACCTTCGTCGGGTATACCTTCGAGTGCCTCCCTCCGGAGCACACTTCGAATGCCTTGCCTCATTGCTGAGAACTTCGTCCACCATACTCCGAAGTCACTCCATTCGGAGTACCCTTCGATGTGCCTCGCCTCTGAGGACTTCGTCTCAGGGTACCTTCAGCCGGAGCCACACTCCGCACTCCACACTCTCGGGGTACCGACCTCGACCCCTTCGCAGCCTTCGTGATCGAGCTCCACGCTCGCCTGGCATCAAGCCTCCCGCTTGACCCAGGTTCACTTGCTGCGAACCGTCCGTCGCCTCCGAAGTCACCTGCGCATAACAGACAGACAGACAAGTGTATCCAGTACCCCGGAGACCTCTCCGGGTAAACAACCTTCGGCACACACTCCGGTGTACCGCCCAAAGTACCGAACCCTTTGGTACAGCCAAGTCATTGTGTACTGTCGGACCCCTCCAATAGGCACACTCCGCTGCAACAGCTGCAGCAACCAGAACCACCGAACCCTTCGGTGAAACAACCTCCGAACCCCTTCGGAGGGACCCCCTTGAATCAGAGGATAAAATCTGTCAATCACTCATCACAGACTCCGAAACCAACCTTTGGTTTCTCAAACTTCTTCATCCATCTACTACCGATGAGGCGACTACCGGAGGCTGGGAGATCGATCTGCCCTGCCTGTCGGTCTGACCGGCAACATCCCCCGGTCTGACCGGACCGTGTCGACACACCCCAGTCTGGTCGGCAGCCCAAGGCTGGTCTGACCACCCGTGTTCAGTCGGGTCCGATCGCCTCCACCCATGCACCTATGGTGTGACCGCTAGTCTATGCCTGGTCTAACTGACCTGCTTTGGTCGGTCTGACCGCCCTTTGCTGCTTTGGTCCAATCGGCCCCCCTTTGGACGATTTGATCGCTTCTTCCACACTTCGGTTAGTTGAATTGTATTTTTGCAGTATGGTTTGATTGCCTGGTGACTCCACCCATATCCCCTTAGCTTGTCACAGTCAAGGGTCATCAGAATGCGGTGTCAGTGTCGTGTGATGTTTAGTGGGCCACCCCTAGGCGTTTACGCGCTTTTGGATTGCCGAACTGACGTCAATGTTGATTGGCGCTTTATCGACAGATTTACTGTCAACAACAGCCATGTACAAGCATGCATATCAGAGGCGATCAACGATGTGATTTTTGTTCCTTAATCGGCGCCAAAAAATTATCTCATGTGAATCCGATTGCATGATATTGCGGGGATGTTACTTAATCAACACGCATGAACGTGTCCGGCTGTTCCTTAAACGACGCATGAACGTGTCCGGCTGGTGGAAAGGGAGAGATCGACTTCAGGATAGATGGTACGGAGAAAACTAGCTACAGCCGGTTACCACGGATTGTAATTTGTTTAATTATTTTAGTCACAATTAATTAAGGGTTCAGAATAATTTGAAATATAAGAGGTACATTTGCTATAAAAGCCCCTATAATCCTTTTGGGATTATCATTTTGGAGTCAATATTTCAAGGTTGGAAACACTAAGGAAATCGTGGAATGTTTGGAACTTGTCAATTTCGCATGTACAATATTTCAAACTGAAAAAAAAACATAAATGATGCAGTTTCTAATTTCTAAGTGTGTACTAGTAGAGGTGGGTCGTCTAACGGAAGTACGCGAGCTCGAGGAAGCTGCGAATGTACGTACAAACAATTCAACCACAATTATATATTGCATCGCCTGAAGTCTCTCCTAAAATCATGTTTACAAATTAAGTGGTAGACTGCTCAGCAGCAGCATATACAGCCATAGACCCCTAGCTTTCAGACGAACGACTACAACGGTGCATGAAAACGATGAAACCTTGGGACGGTACTATATATGACCCCAGTCTAGGTCAACGGGAATTTTCGCCGTGCAGCGGGCGGCATGCTCTAATCGACGAGGTCCACACAAAATTAAGACTTGGATTAGCTAGTCTTTTGCTCTGCTCGATTAATTGTATGTGTGTTGCGGCGACTAGCTAGTCATGCACGGTCGTCAACTTGTCTGTAACTTTGATAGTCTTTATAAATTATAAACATTCTGCAGTGTTAGCATGTAGCAACACAGACACACAGATATAGCTAGAAGAGGAGAAGTTTGTGGGCATTTATTTCTCTGTTGCCAACAAACGGGTATTGAAAAAACATGGGAAAGGTAGGGTGCCCACTTGTTTTTCTTCTTCTCTTACAACGTTATTCCATACTGCCGAATGATTGTGGTTTTCTTACAAATATTTTGTCATAAATACTTTGCACATCAACAAGGTGGGATAGATTTATAGGTCCGGCAGGCAAGCTATATATACAATAATCGAGGGAGTTCATGTGTTCGTTTTCTTTCGTATTTTAATTAATTTATAGAGGGTTTGTCGTTCTCCGCCAGTAAAATACATTTTAATTTACTTATGTACGACATGCTAGCTAAAGATTTTTATTGTGCTGACAGTAGCATTGTTTTATGTACTTCAACTAAAATCATGTTTTCAAAGGTTTCAAGTACGTACTCTATGTTTTTTCTAAACAAAGGGTAACTAATAATAAATCTGTAGAACTTACTATATTACAAAAGTTTCCTAAACTATAGTAGAAAGATTAGATTTCACTTTGGACTCCTTGTCAAACGTTTCATTTAAGACCCCTTTAGCATATATTTTTATTTTGTAACATTTTTTGTTAAATATTGATTTTACCTTAATCGCTTTTTCGTTTGTTTATCAAGATAGTATTGTTATCTCTTCATAGAACACGCTATTTGTGTTCCACATCAGCTTAATGTTGTATACTATCGAAATAACGATATTGTTGGGGAAAAGTCCAAAGATAAAAAGTAAGAAATTAAAATAAGGTCCAAAGTAAACATATGTATTAAAATGATGATCCAGGTGAAACTTTGTTAAAAAGAAGCGATCGAAAGTAAAATTCACTCCTATGGAAATTAAAAAAAAAACTAAAAATTTGTCTAAATAATGGAGATCGATCTTCATGTCTCGTGGGGTGAAATGGGGAAGATATGATCCTATAAGCCCAACAACATTAATTAATTAAATCCTTATTGTGAAATCTCCACTATTGCTTTAATTTCTTGTTTGTACGCCATGCATGATGCTTGGCTAAGTACTCCTCTCCATCATCATTGGCTGCCAAAGTTTCGACTCTTGTAAGTTCTAATAAGCTGCATTATTTTTCAACTTACGTACGTATCGCGTAGATCAGTTTTTGGGCTTGTTTGATTTGCATCCACAAATTGCCACGTCTCAGGTTAAGTAGGAGCCACACTTGTGGCTAACCATATTTTACGGCAAAAGTATAGTGTTTGTTTTATAATTAAGTTGTGATAAAAAAATATAGCTGTTGTTTGGATTACTGTCAAAAAAATTGCTCATTCATATTCCAACGCATGATTTCAAAATAAAATAAATATTTTTCTACTTCAGTTTTTATCTTAGCCGCTCAGGCTCACCTCGGAAGCATTCGGCAGTGTGAGCTATAACATTAAATAATGTACTATATAAAATGACATAATAACGTATTAAATAAGTTAAAAAAACTAATTCTGGTATAAGATCTAGCTAGTTTCTACCCAATATCAAAAGTACGATGGAGAGAATTCATATTAAATTAGCGTATGAATTGATAATGTGTACTAAGACGATAATTAGCTCGATGACTAATTTTAAATAAGGTGCCATAAAAGATATATATAAGATGCGCGCATAGTGTCTATTTAACATTGAGATTATTCTAATGGTGTAACCTCGCCTAGTATTGCTTCAGATCTGTTTGTTTGTCACCAAGTTAGTTATCTGATCGATAACTCTACCTTTCCGGCTGCCAAAAAAATCTTCGCTCTAAACTTAATATATTCATGTTGACCTTATTGCCGATATCAATATTTTACAAAAAATATATTTTCAAGTCATTGAAGAGGCACACAAAATATTCTAGTAATGCTATCTGCAGCAGAAAAAATATGAAAACAAGCACTTGGTCCACCG
Organism: Zizania palustris; assembly: GCA_019279435.1. Classification (NCBI taxonomy): domain Eukaryota; kingdom Viridiplantae; phylum Streptophyta; class Magnoliopsida; order Poales; family Poaceae; genus Zizania; species Zizania palustris. The sequence continues at coordinate 7,649,372 of JAAALK010000287.1, forward strand.
ACATATATACTGGCATCATTTGAAAGGCACACATATATGGTCCGCCATTCCTCATCTTTCACAATTAATGCTTTACATATGAAGCTAAAAGTTCAATTAATTATGCATGTCAGTGTGCATATATATATATATATATATATATCTCAACAATATATATGTATATATATATATTAATTAATAATATATATTATTGATTAATATGTGCATATAATTGTACCATCTTAATCATGTGAACAGTGTAATGAATCCTTATATATTTATTTTCCATGTGGCTGTAGACAAAGGTGGAGATAAACGTGGCAATGGTTGACGACAGTAAGAAGTCCAGAGTCATGCAAATAATTGCTAAACAGTGTGGTAATACCGAATGACCATTTGTATATATATTTATCTGTCGATAATTAAACAACCATCAAAATAAAAGTTAAGCCGACCGGGGAATTTCAATTCATGCATTTTTCAGTAGTGTATATATGTACTATATATATCATGCAATATGTCATTTGTTGCTGCGACGCTTAATTAAGCTGCAGACTATATATACATTTTTTGTTCATGCTGTATATGTGTGATTTTCCTTTTAATCCTCCGTCAAAATATAAGTGTTCACGTTTTTGCAAAAAATAATACTGCTTATAATTATTACAAAGATATAACTTTGGTATTAAATATATATGCATATTTTATATAGTTATATTTATTTGGAAGTATTTTAACGATGTTAATTGTGTAATTGTTAAATATATATAGTGAAAAATATAATGTTTAATTTTTGACGTGAAAGATTGTGTAAAAAAACTTATGCACTATGTATTTCAGAACCGAGTAATTAAGTACTGGAATTAACATTTGTGTCTTTTCAAGAGATAACTATGAATATTCGAGACGACATATTATCTAGGAGTATTCAACTAAGCTGCTAATTAATTAAACTTCACGGTAACATTAATTTTAACATTGCATCAACTATTACGAATATGCACTAGTTCTGTAGGCATCTGATGGTCATGCATGGCTGGCTGCAGGAATCTTGTCCGTCGAGGCAGACAGGGAGAAAAATAAGGTTACAGTGGTGGGCAACGAAAACATGGACGTCACTGATCTCACCACGAAGCTGAGGAGGCAGATGAAGAAATGCACTTACATTACCATCGCCACGGTCACACCTGTGGACGAGAAGAAGGAGAAGGAGGATAAAGAGAAGAAGGAGAAGGAGGAGAAAGAAAAGAAGAAAAAGGAAGAGGAGGAGAAAGCCTATTGTGCCCTGATGGCTGCTTATTATCCGCCGCCGTATCGTACGTGTGTAGTCGAGGAGCCAAGTTGCTGCATGATGTAGACAGATCGACAGACATACCTACACATACACATATATATAATTTCAAACACCTTCGATATGTATTGGAGTGTATTATCGCGCGCGCGCGTGTATATATATATATATATATATATATATATATATCTTTGTCGGCAAGATATGCCACACATGAACCTCAGTTCGATCATATGTCTGGGAGAGTTTTATACGTACAATTTGTATCGATTTTACATTCAAAGTTAGAGCGTGCACATACACACGCATATATATAAGTGGCGATGACAATGATGACAAAGAGTTTATATTGATGAAATGTTGCGCCACATATATAGAACCTGAAGTTCTAATGGAACGACAAAACGTGTAGGCAACTTTCAGAAGTTGCAAAAGACATGCAGCATCCACGGATCGACCTTTTGTACCGAAAAAAAGGCTACGATCGAGAAGGAATTAACAGTTTTGCATTTAGTACTTGAACTTTTGAGATTGAGAGCTAGCCACGGATGGTCGGATGAGTAATTTCAACGATCTATTATGTCTCTTGGCAGACTTGCTCGCGAAGCCTAGACGTTGAGCGTGCAACAATTACACGCAAATCCTGACAATCACTAAAAAAACAGGAAATTTCCGTCGGCTTTTTCGAAAAAGCGGACGGAAATTAATTAACTTTATCGGCCTTCCGTCAATTTAGAGGAGCCGACGGAAGTTAATCTAACTTCTGTCGGCTTTTCACAGTGGCCGATGGAAGTTAAAAGGCTTCCGCCCTCGTCCGGGATAAAAGTCGTAACTTCAATCGGCCAGCATTAAAGCCGACGTCCGTTGGCTGACAGAAGTTACGGTTTTTATTCCTCAACCACCCGCGCACGTACAGGGATACCTAATCCCTATACGCGCGCGCCGTTCCACGCTACTGCGCCGCCGCCGCCTGTGCCTCAGCCAGCCTGCCACCGGACGCCGCGCGCCACCGCCCGGTGCCGCGCGCCGCCGCCCGGTGCCGCGTGCGGCGCCGCCCTCCCACCGTCGCCCACCACCCGACGGCCCCCCGCCGCCCACCGCTGGCCTCCGGACACCGTCGCCCGTCACCTCCCGCTGTCACCGCCCGACGATCAAGTAAATTTTTTCAGCTTTAAATTTTTTTCTCTTTTTATTTGTGCACGATATATGATTTTCGAGTGTTTTGTAAATTAATTGTCAGTGTAATTGAAAGTTAACTTATTTGTGATAATGGGAATTAACTGTCAGCCTCTACGTCAACTATAGATGCACACAATCTGAATTTTAGCTTGGTTATAAAATTTGACTGAATCTTGTTATTCTGAATTGTAGCTTGTTTATATTAATGGTGGTATACAGGACATATGCTTAGATTCAGCATTAGATTTACTATGAATTAGCGTGACGAAGTCCTGATCAAGAATGTTGATCTACAAAATTGGAATAAATACAACCAATTATTTTTATTCGGGACTCATCCAAATTAGTGTTGTACTCATTTCATGAATAGAAAAGTTGGTTGTCTTTTCTGAACCAAGAAAAATGGCTACTTTCGGTCTTTCTTTCATGTCAAAATATCTCAACCTGTTCATCTTTCATGTTAAAAATATTTAAAACAGAATGCCAAAATCCAGTTTTAGCATCAATTCACAAAGTAATTAATAAAATAAAAATCAATTAATTGGTATGATATATATGAATTAATGCGGTATTATGTGATGATTTCATTACGTTGACTATTATATATGTTATTATATTAGAAATGTTCCTATATTAATTGTATGCTTTTACAAGTGCTTCGTATGTGATGTGCTATTATATATGTTATTAAATAAATTCTAGTATTAATTTATAGTTTGACACCAACGTAAATAGTGTAACGAAACCTATGCATCACCCGTTTCAGACCAACATGTCTCAAACGTGTCATGCGTGTGAGATCTGTAGGTCCGAAATTGTCCCTTTTTGGACAGCCTAAGAGTGGGCGACAGAACGTGGTATTTATGATGAGTCATGAGTCCGAATGAGATTTTAGTGACATAATCTTGTTGTTCTCCATTGCACCACTATCAGGCGTGCAATTAGAGAACAATGGGGTTATGCTGCTGAAATTTCGTTCAGACTCATGGCTCATCATAAATACCACGTTCTGTCGGTCACTCTTAGGTGGGTTTACAACCTATCTTTTCCTATATACATAGGGACATGGTATGTAGAAAACGTCTAGTACTTATGATGCATTCTCGATTGAATGAAGGTTTTGCCTATAGAATGGCTGAGGAAGACCGACGGTGGATGTATAGTGGTTGGATGAAAAGTAGAGCTCACACGAGGGAGTGGGTAATCAACGCTGAGAAATTTGTTGATCGTACATTCGCTTTGACAACAAACACTGGCGCGAGGTGCCCATGCATGAAGTGCAGAAATTCTCGTTGGCGAGACAAGAGAACGTTGTCATTCCATATTTGCAAATATGGTTTCGTGCCAGGTTATGAAGTTTGGACTTTTCACGGTGAGACAGACCGTGAAAAAATGGTATTAGTAGTGGAAGAAGAAGATGATAGCGTTGCTGATGATAGGATGGATGAGATGCTTGATGCTATACGACCGGAGTTTAAATCAAACCCTAAGGATCCTCCAACACTGGAGGTTCAAAAGTTTTTCGACGTCCTTCGAGCTTCAGAAGAGTCGTTGCTTGAGCACACCACCGTAAGAGTTCTTGCTTTCATGACCCGTCTTATGGCCATTAAGTCGAAGTTTGCATTCTCCAACAATTGTTATAAGGAGCTCATGAATCTGATCAGCGATATCCTTTCTATGAACCATAAGGTGCCGAAAGACATGTACTAGTCAAAGAAAAGGCTTTCTGCTCTCGGTATAGAGTATGTGTTGGACCGGAAATGGCGACCAGAGGGGGGGTGAATGGGAGCTTTTAAAATTTCAGGGTAAAAATAGTCTTCAGTTTTAATTCAGTCTACTGCGGAACAGGTTTCGAATACAACCTTCGAAGTTCTGGTTTGGAGGTATTTCACAGCTCCGAACACAGGCTTCGCGAGGAGTAAAAGTCCGAAGCCAAGAAGACTTCGCTCAACACGCAACCCCGAAAAATCTACTCTGCTAAGTCAGTGCAGGCTCCGCACACAGGGTGCTTCGAGCAGGCTTCGCACTTCAGCCTTCGCAAGAGTGGACACCCCTCTGAGGACTTCGACCAAATACTTAGCGACAGCAACTGGTGCTGGGCTTCGTACTACGAAGGTCTAAATGCACACTTACAGACTTCGCTAGGGGGTTCGACACGGGAAAAGAACCGGGCTTCGATCAGGGCTTCGCTAGTAAACAGCGAGGTCTAGCCTCCAGTTACACAGAGCGAACGCACACTGAAAAGCACACTTCGCACAATACACACTTCGCCTAGACAGGCTTCGGTGCACTACTACTAGCGAGGTATGCGAACAAGCTCAAGCAGAAAATCAACACAGAAGCAGGGCTTCGCTGCTTGAACAAGGAACACAATAAATGAACTCACAGGATGAATACAAAGTGTGGTGGCTAGTACAGGAGCTCAACAGTAAATGCTCAAAGTGTTAAATGTTACCTACCCAGCCCCCATATTTATAGCCACTATTCACCCAAGTGAATTGACTACTTTACCCCTAGGGTTTACATTGGTTTTGTCTCTACAGAACAGAGGGGTACAAAAGGTAGTCAACTTTATTCTGGAGACTTCTCTGTCAGCTTTGCAGAGGGGACAGCGTCAGCTTTTTGCAGAGCAGACAATGTCAGCCTTTGCAGTCTTTGACCTTTCTGGAGCCCCCCTTCGCACGCGAGGGGTGCGGTAGCTTCGGTGAGAAGCCTTGAGCCTGACGGCCTTCGCTTCACCGAAGTCAGCCTCCAATACAGTGACGATTTTGAGCCGAAGCTGTCAAAGCCCTTGGGCCTTCGCACCAACACCCTCGGAGTGGACCACCACGGCTTCGCAGCTACTTCTAGCTCGAACTCCGTCAGTCCGTGTACCGAAGCCATGTATGGCCGAAGTACCACAAGTCATCCTTGCTCCGGAGCTAGCCTCGCTCTGAAGCCTTCTTCACTCTGAAGCCCCACCTTCGGAGTACCACCCTTCGAAGTCCCTCCTTCGTCCAAGGCCTCCGCATGAAGCATTCCATGAGCACTTCGTCGCAGTGTCTCTCCCCGAGCACACTCCTCGACGAGCCTAACCCGGACCATGCCTTCGATCCACCTCGACTTCTGAGACCTTCGTCGGGTACCTTCGAGTGTCTCCCTCCGGAGCACACTTCGAACGCCTTGCCTCTACTGAGCACTTGATCCACCATACTCCGAAGTTACTCCTTTCGAAGTACCCTTCGAAGTGCCTCGCCTCCGAGGACTTTGTCTTGGAGTACCTTAACCCGGAGCCACGCTCCGCACTTACTGCCTTCACCTGGTGGACCTCGACCCGAGGACCGACCTAGACCCCTTCGCAGCCTTCGTGACGGAGCTCCCCGCTCCACTGGCATCAAGCCTCCCGCTTGACCCAGGTTCACCTGCTACGAACCGTCCGTCGCCTCCAAAGTCCCTTGCGCACCACAGACAAGCAGAAAAGTGTATCCAGTACTGCGGAGACCTCTCCGGGTTAGCAACCTTCGGCACACACTCCGGTGTACCGCCCAAAGTATCGAGACCTTCGGTACAACCCAATCATCGTGTACTGTCGGAACCCTCCGACAGGCACACTCCGCTGCAACAGCTGCAGCAACCAAGCCCACCGAACCCTTCGGTGAAACAACCTCCGAACACCTTCGGAGGTCCAACCTCCGAACCCCTTCGGAGGTACCCCTTCGAACTAGAGGTTAAACTCTGTCAATCACTCATCACAGACTCCGAAACCAACCCTTGGTTTCTCAATCTCCCCCTTGATGAGTGCATTGACAACCAAATTCAAGTTCAAGAAAATTTAAAGAATTTCAGCTCACAAGTGACCATAAAAACTCAGAAACGAGCCAAATCATGTCACTTGATAAAAGAATTTTCCTCCCCCTTTTCAAAAGAGTAAAAGCCCCTTCGGCAAATCTCCCCTTTGCAAGATAAAAACAAACTCCCCCTGAGTTAAATTTCCCCCTTTGCAACAGAGAACTCAAATTTCTCCCCCTTTGGCAATGCAAGCATCAAGGAGCAATCAAAAGATGCATAGCTTCGAAATGGGCAGAATTGCAAAGACATATAGAGCAAAAATATGCCAATACTTAATACCAAATATCGTGTGCTCAGCTCAATTTAACATTCTCTAAAAACATGATGACACCATGTGATTTTGTCATTTGGAAATAAAAGCATCACCACTCAATCATGGTAACTAGACAAGTAAAAGCAGGGACTGCGCAAAGCTAGTCAATTTCTACTCTAGACAGACAAGTCCAGTTCAAATGGATCAATGAAAGCAAACTTGATGATCAATGAATTTTGTTGTTCTTTTCGTAATGCCAGGGGTTATTTGTTTGTCCACCTTATACTTTCCAATCAGGCCAAGCCTAGGCATGAAAGCCATCAGAAGCTTAAGACAATGATTTTGGCAGACACTACACCATTCCAGTTCAGACCAATGTGCAATGGTAAGCAGTCTGCAATAGAGTAGTGCGACAAACAAACCCACCTGGATCTTTTAACTGGAAGCATGTAAATCATGATTTTTGATTAAATGAATAATTTGTTGAGCATTTAATGAATATCCATGAATATGTAGAACAATTTTTCAAGTTGCACAAAGTAGCATCCAGAGAAAAGTGTCTTGCTATCAAGCAGATAAAAGATAGCTAAAACAGTCTTGCCTATACATGCTAGATACAAGATTGAGCAGTGACCATGAGTTGAGTTTGAAAAGAAAACATCATGCACATTAATGTTTCAGATAAATTAAAAGAGCTGAGCTGACATGATTTCATGAATTATAATCAGGCATATAGGTGCAAGAGATGTAAATGCAATTTCACACATGACTAGCATATGCACACCAATCTAAATCTGCTCCCCCTCACAAAATGCCGTAAGGATGACAAACACCAAGTTCCCCACGCAAGTAGGCAAAACGAGTAGCATCGAGGGGTTTTGTGAAAATATCGGCTAGCTGGTGTTGGGTATCAACATATTGAAGTTCAATATCACCCTTCTCATTATGATCTCTGAGAAAATGATATCGCACATCAATGTGTTTTTTCTGGAATGTTGAACCGGGTTGTTTGCAATACAAATAGCGCCAGTGTTATCACAGAAAAGTGGAACACTTTTATAATCTAACCCGAAATCCCGCAAAGTGGAAACCATCCACAAAATCTGAGAGCAACAGCTAGCTGCAGCAACATATTCGGCCTCAGCCGTCGATTGTGCAACACTAGACTATTTGCGGGAAGACCAGCAAACCAGAGAAGTACCCAGAAAATGACAAGTACCAGAGGTACTCTTCCTATCAATCCTACACCCAGCAAAGTCCGCATCGGAATACCCTCAAAGACACAAAGACGAAGACGCTGAATACCATATGCCGAATTCAAGAGTATGTTTGAGATACCTTAGAATGCGCTTTACCGCTTGGCAGTGCGAAGCTCGTGGTGAAGCCTGAAAACGAGCGCACAGACACACTGCGAAGTGTATGTCCGGCCTCGTAGCAGTCAAGTAGAGGAGGGAGCCGATCATGCTTCGGAACTCCTTCTGATCTACGGCTTCTCCATCTTCGTTAGGATCCAATGCTACAGATGTAGCCATTGGAGTGGCGAGAGGCTTCGCATCTGCCATGTCAAATTTCTTGAGCAGGTCCTTGGTGTACTTCTTCTGGTGGACGAAGGTACCTTGTTTGCTTTACTTGATTTGCAACCCAAGGAAAAAGGTGAGTTCACCCATCATGGACATTTCAAATTCCCTACTCATGGTATCTGCAAACTCGGCAACCAAAGCATGAGAAGAGCCACCAAAGATGATATCATCCACATAAATCTGAACTAGGAGGAAATCTTTGCCATGCTTGAGAATGAACAGGGTTTTATCAACAGAGCCCATCAAATATACCCCCGCTCAAGCAGAAAAGACTTAAGTCTGTCATACCAAGCCCGAGGGGCCTGCTTGAGTCCATAAAGAGCCTTATGAAGTTTAAGGACTTTATGTGAGTACTTGGGGTTTTCAAAACCAGGGGGTTGTTTTACATAAACATCTTCACCTATGAAGCCATTAAGAAAAGCACTTTTGACATCCATTTGATAGAGTTTGAATCCCCGGGATGTCGCAAAGGCAAGCAAAATCCTAATGGCCTCAAGGCGAGCAACAGGTGCAAAAGTTTCAGTAAAATCAATCCCTTCTAGTTGAGAATAACCCTGAGCTACGAGTCTAGCCTTGTTTCTAACTATAGTCCCATCCTCCCCTTGTTTATTTTTGAAAATCCATTTTGTTCCAACAATATGAATATTTGGTGGAGGATCAACTAAAGACCAGACTTGGTTTCTCTCAAAATTTTCAAGTTCCTCATGCATGGCATTGATCCAACTAGAATCAGAAAGTGCATGATTAACATCTAAAGGCTCGAAAGAAGCAACAAAAGCGGAATCAATGAAATGAGCATGAGAACGTGTTACCCTTTGATCAAGCTCACCAATGATCTGCTCGGGAGGGTGCATCCTTTGAACATGATGTGGAGCCTCGCGGCGGGATGCAGTCTCCCCCTCAACTTGTGCGTTGGAGTGGTCCAAGATGACCGATGTCGAGGTAGTTGCTTCGGGACCTTGTGCCAAAGTGGTCGAAGCGGGGTCGGCTTCGGGGGTTGATGTCGAGGGTAGTAGGGGTTCATCCTCGAAATCTCCGGGATCTTCTTCTTCGAAGATGGTTTGTTCCATGTCATGTTCATTTGCCTGTTCAAATGCAGAACTAACAGAGGGGGTTGATTCATCAAAAGTCACATCACATGACTCGATGACAGTGTTAGTCTCCAAATTATAAACACAATAGGAATGACCATGAGTAGTGTAACCCAAAAAGATCCCGTTAGAAGATCGCGACTCAAATTTATCCAAATTACCACGTTTTAGGATAAAGCAACGACAGCCAAAAACTCGAAGATGAGTGACCTTGGGCTGTCTCCCAAAGCGTAGCTCATAAGATGTCAAATTCAAAATTGAGCGCAAGAAGATTCGGTTTGAGATGTAACAAGCAGTGTTCATGGCCTCATCCCAGAATTTTCTAGGAGTCCTATGCTCATCAAGCATCGTCCTAGCATCCTCAACCAAAGTGCGGTTCTTCCTCTCAACGACACCATTCTGTTGAGGAACCCGCGGAGCAGAGAATTGATATTCTATGCCATGCTCCATGCAAAAGTCAACAAAGAGACTGTTCTTGAACTCAGTGCCATTATCACTTTGAATGAATTTCAATGCACCAAGGAGTTCAGTGAAAAGTCTCAAAGCCAAGCTCCGAAAGTGTGAAAACACTTCATCCTTGCTGGCAAGAAAGAAGACCCAAGAGTAGCGAGAGAAATCGTCGACAATAACTAGCACATACCACTTGCCGCCTAAAGAACTAACTCGAGAAGAACCTACAATGTCCATGTGGAGAAGTTCTCCGGGTTGTTCAGTCATCACTGTGGTGACTGGCGAATGTGAAGCGGCAATCATTTTTCCATGTCGACAAGGAGCGCAAACTAAATTCTTCTCAAACTTGAGCTTGGGCAATCCTCGGATCAGACCTAGGGCGCTCAGACGAGCGAGCAACTCAAAGCTCATGTGCCCTAGTCTCCTATGCCACTTCCAAAGCTCAGAAGTCGAATGTGCAACAAGACAATGAGAAGAACCAGATGACTCTGAAAAATCAGCTCCAAAAACTCTCCCAACTCTAAAGATCTTACACACCACAACGCCATCAGAATTGAGCACTTGCGAAGTATCGCGATGGAATCGCACTTCGAAGCCCTCATCAAGCAACTGAGATACCGAAAGCAAATTGTATCCCAGGTTCTCAACCAAAGCAACATCTTTGAGAGTGAAATTCGAATTAATTCTTACCACACCTTTACCTTTCACTCTACTCCTTCGATTGTTGCCGAAGGTGATATGTTCTCTTTGCTTGGTTGTGGTGAGGTTGGAGAACCATGCTGCATCTCCAGTCATATGGCGCGAACAACCGGAGTCCATGATCCACGTGCCCTCCAAGTCTCGATCTGTCGCCTACAGAAGATAGAAGTATCTCGATCGCTCAGTGCTGGGGTGAGTGAATACATGATGAGGCATCCAACACTGAGTGATATGAGTAGTAGGCACAGTAAAAGTAGACTATCTACGCACAGGATAATCAGAATGATGCAAAGTGTGAGGTCTACCTACATGCTGTGATCTAAAAGCATGATGAGGTCTCCTACTCTAACGAGGTACAAAGCTGCTCGGCCGGGGTCTAACCAGATGTGCTTGGTTCTGTAGTGGTGCCACGGATAGTGCTAGAAACTAATGCCAATGGTTGTGGCAAAGAGCTTCTGTGCACCGCAAGAGATGCCTTGGCAATCTCTGTGGACTTCAGCTTGCTGAAGAGCTCATCATAGGTCAATGTGTCATAACCTGCAGACTCCTCAATGCTGGATATCTTCACTTCCCATATGCTACGATCAAGAGCATAGAGAAGCTTGATAGCCATGTCATGATCACTGTAAGAAAGTGTCCCGTTGGATCGCAAGTAACTCACTATCACATCAAAGCGAGAAAACATGGCATCTATAGATTCACCAGGTGCCTGCACAAACAGCTGATACTGTTGATTGTATGTGCTTTGGCGCCTGGCCTTGATCTGTGTAGAGCCCTCATGAAAAATAGTGAGTGTTGTCCAAATTTCCCTAGCAGTCCTAAGGTGCTGCACCCTATCAAACTCACTTCTACTCAAACCAATGAACAATATATTTCTAGCTTTGGAGTTGGCATTATACTGATCTTTTTCTGTTTGAGAGGTGCGAGTCTCAGGGATGGAGTATTGTGAGTCCACAATCTCCCAAATTGCATTTCCTTGGCTTAGCAAGTAAGCCTCCATGCGCACATTCCAGTATGCAAAATCAGTTCCATCGAACAGAGGAATTTTACTAGCTCTGTCCATGTCGCCAACAGATCACAAAACCGGTTAAGGTCAACTGGTGATCTTAACCCGCTCTGATACCAATTGTTGGACCAGAAATGGCGACCAGAGGGGGGTGTAACATCCCCAGAATTAAAATAAAATAAAATAAAAGAAATATAATAATAAAGGAATTTCTGGATTTTATTATTAAAGAAAACTCCTAAAAGAAGCCCTATTAAAGCCAAACAGAGATAAATATTCAAAATTTGGACTGGGAAATTTTATGGTGGAATCTAGAGGCCAAGAAATATTTTTGAGAATTTTTACAAAATTTTAGAAACAGTATTTCAAGCTTCACAAGAATATATGAATTTCTGGAATTAATTTAAATAGAAAAAGGATTTAAATTGTTAGTGGGCCGCCTCCCTCCTTTTTGCCTTAGCCCAGCCCAGCCCACCGCCTGAGCCACCGACGCATGGGACCCACATGTCGGCGCTTCCTCTCTCCTCCCCGTGCCCACGCACCGCTTGGACCCAGCTGTCAGCCACCTTCGGCCGCTGCCATCCCAGGCCCACCCTGTCAGCACCCCTCTCTCCTCCGCGCCACGCCTGCCAGGTCCACCTGGCAATCACCCGTGCTTCCCCTCTGCCGCTGCCATGCTGGGCCCGCTTGTCGGCCCCTCCTCTCTCGCGCCCGCCGGCTGACAGGTGGCCCCACCTGTCAGTTCCGTCTTCTCCAAATGGAAGGGGAATCCCTTCCCTTCCATCCCGATGGCCCCCTTCCGATTGCAGCCACCGGCCGGCCGGATCCGCCAGATCGAGGCCCTGGATCGTCTTCCCTCGTCGCCGCGATCCCCTTCCGCCCTTAGCCGACGCGATTTCATTCTTTTTGAAGCTTATCAGAGGAGAAAAGGAAAGCTCGTCGGAGGGAAAGAAATCCCCTCGGGATTCCTCGGTTGGCTTGCCATCCTAGACTCCGGCGACCCCTATAAAAGGCCACCGCCCTCGCCGCACTACGCCACAACACCAGAGCACAAGCCTTCGCCTACTCGCACGCCGCCACCGTTATTCGGGTATTTTCCCCTGCTTTGGCTCCGGCAGCCCTTCGTCGGCGCCACAGGCCCCCGCCACCCTCGCCGTCGCCTCCACCGGGACCGTCGTCGCGCCCTCTGCCTCGGCCCCACCCCCGTTGGGCTGGAGCACCACCGTAACATCTCACCGCCGTCGATCCCGAAGAGAACCGCCGCCTCTCCTCAATGCCGGCCACCGTCACTGCTCCATCGTCATCGCCGCCGGTATGCCGAGGACCCCCTTGCGCCCCTCTATCCGTTTTTAGCCTCAGTCGTGTCCTTAAGCCTCGCCGTCGCCGAGAATTTCTCGCCGGAGCTCCACCGGAGTCGGGGAAGAAGGGATAAATTACCCCTTCACCGCGTGCCGTGCCGGATCCCTCGTGGACCGCACGATTTTGATCTGGCGGCCCGGATTAAATCCTCGTGGGATTTAATCCTGGCCCTTGATCTTAACCGAACCGGTATCGACGCATCCTGGCCGTCGATCGCCACTTAAAACACCCCCGCCCAGCCACCGACCGATGGATCTGGATCCAACGGTCCAGATCCGATCGGCCCACGCGCACAGTGCGCGGGTCCATGGTGGACCTGGCTCACCGTGGACCCACGCTTGTTTCTGGTTTAAATAAAATTCAGAAAATGTTTTAAACTTCCAAAATTCATATCTTGCTCAATTTAACTCCAAATTTTACCATTTCAATTCTGGAAAATTTTTCTTTTTATTCTCTACACTTTTATGCAATAAAAACAATATGTTTATTTGGCACATAATAATCTTATTAAATAATAAAGAAAAGTCCCCTTTAGGAGGAAAATCATATTTCAATTAAATAATTCAGAAAAACTCTTAAAATTTATAAACTAATTTCAGAAGATATAATGGCTCCATTTCACTGTTATTAATACAATAAAAATGGAATGTCCATTTTGCCCATGACATTTTATTAAATAACATTTCTAAAGTCCTTTAGGATAAATAATTAATAGAAATACAACACTTTACAAAAACATCATGAAAACTTATATAATAACTTCAGAAGGCCTAACAACTCAAGTTCACTATTTTTACTACAATAAAAATAATAAGGGTATTTTATACCTTTTTACTTCATCTCTAAAAAGGGGAAATAAAAACCCCTAGGAAAATAAATTACATCAAGTCATAAATTCAGAAATCTCATTAGGAATCAATCTTAAATATTGAAGTAACAATTCCCTAGAATTTAAGACTCTATCTCTCTTACTTAAATCCAACAACAACTTGTATGCTTGTATGCTTGATTTTGGATTGTTTATTGAATGTTGTGTTTACTTTTCCGTATCGATAAAGACTACAACGTCGTCGAAGAGCCGGAGTTCTATCCCGAGGTTCCACCATCCGCATTTGCTGATCAAGGCAAGTCATCGACCACCTCTGTGGAAATAGTTGATCATTATTGAGCCCATGTTTTACTAAATTATCACTATAACTCATAGGTTAATATTGCATTAGTCCAATAATCAAGCCTTACACTTATATTTATTAGATCCCCGTCCTTGTGTGCAACCCAAGCCATGCTTATTGAGCCTTAACTCCTTGTCACTCTACAAATATTATATTAGCTAGTGCCCAATGTACCGGCACAACTGCTATAGGATAAAAAGAATGAGTCGTAGAGTAGCTAAATTCTGTATATGAATTTCCCCGTTATTCTCGTCTCTGGACTCTGTTGGAGTTGGCTAAGTTATAAGTATGGTGGGTTCCGGGTGCAAGCTCGGGCATTGGTTTGTCGCACCCGGGGCACTATATGGACCGGTCTGCGGGATCTGTTGCAAAGCACTTCCGTACCAACCACAAGTCTAATGGGTAAGTCCTAACTGGAAGTATGGAATGCTCCGACTCGATGCACCATAGTGGAGGGGGCAAGGGGCAAGCCTGCGGGTGACTTGTACCGACGAGGCTCAAGGGGGGGTATGGTGGGGCTCCGACGCGTCGGGACACCATATGAAACCTATAAGAGGGTGCTGTTGAGTCGAGGAGGACTATACGGAAGGTTTTGGCACGAGTTCCCGTGAAATGGGTCATCTCGTTACACTTTGGTGTAGGTGATGAGTGCGTGCCTTGTGGGTATAGTGGTACATCTCTGATCAGAGTAAAATCAATCTTTTCGAAAAGCCGAGCCCACGGTCAAGGGCGGGTTGTGTGACTACTCGCAGTTAGTTTACTAATGTTTGAATGATTGAGATATTCATGGCATGTAAGGACTGTTGTGCGAGGAGGTAAAACGTACTCCTCGAGTTAGAAGATGATGATGCATACACATGTTTACATTTCAGTACTAATAAATTGTTCACATTAAATTGCTTTACAAGTTTCTCGCTTCCGCAAAATTAGCCACTATCCCCCTTGTTACTACCTTGCATTATATTTGCATTCGGTGGCTTGCTGAGTACATCTGTACTCACCCCGTTGACTTACACCATCAGAGCCCATCTCCTACGAGGAGGATGAAGGTCTAGAGTAGCGACCCAGTCAAGGCGAGACTGGAAGGAGGCGTTCATCTAGGACCCTTTGTTTTATTAGTTTCTCTTCATCTTTATACACTTTTGTACTAATGCGGTCTATGAACCGTGAATGATTGCTCGTATTGTACGTGGTCGCATGATGAACGTCTTGTTTTATTGATTTTCTATGGAATTTCAATAAAGTCCTGATTTATTAAATCGGGGCGTGACAAGATGGTATCAAAGCCAACTTGACTGTAGGAAGCCAAACAGACCTGACTCTAGGACTTATATTAACCCTAATTTCTTACAAAATTACTTAACCTCTCATCTTCCGAGATGTTCACAAAAACTTTCTCTCTTCTGTAGATGCCGGTCCATACCATGAGCGGGACTCTTCGTGACGAGGCCGGTTTCATCCGAGAGCTTCGCGTGCTCGTCGACTTCTTGGGATTTCCCCATGAGCCCGCGTTCCACGGGATTTTTCCCGATGCGAGCGAGAGCTACTGCGAGGTCACGGTTGTTATCCACCCCTCCCCCACGCAGCCACCCTTCTACACCCATGGAGTCGGAGGACCTTCCTTCGTGGTGGCCAGCCAGCGCGCTGCATTCCAAGCCCTCGCCGAGCTTCGACTGGTCTACGACTGCCACCTCCGCGGCACCGTCTACCTCTTCATGCCCATGCGCACACCCGGGAGTCACCGCAGCATCTACATCAGCCCTCTCACAAAGAGCAATTCCGCCATCGCCCGCACGATGAGACTCTTGGAGGCCATGGACAACCTCCACACAGAGGCCGTTCTCGACGTAGACAGCTAGCACGACACCATCGACTTCTACCGCCATACTTCGGAGAACCTGACCCGCGAGAATGCTGAGCTCCATCGACAAGTCCAGCAGAACCCCTAGTTGACCCTCGAGGTGGAGGAGTTGAGGCATCAGAATGAGCTTCTACGCCAAGGCACCATGGTCAACACCCAGCTCTGTCATCAGCTCAAGGGATTGAAAGAAGGATATTGAGGAGATCGCACCCCTTCCGCTTCGCAAGCGGAAATCCCTTCGGATCCCCATCGTGAGACCCAAGAGGATTTCACGCAGTGCTCCACCCGCCGGACCATCCAGTTCCACCACCCCGACCATTTCCGTCGAGCCCGTGGTCGAGTCGTCCCCTGAGCTACCGTAGACGTAGTTTCTATGATTGATTGTTTTCTTTTACTTGTTTGTATTGCCACCCATGTCAAATATAAGACATGAGTAAAGATTAAATAAAAGACATAAATGTAACCGCAAGAACGATACATTTTGAAATAAAAGCTTAATACCATCTCCCTCTCCCTTCTATACCTATTAAGTCATATCCCAATCTCGATGAGAGAATCCACCTCTAGTTCCAACTCAACAAGATTCGTTCATCGCCGTTCTGCAAGATCAACTCCAATCGTGAAGTCAAGACACGTTATCAGGAAAGCTCTAATTTAGCCAAGCCAAATCTAGACTTAAAAGCCTCTCTCGTAAAGAAGGGACCCATGGCTGAAGCATAACCATGGCTTTCTACTTCTAGCCTTTCCGAATCTCGAGGACGAGATTCTTGTTAAGGAAGTTAGGATTGTAACACCTTGATTTTCGCGAGGCATTAAAAATAAAATTTCCCCTTAATAAATAAATTTCAAGAAAAGGATTTAGCATAAATCAAGAAAGAGGAAAGCTAAAATACAGGCCTAAAAATTTCATTTAAAAATAACAATTAGCTAGAGTATTTTCCTAAAAATTCTCCTAAGCATTAAATTGCGTTCCAAAAAATTTCCGGAATTTTTGGTACCAAGGAAATTCAATAAGATATAATCAACATCACTTCATCTTAAACCTCTAACACTAATTAATAAAATATATTACAACATGAATGTTGAGTGAATAAAATACATGATAAATCATTTATATTAAAAATAATATAACATGAGTGTGAAAGTTGATAAGGAACTAAAATAAAATATGTAAGCATCTAGGTCAAATTATTCATCTTAGGCAATAAAATCAGTAACAATTTCCCCTTAATGATGGCACCTTCTTTTTGAACCCTTCAACTTCAGGATGGCCAATGACCAAGGATCAGAAGCTCCACACGATGGAAACACCTCAGGCAATCTGCCTCAGTGGGGTGCAGCTGGACATCAGCAGACCCCTGTTGTCTATCATCCCACACTTGCGGAGATGATGGCAAAACAGAACCAACTGATCGCCACGCTGCTTACCCAGATGCAACAACAAAAAAAGCAGATGCAAGAGCAGCAGGCAAAGTTGTTCCATCTCCAACAACACCAACACGAGCTCTCCCTTCAGCTAATCTGCGGGGACTTCACCAACTTTCAGAGATTGGTGAACAAAGCAAGTATGCCGGAAACCAGAGTGATTCCACCTCAAGTCCCAACCCCTGCCAAGCCACGAACCACCCTGGGAGGACCAAGCATGGGCATCCCACCCCAAGCACCGCCAGCCGGAGGGACACCAGCACAAGCTACCGGATACAAGAGGGACAAGATCGGAAACCCAATAGTGTGCTTCAACTGTCGCCAAGAGGGCCACTACGCCAACAAGTGCTCCTACCCCAAGCGGGCGCCATCCTCCATTCCAAACCCAGAGGGACATACCCTAGTTCACCACAAAGAGAACCCAGATACAACCGGAGACACTCCCAATTTGATCTCAACCAACCCAGAGCCGGAGGTCACTTTGCCTATTTCTGATGTAACACCTTCTCCTAATCCGGAGCACCAGCAGAACCCCATCCCCTAGTTTCCCCGAGGTTCGCTTCGAATCTCGAGGACGAGATTCTTTGTAAGGGGGATAGGATTGTAACATCCCCAGAATTAAAATAAAATAAAATAAAAGAAATATAATAATAAAGGAATTTATGGATTTTATTATTAAAGAAAACTCCTAAAAGAAGCCCTATTAAAGCCAAACAGAGATAAATATTCAAAATTTGGACTGGAAAATTTTATGGTGGAATCTAGAGGCCAAGAAATATTTTTGAGAATTTTTACAAAATTTTAGAAACAGTATTTCAAGCTTCACAAGAATATATGAATTTCTGGAATTAATTTAAATCGAAAAAGGATTTAAATTGTTAGTGGGCCGCCTCCCTCCTTTTTGCCTTAGCCCAGCCCAGCCCACCGCCTGAGCCACCGACACATGGGACCCACGTGTCGGTGCTTCCTCTCTCCTCTCCGCGCCCACGCACCGCCTGGACCCAACTGTCAGCCACCTTTGGCCGCAGCCATCCCGGGCCCACCCTGTCAGCACCCCTCTCTCCTCTGCGCCACGCCTGCCAGGTCCACCTGGCAATCACCCGCGCTTCCCCTCTGCCGCTGCCACGCTAGGCCCGCTTGTCGGCCCCTCCTCTCTCGCGCCCGCCGGCTGATAGGTGGCCCCCACCTGTCAGTTCCGTCTTCTCCAAATGGAAGGGGAATCCCTCCCCTTCCATCCCGATGGCCCCCTTCCGATTTCAGCCACTGGCCGGCCGGATCCGCCAGATCGAGGCCCTGGATCATCTTCCCTCGTCGCCGCGATCCCCTTCCGCCCTTAGCCGACGCGATTTCGTCCTTTTTGAAGCTTATCCGAGGAGAAAAGGAAAGCTCGCCGGAGGGAAAGAAATCCCCTCGGGATTCCTCGGTTGGCTTGCCATCCTAGACTCCGGCGACCCCTATAAAGGACACAGCCTTCGCCGCACTACGCCACAACACCAGAGCACAAGCCTTCGCCTACTCGCGCGCCGCCACCGTTATTCGGGTATTTTCCCCTGCTTCGGCTCCGGTAGCCCTTCGCCGGCGCCACTGGCCCCCGCCACCCTTTCCGTCGCCTCCACCGGGACCGTCATCGCGCCCTCTGCCTCGGCCCCACCCCCGTTGGGCTGGAGCACCACCGTAACATCTCGCCACCGTCAATCTCGAAGAGAACCGCCGCCTCTCCTCAACGCCGGCCACCGTCACTGCTCCATCGTCGTCACTGCCGGTATGCCGAGGACCCCCTTGCGCCCCTCTATCCGTTTTTAGCCTCAGCGTGTCCTTAAGCCTCGCCGTCGCCGAGAATTTCTCGCCGGAGCTCCACCGGAGTCGGGGAAGAAGGGGTAAATTACCCCTTCGCCGCGTGCTGTGCCGGATCCCTCATGGACCGCATGATTTTGATCTGGCGGCCAGGATTAAATCCTCGTGGGATTTAATCCTGGCCCTTGATCTTAACCGAACCGGTATCGACGCATCCTGGCCGTCGATCGCCACTTAAAACACCCCCGCCCAGCCACCGACCGATGGATCTAGATCCAACGGTGCAGATCCGATCGGCCCACGTGCACAGTGCGTGGGTCCATGGTGGACCTGGCTCACCGTGGACCCACGCCTGTTTCTGGTTTAAATAAAATTCAGAAAATGTTTTAAACTTCCAAAATTCATATCTTGCTCAATTTAACTCCAAATTTTACCATTTCAATTCTGGAAAATTTGTCTTTTTGTTCTCTACACTTTTATGCAATAAAAACAATATGTTTATTTGGCACATAATAATCTTATTAAATAATAAGGAAAAGTCCCCTTTAGGAGGAAAATCATATTTCAATTAAATAATTCAGAAAAACTCTTAAAAATTTATAAACTAATTTCAGAAGATATAATGGCTCCATTTCACTGTTATTAATACAATAAAAATGGAATGTCCATTTTGTCCATGACATTTTATTAAATAACATTTCTAAAGTCCTTTAGGATAAATAATTAATAGAAATACAACACTTTACAAAAACATCATGAAAACTTATATAATAACTTCAGAAGGCCTAACAACTCAAGTTCACTATTTTTACTACAATAAAAATAATAAGGGTATTTTATACCTTTTTACTTCATCTCTAAAAAGGGGAAATAAAAACCCCTAGGAAAATAAATTACATCAAGTCATAAATTCAGAAATCTCATTAGGAATCAATCTTAAATATTTAAGTAACAATTCCCTAGAATTTAAGACTCTATCTCCCTTACTTAAATCCAACAACAACTTGTATGCTTGTATGCTTGATTTTGGATTGTTTATTGAATGTTGTGTTTACTTTTCCGTGTCGAGAAGACTACAATGTCGTCGAAGAGCCGGAGTTCTATCCCGAGGTTCCACCATCCCCATTTGCTGATCAAGGCAAGTCATCGACCACCTCTGTGGAAACAGTTGATCATTATTGAGCCCATGTTTTACTAAATTATCGCTATAACTCATAGGTTAATATTGCATTAGTCCAATAATCAAGCCTTACACTTATATTTATTAGATCCCCGTCCTTGTGTGCAACCCAAGCCATGCTTATTGAGCCTTAACTCCTTGTCACTCTACAAATATTATATTAGCTAGTGCCCAATGTACCGGCACAACTGCTATAGGATAAAAAGAATGATTCGTAGAGTAACTGCATTCTGTATATGAATTTCCCCGTTATTCTCGTCTCTGGACTCTGTTGGAGTTGGCTAAGTTATAAGTATGGTGGGTTCCGGGTGCAAGCTCGGGCATTGGTTTGTCGCACCCGGGGCACTATAAGGACCGGTCTGCGGGATCTGTTGCAAAGCACTTCCGTACCAACCACAAGTCTAATGGGTAAGTCCTAACTAGAAGTATGGAATGCTCCGACTCGATGCACCATAGTGGAGGGGGCAAGGGGCAATCCTGCGAATGACTTGTACCGACGAGGCTCAAGGGGGGGTATGGTGGGGCTCCGACGCGTCGGGACACCATATGAAACCTATAAGAGGGTGCTGTTGAGTCGGGGAGGACTATATGGAAGGTTTTGGCACGAGTTCCCATGAAATGGGTCATCTCGTTACACTTTGGTGTAGGTGATGAGTGCGTGCCTTGTGGGTACAGTGGTACATCTCTGATCAGAGTAAAATCAATCTTTTCGAAAAGCCGAGCCCACGGTCAAGGGCGGGTTGTGTGACTACTCGCAGTTAGTTTACTAATGTTTGAATGATTGAGATATTCATGGCATGTAAGGACTGTTGTGCGAGGAGGTAAAACGTACTCCTCGAGTTAGAAGATGATGATGCATACACATGTTTACATTTCAGTACTAATAAATTGTTCACATTAAATTGCTTTACAAGTTTCTCGCTTCCGCAAAATTAGCCACTATCCCCCTTGTTACTACCTTGCATTATATTTGCATTCGGTGGCTTGCTGAGTACATCTGTACTCACCCCGTTGACTTACACCATCAGAGCCCATCTCCTACGAGGAGGATGAAGGTCTGGAGTAGCGACCCAGTCAAGGCGAGACTGGAAGGAGGCGTTCATCTAGGACCCTTTGTTTTATTAGTTTCTCTTCATCTTTATACACTTTTGTACTAGTGCGGTCTACGAACCGTGAATGATTGCTCGTATTGTACGTGGTCGCATGATGAACGTCTTGTTTTATTGATTTTCTATGGAATTTCAATAAAGTCCTGATTTATTAAATCGGGGCGTGACAGGGGGTGAATGGTAGCTTTTAAAATTTTAGGCTAAAAACAGCCTTCAGTTTTTATTCAGTCTACTGCGGAACAGGCTTCGAACACAACCTTCGAAGTTCTGGTTTGGAGGTATTTCACAGCTCCGAACACAGGCTTCACGAGGAGTAAAAGTCCGAAGCCAAGAAGACTTCGCTCAACACGCAACCCCGAAAAATCTACTCTGCTAAGTCAGTGCAGGCTCCGCACACAGGGTGCTTCGAGCAGGCTTCGCACTTCAGCCTTCGCAAGAGTGGACACCCCTCTGAGGACTTCGACCAAATACTTAGCGACAACAACTGGTGCTGGGCTTCGTACTACGAAGGTCTAAATGCACACTTACAGACTTCGCTAGGGGGTTCGACACGGGAAAAGAACCGGGCTTCGATCAGGGCTTCGCTAGTAAACAGCGAGGTCTAGCCTCCAGTTACACAGAGTGAACGCACACTGAAAAGCACACTTCGCACAATACACACTTCGCCTAGACAGGCTTCAGTGCACTACTACTAGCGAGGTATGCGAAAAAACTCAATCAGAAAATCAACACAGAAGCAGGGCTTCGCTGCTTGAACAAGGAACACAATAAATGAACTCACAAGATGAATACAAAGTGTGGTGGCTAGTACAGGAGCTCAACAGTAAATGCTCAAAGTGTTAAATGTTACCTACCCAGCCCCCATATTTATAGCCACTATTCACCCAAGTGAATTGACTACTTTACCCCTAGGGTTTACATTGGTTTTGTCTCTACAGAATAGAGGGGTACAAAAGGTAGTCAACTTTATTCTGGAGGCTTCTCTGTCAGCTTTGCAGAGGGGACAGCGTCAGCTTTTTGCAGAGCAAACAATGTCAGCCTTTGCAGTCTTTGACCTTTCTGGAGCCCCCCTTCGCACGCGAGGGGTGCGGTAGCTTCGGTGAGAAGCCTTGAGCCTGACGGCCTTCGCTTCACCGAAGTCAGCCTCCGATACAGTGACGGTTTTGAGCCGAAGCTGTCAAAGCCCTTGGGCCTTCGCACCAACACCCTCGGAGTGGACCACCACGGCTTCGCAGCTACTCCTAGCTCGAACTCCGTCAGTCCGTGTACCGAAGCCATGTATGGCCGAAGTACCACAAGTCATCCTTGCTCCGGAGCTAGCCTCGCTCTGAAGCCTTCTTCACTCCGAAGCCCCACCTTCGGAGTACCACCCTTCGACGTCCCTCCTTCGTCCAAGGCCTCCGCATGAAGCATTCTATGAGCACTTCGTCGCAGTGTCTCTCCCCGAGCACACTCCTCGACGAGCCTCACCCGGACCATGCCTTCGATGCACCTCGACTTATGAGACCTTCGTCGGGTACCTTCGAGTGTCTCCCTCCGGAGCACACTTCGAACGCCTTGCCTCTGCTGAGGACTTGATCCACCATACTCCGAAGTTACTCCTTCCGGAGTACCCTTCGAAGTGCCTCGCCTCCGAGGACTTCGTCTTGGAGTACCTTCACCCGGAGCCACGCTCCACACTTACTGCCTTCACCTGGTGCACCTCGACCCGAGGACCGACCTAGACCCCTTCGCAGCCTTCGTGACGGAGCTCCCTGCTCCACTGGCATCAAGCCTCCCGCTTGACCCAGGTTCACCTGCTACGAACCGTCCGTCGCCTCCGAAGTCCCCTGCGCACCACAGACAAGCAAACAAGTGTATCCAGTACTCCGGAGACCTCTCCGGGTTAGCAACCTTCGGCACACACTCCGGTGTACCGCCCAAAGTACCGAGACCTTCGGTACAACCCAATCATCGTGTACTGTCGGACCCCTCCGACAGGCACACTCCGCTGCAACAGCTGCAGCAACCAAGCCCACCGAACCCTTCGGTGAAACAACCTCCGAACACCTTCGGAGGTCAAACCTCCGAACCCCTTCGGAGTTACCCCTTCGAACCAGAGGTTAAACTCTGTCAATCACTCATCACAGACTCCGAAACCAACCCTTGGTTTCTCAGTATGAGAAGATTGATGTGTGCCAAGATAATTGTATGCTTTTCTAGAAAGAATAGAGGAATGATGTGAAATGCTTAAAATGTGGTAAACCGAGATTCGTAGAGGTCGTAAATGAAGACAGTGAAAAGGTGATGACAGAGGTTGATCATAAGCAACTTCGTTACATGCCTCTTATACCTCGGGTGAAATGATTGTTTCTCTCAAAGAAAACTGCTAGACATATGCGATGGCATAAAGAAGGTGTACGTGAGAATAATCAAGTAATGGTGCACCCATTTGATGGTGAGGCATGGAAGGCTCTAGATGATTTTGATGCAGACTTTGCTAGGGATGCAAGGAATGTTCGCATCGGGTTGGCAACAGATGGATTCATGCCTTTCAATGTAACCGCATCATCGTACTCTTGTTGGCATGTGTTTGCTATTCCATACAACCTTCCACCTTCGTTTTGTATGAAATATGAATTTATGTTACTGTGTCTCATTATACCTAGTCCAGAGCATCCAAGAACACACCTGAACATGATGCTGAAGCCCTTAATTGAAGAGTTGAAACAATTGTGGAAAGGAGTTGAAGCATATGACTATGACCGGACGAAAAAATTCAATTTTCGAGTTGCATATCTATGGTTGGTCCACGATTTTTTGGCATACGGTATTTTTTCTGGTTGGAGTTTTCATGGAAGGTTGACATGTCCGATATGTGCGAAGGACACAGATTGTTTTCGTCTGAACTTAATTAAGGGGAAAGATTTGTTACTTTGATTGTCATAGATGTTTTGTGCCCATGAATCACCCATTTAGGTTACAGAGGAACTGTTTCACGAAGGACAATGTTGTTGTAAAGGTACCACCAAGGCATTTAAATGGTAGAGAAATCGCTAATATGCTGAATTAGTTGGTACTTAATGAAAATGAGGATGGATTTGTAGGATTCGGAACTGAACATAATTGGACCCACATATGTGTCTTATGGGAATTGTTGTATGTCAAATCAGTAATTCTAATGCACAACATTGACGTTATGCATCGGGAACGTAATGTTGGTAAAAGCATTATAAGTATATGTATGGATTTTGTGGACAGGACAAAAGATAATGAAAAGGTGAGAAGAGATTTAGCTAGATTTGTAATCGACCAACCCTTGAGTTGACGAATAGTGGTGGCAAGCCACGTACCCTATTTTGTTTAAAACCTAAAGAAAAAAACAAGTAATGAGGTGGTTGAAAAAATTGAAATTCCCAGATGGTTACGCCGCAAGATTTAGAAGAGTTGTGAATTTGAAGACAGGGAAGTTAAATAGATTGAAAAGTCATGATTACCACATAATAATGGAAAGATTTCTTCCTGTAATGTTTCGCAGGTACCTGAATGATGATGTGTGGAAGGCATTAGCTGAGTTGAGCCATTTTTATAGACAACTTTGTGCTAAAGAAATTAAGAAAGATATGATGGAGATTTGGAGAAATAGATACCAGTGCTTTTATGTAAATTGGAAAAAATATTCCCTCCAGGATTCTTCAATCCAATGCAACATTTACTGGTTCATCTGTCATATGAAGCTAAGGTAGGTGGCCCTGTGCAATATAGGTAGATGTATCACATTGAAAGGTCCCTAAAGAAGCTTAAAGCGATGGTTGGCAATAAGGCCAGAGTTGAAGGTTGCATCGCGGAAGAATTTAAATTGAAAGAGATAGTGTTGGCGTAAAAGATTACGCTAACAGGTTTCTGTATAAAAGAAACTAACAAACGAAGTGTTTGCGAAGCAAACTGTTCTAAGCCTCCGAAAGGATAATAGCTTAGAATAGTTCGAAAGTGTGTATTGAATCACTTGTAATCGGTCCCTATTACAGGGTGAAATGGGGGGTATTTATAGGCCTAAACATTAAGGAAAAGACCTATTTACCCCTCTATTACAACCGACATTAAGGAAACTATTTGGTTTCCTTAATAGGGCTAAAATGGTAAAAGACTAATCTAATAGGATAGAAGATAAGTCTTCCATCTTAGCTGGCAGAAAAGATCTTGAAGGGCTTTGGTTCGAAGACATACTTCGAACCAATGCCTGCCTTCGGGCTTCGAACTAGGTTCCAAGCACCTTCGAAGATGGCCTTCGGACAATCTTCGAACTGGTTGGCTATCTTCATGCTGCTTTGGCAATAACCCCGAAGATGAGATATTTTCCCCCAACAGTAGCCCCTCGAATACGCTTCTCCGTTTGACCTGTAACGTTAGGAGAGCAGTATACGGAAAGAAAAGATAACCAATCATAGGGGTTATTGATTTTTGTTTTATCTCCGAAATACATGAAGATATGAACTTCGAATCAGTCATAAGGTAATTACTTTTCGAACTATCTTAGAACTGACTTAGGAAGTTCGAAAGTCTTTTTAGACTTAGAAAATATAGCCGTTAGTTTCTGTTTCTAACGGAGTTATACGAGGCGTTATTTTCGGAGGAAAATAACAGGCGCGAATGCGAAAGGGCAGAGCCCAAACGGTAACAAACGGAAAGTTTAGGCTATAAATAAAGGACTCCAGAACTTACTCGATTACCTTTTCACCGCTTGTTCTCAGTCAAAAGCCTTCTGAGCCCTTTGAGTTCTTGAGCCCTAGCTTTCGAGTTCTTGAGCCCTAGTTTCCACTCTCTCAGATCAATCCAGCGATTGCGATGGCGAAGACCAAAGGCTCTGCACCTCCTTCGACCTTGGCTCGTCAACAAGCGGCTGCGGCAGCGGCAGCGGCAACAGTGACGGCGACGCCTTCGATCCAGGCGACGACTTCTATGGCGGCAAAGGGAAAGAATCCCCAAATCGCCGATGATCAAGGTCTGTGCCCTCCATCGACCAAATATCTGGACCAATCCTTTGAATTAGGACCTTCAACCTGCAAAAGAGATTCCCTGGCAATGGCAGTAGGAGGAAATATAGGTGCGGGAGTTATGATTCGAAAACCAGGGAAAGAAGCAATCCCATCACCAAGACTCGGAGAAGTCGTAGTGTTCGAAGCTTTTTTCGAAGCAGGCTTGGGCCTCCCCGCTGTAGATTTCTTGGCTGAAGTCCTCGACTTGTTTCATGTAACCCTCCCCCAGCTGTCTCCGAATGCTGTAGCTAGATTAGCTATCTTCGAGTGGGCTTTGAGAGCCGAAGGTTGTGAGGGGAGGGCCGAAATCTTCGCAGCATTGCACAGAGCAACTTGTCAACCGAAGACCTTCATAGGCTCCGGAGGTGAAAAAGTAGTGGTTGCCTTCGGAAGCATCAATTTTAGGCTTCGAGATGAATACGCTCTGCGATTCCCTGCTAAGGCCATCAATGCTAGATGGTATACTGATTGGGTGCTGAAATGGTTCTATGCCGAAGTTGGGGCAAGAAATCCTCTGGCCGGACCTCTTAGAGAAATCCAGTTCCGAAAAGAAGCTTTGGTGCGTCCTGACGAAGGTCAATTCGAAGCCCGTCTGAACTTGCTTGAAAAAGTTAGCCGAAGACTCAGTATGCGGGACTTGGCCGAAGAGTTCATCGGTCTTCAAATTCCTCCGTTGATGGCTGACTGGCCTATTATCTTCGAAGATGATTCCGAAGGTGGTCTTCGCAGAATTAACTTGACTTCAAGTCCTACAGGTAACTTCGAAAACAACATGCATTAAACATATTTACTTCGAAGAAAAACTGACTTGAATTATTTATTTTGTAGAATCTTCAGCCCCTGTTACTTCAGAACAGATTATAAGGGCTTCGGAAAAAATCTTGGGTGCTCCAACTCCGACCGAAAAAGAGTGGCGAATTAAGCTGGTTGGGAGTTGGGAAAGATTTAACAGAGTATGGGGAATGCTGAAACTCACTCCTCCCCCTCTGATGGATTGGGCGCCTTTGGAAAAAGGGCCTCAAAAAAGAAAAGCCGAAGCTGGAACTTCAAGTTCAGTAAGAACTCCGGTGAAGAGGGTGGCTCGGAAGCCGAAGAACCTCGCACCTTTAGACCCTATACCTTCGAGCTCAAGAGTTTCGGTTTCCGACTCTCAAGAAGAAATGGAAAGGTTACTTGTGCAGCTAATGGAAGAAAATGAAACTCAAAGGACTGCACAAGCCGGAGTACCTGCAAACATACCGGAGTCCGAAGAAAATATTGATCAACCAAGGACTTCGGTAGTTCAAGAAGATGTAGCTCAGGACGAAGTTCCTATGGATGAAAGTGGGGTTGAAGTCCCTATGGCTTCGATTCCCGAAGAAGCAGCAAGGACTACCCAGGACGATGCTCCTGTAGTCCATGATTCAACGGCTGATTCAGATGAAGAATTAGCTTTCGATCCACCAATCAGTCCGACAACAACTCCTCCACGGACTACCGAAGGTAGACTTCGAAGAACTTCTGTATTTATTTGAATTTTTATACTATGTATAATACTTTTGATTACTTTGCAGAACCCACTCCTATGGAAGAAATCCGTCAGGAGGAAATAATTCCTGAACCTTCGACGACTTCGGAGCCAACCCCAAGAGTTACTCAAAAGGGGCCTGGAAGAGGCAAAAGACAAATAGAGCCCCTGCCTGCTATAAGCTCCGAATCAACTCCGTCTGATTCAACAGACGAGAGCCAATCTTCCAGGGAAATTCAAACTCCAGTGGCTCCGAAGGCCGCAGGCCAAAGCTCCGGTCCTTCATTGAACGAAGATGACCAAGAGGCAATAAGCATGCTCCCCTTGCTGGCTCCTTTCTTAGGGCAAACAACTGGTCTTCGGACTTTGCTCGAACCTTTGGATCGAGCTAGTCGTGAGATAGGGGAGACCGAATTAGTGGCCATCCTGCGCAAGGCTAACAGGACGGAGCTTAATGCCATTATTGAACGTACAGCTTATCAGGTATGAAACAACTGCAAATTATTATAGAATTTATCTTCGAATGAATATTTACTTTGATTTTTACTTTGGCAGCAAACTGTCTTGGCCCGAGCTGCAAGTCTATGCAATGACGAAGAAATCGCTCGGCTTCGGGAAGAAAATAGCACTCTTCGAAGGAATTTTAACATCTCTGAAAGTCGAGTGACTCAAATGGACAATATAATATTAACAGAGCGAAGGGCCAGGCAAAGCTTGGAAGCTGTAAAGAAGGAGCTCGAAGCGGAAAGGATTGTGCTTCGAGCAGAAGTTGACAAACTGCGGGCGGAGCACGCTACTGCAGGGTCTAGGGTCGTCCGGCTTGAAGAGGAAGCTAGCCAATTGTTGACACAGAAAAACACTTTGACCACTGAGAATGCTAGGCTTTCTGGGGTTTTGGACGAAGTTACTTCGGCGAAGGATGCGCTGAACGAAGATAAGTTGAGGTCTGAGAAGGTGGCTGCGGAGATTATGAATCAGTTGTTAGAAGTCCTGGAGTACTTCGGTACTACTGGAATTCTCCCTTCTGATGATAATATCAGCCTTCTGCGCCGGTTGAAAAGGATCCAAGGGGTAGCGAAGCAGATGAAGACAGCGGGCATTAGATACGGAGAACTCTCCGGACATGTGTCTGCTGTTGGTCTACTTCGCTATTATGAGGATTTGGGCCGGTCAATAACTCCGGACGCAGGAAGAGGTCCAATCACCTTCGACGACGACCGACTTCTCAAACCTTCCGAAGGCGTAGCTGCTGCTTGGCGGGCCTTCCAAACTTCGTGGAGAGCCGAAGGTCGGTCTGCGATCAAGGCTTGGATTGATGAAGGCCAACGCCAGAAGCATGTTCGAAGCCAAGCTTCAAGCAGCCAACCTCCTTCAAACCCACAGGTTTAGGAATGTTTTAGGATTTTTAACCGTGTAAAGCTTTGTGCTTGTAATCATTTATCAATGAAAATCTTGTTTGTTATATTTTTAGGCTTTGCCTCTTATCGAAGATATCGAAGTGTTAGAGCTTAACAGCGAACTTCGCTCATTGTGGAAAACCTTCGAACTTCTCAAGAGTTATAAACGTCCTCGATTCCTTATCCCTCGAGATGACTCCGGCGTTATTGCGCCCGAAGTAATCAAAGACATATTGTCTTATATTAAAGAGGAAGATAAAGAGAGCGACGCAAACACCTCGTCTTCTGAAGACACTAATTGGTCCGAAGACGAAGGTGAAGCCCAAAATAAAAGATCTGAAGATCTTAGAAGCTGGGAAAGAAGTCCCGAACGGCTTCGAACATGGGCCGAGCTTCAACAAGAGCAGAAGGATTTTAGAGCTTCGAAGGGGAGGAAGAGAGTTAAACGTAAAGTTCTTAGAACTTCCGATGTTGGAACTAGTCGTTCCACCCCTAGCTCTCGGGACCGAAGAGGTCTCCGATTCCTTCTTGGTATAGATACCAATTTTTCATAGTGTAATCTGTAAACACATTTATTTCAATAATGAATGCCGATTTAAAATTGTCTCCATATTTACTAGCCCCTCTTTGGGCATAAGCAACTTCGAACTGTATTCAAAGATGGTTATGCGCAAAGAAAAAACTTCGGAGTACAATTTTTCTTGGGGGTTCGGAGCCCCTCTGTCATTTTTAAAGATCTTTTGAAATCTTATGAAATGTCTTCGACCTTTATAGTCGGAAGAATGGTAACTTGGTACCTTTGTTTGCTTTGCGAAGGAAATCAATTAAGATAACTTCGATGACACTTTAGTGTCTTAAAAAATTTGTCACTTTGGACGCATATGAACAGTCATTCGAAGCTCATGGCTTAAATGCTGTTTTGCTTTAGCCACCTTCGGCTGTTTTTTGCAGAAATCTACCAGCCGGAGCTTGGATTTCGCAGAAATTGTAGCCATTTTTGCAGAAGTCTACCAGCCGGAGCTTGGACTTCGCAGAATTTGTAGCCACCTTCGGCTATTTTTGCAGAAGTCTACCAGCCGGAGCTTGGACTTCGCAGAATTTGGCCACTTGGGCTCTTTTTTGCAGAAGTCTACCAGCCGGAGCTTGGACTTCGCAGAATTTGGCCACCTACGGCTCTTTTTACGGAAGTCTGACAAGCTGCAGCTTGGACTCCGCAGATTTTGGCCACCTTCGGCTCTTTTTACGGAAGTCTACCAGCCGAAGCTTGGACTCCGTAGATTTTGGTTTTGGGCTCTTTTACGGATGCCTACAAACCGTGGCTTGGGCTCCGGATTATGTCAGCCCCCACACCGGAGGCTTCGACTTTATGGGTACGAAGTCCGGAAATACAGCCCTGCTTAATACACTTCCCTCTCAACGACTTCTGTCCCAGCGCGTCCGCTCGGGAGACTAGGAGCGTCAAGGGGAAGGCACGCTACAGGATGTACGCTTTATTAATTTAGAGGTGATTACAAGCGAATTACAAGGAGCCCTTATGCGAAGTATCGCTTTAGGTGCTCCGCATGCCAAGTATGTGCTAACTCTTCACCTTCTAAATTAGCTAATTTAAATGAACCAGGGCGCCCCGAGCGGACGATTAGATATGGACCTTCCCATTTATTGCCTAACTTCCCTGGTGCTATAATGCTTCGTAGAACAAGATGACCCGGTCTTAACTCGCTGAGCTTAACCTTCGGGTCATACCAAGTCTTCGTCTGCTGATGATACTTTGATAAATTGGCTACAGCTCGAAGCCTTGTTTCTTCTGACAAATCTAACGAAGCTTGTCTTTCTTCTTCGATGTCTGGTTCGGTGCTGCGAAGTGATCCTCCTTTGAGCTCCGTTGGAGTCATAGCTTCATCTCCGAATAGCAGTCTGAACGGAGTAAAACCTGTGGACCTTGTTTGTGTAGTCCGAATGGACCACAGAATCTTCGGAAGCTCTTCGGTCCACAGTCCCTTTGATAGTCCTACTATTCTTCGATTTAGCCCTGACAAGATATTTCCATTGGCTCGCTCAACTGCTCCATTTGACTGAGGATGTCTCACTGCAGCAAAACATAGTTGAATGCCTAGGTCTTCGCAAAACTTCCTGAAGGGTTCTGCATCAAACTGTGTTCCATTATCAACTGTGAGATATCTAGGCACTCCGAACCGACAAATAATGTTTTTCCAGAAGAATTTCTGTACATTATTCGAAGTGATAGCTGTTAAGGGCTCTGCTTCGACCCACTTAGAAAAATATTCAATAGCTACCACTGCGAACTTCAGATTTCCCTTTGCTAACGGAAAGGGACCAATTAGATCCATACCCCATCTGGCCATAGGCCATACCGGAGCAATGACTTGAAGAGCTGTTGGTGGGCGATGACTCCGTCGACCCATCCACTGGCATCCTTGACAAGTGCGGACCAAGCTCTCCGCATCAGCTGTTATTGTGGGCCAATAAAGCCCCTGGCGAAGTGTTTTTCCTGCCAGAGCTCTAGGGGCTAAATGACTTCCACAAAGGCCTTCGTGAATTTCTCGAAGAATTTCTTGGCCTTCGGCTTGAGATATACATCGGAGTAGAGGGGAACATACTCCGGCCTTGTATAATATACCGTTGATTAGCTGATAATTTCTTGCTCTGAGCTTTAATCTTGACAATTGGGGCTCTTCGGGCAAATTTGTTCCTCCTTGCAAGAGTTCTATGATTGAATCTTTCCAATCTGCACTAGGAATGCAGAGAATCTCTGCAGAAGCAACTTGTGGCACCGAAGGTGTATTGAGCTCCTCATAGAAAGCTTCGTCGGGCACATCCACAGCTCCGGCAGCAGCCTTCGCTAAAATGTCCGCTTGCACGTTTTCAGCTCTTGGTATACTCCGAATGGAAATACCCTTGAAATGTGCTTCGATCTTGCGAATTTCTTCCAAGTATTTTGCAAGCTGTGGATGTCGGACTTGAAAACTTTTGTCTACGTGCCCTGCTACTATCTGAGAGTCTGTCTTTATAATTATCCTTGTAGCCCCTAGAGCACGTGCTTTACGGAGTCCCAACAATATTCCTTCGTACTCCGCTATATTATTGGTAGACTTAAAGTTGAGTCTTGCGGAGTACATTGCTCTTTGACCTGACGGAGAAATTAATACTGCCCCAATACCTGCTCCGGATGCTTGGAAAGCCCCATCGGAGTAAATAGTCCAGACTCCGTCATCTGATTTCTCCGGAGTCAACTTCGCAGGTGGAGTCCACTCTGCTACGAAGTCTGCTAGGACTTGGGATTTGATAGCTGTCCTTGCCAGGAAAGATATGCCGAAGGGTGCCAGTTCTACTGCCCACTTTCCAATTCTTCCAGTGGAATCTTTGCTTCGGAGCATATCTCCTAAAGGATACGAAGTTGGTACAATTACATTGTGAGCCAAAAAATAATGTCTTAGCTTCCTCGAAGCCATTATCAGAGCATAAACGAACTTCTCAAGTTCGGAGTATCTTGTCTTCGCTCCTGACAATGCTTCGGATACAAAATAGACAGGATTTTGGACCAACTTCCCATTGATATCAGCTTCTCTGACAAGGACTGCGCTGACTGCTGAGCCTGTGGCTGCAAGATACAGAAGTAGGGTTTCGTCCGCAATAGGCACCGTAAGTGTAGCAAGATTGCTGAGATAATCTTTAATATCTTCGAAGCTTTTCTGACACTCCGGTGTCCATGCAAAATCTTCGGACCCTTTCAAAGCTTTAAAGATTGGCAAGCTCCTCTCCGCAGACCTTGATAAAAACCTGCTAAGTGCGGCTAGACGTCCGGTCAGCTTTTGCACTTGCTTTACATTCTCGGGAGGAGCCATCTTCTGCAGCGCAGTTATTTGAGTAGGGCTAGCTTCAATTCCCCTACTTGAAACTAAGTACCCTAACAACTTTCCAGCCTTAGCTCCGAATATACATTTTTCGGGGTTAAGGCGGATCCCGCATGCCCGAAGGCTATTGAATGTTTCTGCTAAGTCTAGGCTATGTTGGTGCTTTAAAGCACTCTTTATTACAATATCATCCATATAGGCCTCCACATTGCGACCTAGTTGATGACCTAGAGCCTTAGCAACTAATCTTGAAAAAGTAGCCCCGGCATTTCTTAGGCCGAAGGGCATTCTTACATAGCAGAAGACTCCCGAAGGAGTTACAAAGCTCGTCTTGATTTCATCTTCGCGCTTTAACCATATTTGATGATAGCCGGAATACGCGTCGAGGAAGCTTAGTAACTCCGAACCTGCAGTGGAGTCAACTAGTTGATCAATTCGGGGCATGGGGTAGGGGTCACGTGGGCACGCTTTATTCAATGATGTGAAATCAATGCACATGCGCCACTTTCCGGAGGATTTTTTCCTGACGAAGACTGGGTTGGCTAACCACTCTGTATGGGCCACTTCTCTGATAATCCCAGCCTTCAACAGTTTCTCAACTTCGTCCTTAG
This sequence comes from Zizania palustris, assembly GCA_019279435.1. NCBI lineage: Eukaryota > Viridiplantae > Streptophyta > Magnoliopsida > Poales > Poaceae > Zizania > Zizania palustris. The sequence goes on from JAAALK010000287.1 coordinate 7,683,030, forward strand.
CTAGAGCAGCTCTCTCTGCGGACATCTTCCGGAGCCCTTGTCGAACAGGCCGGGCCTTCGGGTTTACAAGCAAGCTGTGCTCAATAATATCCCGATCGACTCCGGTGATATCTTCGTCAGACCAAGCGAAGACATCCAGATTTTCTTCTACGACCTTTTCCAAGGAAGTTGCAACTTCGGGAGGTAAATCTTTACCAAATTGAAAAGTGTATTCTTTACCATCTTTGACAATGACCTTCGTTGCAATCTCTCCTTCGGGACTTGGTCTTGGAAATGACTTCTTCGAAGCTTCGGAGGAGGCTGAAAAAATTTCTCCATTATCTTGGACATTGTTTACTTGCCTCGGATCAAGAGGAGGACCATGACCATATTCTGCTCTCCGGGCTATGGCTTGATCTCCGAAGATTGTCAGAACTCCTAACTGTGTGGGCATCTTCATGCACAAGTAGTTGTGATGCGCCACTGCTCCGAACTGATTCAACATGCCTCGGCCGAAGATAACATTATAAGCATACGGGGCATCTACCACATCAAAGATAACTTCCTCAGTTCGGGCTAGTAAACCTTCTCCGAAGGTTACTTCCAGGCCTATCTGGCCAAGTGCATCTAGCGGAGGTCCTGCGAAGCCTTGCAGAGGACGAGCCGCTGGGAGAAGATGCTTTCGGGAAATGCATAACTGATCGAAGGCTTGCACAAATATGATATCTGCCGAGCTACCTCCGTCAATTAGCACCCTTCGGACCTCAGTCCCTGCAATATCAGCAGTGATAACCAATGGATCTGCATGCGGGAACTTGATACCAGCTGCATCCTCCGCAGAGAAAGATATTGGAACATGAGACCACTCCGGCATTGCAGCTGCAGATGACGAAGTTCCAATGTGGCCTACTTCTCGAACGTACTCTCTTCGCTGTCTCTTGGACATGCTTCCGAGAGTACCTCCTCCGGAGATAGGGAGAACTACTCTCTTCCCTCTATCTTGCCCTTCTTCTTGCTTCGGAGGTGGCATAACATTGGCCACCGGAGGATGTCTTGCAGCATCAAAATTTTCTATTCGCGCTACAGCCTGGACCGGCTCCGAGCGCACTGCTGCTGCTGGACTTCGGTCGGTACTACCTCGACCCGAAGTTCTCTCCAAGTATTCTCCCCGAAGGGTAAGAATAGCCTTGCAGGTGTCAGTTGCATGGCTTCGGTTCTCTCCATGAATACAGCAAAAAAGGGTCTGGCCTTTGCCAGCCGTTTTCCCTGGCGGCCTCCAGCCGCTGGACTTGTTCCCCGCAGGCTGCGGAGCTCTTGGTGCAAACTTCTGCGGGGGTGCAATGTTTAAGACCTCAGAACGAGGGTGCTTTTGCCCTCTTCTTCTATCATGTTGCACTTCGGGGACTGGCTCTTGCGGCGGAGCCGAAGTCTTCACCTCTGCTTTAACTTCTGTCAACACTGTCGAAGTAGCAGTAGTCCTCCGAAGCCAACCTTCTTCCGACTTCGAGTACTCCTCGAAGTATGACATCAACTGTGATACTGTGGTGATGCTCTTCCGATGCAATTTATCCAGAAGGCCTTTATGACTGACGCCTTCCCGAGCCGCATCAACCACCGAAGATGTGGACAGCCCCCGAATTTGCGACTTCGTGTGAGCGAAGCGCTTGAAGTACTGCCTCAATGTTTCTCCGGGGAGCTGTTTCACTTGGAAAAGGCTTCCTGTCGACATGGGGGGCACGAAGGTACCCTGGAAGTTACTTATGAACTTCTTCTTCAACTGTAACCATGTCGTGATTGATCCTGGTTTTAAAGACCAGAACCATCTCAACGCCACTCCTTCAAGGGCTAACGGGAAGCACTTCGCCATAGTTTCTCTGTCTCCGCCACTAGCTTCGATTGCTAGGGCATAAGAACGTGCAAACTCACTAGGATCTTCGTCTCCGGCATACTTGCAGAGCTTCGAAGCTTTGAACTTCGGATCGAAGCGAACTTTCTGAAGCTCGGGATGCAACGGAGATTCATTGTCGTAAGAGGCGTTCTCCGGGGCTTCGGGATAGTCAAGATCGTCGTCTTCGTGCACTTCGGGGATAGCTGGGGTGGCTTGAGAGCGAAGCCTGTTCGCAGCCTCCTGTCGCCACCTCGCTACCTCGGCTTGAAGATTGGCCATTTGAGTGGCCATGTCTCCAAGGCTATCTTCATCTCCTCCGGAAGGACCTTCCGGGTCTTGAGAACTGGTATGATCAGTTCGAATCGGAATGGAGGGTGGCAGAGTGGCTCCGGGTGGTCGGAGTGTAGAAGGGGTTGGTGGAGAGGTTTCGTATCCTCGAGGGATAAAAGCCCCTTGCGGAGTTAGAGGTGGAGGGATAGTCGAAGACCCTCCGACTTCGACTGTGTCGAAGGGTATCTCTCCGGAGATCCGAGAGGACCTCCGAGTGGGATTGCGAGGTGCGCTCCGCTTAGGAGGCATGATGCAAGAAGTTGGTAGAGAACGAAGTTTTTTGGACTAAGTTCCCCACGGACGGCGCCAACTGTTGGCGTAAAAGATTACGCTAACAGGTTTCTGTATAAAAGAAACTAACAAACGAAGTGTTTGCGAAGCAAACTGTTCTAAGCCTCCGAAAGGATAATAGCTTAGAATAGTTCGAAAGTGTGTATTGAATCACTTGTAATCGGTCCCTATTACAGGGTGAAATGGGGGGTATTTATAGGCCTAAACATTAAGGAAAAGACCTATTTACCCCTCTATTACAACCGACATTAAGGAAACTATTTGGTTTCCTTAATAGGGCTAAAATGGTAAAAGACTAATCTAATAGGATAGAAGATAAGTCTTCCATCTTAGCTGGCAGAAAAGATCTTGAAGGGCTTTGGTTCGAAGACATACTTCGAACCAATGCCTGCCTTCGGGCTTCGAACTAGGTTCCAAGCACCTTCGAAGATGGCCTTCGGACAATCTTCGAACTGGTTGGCTATCTTCATGCTGCTTTGGCAATAACCCCGAAGATGAGATATTTTCCCCCAACAGATAGCATACTTCACTAGTGTATACTTCGCTGAGCATCACAATGTCAACACACCTGCTACACGGTACCATATGGATGAAGACCATCCTTGTAGTGATCTCCAAATTTTTGGGTGGAAGGGCATAACTATTGGTGTCTCCACGACATATTATGTAACTCAGGAAGAACGGACATATGCCTTGCTCTACATATACTCAAATATGGAAGAGATGGAACAATATTTCGCGTAAGTAAATTCTTTTTAGTTTTATATTTTACCTCAAAATTTTATACCCGTTTGTTTACCTATTCGTTACAATGACAGTATGTTTGATTCGAAATACTTGACGTCTGGTCGTCAACCAACGAAGAAGCAATTAGATAAATTACATCGAGAAGGAGTAAATGGCAGGCCTAGTTTTCTCACTTGGTTCAGAGAACATGTAAATCCTTACCTTTTGTGACACATATTATTTTACTCTATTAGGTTAATTATCTTATAAATTCATATGATTTGCAGTGCATGCTCACTAACAATGTACATATAGACTTGTGATAGCTCTCTTACGAAAGTATTAGTGCCAAATGTTACGGTCGCTATGATGTTAACGGTTTCCGCTTCCGTCAACTATTTTTGAAGCATATCGACCTCTGGTGGCAACAACTAATACTGGAGTTGTTACAAGGGTCGTTTATGAACAAGGACATGAAACTATGTATTATGGAATCATCAAAAATATAATCGAGTACACCAACATGGTACTCAAGAAAACTAATTTGGGATGGTTGAAGTCAAACACGCGGAACGATTATGTGGTTGCGATAATTTTGTCTTTGCTCACCAAGTCGAGCAGGTGTATTATATGTCGTACCGATGTGAAAAACTAAGTGGTTGGTGGATAGTCTACAAAGTGAATCCTCGGGAACATCTACACACCCCTAGCAATGGCGCTTAACAATTAGAGGTTGAAGATGTTGATGAGGTTTACCAAGATGATGAATTGTCGACTTCATTTAATGTAGAGCCAGACTCACCAGCAGATTCTTTTCTTGGTGATTCTAATGATGTAGTAGTTCCCGAGAAAAGGAAACACCAACATAAGAAGAAAAAAGTAATATGACGTGCTTTTGGGAGAAAAGGATAAATTGATCCTGATTTTGATGATAATTGACAAGTAATTGTTTTCATACATGCATATTTAATATACTTCATATTACATGTTTTTTCATATGTTCAAACCGTTTGTAGTAATAAATGCTCGTTTGTGCTTGTTTTGAACAGGATGTCGAAAAAGGTGAAGAGTGTCACGAGGAAGCTTTTTCGCTTGGCGAGTACATCGGCGAGTACTCCGGTGAGTACACTGATGACTCAGGAGGATACCCTATTCTAGGGTATTTCCTCTTCTTCAAACAAACGTTGTCAAGAGCAGCTCTTGAGATGCATAGATCCGACATTAATTGGTCGGTCTATTGCATTTCAAATGGATGATGAGGTAACTTTCAAATCGATTTTTATACCAGTTATAAACTATTACTAATTGTTTTAATACTATTTTGCAGGAGGAAGAACATCTGGAGGTTGCGGGTCATGAGGATGACCCGGAGGGTGCGGGGCAGGGGGATGACCCAGAGGGAGCAGGGCAGGGGGATGACCCGGACGGTGTGGGGTAGGGGGCTGACCCAGAGGGTGCGGGTCAGGAGGAGGGGGATGAGGCTTTAGGGTTCTCACAATCTTTCAGGACGAGCCACCTAGTCGCCCCACCAATAGTCTCTTCGGGTGGAGCCAAGATCGAGATTATGCCTGTAGGTGACGGGTAAGTCTAATACACTATTGTTTTGCTTTTTTCAAAAAAATTCTTTCAGTAAACTGACTTTATTTATTATGTATTTCTAGATCTTGGATTGACTCTCGGTTTGACGACACTTTGAGGGTCAGGCAGGTGAACCAGATATTGGGTAACCTGTGTCGTCTGCACTACTTAGGGGTGCTGACAATGCCGACCGGTGAACGGGTTCTATGCCAGACATGGGACCAATATCAGTTTGCTCCCGACGGGCTCCACGGAACTGCTCAGGGGGCGGTGTCTCATGACTTCTGGGTATGTGTTGTTTTAATTCTTATTTTAGTTTTAACCTAAAGCTTTTGGAGTTACAGCACTTTACTAATCATGACTTTTGCAGTTACGCTTTTGCTTGCCAGAATCAGGCAATCACCATAATCATGCCCTTCAATTCTTCAACAACAATGCACACAAGGTGGTGAAGGACGCAATTTTGTATGCCTGCATTCAAGCAAACAATGCGTACTACAAGGAGAATCTAGGGCAACGAATGAGGAAGGTGATGGGTGCTTCAACAATATACTTGACTGAAGAACAATACCGTTTGGTAAACAATTCTAACTTTTTTAATCTTCGATTTTTGAGATTTATTTTCATATAATACAGAAGCTTAACATCTCTGTTCAGGTGAGGATTCCATGGTTTGCAAACCACGAGGATACCTATTTTGAATTCTGCAAGATTTGGTCTTCAGCTGCATTCAAGAAGACTTCTGAGCAGAAAAGACAATGCCGTGGAACGGATCCGAAGCACAAATATGGTGCCGATGGACATATCTGCCACGCTAAACGCATGGTAAGACCAACACTTGTCACTTTATCTATAGATACATTGTAATGCGACTAACTCATATCTACTATACAGGAAGCTAAATCTAGCAATGTGCCAAGTGACATCGAGGTCTATGCTTCTGGTCTTAAAGGAAGCGATCCTACATAGCCAGATGTCTTGTGTAGCCAGTCAGCCACGGATCATTTGGTGAGATGTTAGCAATGTTAAGAGTTTGCGTCATTTCATTTTTCTCCATCTAATCGGACATGTTGTTTTTTGCAGGCGCAGTATGGTGAACACATGGTTCAACTCCATGGAGAGGACTATGATTGGCGGAGAGAACCTGTCGACCAAATGGTCATGTACTCTAGTGGAGGTGGAAAAAGCCGTGGACGGTGAGACAATGTTTTTGTCAATGTTTTGTGTATGGTATTGTAATGGTAACTAACTCATTCAATGTTGCAGGTACTCCATGTTCAATGGAGTTATTGACTCGAGGGCGATGAGAGCTCAGAAGTTAGCTCAATCATCGCAGAGCTCCGTCGAAGTTGGCTCCAGCCGTCATCGATCAGAAGAAAACTCGGAAGTGGTTCAGCCGAGGGAGGAAATTAGGGAGCGTGATGAACACATAAGGCAACAACAAGAGTATTATACCACCTGCTTAGCACAACAACATGCGATGTTGCAAGTAAGTTTAGTTTACTGTGTTACAGTTATAAAGTATTTAGCAATAGGTTTAGAACTAACTGATTGCATTACAATATGTGTAGCAAATGGCCCAGCAACTTCATGGATTGGACATGTCCTTGTTCCAAACGCTACCTGCCCACCCACCACCAATTCCATTTGTTACTCCTCCTGGAGTTGAGGTACCTCCTGACATATCGTTATTTGAGTTACTTTAGTTAGTTAAGATACTTAAGTTAGCGTTTAGAAGGTTATTTGAGTTTGTTCTCTAATTTTGTCTATTTCTTCAGAGTTTCCATATGCCCGGTCAGGATGAAGCCTCCGAGGTAAATGTGGATGAAGCAGGAGGCAGCGGCGGCGCCGACGACCCAAATGTGGGCGATCAGTGAGTATGAATGTATATTGTGAAGTTTGGATTGAATCTGGATGTGACATGCAATTTGAATACGAATTTGAATGTGTTATGTGAATCTGGATGTGTTATGTGACTTTGTATGTGAATTTAGATGAGATATGTGAATTTGGATGTGTTATGTGACTTTGGATGTGAATTCAGTTGTGTTATGTGATTTTGGATGTGATGTGTGAAGTTTGGATGTGAATTTGGATGTGAAATGTGATTTTGGATGTTATATGTGAAGTTTGAATGTGATTTTGGATGATATATGTGAATTTTGATATAAATTGTGGTTGGATGTTAGTGTGAATAGGGGAACCAGGAAAAACAAAAAAAATACTAGCTAACTTCAATTTGCTTTGACCATAGCCGACGGAAGTGAGCTGCTTTCGGCCACGTGGGCAGAAAGGCTAACTTCTATCGGCTAGGGCCAAAGCCAACGGAAGTTAGCGCGCCTCTGCTGACGTGGCAGAGTTCCGCGCTAACTTCCGTTGGCCATGTAAAGCCGACGGAAATTAGCTAACTTCCGTCTCCCCGCTTCCGTCGGCCATATGCTGATGGAAGTTAGCCTTTTGCCGACGGAAGTTAGCTTCTTCCATCGGGAAAGGGATATCTTGGCCGACGGAAGTTGTCTGGATTGTTGTAGTGAATTTTATAGTTCGCCGCAAGGAGTTTTAGCTATATGTCGGAGAGGTGCCCGATGTGTAATGTCAGCCAGTATAAAAGTGATGCATATTTTTGCAACAACTAGACATCTTCGCCATGTATGAAAAAATGAACCGAAAAATCGTTCATGAAAAACAAGATATCACTCCTTCCCATCGCTGCTAGAATTCTCATGGTTCATGACATTCAATTTTCATCATAGATTACGAATAAACCGTTATAAAATTGTATCTATGATGGTTTCAGATATCATCAGGTATTGAGCATCATGGATTAACTTGCATTGACATTTCTTTTAAACCGTCACAAATAAACTCATTCTATGACGTTTCTTTACCGTCATAAAATAGCCTCAAGCCTCATTGGTCCAACCCAGGTCCAATCCAAGCCCACCCAAGCCCGAAGCTAATGATGAAAATGAATTATCACATCACCAAATCTATCATAAAAATACAAGGCACATCACCATTATAGTGCTTACATGGCATGTTGACATGGCATACCTACCAACGTGGATGTTGATGTCACCTAACGTTAATTGGGTCATCGTGGGTCATTTTCTAACGAATTTATATTAGGCTTGCCCCACTAATTTTTGAAGTTAATTGGGTCATCATGGGCTATTTTCTAACAAATTTATATTGATAATAGCAGTGGCGGGCCGATGAGGTCAGCGCGCCCGCCACTGCTGTTGACACAGCGGTGGCGGGCGCTCTGACCGCCACTGCTAACCAGCGATAGCAGTGGCGTTAGAGCAGTGGCGGACTGGATGCCCGCCACTATAGGTCGATTTTGCCCGCTGCTACAGTGTCGCTTTGTAGTAGTGTTGGCCCACTAATTTAAGAAGAAAATTTAATAAGAGATTTGTTTTATTCACCATTGTTGCATCAAATTTAGCCCACCAATTTCACAAGAAATTTTTAACATTTTTTTGGCCCATTTAACATTCAACTCAGAAGTAGAGTAATTCTGAAACAACAAAGCCCATTTAATATTCAGCCAAAAACATAAAAATTCAGCATGATTTTCATCCAGAGACTACAAGAGTTCAACTGCAATCACCTAGAAACATAACACAACAAAAAGGGCACTAAAGACACTATTGACAAACACAAACTTCGGCATAGTCCAAACATCAGGAAAATATCACTGCAAAATAACACTAAAGACACTAAGGACCACCAAAAACTTCAGTTGTTGCACCTATAGACCTAACATGCCATATAATTCACTTCACTTGGTTGAACTTTACTTAGCACTAGCTGAAGTTTAGCTTCTAGGTCACCTTGCTTTTGAAAATAAGCATTTGAAAGGGTACCATTAAATGTGTTTACAAAATTTAAATATAGATATGGCAATGCTTTAATAATCAATGTCTGCATGTAAAATCTGGTCAAACTTGACAATGTGCACATTTACAATATTAACATGCTACTAGATAAGTGAAATTTACTGACAAAGGCAGTAAAGAAAATGAGGCAATCAATAGTAATACTCTAAATGACAACAAATTAAGTTCGTGCCACTGAGACAAGGTATATACACTGGAGAGAAACAAACCGAGATAAATGAAACATTGTACAAAAGTTATTTAACATGAATAAGAAGCAATTAACATTAATCAAACATAATTAGTAATGTTGCGATGATAAGAAGCAATGTGATATATTAGTTTCCAAATCACATAGATATATATTCAGTTATATATTAACATTAGTCATTGCTCATAAAAAATACATAGAATCATGGCAAATTGGCTGCTCACGGAGGTTCCGATGATGAAATGAGGGCTATTGTTGCAAGTAACCTTCAGGGAAGGGGAATTAGATTACATCCCGGGACAAATCTATTGAGATGAATTAAACTAGCTTCCTGAAGTGCATTTTAATTTACATGTCTTCTATCCATGATATATTTTGATCAATTTCATTTTATGTAAACCAGTTGAGTAAAACAACTGATGGCATAAAAATTGTGACTCATAAAAGACAAGATCTCATTACAGATGTTGTTCTTTTTGCTACAGGTATTTAGGATAGTTTTTATACTGAAAGTTATGTTCTGTCACTTTACATAATTACTGTCAGCCTTACAATATGTTTTTATCTCTTATGCTTGGGAATATTGCTCATAATAAGACATTAAGACATTATGACTTTCTTACTATAATTGAAAATTGATTACTGTCAGCCTTACAATATGTGTCTTTGAAGGAAACTTAACATACTGTATAATGTGACATAAAAAAGCAATGTGTACTAAGTTACTAATTGCCTCAAATTACACGGCATGAGTGCATGGCGATGAATCAAACAAAGTTTTGGAATTGAGGCTCTAGCGCCTAGCCACTTACTTCCTTGGATTGGTAGATGGGTGGGTTGAGGTCCTCGGAGAATACGAAGTAGTGGAAGTCGTCGACGGTGAGCGTCGGCCTCTCGAAGCGTGGGGTACGGCTGTGTTCCTATAGGACTCGGTCCATGATCCGCGATCCGCTCAGCTGCCACAACATCAGCGTCGGCTTCCCCGGAGGCGGCGAGGTAGTGGCGAAGCTTGTACATTCCCATCGCTGCCCACACAGGCCCCGCCTCCTTCGTTGGCCACACCACGCGGGCCTTGGCTAGTTCCCCCACTCTTCTTGCACTACTAGAAATCCTTACATCTATGACAATTTGAGAATGACGATACAAATTTTGGTCACAGGAGAAGGTATATTAATGACGATTATAACATATTCATCATGGATGTAGGCGTCATCCACTTCGTACATCTATGATGAAGTAAAAATATTCATCATGTAAATTAACAGATTCGTCATAAAAGTGCAACTATACATTTTGACCGTGTAGACCCCACCTGTCAGAATATGTTTTTAATCATTAAAAATGTGTAGCCTCAAAGAACTATACAACTTGTTTCAGATAAAGTTAATATTTTATTAGTATTTTCTGGATAAATAAATAAGAAAATGGTATCGAATATTTTAAACTTTGAAGCAATAACATCGGAATTGAAATAATTTTTCAAACTTTTGAATTTTATACAATTTTTTAGAAGTGTTTTGAATGTTTTTTCAAATTTTATACAATTTCTTAGAATTGTTTTGAATGTTTTTTCAAATTTTCTATGAATTCTCGAAATCTACGAATCTAAAATATGAATTTAGAAATTTCTGAATTTTTAATGTAAAAGAGTCCAAACCACTATACCAATGGATACATCTTGTTAGATCACTTCATATAAAGTCATTCTATAGGATCAACAACACAACATTTACCGCATTATTGAAGTTTAATAAATCTCGTTTGAACTTGAATATTTTTTTATAAACAAAATACAACGTAACTTATCTAATTTAAAATTTTGGTATTTTTCTAGGTCAGATTATTATTTTTAACTCATTAAGTGATTTTCTAGGAGTTAAATTTAGATAAGTGAAATCTGAACTACAAGTGCCTGAAATAATTATCAAAAATTTATAGAAAAATCATATTCATGTTTTTTAGTCTATTTTTAGTTAATATCCAATTAATTTAAAGACATTATGAAAAATCTATTTTTGGTCTATTTTTAGTTCGCAAACAATGAGGCCAACAACGAGGAGGTGGAGGTGGAGAGGGAGCAGGGAAGCTTTGGGTTAGGGTTTCGGCGACTGGCGAGGATTTTAAGCAGCTGAGATTGGCACACGGCCATTGATCTTAGATCAACGGCCAACATCGCTCGGATCAGATTAAGACCAGGTGGGGGAGTAGAATCATAGCCCGGGCCCAAGTTACTTGCACGCAAATTTTATTTTATTTTCTGGAATTTTAGAATGTTTATTCTATTTCTTCATTTCTTGAAAATTAAGAAATTAGACTAGAAAATTAAGAAAATAAGTTTAGCTATGGGAAATATTTTTAAAATTTTATCACGACATCTACATGTCATATCATAACACCATGGAAAATCTCGTCTTTTTTAGACTTCATTTGATTTTTTAGAATTAGAAAACTTCGAGCTCCTGTTGTTGATCGAGTGTCACAACCTAGATTTTTTATAACGTCTTTCAATTTATTAGATAAGAACTAAAAATAGACTCAAAAACTTGAGTATGGTTTTTCTGAAAATTTTAGTTGATTACTTCAGGCACTTGTAGTTCAAAATTCACCTATTTTAATTTAAATCCTAGAAACACACTTAATGAATTAAAAATAGTAAACTTACCCATAAAAATATTAATTTTTTACATTAGATAATTTATGTTGTATTTTGGTTGTAAAATAAGTTTCAAGTTCAAACGAGAATATAACTATCGATTTGCTTTCAAACCTTCATGATTCCTTCTCTAAAACCTAATTCGTCCTTGTAGAATCTCCGGCTTCTTAACATCCTAAATGAAAATTTTCTCAAAATATTTCTAAATTTTTATCACAGAATATAAGTATAATATCATAACACCACGCCAAGTTTTGTCTTTTTTAGACTTTACTTGATTTTTTTCAAATTGAAAAACTATAAAGTTCCATGTTGCCGATTAAGTATCAAAACCTAGATTTTTTGTAATGTCTTTAAATTTATTTTATAATAAATAAAAATAGAGTCAAAAACATGAATATAAGTTTTCTATAAATTTTGGTTAATTATTTCAGGCACTTGCAGTTCAAATTTCACTTGTTTAAATTTAAATCCTAGAAACATACTTAATGAATTAAAAACAATAAACTTACCTAGAAAAATACTAAAATTTTAAATTATATAATTTATGTTTTATTTGGGTTGTAACAAAATTTCAAGTTCAAACGATAATTTAACTATCGATTTGCTTTCAAACATTTCTCATTCCTTCTCTAAAACCTAATTCGTTCTAGGAGAATCTCTAGTTTCCTAACATCCCAAATGAAAATTTTTTCAAAACATTTTTAAAATTTTATCACAACATCAACGTATCGTATCATAACACCATACCAAGTTTCATCTTTTTTAGACTTCACATGTTTTTTATAATTAAAAAAACTATAAAGCTCTATGTTGTCGATCGAGAGTCGTAACCTAGATTTTCCATAATATCTTTAAATTTATTTTATAATAACTAAAAATAGACTCAAAAACATTAATATAATTTTTCCATAATATCTTTAAATTTATTTTAGTTGATTACTTCAGGCACTTGTAGTTCAAATTCCACTTGTTTAAATTTAAATCCTAGAAACACACTTAGTGAATTAAAAACAGTAAACTTACCTAGAAAAATACCAATTTTTACATTAGATAATGTTGGGGGAAATTACTTCATTTCTAGGACTTAAAGGTTAATCCTCCGAGGGCTCCAAGAAGATCCCGAAGATGGCTGAATAATGCTCGAAGCATACGTCAGCACGATCGAAGGGTGTCACTATGCAAAATCTCGAAGGACCCTCCGAAGGGAAGGAGGAGGCTTCGAAGCAGGAAGACGTGACTGATTGGATGCCCTGCTTATCCATCTACCCTACAGCACTTTACCGTGTATAACCTTGTTTATAATACTGGAGGTCATGTGTAATATAAGGGTAAATAGGTCTATTCCTTAAGCCTTTTTCCCTATAAATACCCCCCATTGTACCTTGTAAGAAGGAGCCAGAACCAATGGTTCAAACACATATATTCGGACCTCTTGAGTTGTTATCCTTTACGGAGGCTCAAGTTTGTCCTAAAAGCACAAACCTCTTGTTTGTTTGTTCTTAACTACTAAGAACCTGTTGGTGTAACTTTTACGCCAACAGTTGGCGCCGTCCGTGGGGTTCAAGTTCTAAAAGCTTGTTCTCTACTGCTGACTGCACTCTGAAGGAAACTTACGGGGGGAGCCTCGGAATCCTGAGATTCCGCGCACCCTTCAGTTAAGGACTTCTTAGTGCAGCCCGAAGGCCTTCCCTCGACCCCCTCGAGTCGTTCGAAGTCTTCCATTTCCGAAACACCTCATCGACTAACCATGCCTCCGAAGCGTGGTCAAGCTGCAGGTCCCCTTCGAAGGTCCCCTCGGACCAACGGAGCCGGACCCTCAGCTAATCCGACGGTTCCGGCCGGAACCGATGGGCGTCGAGCGCCCCGGGGCCCTCTCCCCCCCTACAATGCTTCAGACCGACTACGCAGCAAGCCAAGACCCTGAAGTTCCCTCCGACGAAGACGAAGGCCCTCCCGAAACCGAGGCTACGCAGCTAGCCAGGCTTCAGGAGGAGGTATCCAGATGGAGGCAGGAGGCCGCCGACAGACTCCGCACTCAAGCTTCCACCGAAAATCCAAGGGGGCCTCAAGACGATGGAGCCCGCAACCCCCCAGAAGTTATACAAGTCCAAGAGGAGGCCGAGAATGCGTCCTTCGACAATGAGTCTCCATTGCACCCTGATCTGCAGAGAGTGCCTTTCGACCCCAAGTTCAAGGCCTCGAAGCTGCACAAGTACTCCGGGGGGTCGGACCCCGGAGAGTTCGCCCGCTCGTACGCCCTAGCTATAGAAGCAAGCGGAGGGGTACGAAGCACCATGGCAAAATGCTTCCCACTCGCTCTCGAAGGTGTGGCGCTCCGGTGGTTCTGGTCCCTAAAACCAGGATCGATCAAGTCATGGGAGCTACTCAAAAAGAAGTTCGTGAGCAACTTCAAAGGCACTTTCGTGGCCCCAATGTCCACGGGAAGTTTGTTCCAGGTAAAGCAGCGGGAGGGAGAAACCCTCCGAGAGTACTTCACACGCTTCGCCCACACCAAGTCACAGATCAAGGGCCTTACTACCTCTTCGGTAGTTGATGCTGCCCGAGAAGGGGTGCTGAACCCCGACCTCCTCAGCAAACTCCATCGGAAGCCGGTAACATCCGTAGCATAGCTCATGGCATACTTCGAGCAATATGCCAAGGCAGAGGAAGGATGCCTTCGGCGAGCTGAGGCAGCACTACCCACCCTCCGGGAAGTCAAAAGGGAGCCAGAGGCCACCGCTCCACCACAACCTCCACAAGACAGCCGCCCTAGCGAGTATAGGCGAGGGAAAAAGCATTTCCGTTCGGAAGTACTAAACATTGCACCTTCAGCTTCGAAGGCACCTGCCAGTTTCCAGCAGGTAAAAAATTTCAAGGCTGGGCCGTCAGTACCTCAAGAAAGGGTGCCTGGAAGGCGCCAGAGTCATTTTTGCTGCGTGCATGGCGATAATAGAAGCCATGACACGAAGGACTGCAAGACGATATTGACCCTTCGGGGTGAATACATTGACCGAAATACCAGGAGGGGTACTTCGGACCGGGCTCCACCTACGGCACGATCGGAGCCTGTTCAAGCTGTGGCCCGAGCCGGTGCCCTCGAAGCCCCCATACGGCTACCGGTGGCCAGTATTATGCCACCACCAAGGCACGAAGATCCACAAGACCGCGGCAAGAGAGTGGTCCTACCCATCTCCGGAGGAGGGACCCTCGGCAGCATGTCCAAGAGACAGCGCCGCGAGTACGTCCGCGAAGTTGGGCACATTGGGACTTCAAGTTCCGCTGAAGGGATGCCAGAATGGTCCCGTGTACCCATCTCATTCACAGCCAGCGATGCAGTAGGGGTGAAGTTTCCCCATGCTGACCCATTAGTCATCTCTGCCGATATAGCAGGGGCTGATGTTCGGAGGATCCTGGTGGACGGTGGAAGCTCCGCAGACATACTCTTCGTCCAAGCCTTCGACCAGATGTGTATACCCCGGAAGCATCTACTCCCTGCAGCCCGGCCACTTCAAGGGTTCTCAGGACCGCCTCTCGATGCCCTCGGCCAAATAGGCCTCGAGGTTGCCTTTGGAGAGGGGCCGCTGGCCCGAGTAGAGGAGGTGATTTTCGACGTGGTGGATGCCCCCTACGCCTACAATGCTATCTTCGGACGAGGGATGTTAAACCAATTCGGGGCTATAGCGCATCACAACTACCTTTGTCTCAAAATGCCCACACAAGGTGGAGTGCTCACTATTTCAGGAGACCAAGCTGTAGCCAGAAGGACAGAATATGGCCACGGGCAGCCATTGGACCCTCGACAAGTGCATAATGTGGCGGAGAGCGCCAAAGAAGTACCAGAAGCCTTGAGCCCCCCGAAGGGATCCTCGCTCAAACCAAGCCCGGAGGGTGATGTCGAGACAAGAATAATCTCAGAAGACGGCAAAGAATACCCAATAAAATTCGGCAAGGGGCTATCTCCAGAGATAATCGCCTCATTAGAAGAAGTCGTCAAGAAGAATCTAGACATGTTTGCTTGGACCGACGAAGATATCACGGGGGTCGACCGAAGCATCATCGAGCACAGTCTGCTCGTCAACCCGAAGGCCAAGCCAGTGCGCCAGGGGCTCCGAAATCTATCAACAGAAAGAGCAAATTTAGCCAAGGCCGAAGTGGAAAAATTGTTAAAAGCTGGCATTATCAGGGAAGTGGCCCATACCGAGTGGTTGGCCAACCCTGTTTTTGTAAGAAAGAAAGATTCCAGCAAATGGCGCATGTGTATTGACTTCACATCACTAAATAAAGCATGCCCGCGAGACCCCTACCCAATGCCCCGAATAGATCAATTAATAGATTCCACAGCCGGCTCCGAACTATTAAGCTTCCTCGATGCCTACTCCGGGTACCATCAAGTATGGCTGAAGCAAGAAGACGAGGCCAAGACAAGTTTCATAACTCCTTCGGGAGTATTCTGCTATGTAAGAATGCCTTTTGGTTTACGGAATGCCGGAGCCACATTTTCTCGCTTAATAGCTAAAGCTTTAGGCCATCAGATAGGCCGCAATGTCGAGGCCTACATGGATGATATTGTAATAAAAAGTGCTCAAAAGCATCAGCATAGCATAGATTTAGATGAAACTTTCGAGAGCCTCCGAGCATGTGGAGTACGCCTCAATCCCGAAAAATGTATATTCGGGGCACAAGCAGGGAAGTTGCTAGGGTACTTAGTTTCGAGCAAGGGGATCGAAGCCAGTCCAACGCAAATAAGTGCACTACAAAGAATGGCTCCACCCGAGAATTTGAAGCAAGTACAGAAGCTAGCAGGAAGGCTAGCAGCACTCAGCAGGTTCCTGTCCAGATCGGCAGAGCGAAGCCTCCCAATTTTCAAGGCACTCAAAGGCTCCGAAAGCTTCAGCTGGACGCCGGAGTGCCAAAAGAGCTTCGAAGAAATAAAAGCCTACCTTGGAACATTATCAACCTTAACTGTTCCTCTTCCAGGGGAAACATTGCTTTTATACCTTGCAGCGACAGGGTCAGCAGTAAGCGCAGTACTGGTCCGAGAAGTCGAGCTCAAAGACAAGCTGGTACAAAACCCAGTTTATTTTGTCTCGGAGGCATTATCAGGAGCCAAGATCAGATACTCCGAGCTTGAAAAGTTTGCTTATGCTTTAGTAATGGCCTCGCGAAAGCTAAGGCATTATTTCTTGGCGCATAACCTTATTGTCCCTACATCGTATCCTCTTGGAGATATGCTCCGAAACAAAGATTCCACAGGCAGGGTTGGAAAGTGGGCAGTCGAGCTAGCACCCTTCGAAATCTCCTTCACAGCAAGGACGGCCGTTAAATCTCAAATTATAGCAGATTTCGTAGCAGAGTGGACTCCATCTGCAGTATGGACTCCGGAAGAACCCTCCGACGGTTTCTGGACAATATTCTCCGACGGAGCCTATCAAGCATCAGGTGCCGGAGCAGGGGCAGTAATCTTGTCACCATCAGGACAAAAGGCAATGTACTCTGCAAGGCTTAACTTTCGAACCACTAATAACGTCGCCGAGTATGAAGGAATCTTGCTAGGCCTCCGAAAGGCTAAAGCACTTGGAGCTACAAGGATAATGATCAAGACAGATTCCCAAGTCGTCGCGGGGCATATTGATAAAAGCTTCCAAGCAAAAAACCCACATCTCGCGCAATACCTTCAAGAAATCCGCAAGGCAGAAGCAGCATTCAAAGGGTTTACAGTTCGAAGCATACCGCGAGCAGAAAATCAACTTGCAGATATTCTTGCAAAAGCCGCAGCAGGAGCAGTAGACCTCCCGGAGGGCACTTTCTATGAAGAGTTAGAGCAGCCAGCAGCTGACCAAATACCCTCGTCAGAAGTAATGTGTATTGAAGCTACGGATTGGCGAACTCCAATAATAACTATGTTGCAAGGTAGCAATGACCCTCCGGAAGGCCCAGAAGCTCGAAGAGTGCAAACGAGAGCTCGAAATTACAAACTTATTGGGGAAGTACTATATAAAGCCGGAGTATGCTCACCACTGCTTCGATGCATCTCTCAACCTGAAGGACAAGACATACTTCGAGGCATCCACGAGGGGCTGTGCGGAGGTCATCTAGCTCCTAGAGCGCTAGCAGGCAAGACGCTCCGGCAAGGTTTTTATTGGCTGACAATCGTCAGAGACGCCGAAGACCTAGTTCGAACATGCCAAGGCTGCCAATGGATGGGCAGAAGGAGCCATCGCCCACCAGCTCAACTTCAAGTTATTGCCCCGGTATGGCCGATGGCTAGATGGGGCATGGACCTCATAGGTCCTTTCCCACCAGCAAAAGGCGGATTGAAATTTGCGGTCGCAGCGATAGAATACTTCTCAAAATGGGTGGAAGCAGAGCCGCTAACAGCCATCACATCAAAGAACGTGCAAAGGTTCTTCTGGCAGAATATTATATGCAGGTTCGGAGTCCCCAGAGAATTAACAGTGGATAACGGAACCCAGTTCGAAGCCGATACCTTCCAAACATTCTGTGAAGAGCTGGGCATTAAGCTATGCTTCGCAGCAGTGCGACATCCGCAATCCAACGGAGCCGTCGAACGAGCCAACGGGAATATCCTCTCCGGGTTAAATCGCCGAATTGTGGGATTGGCCAAGGGACTATGGGTCGAAGAGCTACCTAAAATTTTATGGTCTATCCGAACCACGCAAACTAGATCAACCGGCTTCACGCCATTCAGGTTGCTCTTCGGAGACGAAGCCATGACCCCTACGGAGCTCAAAGGGGAGTCACTTCGCGTAATTCAGCACGAAGACGAAGATGATCGGAGTGCTTCAATAGACTTGTCAGAAGAAACAAGGCTTCGAGCTGTCGCCAACCTGACGAAGTACCAAGAGCACACAAAGACATGGTATGACCCCAAGGTCAAGTTAACTGAGTTAAAGCCAGGTCATCTAGTGTTGCGAAATGTAATAGCTCCGGGGAAGCTAGGAAACAAATGGGAAGGACCATATGTTATCTTACGCTCAGGACGCCCCGGATCGTTTAAATTAGCTAATTTAGAAGGAGAAGAGTTGAAACATGCGTGGCATGCGGAACACCTTAAGAGATATTACGCTTAAGGCTCCCTTGTAATCACTTGTAACACTCCTTTTATGAATAAAGCTAAGGGTTGAGATTTGTTTTGCCCTTCGAACATCCCACCCTCCGGATGGACGCATTCGAAGGTCGGTGATGCTAGCAGAGCCAAGCATTTTTCGAAAAAACCCAAGGGGCTGGCTACGAACCATTGGTTCAGTGGCTCCGCCAACCTACGGATTCCAGGCTCCGGCTTGTTAGGATCCGTAGAAGAGTCTAAGGACTTTAAACAAGACAGAATTTCAAGCCTCCAAGTGCGAAGTATCTGTAAAAGAGCCGTAGGTGGCCAACCTACGGATTCCAGGCTCCGGCTTGTTAGGATCCGTAGAAGAGTCTAAGGACTTTAAACAAGACAGAATTTCAAGCCTCCGGGTGCGAAGTATCTGTAAAAGAGCCGTAGGTGGCCAACCTACGGATTCCAGGCTCCGGCTTGTTAGGATCCGTAGAAGAGTCTAAGGACTTTAAACAAGACAGAATTTCAAGCCTCCGGGTGCGAAGTATCTGTAAAAGAGCCGTAGGTGGCCAACCTACGGATCCCAGGCTCCGGCTTGTTAGGATCCGTAGAAGAGTCTAAGGACTTTAAACAAGACAGAATTTCAAGCCTCCGGGTGTGGAGTATCTGTAAAAGAGCCGTAGGTGGCCAACCTACGGATTCCAGGCTCCGGCTTGTTAGGATCCGTAGAAGAGTCTAAGGACTTTAAACAAGACAGAATTTCAAGCCTCCGGGTGCGGAGTATCTGTAAAAGAGCCGTAGGTGGCCAACCTACAGATCACAGGCTCCGGCTTGTTAGGATCCGTAGAAGAGTCTAAGGACTTTAAATTTTTTGTCTACTTATCGATGGTGACATGTGCAAAAATTCGAAGCATACAGGTGCTCGGGCAATCATTGTGCCTAGCGAACCCTTATATAAGATAAAAGCTCCGCCACCCACAAGGGGGGTAGGAGGATAGGAGTCACACAGCATGCTGTCGAAGCATTCCACATTAAAATATTATATTCATACATCAGGAAAAATTGTTATCTAAACCCAAATAAAAACGGAGACCCTTTCGACCCCTAGAGCTACCCCTGCGGCTACTTTGCCCTTCGGAGCTTGAAGTCTTTTTAGGCCGGGAACTTCTCTTTTTCTTCGAGGCTCGCAGTTTCTTCTGCTCCTCCTGAAGTTCGGCCCACGTCAAGAGCCTTTCGGAGCCGGCCTCGGCAAGGTTTTCAGCTTGATACTCCGAGTCAGACCAGTCGACGGGCTCGGAGGACGAAGACCCCTCTTCCTTTTCTTCCTCTTTAATATAAGACAAAACATCCCTTCGTACTTCAAGGGTAACTTCCCCCCCGTCTCCGCGAGGAACAGAAAAGCGAGAGCGGCGATAAGGTCTCAAACTCTCAAGAACTGCCCACTCCTTGCGAAGCCCGGCAGTAGGTTCCAAAAGTACGAGGTCAGGGCTCGAAGGGCATGACAGAACCTAAAAAAGAGCAGAACACCCAAGACAAGTACTGTTTATAACTTTCTCATTAATTAAACAAAGTTTACAAGACCACAGGTACACAACAACCCTAAGCGGCTAGACCTGCGGGTCGGTCGGCGGAGCTGGGACCGAAGGCGCTGGCGAAGTCGGGAGTGGTGGCTTCGCCTGAGCTTTCTTTTGCCGGCGGGCCTCGTCGATCCAAGCCTTAGCAGCAACTTTGTGGTCCGCCTTCCATACTGATCGGAAAGCTTCCCAAGCCGAAGCCACCTCCGAAGACGGCCGCAGCAGGTCATCATCCGCGAAGCCTCCAGGAGACGAACCACTGACCGAATCGAGGGGAATCCGAAGAGTTTCGAGGTGGCGAAGAACCCCGATGCCGGCGCACTGTCCGGAGATCTCTCCGTACCGTACTCCGGAATTCTTCATCAACGACGAAGCTACCTGGATCCTCGTCAGCTTCCGGTCGAGCGGCTCGAAGGTTGCAGCAGAGGTCGAAGGGCACATGGTGCCAAAGTACTCTAACGTACCCTGAAGAGCTTCCAAGGTACGGTCAGCAGTACTGGAATTCTTTCTATCTGCTACTTCCAGGCTTGCAACAGTTGCGTCCAACGCGGCCACCCGGAGCATCATGGAACTCTTCTGAGCCATTGCCTGGCTAAGAGCCCCTTGAAGTTCCACCAGATGTCCGTTCGAAGCAGCCGCATCCTGGCGAAGCTTCTCGACCTCCGCACGGAGAACCACTCGTTCAGCCTCGGCTTCTTCGGCATGAGAGCGGAGGGCTTCAAGGGCTTCGTCAGACGCGGCCTTAGCCTTCCGTTCTTCCAAGAGTTCTTCATTCAGCCTGAGAGACCTCCCGGTGGAGTCATCAAGAGCTGTTTGAAGGGCTGTAACCTTCCGGTTAAGTCGGTTAATTTCGACCTCGCTGGAAGTCGCTGCTGCTCTAGCAAGGGCGAATTGCTGCAAGGAAAACAAGGTAAGTGCTAAAGAAGTTTTGACCATTAAAATACAGCAACTGTGGTGTCTTTTTCATACCTGAAGGGCAGCCCTTTCGAGGGCCGTGTTGAGGCTCGAAGCCCTAACTTCGCTCAAAGTGGAGATCAACTCCGAATTGGCAATATCCTGGCTTTTCTCAGCCAGGGGCTCCAGTAGCCTTCGAAGGCCGCTCCGATGCTCCAAGAAAGGAGCCAGAAGAGGGAGCCAAGACAAGGCCCGGGCGTCGTCCTCTGAGTTGCCAACGGAGGGCGCTGCTTGGTCAACCCGAAGGCCCAGGCTGGAAATACTCTTACCCCTCCCCGGCACAAAAGGGGGAGAGGCAAGAACATCTCGACCCTCGGCCGCCACATCTTCGGCCGGAGCCACGTTGTCGGAGGCACCGTCAGTAGTCGAGGTCGCCACGGCCGGAGCCAATTCCGTCCCAGGGAGCACATTGTCCGCTCCGAAGGATACGTTCTCCGCCACCGGGCTCGGAGCCCCCAGGGGAGCCGGAGGGTCCGCTCGGGTGACCGTCTCCGAAGAAGTAGGGACGTCGGGCGCCACCAAGGCTTCGATACCCGAGGAGGTACCTATTTCAAATATCAAGGTTAATTAACATATTCTACAGATAGCAAGCGAATGCCGACGAAAAAAGAAAGAGCTCCGGGAAAATACCTCCAAGAGCCGCTTGAGGAAGGATCGCTGGATCCTCCAGGACTTCGTACATCCGGAGGATGTTGTCGAAGTCATCCCCCGAAGCCCTGCCCTCGGTTTCGTCCGTCGGGGCCACAACCTCCGCAGGAACCCCTTCGGGTGCAGGCAAGTCGGAGGTAGAGTTTGACTCCACTTGCACGTTGACAGGCGCAGGAGGAGTCAGTGGAGTTACATTAACACCCTCCCTATCAGGGAGGTTTGTGGGGACCTCCCCCATATCTTCGTCGATCAGAAGGTAGTCTTCGAAGGCCTTCGCTGTAGCACCTCCGGAGTCTTCTGTCTCTTCGGGAGTCGGGCTCCACTCATCCGGCGACGAAGAAGATGAAGCGGGTGTCAAGTGAGGAGGCTGCTTCACTGCCCTCTTCTGAACAGGCTGCTTGCCAGCTTTTTTAGAGGGCTCGGCCGCTGCTTTTCTCTTGCGAGCCGCCGCTCCAGCTGGGGCAAAGTCGGGAAGCTGCGGGGGCTCCATGCCGAGGGCTCTCCACACCCTGTTCGAGCGCTCCCAACTCCCCACCAGTTCCAGCCTCCTCTGCCTCTCGGCCACCGAAGGGGCTCCGAGAATTCGTTCGGTAGCCCGGACTATGTCGTCCGGGGCTAAGGCCAGAGGCGCCGCTGAAAAGAAAAAGGTATAAGAAGCATAAGTATAATTAATGTGTTCATGTAAAATGATGCCGCAGGAGAAAGACGTACCTATGTTTCGGAGGTCCCCCTCCGAGGCTTGCGGGATGGAGATTGGCCAACTGGCTCCGAGGGGTGAGATCCGAAGGCCTACGAACTCTTCGGCCAGGTCGCGCATACTCATGCGACGAGCCACTGAAGCCAGCAACCCTAGCCTCGTCGTGAGCAGGCTAGGGTTCGGGGAGATGTCCGCTTCCTTCCGGAACCAGATTTCTTGAAGAGGGCCCGAAAGGGGGGAGTCTTCTCCTACTTCGGCGTAAAACCACCGAAGTATCCAATTTGTATACCATCGATCGTTTATGGCCTTCGCAGGGAAATGAAGAGCGTGCTCCCGCCGTAGCTGGAAATTAACACTGCCGAAGGCCACTGTCACCTTCGAGTCTCCGGGCCCATCTTGAGGCTTCGGCTGGCAGATAGCCTCGTGGGTCGCTGCGAAGATCTCGGAGCGCCCTTCACACCCCTCCGCCCGAAGAGCCCACTCGAAGACGGCCAGGCGGACGATTGCGTTGGGGGACAATTGAGGCAGAGTAATGTGGAACAGGTCCAGTACCTCTGCCAGAAAATCCACGGTTGGTAGCCCCAGACCAGCTTCGAAGAACGCCTCGAAGACTACCACTTCTCCGCGCCGAGGCCGTGGAGTCAACTCTGTCCCGGGAACTCGAGTCCTCATTCCGGCTCCCAGCTTCCCGTCTACTGCCTCTTCAATGGACTCCGCGGTGCTCACTGACTGACCAATGACGAAGCTTTGGGCCATCTTCTTCTTGGAGGGCGGGCGGAGCGCTCGAGGGTTCTTGGGCCAAGCACCGCCCGGACACCCCGCCATTGCCGTGGCTGCTGATGCAGCCCATGCCTGCCGCTGCGCCAGAGTGTTGGCCGCCAAGGGAGTTGTGTGGCTGGTTCTCGCCATTACGCTCAAATGCTCGAAGGGGCGGAAGGTTGAGGGGAAAGGTGAATTGCAAGAATGGTGAATGCGGTAAAAAACTTCCAGTAATCCCCTTTTCCCCCTTTTATAACCGCACAACCTATACTGCTCTTCGAGAAGTTTCACACTGCAGGTTCGGCTTCCGTCGCCGACAGGTGGGGCTGGTAATTGGAACGGCGTGCAACCGCTGAAGAAATCGACCGTTACTTCTTTTTCACAGCGGGTAACGGCTATTTGCGCCGTAACGGTCATATTGACGGTACCCCACGACGTTCACACTCCGTAACCGTCGCCATGACGAAAGACACTTCGTAACCGCTTGCACGACGCTCACACTCTGTAACCGCTTTCGTAACACTCCTGCACCGAAACCATGCTATTCCCAGGGAGTTTTCCCACTATGCCGAAGCTCGGAGACGAACGTTTTAAAATATTGGGCCCAATATTCTGGGCTAAATCACAGCATCTTCGCATTCCCTTTAAGCCTCAGAAACTAAAAATGTTCCTTTCGTATACTGCCTTCTTTCTAAAAAATAGGTTATCTACAGAAAGGCGTATTCGAGGGGCTACTGTTGGGGGAAATTACTTCATTTCCAGGACTTAAAGGTTAATCCTCCGAGGGCTCCAAGAAGATCCCGAAGATGGCTGAATAATGCTCGAAGCATACGTCAGCACGATCGAAGGGTGTCACTATGCAAAATCTCGAAGGACCCTCCGAAGGGAAGGAGGAGGCTTCGAAGCAGGAAGACGTGACTGATTGGATGCCCTGCTTATCCATCTACCCTACAGCACTTTATCGTGTATAACCTTGTTTATAATACTGGAGGTCATGTGTAATATAAGGGTAAATAGGTCTATTCCTTAAGCCTTTTTCCCTATAAATACCCCCCATTGTACCTTGTAAGAAGGAGCCAGAACCAGTGGTTCAAACACATATATTCGGACCTCTTGAGTTGTTATCCTTTACGGAGGCTCAAGTTTGTCCTAAAAGCACAAACCTCTTGTTTGTTTGTTCTTAACTACTAAGAACCTGTTGGTGTAACTTTTACGCCAACAGATAATTTATGTTGTATTTTGGTTGTAAAAAAGTTTCAAGTTCAAATGAAAGTTTACCTATCAATTTGCTTTCAAACATTCCTCATTCCTTCTCTAAAACCTAATTCGTCATTGGAGAACCTCTCGTTTCTTAACATGATAAATGAAAATTTCTTGAAACATTTTTAATTTTTTATCACAGAATCTAAGTATCATATCATAACACCATGCCAACTTTCGTCATTTTTAGACTTCACTTGACTTTTTTCGAATTAAAAAACTATAATACTCGACATTGCCAATCTAGTGTCGTAACCTAGTTTTTTCATAATGTCTTTAAATTTATTTTATAATAAATAAAAATAAACTCAAACACATTAATATGGTTTTTCTATAAATTTTGGTTAATTATTTTAGGCACTTATAGTTCAAATTTTATTTTTTTTAATTTAAATCTTAGAAACACACTCAATGAATTAAAAATAGTAAACTGACCAAAAAAATACAAAAATTTTAAATTATATAATTTATGTTTTATTTTTAATAAAAAAGTTTTAAGTTCAACCGAGAATTTAATTAGCGATTTGCTTTCAAACCTTCCTCATTCCTTCCCTAAACTTAATTCTTCCTTAGATAATTTATGTTGTATTTTATATTTAAATTGAATAATATTTGTTGTATTACGTATGTTCTTCCTTTGGCATCGTGGTGGACTTTTTCCTTATTTGCCATTAATAGAAGGACTTATACTTACAGGGTGTTTGGATGGGGCTAAAATTTTTTAGCCCCTGTCAGATCCAATGTTTAAATATTATTTTGGAGTATTAAATGTAGACTATTTACAAAATCCAGTCATAATTGGAGGATTATTCACGAGACGAATCTAATGAGTCTAATTATACCATGATTTGGCAATGTGATGCTACAGTAAACATTTGCTAATTATGGATTAATTAGGCTTAAAAATTTTGTCTCACAATTTTGTCTCCGATTCTGCAATTATTTTTATAATTAGTTCATGTTTAGTTCTTCAAATTAATGTCGAAACATCCGACGTGACACAGGCTAAAATTTAGCCCCTCGATCCAAACACCCCTTAGCCTGTGTAGCATGATGGTTTGTTGCGCGGTAGCTCTCTCACAAGTTGCAAGTTCGAGCCCTGTGTATTGCGACACACTTACCTTTTATTTGTCAAATAAAAAATCATAATTATATTTTATTAAATTAAATTTATAAATCTGACTAGTATTTCTTAAATAAAAGTATTGCACATGTAAACATGGGTTGTTTCTGAACTAAAAATATTCCTAATTATATTTTATTATATTTATAAATATGCCAAATTCCTTAAATAAAAATATTGCTAATTATATTCTATTAAATTTATATATTTGACAAGTGAGACCCATATTTTTACGTAGGGTAGATTATTTCTCAAATAAAAAAATACTAATTATATTTTATTAAATTTAAATTTTATTTCTCAAATAAAAAATTTCTAAAAGAAATTTTCAAATAAAAATGCCAAATTTATAAAATTCGGACTTAGTTTTCTATCACGGTTACCAAAAGATCATCACAGGAACTAGGCCCAAAATTTGGGTACAAATGGTCCATTTGTCGATCTATGACTAAAATTAAAAAACCGTCACAAACATTGTTCTATCTATGATGGTTAGCAAAGGATCGTCATAAAACCATGGCCCAATTTGGAATCCAAAGTATCTATTTATCGATATGTGATGAAAATTCATATAGTGTCACAAATATTTCCCTATCCATGATGGTTAGCAAAGGATCGTCATAAAACCTAGGCCTAATTTAGAGTCTAAATGGTCCTTTTATTGATCCATGACAAAAATTCATATATTGTCATAGACATTGCTCTTTCCATGACAGTTTCAATAAACGTTACCACAAATCTATCATAGACTATAGGATTTGTTGTAGTGATGAGTGGAGAAAAAGAAAAGAAGTATTTATGTCGTTATGATGTGGTACATGCCAGTGATCGATCGTATTAAACGTTTGTTCTCAAATCCTAGAGATGTTGAATTGATGAGATGAAATTTTGAATTGGCTCGGCTCATAATGAGGAGAAAACCCAGCTCGGTTTAGTTCAGCTCGTGAGCTAGCTCATTTTGCTTCGGAGCAGAATTTTTAAAATATGATTAAATAATAAATATTTAAATAATCGCATATCAAAAATCAAAATATGAGATAAATATAATATATAAAGTTCTAAAATTCAAATATCTATAGTTTCATTACTATTTCTATTTCTATGGTTTCATCAATCTATCATCTATGTTATTTGTTCTATACCCCTGTATGATAATTTTATTGAACATACTAATAAAATTATAATAGTAATTTATCAAGTAATAACTAGACACTAGTAAATAAATTATAAAACGATGAGTCTTCTATTCTCACATAGTGTTTTGTTATGGTTTTAGTAGATTAGATTAACTACTTAGGCTGAGCTCGTTAAGCTCGTGAGCAGCTCGCGAGCTAGCTCGAACTCACTCGTTATACTAATTAAAATATGTGTTCATTTCATTAGGAAAATATAATGAATCGAGTCGAGCTAGTTACAAGTTTTTTGTCTTTCTTTGATAGGTGTAAGAAGCATGGGAAGCTTTGACACCCGGCCCCCAAATATGCCTGGGAATAGAAAAACTTTTATGTCGTATATATGTATCTAGAATTTGATGTAGAACCAAGAAATGGTTCACAAAAGTACAAACATAATGAGTTATGAGTCCTTTCGGTGATCGAGTTAAGCAGCTCATACAACACTTACTATGTACAACCTTCTGACGTGCCTGTGTCATAAGAGAGTACATTTTGTTGTCCATTCTTATATAAGGCCCGCGACAATCAGGCATTGACATAGATGTGTGTTTCTAGAGACGCTTATGGAATGATTATTGTAGGGAGGAACTATCGAATTGAATGACAAAGTCCGAGTGTGAGATGAGTTTCGTAGGTTGTATTTCACACTACGAGCCATTATTTTAGTGGCCATGAATGATTATCCAGCAATGTTTTCTCAACTGGTCAGATGAAAGGAAAGGCTGTTGGATGTGTAGTGCGCTTCCATGGAAGTATGTAACACGTCAATGTACCTTCTTTTATTTTTATTATTTTTAAAAAATTAATGGTAGTGAGTTTGTCATTATCACCACTCACTACAACAATCCAAGCAACTTCCGTCGGCCAAAGCCGATGGAAGTTAGGCCTTTCTCGATGAAAAAGAAGCCAACTTCCGTCGGTAAAAGCCTAACTTCTGTCGGCAGTTGGCCGACGGAAGCAGTTTCGATGGGAATTAGCTAACTTCCGTTGGCTCTACGTGGTTGACGGAAGTTATCGGCTCCGCGTGCTACGTCAGCAAAAACCGCCATAACTTCCGTTGGTCAGGCGTAGGCTGACGAAAGTTAAGAGTTTTTGCCACGTGAGAAAACTGCCTTAACTTTCGTCGGCTACGGTAAGCCGACGTAAGTTAATGCCGACTAAATTCCGTCGGCTGACCATAGACAATGAAATTTACTTGGATTTTTCTGTTTTCTTAGTTCTCCTATTCACATGCACATCCAACAACAAAAATCACAATTTCACATTCACATATCCAAAACATAATCACACATTCACATTCACATCCATAAACACATTCACATCCACATAAATACATTCACATCCATAAACATTCATAATCACCTCCACATTCACATCCACATAAACACATTCACATTCATAAACCATTCACATTCACATTCACCTCCACATTCACATCCAAATAAACACATTCACATGCATATAAATACATTCACATCCATAAACCATTCTCCTCCACATAAACAAGTTACGTTCAAATACACGACATAAACAAGTCACATTCACATCCGTCGGGAACAAGTTACATTCACATCCACATAAACAACAAAACGTTCAAATCCATAAAAGAGTCAAGTATGTCATACTCACTAAACGCCCTCACTTGGTTGGTTCTAGTTGTGGGCGCCACCGCTGCCTCTCGGATCATCCACATTTGAAGCCGAGAGTCCATCCTGACCGGGAGTACGGACAATCTAAAGTAATAGATAAAATTAGGGAAACATTATCAACTAATGAGCTAACTCAAATAACCATCTAAACGCTAATTCAAGTAACTCTAGTAACGACATGAGGTACCTTAGCGACAGGAGGTACCTCAGCTGCAGGAGGAGCACCAACTGGAAAAAATAGTGGTGGTGGGCGAGGCATCGGTTGGAACTATGACATGTCAAGTCCTTGCTACTAGGCAATGTGCTATACATGTTGTAGTGCAGTCAGTTAGTTTTAAACCTATTGCTAATTGCTATATAGTTGTAATGTGGCAAACTGAACTTACTTGTATCATCGCCTGCTGTTGTGCAAAGCAAGAAACATAATACTCTTGATACTGCCTCATTTGCTCGTGTGATTGCCTCAGTTCCTCTGCCAGCTGAACCACTTCTGGGTTTTCCTCTTAGTGGCGATGACTGGAGCTAACTCCTGAGGAGCCCTGCGATGACTAAGCTAACTTCTGAGCTCTCACCGCCCTTGAGTCAATAACTCCATTGAACATGGAGTACCTGCAACATCAAGTACATTAGTTACCATTATAGTAGTACAACACACAAAACATTGAGAAACATCGTCTCACTGTCCATGGCTCTTTCCACCTCCGCTAGAGTACACAACCATGGGGTCAATAGGTTGCCCCCGCCAATCATACTCAGCTCCATGGAGTTGAACCATGTGTTGACCATATTGCGTCTTCAAAAAACCAACAATACCGATTAGACGGAGAAAAATGATGCAAACTCTTAAAATTTTTAACATCTCACAAAATGATCCATGGCTGACTGTCATCGGTTAGATAGAAGGCTAGTGATAGTTTCTCTGATTACATTAAGCACTTTAGGGACACTAAAAACTTGTGTTTTACCTTAAACATTTATGATAGAGACTTGGCCGACCTAGCTTTTAATGGTCTTCACTCTGAACTTAAGGAGAGACTGGATGGACAGGATTTCTTCAATGTTAGTCAGATTTTGTAGAAGGCTCTGGTTTAGGAAAGCTGAGCCAAAAGTAGAAAATTCACAAAGACATTTGACAAGACCAAGGCCGAGGTGCACGTTATGGAGCACTCCGATGAGTAATCATCAGAGAGCGATGATGACTCGGCTGACATGTACACCACAGATTATACTTGGTCTAGTAAGGCCAAGCCCATTACTTGTACTGAGTTACGACCGTCTCCTACCAAGAGTCGGCCCAGTGAAGTGAAGTATTCTTTTGACGTGACCAAGTGTGATAGAATATTTGACTTTTTGTTGAAGAACAAACTTATCAGGTTGCCGAAGGGTCACATCATTCTGACTGCCGATGACTTGAAGAAGCGGGCTTATTGTAAGTGGCATGATTCTCATTCCCATTCCGCTAACGATTGCAATGTTTTTCGTCGACAGGTTCAATCGTCCATAGAAGAAGGACGGTTGAAATTGGATACAAATCCCAAGATGAAGCTCAACTAGGACCCTTTCCCTGTGAACACTATCGATCTGGATGGGAAGAAGGTGCTGATTCGGCCTGAGCAGGCTGGGACCACTAAGGGGAAGGAGGTCGTGATCAGAGAACCACACCCACACACGCTCATGCCAAAGAACCCTGAGGTAGGAGTGTGGAAGGTGAATACTAACGCATCATCTTCGGCTGCAACTCGCAAGAACTCGAAGGTGCCATACAACATACTACTCGAGAAGCACAAGAAGAGGGCCGAGAAGGCGAATGCTCGGCCAAGACCTCCAGCGAGGCCGAGTCCTCCTCGAAAGAGTGGGTTTAGCCCACGATGGGCGAAACCATTGGAGCCACCGTTTCCTCCACCATATCATTGGTCCATGGCACAATGGCCGCCGTGTTACTTTCCACCTCCCGGGTACCCTACCCCATATTATGTTGTTCCATTTGTACCCTCTGGATTATATAACATGCAGGATTAGATTAGTGCACTAAGAGGTGATGTCTTTGGCAGACTATCCATCACGCCATGAGGACGTCCGAGGGCGAAATCCAAAGCTATCATCGTCAAGGTAGGGTCCTAGGATGTCCCCATCCCTATGGGGGCCCCTCGGAGCAAGATGGAGGCGAACCGCAGAAGACGCTCGAGGAGAAGACCATTGGTCTGACCACAGCCCTAGGGCCGGTCAGACCGCAGTCACCATCCCGGTCTGACCGGCCTACTATGGCTGGTCCGACTGGCCTTTTGCAGGCACCTGGAACTAGTCGGTCCGACCGACACAACCCAGTCATACCGGCCCAATAAGTCCAGTTCGACCAACAATATGTGGGAGCAGAGTTCAGCCAAGCGCCAAAATGCCGAGGCCAATCCGGGCAATTCCTGTTCGGCCAAAAATTCCAGAAGCAAGTTTGTGACGCCTGGCACTAAAACGCAGCCTTCGTGGGCACCTCTAGGTATGACCAAGTCCCAGAAAAGGAAGCTACAATGCCTTTGATCACAGGAGATGCACGAGAAGAAGGCCGAAGATGGTAGGGATGCCATTTTCGAGGAGATCCATCACCGACTAGTGACGAAGCAGGTTTGGAAGTTGAAGCTAGTTGCAGTGAACAACCCGGCTCCTAATCCAAGCGATGAGGAGGATGATCTGATGGATGACGACTCCACGCCCATCTCCGAGGGCCCCCCTCCTCAGGCGATGGATGTAAACATCATCATGCTAACTGCTGAGTTTGCTCTCCCATAGGATGAGGCTGAGGTTGCTCAGCTGAACCTCAGCCCTCAGGAGGCTATTTTCGAGAAGCCCGAGGATACGGCTCATCACCTGAAGCCTCTCTACATCAAGGGGCACATCGATGGGAAGCCGATCTAAAGGATGCTTTTAGATGGAGGTGCCACCGTCAACTTGATGTCATACTCTCTACTGAAGAAGCTCGGCAAGAATGAAGATGACTTGATGAGGACCAACTTGACTCTCAACTGCTTCAACGGCGAGAGCTCTGAGGCCAAGGGCATACTCTCTTTGGAGCTGACGGTGGGCAACAAGACGTTGTCGATGGCATTTTTCATCGTTGATGTGCAAGGTAACTACAATGTACTACTTGGGAGCGATTGGATTCATGCCAATTGTTGTATTCCATCTACTTTGCACCAATGCTTGAATCAATGGGATGACGATGATGTAGAGGTTGTACCAGCTGACACTTCGGCCCAAGTTTCTTTGGCCGATGCGTCTATTGATGCCGTCCATGATAATGTAGAATACTTGTTAGGTAGAGATCTCTCAGACTACGATTTTGTTAGCGTGTCTAAGGGAAGTTTTGTTCTAGTGTCTATAAATCCGGCTGGTGTAGCATGACAGTCTATAAACTAGTAGTCATGTCTAGTAAGAGTAATCTTGACTGGCTAAAATCTCATGTAGAGCAATATCAATCTTCTAAAGACAGTATTGTCGAAGCCATTGAAAATTTTAGCGAAGTCGAAAAGTTAGGTCAAGGTTTTGCGTCGGCCGACCCTCTAGAAGAGGTCGATATAGGCGATGGTAGTATTCTAAGGACGACTTTTGTAAATCAAAATTTGCAGGATGACGAAAAGGCCGAAGTAATAAAGTTGCTTCAGTCGTATGTCGATTGTTTCACATGGTAGTATTGTGAGATGCCCGGACTAAGTGGAGAGCTCGTGGAGCATCAGCTGCCTATCAAACCCGGGTGAATGGCTACTCAAGGCTGAGTTTATTAGGCCATACAGGTATGCTGAATGGGTTGCTAATATTGTGCCTATAGAGAAGAAAGGGAGTGTCAAGATTCGTGTGTACATTGATTTCAGGGAGTTGAACAAGGCCACTCTGAAGGATGAGTATCCCATGTCGATAGCCGACATGCTGATCAACGATGCTTCAGGACACAAGGTACTAAGTTTTCTTGATGGCAATGCTAGTTATAATCAAATCTTTATGGACAAAGAGAATGTCTATAAGACAACCTTTCGATGTCCTGGTTTTGTCGGCTTGTTTGAGTGGGTTGTTATGACTTTTGGTTTAAAGAATGCTAGCACTTCATATCAATGTTGTAACACCCCAAATTTTCAATACAATAAAAATATTATTAAATTCAATTTCTTGGAATATATATTTCTGAAAATACTTTAAATACCCTTTTATACCAAATTGAACTACAGCATAGAGTAGATGGCCAAATTAGGAGGTGAAACTTTTTGTATATGATCCTAAGACCAAGATATATTTTTGAGAATTTTTATAAATTTTTACCAAGCAGGGAAGTAACCCTATTTTTTTAAATCAATTTCTGCAATTATTTTTAATCAGAAAATAGTTTCAAACAGTATTGGGCCCTCTCCCTCCTTTCTCTCTCTCCCGGCCGGCCCAGCCCGTTACCTCGCGCGCCTTAGGCTGGCAACCCGACCCCACCTGTCGGCGCCGAATTCCTCCCCTCGCGCGCGCACCCGACACCGCGGCCCCACCTGTCAGCCCTCCCGCTCGCTCGCTCGCGCCCGCTGGCCAGTGGCCCCCTGCCTGTCAGACCCATCGTCTACCTCGCGCCGTCGCCCCCAAATCGCGCCTGGCCGATGACCCCCGCCTCGGATCTGCCTCGCTGGCCCTCCCGTATTGAATTGACGCCATTAAACAGCTCCCCGTGCCCGGCCGACCGTTTCCCCCTTTATTTCACCGCGTCATCGCCCCCGGATTGGCGCTCGCATGCACGGCAGGAGCTCGCCGGCGTTGCAATAGAGCCATTACTCTTGGCCTCCCCCGATTACTCCCCCTCTGCCCCCGCCGACGACCTTATATAAAGCCCCTGGCCGTCCGCAATGCACCCCTACGCCCTATCACTGCGAGAACCAACCAGAGCGCCTCAATTCACCTTTTTACTCCCCACCGCCGCCCGCACTTCAGCCGCCGCTCGCCGTCACCGGAGCCCCTCTCCGTCCACGCCGACCGCACCGTCGTGACCACCGGGACCTCACCGACCTCGGCCACCACTCCATCGACGACGAACCCCGTCGGATCGCCGTCGCCGCCAAGGACCCGAACGCCTCCACCGCCTCCGCTCGTCGCCGGCCTAGCTCCGTCGACCTTTTCTCACCGCCGAGGTACCTTCGTGACCCCCTCATTGCCCTCCTTCCATTTTAGGCCCTAGCATCGACCGCCGTCGCCCGCCGTGGCCGCTGGCCCGCTCGCCGTCGTCGGAGAAGACGACCGGCACGGGTCGAGTACCCGTGCCGTGTCGGATTCACGCACGACCGTGCGATCTGGATCCGACGGTGATGATTAATTCCCGCGTGCGATTTAATCTGATCCATTAGATCTGTGCGAAGAGGTACGTTTTAATCTCGTGCGTCCGTTAGTTTTAAAACCCCGCATCGCATCTAAGCCGTCCATCGCATACCGGTTCAAACATTTTAATCCTGGCCGTCCACGTCGACTTACGCGCCCCGCCTCGCCTGCACGCGTTGGATCTGGATCCAACGGTCCAGATCGACCCGGTGCACACGCACAGTGCGCGGGTTCACCGTGGGCCTGGCTCACCGTGGACCCGAGGGGTTTAAAAATTGAAAATGAATTTCAGAAATACTTTGAAACTTGTAAAATTCATATCTGGTGCATTTGAACTCTAAAAATTACCATTCCAATTTCAGAAAATTCATAATATTATTCTCTACATGTTTATGCAATAAAAACAGTAGGTTTACTTTGACTTTTTCATGTTTATTCAAATAAATATTCAAATGCCTTTAGGATTAAAATACAAATTCAAATGTTTAACTTTAGAAAAATTTAGATTTATTTCCATTCTGTCCATTTACTGAAAAACCATCAAATTAACATGAACTTTTCATTTCACATTTATTTGAGAACTTAATATGGCAATAATCACATTTAAACACCCTTTTCTAAAAAGGACAACTCTTTAATTCCTTTGAAATTTATTTATAAAATAAACCACAGAACCTTAACCATTGAATTTATTTTATTTATAATCAAACCAACTCTAACTTATGTGCTTATAATGTAATGTTATATTGTTTGATTGAATGTTGTGTTCTTTTTATTTTACTTTACTATATCAAAAAGACTACGACGTCGCCGAGGAGCCGGAGTACTTCCCCGAAGTCCCTCCCTCTCCTTTTGCTGAACAAGGCAAGTCACCAAACTAATCTTTTGAGCATATTGGACCCATGTTTGATTAAACTATCGCTAAAACACATAGGTTATATATGCATTAGTCAAATGAACCCTTACAATATATTTATTTAGGATCCCCCGACCTTGATGTGCAACCCAAGCCATGCTCTCTAGCCTAAACTCCTTGTCACCATATGATAAATGTTATTAGTTAGTGTCCAATGTATCGACACGAACGCTATAGGATAAAAATGAGTCGTAGTACATGGTTCTACTATATGATCCCCATTGTTTCTTATCTATGGAATTCTGTCAGTGTTGGAGTTGTGGTTGTGAGTGAATGCATGGTGGGTTCCGGGTGCAAGCTAGGGCATTGGTCGGTAGCACCCGGGGCACTATAAGGACCGGTCTGAGGGATCCGTTGCAATACACTTACGTACTAACCACAAGTCTAGTGGGTAAGTCCTAACTAAGGTATGGATTGTTCCAAACCGAGGCCACCATTTGGAGATGGGTCAAGTTGCACCTGCGGGTGACTTGTACCAACGTGGCACAAAAGGGGGTGCGACGTTAGCCGGGATGCGGCCCGGCGCGCCTGCGAAACCTAGAGTGGGTGGTTATCGCTTGGAACATTTCATGCCGAGGTTTTGGCACGAGTTCCCGTGGTATGGGTCATCTCGTTTGGGATGAGTGCGTGCCTTGTGGGTATAGTAGTACATCTCTGATCAGAGTCTTAAATCTTTTCGAAAAGCCGAGCCCACGGTCAAGGGCGGGTTGCGTGACATCCCCCAGTTAGTTTACTTTGAATATGTATGTGCATGATGGATTGACATGTAAGGACCGTTGTGCGAGGAGGTAAAACGTACTCCTCGAGTTAGTTGATGTTGTTGATATCCATGTTTACTTTTCCGCATGATTAAAATATGATTACACTAAATGCAATAACTGAAACTGTACTTTTCCGCAATGTTAGCCATCACCCTTCCTTGTTTATTACCCTGCATTATTACTTGCATTTGTGGTGGCTTGTTGAGTACTTTTTGTACTCATACCCGTTGGACCCCACAGAGGATGCTTATTACGAAGACGGTCTGGAGTAGCGACCCAGTCGAGAAGAAAGATCCTGAAGAAGATGTTCGTCATGCCGCTTTTTAATTATTTTTATTACTGTTTCTACTAAAACTTTGATGTAATAAATATGGTCTGCGTAACATGGATATTGTCGTATGTACGTTGTCGCATGATGAACCTCTTGTATTATTGTTTTTCTTCTGAAATTCAATAATGTCTCGATTTGATAAATCGGGGCGCTACAAGATGGTATCAGAGCCGACTCAACTGTAGGAAGCCAAACAGACTCGCCTAGCCATTAGCCACAGGAAATTATTTCTCGAAAAATCTACTTTATAAACTTTGTTCCTCTCCTCACTTTATTCAACTTGCTGTTTTGTAGATGCCAGTCTACCAAGTCCACAACTACTGCCACCATTACGAGGGCTTCGTCCGGGAGCTCCGTATGATGCTCACCTTCCTCGGGTTTCTCTTCAAACCCGAATTCCAAGGAGTGTACCCCGACGAGTTCGCCGGGCCTTGCGACGTCTCTCTCACCGTCCACGGCTCCGGAGAACACCTGCCGCCCTACACCACAGCACTTGGAGGCTCGACTTTCGACGTCGCGTGCCAACGAGTCGGCCTCCAGGCCCTCATGGAGCTGAGGATGATCTACGACGATCATCTTCAGAACTCCTCCTTCCGGCTTGTGCCGAAGCGTACTCCCGGAGCCCACCGTAGCATCTACCTCGGAGTTCACTCCGTGCGTGATCCGGTCATGGCCCGGCAGTCGCGTCTTCTACAGGCCATGGATGATCTCCATACCAAGGCGGTGCTCGACGCCGACGAGCACCATGAGGCGGTTGAGTTCCTTCGTGAAGAAACGAAGAACTTGATCCAACAGAACGGCGAGTTGCAGCGCAAGATCATGCAGCTGCAGAAGGATATTGCGGAGATGGTTCCTCTTCTCCCAAGGAAGAAGAAGCCCATCCGTGAGCCCCTCCCTCGCCCCAAGAGGATCCCTCCACGACCCTCCCCCGCCAGACCCTCCACCAGCGCCCCTACACCACGCCTCGGCCTCGTCTCCGACTCCATCATCGATAATTTTCTCGAACCCACCATCCCTCTGGAGCCGCGTACTCGTGGTTCCGAGAGCACGGAGACCGCCTCCGGTGGCGAGTAGGCGTTAGGAGTCGCTATTTAAATAAAAAGCATGATTCTGTATGTGGTGCTACCCACGACGAGTGTGTTGTGGGTAGAATAAGAACTTGATTGTAATGAACATTTTTACCACTTAATTTATATGCATGGACTATTCTTGTTAATTGTGTTGTCAACTTCTTGCCTTATAACCTTATGAATTCAGAAGATGGCCGACCACCAGAACACCACCTCCAACAACGGAGCAGGAGGAAGTCGTGATGCGCCCGAGGGTGTTGTACCCAACTGGGGTGCAACGGGCCCGCGTCAGTCTGGGTCGCCCTCCGCCAACCACCCCACCTTGGCAGAGATGATGGCGAATCAGAACCAACTGATCACCGCCCTCCTCACTCAGATGCAGAACCAATAGGCTCAGTTGGACCGTCTGCAGAACGGGGAACCCGCCCCTCGCGCACCAGCACCCGCGCCCGCCCCACAACTCTTGGAGTTTCTGCGCGTGCGCCCGCCCAACTTCTCAAGCACCACCAACCCGATGGAGGCCGGAGATTGGCTTCGCACCATCGGAAAGAAGCTCGACCTCCTCCCCTGCACCGACCGGGAGCGAGTGGCCTTCGCCACTCACCAGCTTCAGGGTCCCGCCGCTGAATGGTGGGACAACTATCGTGAGTCCCAGCCAGAGGACCACGTGGTGACTTGGGCGGAGTTCACCATCGCCTTTCGTGCCGCCCACGTCCCCACCGGTGTCATCGCGGTGAAACAACAGGAGTTCCGCGACCTGCAACAAGGCAACAGGACCGTCATGGAGTACCTCCATGAGTTCAATCGCCTCGCCCGCTACGCACCGGAGGAAGTGCGCACCGACGCCCTCCGCCAAGCCAAGTTCCTCCGGGGACTTAAGGATGAGTTGTCCATCCAGCTCGTCGCCACCGACTACGCCGACTTCCAACGGCTAGTCAACAAAGCGCTCATCCAAGAGACTGAGCAAAACAGGTTGGACCTCAAGAAGAGGAAGATGATCGCCTTCAAGCATCAACAGGCGAACTCGCAGAGGCCCCGCTTCGTCCCTCCGCCACCAGCGCCCGCCTACCATCCTCGGCCCGCCTACAGGCCACCTCACGCCGCCGGTGGATCCAATGCCGGGCATCCTCGCCCCGCTCCACCAGCTCCGGCCGCTCAGCCGACGCCAGCCACCAAGGCTCCGATCTTGAAGGATCGCCAAGGGAGGCCGGTCGTCTGCTTCAACTGCCGCAAGGAAGGGCACTATTCGCACCAGTGTCCTCACCCCAAGCAGCCTCAAGGCGTGGCACCCAACCAGGCAGTTCGCGCCCGCGTCAACCATATCAACGCGGATGAAGCTCAGGAGGCTCCTGAAGTCGTACTCGGTACGTTTACTGTGAATTCCGTACCGGCCGTAATATTATTTGACTCTGGAGCAACACACTCCTTCGTCTTGGAAGATTTTGTGAAAACAAATGAACTGGATGTGCTCCCCCTACCCATTACCATGGTGATTGCCACTCCCGGCAATAGGACCTTAGCCCGCTTATACGACCCTAAGGTTCAAATTGACATCCAAGGAGTACTGTTTCGGGCCGAGCCAGTCCTCATGCAATGCACCGGACTCGACCTCATACTAGGGATGGATTGGTTGATGAAGCACAAGGGAATGATCGACTGTGCCAACAAATCCGTCACAGTGACCAACCCTGAAGGCACAGCCGCCACCTTTCGGATGACCAGTCGCAAACCCCTCGGAGCATCCCTTGGCTCGATAGCTCTTGAAGAGGTACCTATAGTCAAGGAGTTTGCGGATGTCTTCCCTGAAGACCTACCCGGAATGCCTCCCAAGCGGGACATCAAATTCAGAATCGAACTTGTCCCCGGGACCACTCCAATCTCCAAGCGCCCGTACCGGATGGCCGCTAATGAACTAGCTGAAGTCAAGAGAAACATCGAAGACCTAGAGCAAAAAGGGTATATTCGGCCGAGTACCTCACCCTGGGGTGCACCGGTTATATTTGCCATGAAGAAGGACAAGACCAAGCGGATGTGCGTGGACTATAGAGCCTTGAACGACGTAACCATCAAGAACAAGTACCCATTGCCTCGGATCGACGACCTGTTCGATCAGCTGAAAGGATCCTTGGTGTTTTCCAAGATTGACCTCAGGTCAGGTTATCACCAGTTGAGGATTAGAGAAGAAGACATACCCAAGACTGCCTTCACCTCCCGCTATGGACTTTATGAGTACACCGGGATGTCGTTCGGACTCACGAATGCCCCGGCCTTCTTCATGAACATGATGAACAATGTATTCATGGAGTTCTTGGACAAGTTCATCGTGGTATTCATCGACGATATCCTCGTTTACTCCAAGACCAAGGAAGAACACGAGACTCACCTCCGTCTGACCCTCGGAAAGCTAAGGGAGCAGCAACTATACGCCAAATACAGCAAATGCGAATTTTGGTCGTCTGAGGTGAAGTTCCTCGGCCATGTTATATCTGCCGGAGGAATAGCAGTGGACCCAACCACCGTTGAAGCGGTAACCAACTGGCTGCAGCCTACGACCGTGACCGAGATCCGGAGTTTTCTCGGATTGGCCGGATACTACCGCCGGTTCATCGAGAATTTTTCCAAGATCGCCAAGCCTATGACCAGACTTTTGCAGAAGGAAGTGAAATTCGAATGGACCCCCGACTGCGAAGAAAGCTTCCAGACCCTCAAGAAGAAGCTAGTGTCAGCTCCTATTCTGACTCTGCCAGACATCCGGAAAGACTTCCACGTCTACTGTGATGCCTCTCAGTCAAGGATTGGGATGCGTCTTAATGCAAGAAGGGAAAGTGATATCATACGCCTCCCGACAGCTAAGGCCGCATGAGCTGAACTATCCGACCCACGACCTGGAATTAGCAGCCGTGGTTCATGCCTTGAAGATATGGAGACATTACCTTATGGGGAATCGGTGTGAGGTCTTCACCGACCACAAGAGCCTCAAGTACATATTCACCCAACCAGATCTGAATCTTAGGCAAAGGAGATGGTTGGAACTGATCAAAGATTATGACTTGGGCATCCATTATCATCCAGGTAAGGCCAATGTGGTGGCAGACGCCCTTAGTCGAAAAGGGTACTGCAATGCCATCATGGTTCAGGACCAAGCTCCTTTACTTTACAAGGAGATGGAAAGGCTAAATCTAGGGATCACCACTCGAGCGTACCTCGCTGCCTTGGAGTCTCGGCCTGTCTTAATAGACCAGATCCGAGAAAAGCAGAAGGAAGACCCGGACATCCTGGAGATCCAGCAGAACATGAGGAAGGGTAAAGCCCCCGGATTTTCCGAGGACGAGCATGGTACCATCTGGTTCGGAAACCGGATCTGCGTACCCGACAAACCTGAGTTGAAGACCCTCATCCTTCAAGAAGCCCACGATACTCTATACTCCATCCATCCCGGGAGTACAAAGATGTATCAAGACCTGAAGGAAAAATATTGGTGGGTCAGCATGAAGAGGGAAATAGCTGAGTATGTGGCCAAGTGCGACACATGCCGGCGAGTCAAGGCAGAGCATCAGAGGTCTGCTGGACTTCTTCAACCCCTCAAGGTCGCTGAATGGAAGTGGGAAGAAATAGGAATGGACTTCATCACGGGACTGCCCAGGACCCAAGCTGGTCATGATTCCATCTAGGTGATCGTCGATCGACTCACCAAGGTAGCTCACTTCGTTCCGGTCAAGACAACTTACACCGTCGCCAAGTTGGCTGAGTTGTATATGACCCGGATCGTGTGCCTTCACGGAGTTCCTAAAAAGATTGTATCTGACCGTGGGAGTCAGTTTACCTCCAAGTTTTGGAAGAACCTTCAAGAGGAACTCGGCACCCGGCTGAACTTTAGCACCGCCTATCATCCACAGACTGGCGGTCAAATAGAAAGGGTCAACCAGATATTGGAGAATATGCTTAGAGCTTGTGCTCTAGACTTTGGCGGAATGTGGGACAAGAACTTACCGTATGCAGAGTTCTCCTACAACAACAACTATCAAGCCAGCCTGCAAATATCCCCGTTCGAAGCACTCTATGGACGTAAGTGCAGAACGCCGTTGCTCTGGGATCAAACCGGAGAGTCGCAACTGTTTGGGACTGATCTATTAAGAGAAGCTGAAGAGAAGGTTAAGATCATAAGAGACCGATTGAAGGCAGCCCAATCCCGCCAGAAGAGCTATGCCGACAACTGTCGAAGAGACCTAGCCTTTGAGGAGGGCGATTATGTCTATCTCCGAGTCACTCCCCTCCGTGGCACTCAAAGGTTCAACATGAAAGGCAAACTAGCGCCCCGCTACGTCGGACCTTTCCAGATCCTCTGACGGCAAGGAGAAGTGGCATACCAACTCGAACTGCCTCCATCCTTGGCAGGAGTTCATGATGTGTTCCACGTCTCTCAGCTGAAGAAGTGCCTCCGTGTACCCACCGAGCAAGCCGACCTTCAGCAGCTCAATGTCCAAGAAGACTTGACCTACATAGAGAAACCCATCAAAATCTTGGAGACCAAGGAGAGAGTGACCAGAAGTCGCGTTGTTCG
Organism: Zizania palustris; assembly: GCA_019279435.1. NCBI lineage: Eukaryota > Viridiplantae > Streptophyta > Magnoliopsida > Poales > Poaceae > Zizania > Zizania palustris. Next base: position 7,724,436 of record JAAALK010000287.1, read on the forward strand.
CTTCTGCAAGGTTCAATGGAACAACCATCCCGCCGAGGAAGCCACTTGGGAAAAGGAAGACGAACTGAAAGCCCAATATCCCGAGTTATTCAAGTAGCGTTCCAATCTCGAGGATGAGATTTTTGTAAGGGGGATAGGTTTGTAACACCCCAAATTTTCAATACAATAAAATATTATTAAATTCAATTTCTTGGAATATATATTTCTGAAAATACTTTAAATACCCTTTTATACCAAATTGAACTACAGCATAGAGTAGATGGCCAAATTAGGAGGTGAAACTTTTTCTATATGATCCTAAGACCAAGATATATTTTTGAGAATTTTTATAAATTTTTACCAAGCAGGGAAGTAACCCTATTATTTTAAATCAATTTCTGCAATTATTTTTAATCAGAAAATAGTTTCAAACAGTATTGGGCCCTCTCCCTCCTTTCTCTCTCTCCCGGCCGGCCCAGCCCGTTACCTCGCGCGCCTTAGGCTGACAACCCGACCCCACCTGTCGGCGCCGAATTCCTCCCCTTGCGCGAGCACCCGACACCGCGGCCCCACCTGACAGCCCTCTCGCTCGCTCGCTCGCGCCCGCTGGCCAGTGGCCCCCGCCTGTCAGACCCATCGTCTACCTCGCGCCGTCGCCCCCAAATCGCGCCGGCCGACGACCCCCGCCTTGGATTTGCCTCGCTGGCCCCTCCTGCATTGAATTGACGGCATTAAACAGCTCCCCGCGCCCGGCCGACCGTTTCCCCTTTTATTTCACCGCGTCATCGCCCCCGGATTGGCGCTCGCATGCACGGCAGGAGCTCGCCGGCGTTGAATAGAGCCATTACTCTCGGCCTCCCCCTGATTACTCCCCCTCTGCCCCCGCCGACGACCTTATATAAAGCCCCTGGCCGTCCGCAATGCACCCCTATGCCCTATCACTGCGAGAACCAACCAGAGCGCCCCAATTCACCTTTTTACTCCCCACCGCCGCCCGCACTTCAGCCGCCGCTCGCCGTCGCCGGAGCCCCTCTCCGTCCACGCCGACCGCACCGTCGTGACCGCCGGGACCTCACCGACCTCGGCCACCACTCCGTCGACGATGAACCCCGCCGGATCGCCGTCGCCGCCAAGGACCCGAACGCCTCCACCGCCTCCGCTCGTCGCCGGCCTAGCTCCGTCAACCTTTTCTCACCGCCGAGGTACCTTCGTGACCCCCTCATTGCCCTCCTTCCATTTTAGGCCCTAGCATCGACCGCCGTCACCCGCCGTGGCCGCTGGCCCGCTCGCCGTCGTCGGAGAAGACGACCGGCACGGGTCGAGTACCCGTGCTGTGTCGGATTCACGCACGACCGTGCGATCTAGATCCGACGGTGACGATTAATTCCCGCGTGCGATTTAATCTGATCCGTTAGATATGTGCGAAGAGGTACGTTTTAATCTCGTGCGTCCGTTAGTTTTAAAACCCCGCATCGCATCTAAGCCGTCCATCGCATACCGGTTCAAACATTTTAATCCTGGCCGTCCACGTCGACTTACGCGCCCCGCCTCGCTTGCACGCGTTGGATCTGGATCCAACAGTCCAGATCGACCCGGTGCACACGCACAGTGCGCGGGTTCACCGTGGGCCTGGCTCACCGTGGACCCGAGGGGTTTAAAAATTGAAAATGAATTTCAAAAATACTTTTAAACTTGTAAAATTCATATCTGGTGCATTTGAACTCTAAAAATTACCATTCCAATTTCAGAAAATTCATAATATTATTCTCTACATGTTTATGCAATAAAAACAGTAGGTTTACTTTGACTTTTTCATGTTTATTCAAATAAATATTCAAATGCCTTTAGGATTAAAATACAAATTCAAATGTTTAAACTTCAGAAAAATTTAGATTTATTTCCATTCTGTCCATTTACTGAAAAACCATCAAATTAACATGAACTTTTCATTTCACATTTATTTGAGAACTTAATATGGCAATAATCACATTTAAACACCCTTTTCTAAAATGGACAACTCTTTAATTCCTTTAAAATTTATTTATAAAATAAACCACAGAACCTTAACCATTGAATTTATTTTATTTATAATCAAACCAACTCTAACTTATGTGCTTATAATGTAATGTTATATTGTTTGATTGAATGTTGTGTTCTTTTTATTTTACTTTACTATATCAAAAAGACTACGACGTCGCCGAGGAGCCGGAGTACTTCCCCGAAGTCCCTCCCTCTCCTTTTGCTGAACAAGGCAAGTCACCAAACTAATCTTTTGAGCATATTGGACCCATGTTTGATTAAACTATCGCTAAAACACATAGGTTATATATGCATTAGTCAAATGAACCCTTACAATATATTTATTTAGGATCCCCCGACCTTGATGTGCAACCCAAGCCATGCTCTCTAGCCTAAACTCCTTGTCACCATATGATAAATGTTATTAGTTAGTGTCCAATGTATCGACACGAATGCTATAGGATAAAAATGAGTCGTAGTACATGGTTCTACTATATGATCCCCATTGTTTCTTATCTATGGAATTATGTCAGTGTTGGAGTTGTGGTTGTGAGTGAATGCATGGTGGGTTCCGGGTGCAAGCTAGGGCATTGGTCGGTAGCACCCGGGGCACTATAAGGACCGGTCTGAGGGATCCGTTGCAATACACTTACGTACTAACCACAAGTCTAGTGGGTAAGTCCTAACTAAGGTATGGATTGTTCCAAACCGAGGCCACCATTTGGAGATGGGTCAAGTTGCACCTGCGGGTGACTTGTACCAATGTGGCGCAAAAGGGGGTGCGACGTTAGCCGGGATGCGGCCCGGCGCGCCGGCGAAACCTAGAGCGGGTTGTTATCGCTTGGAACATTTCATGCCGAGGTTTTGGCATGAGTTCCCGTGGTATGGGTCATCTCGTTTGGGATGAGTGCGTGCCTTGTGGGTACAGTAGTACATCTCTGATCAGAGTCTTAAATCTTTTCGAAAAGCCAAGCCCGCGGTCAAGGGCGGGTTGCGTGACATCCCCCAGTTAGTTTACTTTGAATATGTATGTGCATGATGGATTGACATGTAAGGACCGTTGTGCGAGGAGGTAAAACGTACTCCTCGAGTTAGTTGATGTTGTTGATATCCATGTTTACTTTTCCGCATGATTAAAATATGATTACACTAAATGCAATAACTGAAACTGTACTTTTCCGCAATGTTAGCCATCACCCTTCCTTGTTTATTACCCTGCATTATTACTTGCATTTGCGGTGGCTTGTTGAGTACTTTTTGTACTCATACCCGTTGGACCCCATAGAGGATGCTTACTACGAAGACGGTCTGGAGTAGCGACCCAGTCGAGAAGAAAGATCCTGAAGAAGATGTTCGTCATGCCGCTTTTTAATTATTTTTATTACTGTTTCTACTAAAACTTTGATGTAATAAATATGGTCTGCGTACCATGGATATTGTCGTATGTACGTTGTCGCATGATGAACCTCTTGTATTATTGTTTTTCTTCTGAAATTCAATAATGTCTCGATTTGATAAATCGGGGCGCTACAAATGTGCTATGAACTTGATCTTTCATGACTTGCTAGGAGTTATGCTAGAGGTATACCTTTGGTCGATTTTAGAGTTGCTAGGAGTTATGCTAGAGGTACACATATCAACATGCTATGAACTTGATCTTTCATGATGTTGTAGTCAAATCGGATGCTATGGGAAACCATTTGGTCGATTTGAGAGTTACTTTTGATTGAATGCATTAGTATGGCTTAAAAATGAACCCGCTCAAGTGTGCTTTTGGCGTGTCAGTGGGCAAGTTCTTAGGATTCATGATTCATGAAAGAGGTATTGAGATTGATCCTAAGAGTCTTGAGAAGATTAAGAACTTTAAAGCCCGACATGCAAGAGAGATGTGCAAAAGTTGTTAGGCAAGGTGAATTATTTGTGTCGCTTTATTTCTAACTTGTCTTGCAAGATTGATGCTTTTGTCCTCATACTTCGGCTAAAAAAAGAAGCCAAATTCACTTGGGGGGCAAGTCAGCAATGCGCGTTTGAGAAAATCAAAGAGTGCTTGTCATCACCACCTGTGGTAAGAGCGCCAAAAGGAGGGATTCCGTTTCGGCTATACATTGTTGTAGAAGATAGCATGATAGTGTAGGACCGAAAGTACCGACCATAGGGGGGTGAATGGGTGCCTAAAAAATTCTTTTGAATCAATAGCCTTATCCCAACACTCAACGCACCTCAATAGACAATCAACGGAAGAATCCAGATCAAAAGTGCTAAAAATAATCTAGCCTAAAAACGACCGGTGTCCTAATTTAATAGACACCACCACAGTGCTTAAAGGCAGATTAAAAGATCATTTAACTCACATATATCTTGAATAGCACAAAACAACTTATCAAAAATACTCAGGCATTTAATCAGATCAAATAAATGAGGATGAATAAAAATGCCCACTGATGATTTAAGATGTGCTACAGATATAGATAGACATCAATGATCATATCAAAATCGATCTACAAAATGATTCTTGCTGTAGATTGTTTTATCTAGAAAGTTCGTGAACGAGAAGCAGTAAATACGAGCACGTAAGGGAATTAAAAAACGAAATTACTGTGCATGCACGCAAATCGAGGCAAAGAAGAAATACTATGTGTCGTTGTCTCCTGGTCACTTGGCCGAACACACTGCAGGCATGCGCTGCTCTCTCTTGATTGCTGCTTCACGTGCTTGATATGACACCGAGTACTGCCTGTGCGCCGCTTCCCGATGCTGCACGCCACTGCTCGAATGTGAAAAGGAGCTTGTGCCTTGCGCAGCTGACCTGCGGTGCTAGTGTAGCTTCAGCCTACGGCTGGCCTTGGCTGCCACGCCAGCTGCTGCTGCTGCAGCTAGGCTGCTATGCGCACGCCGCTTGACCAGTTGACCGAGCAAAGATGCCTCCACGCTAGGCTGTTGTTGTGCCAATCCGGTGGGTGTCAAAAACAGCTGCCTGTGCTGCTATTGTCGAGCTCCGAGCCACGCGCCACTGACGCCTTGACGTGTGCAGGCTAGTAGCAGGGCTACAAGTTGGCTGTCACGCGTAGGGAAGCTGCTGCTGTGCGCGCATGCCGAAGACCAACAATGCTGGAGAACACCAGATTTTTAGAGGAAAAATGCAGTGGCGCTACGCAGGAAGAAGAAAGAGGAAACTCAGAAAAATGACCCAAACTTTTGTGGAATTAAAATTGATTTCAAAATGGGTAACCCTAACCCTAGGTATTGGGGCCTTTTTATAGGTAGCCCAATAAATGAGAAAAATTAAAATTACCCCTAGGGTTTAAACAGACGCTGAAACAAAAATGGAAAAGACTGAAATGCCCTTAGGATTTTTTATAGACTCGACTAACACAGACTGTGGGCCTAAAGGAAAAATAGTAAAATCCTAAATAAAGATAACTTCTCGTGATGCGGAGCTTTCGTAGCAGCTATGGCTTCACCTCAGAACAGTCGGATCCGAGATTAGCGATCGTTAGTTTTGCGCCGAAACTGACAAAGCATCCACCGTCTTCGCATCGGGGCCCTGGATTGGGTCGGCCCGATTCCGCGGCTCACTCATCCTTGCAATCGCTCGTCGCCCGTGTACTTGAGTCAATCCTGGTCAATAGACCAGTGGATTCTCTGCCGCTCCTAGCCCATGTACTCGGATTGGGCCGGCCCGACTCTGCAGCCCCTCTGCCCGGTAGTCGCTCGCCGCCCATGTACCTGAGTCACACGCGGCCCAGACATGACAGGTCTCGTCTTCTCTTCATCTTCTCTTGACTTCCGTTGACAATCACTCATCACATCTGGAGCCATGAGGCCCATGCTCTTCAACATGGCTCCTCAATCTCCCCCTTGATGAGTGCATTGTCAACACTCTCTTCATCAGCTCATCAGAACCTGCAAGCACATGTGGAAACACGAAAACGAAACACAAGAAGACAGAAAGAAGAAAATAAAATAAAAAGTTTAACCCTAACAACCAAAAGCCAAACAAAAACCAGAAAACGGTCATTATGGTTAACCAAAAAATAAAAACTCAAAAACGAGTGAAATCTTAGAATTATCAACAAGTATGTCCAAAGAGTAAGGGTAAAAGAGACTAAAAACTCCCCCTGAAACAAATCCCAGAGAAAGCCAAAACTCCCCCTAAACTCTTCTAAAAGATCGAGTAACACAAAATTTCTCCCCCTTGTTGACAATTGGACTCATCAAGTGAGACTAAATGCACTTAAAAGAGACACCGACTCAAACTGCCCTTGAAATGCAACTCCCCCTCAAAATATGCAATGAATGCAACTGGGGTGCAGGTGGAGTGTAAAAAGCATGCTTCTCAGATATGATTGACTATAATTACAACATCTCGCAAGTATAGCAAAAGTAATACTGTCTAAGACACATGGCATGATCAGTGCAACATATGATATCCAAAGAAAGTCATTAGCATGCATTTTCGATTTTTACAAACAAAAACATCACCACATTTTCTAGTTGACAAGCAGGGTAAAACATGAGATGCAAAAGCTAGCTGATATCTACCAAGATAAGCATTGTCCAGAACGAAGTACTTCAGCAAACTTGTTATCCTTTTAATTTTCAGGCTTTTTCTTTTCCTTTTTCATTTTTTCTAGCGGTTATTTGCATGTCAACCTTATGCTAACCGACCAAGTCAAGCCTAGGCCAGAACTAGACCATTAGAAACTTAAGACATTGGTCTTGCCATACATTACACTATCCTAGTTCATACCAAAGTGCTATGGTAAGTAGTCCAGAATAATGCAACGCGACAAAGCAAACCCACCTGGATCTTTTCAATAAAGCATAAAAGGCATAGATTTTTCATTTTTCTAATTTTTATCATTTTTATAGCACATTTTCCATGTTAAAGCATATATGTAACACCCCAAAATTAAAAATAAAATAGAAATGAGGGAAATAATTTTCTGAAATAAAAAGGAATTATTTAATTCAAGAAAAGGTTAAAAGAACCCAATTAAAGCAAAACAGGGAGAAATATTTAAAATTTGAAGCTGGAAAATTTATGATGAAATCTATGAGCCAAGAAATATTTTTGAGAATTTTTACAAAATTTTAGCAACAGTGCTTCAAGCCTTAAGCAAATAATTGATTTTCTGGAAATATTTTAAATTGAAAATACATTTAAATTCTTGTTGGGCCGCCCTCCCTAAAACCTCCTCGGCCCAGCCCAGTCCACGGCCTGAGCCACCGCCAAGAGGGGCCCACCTATCGGCGCGCCCCCTCTCTCTCCCTCGCGCCGCGCCCCATTTGGCCCACTAGGCAGCCTCTCGCATTTTCCCTCCCGCCGCTGACCGCTCGGGCCCGCATGTCGGCGCCTTTCCCCTCGCGCCGACCCCTGACAGGTGGCCCCCACCTGTCGGATCCTTCTTCCCCGATGGAAGGGGGATCCCCTTCCATTCCCGTTGCCCCCCATGCCATTTTTCGCCGCCGGCCGCCAAATCCCGCCGAACCGACCTCAGATTTGCACCCCCCCGATTCCCGGTGATCTCTTTCCCCCTTTAGCTCACGCGTTTTCGGCATAGATGGATAGTACCCGTGCTTATGGAAGCTCGCCGGAGTATCCACGGAACCCTTCGGGTTTCCTTCGGTTTCTTGCCATTTCAATGCCGCCGATGACCCTATAAATGCCACGGCACTCACCGCAACCCGACCATGCCGCCTGAGCCCTAGTCCTCGCAATCCCGAAGGCCGCCACCCTTTTTTTTGGTTTTTTCCCCTGTTTCTCCTCCGGCAGACCCTCGCCGGCCCCCCGAACCACCGCTGCCCACCCCGACACCACCGCTAGGACCGCCTCCACGCCCTCTACCCCGGCCTCACCTTGGTTGGCCGTGAAGACCGCCGGAGCGCCTCGTCGCCGTCGATCCCGAAGAGCTCCGCCGCCCCTCCTCGTCGCCGATCGCCGCCGATCGACATCCGCCGCCTTCGTCGGTACCTCCGTACTCCCCTCCCTCCCCTCTATCCATTTTCACCAACACCTAGGGCCTTAGGCCATCACCGCCATCGGTGGTCGCTCGCCGCCACGTCACTAGAGTCAGGGACGAAGGCCTCGGCCTCCCCCATGCTGCAAGCGTGCCGGATGGCACCATGGCTGTGCGATCTAGATTAGACGACCCAGATTAGATCCCATCGGGACTTAATCGGAGCCGTCGATCGGCGCCAAAGGGGTATCGTTGTGTTTGGGCCGTCGGATCTCACTTAACCCCCCCTCACGCGCTCTGGCCGTTGGATCCTGATCAAGCGGTCCTGATTGGCCTAGTCCATGCGCACAGTCAACGGTTCATGGTGAACCCAGTTCACCGTGGACCAGAGACTGATTTCATGTGTAATAAAAATTCAGAAAAATATTTTAAACTTCAAAAATTCATATCTTGCTCAATTTAACACGAAATTTCACCATTCAAATTTTGTAAAATTTGTCTCTTTATTCTCTACACTTTGATGCAATAAAAACAATATGTTTGTTTTACACATTTTATTCTTATTAAATAATAAAGTAAAAACCCCTTTAGGGCTAAATTCATATTTCCTTAAAATAATTCAAAAGAACCCTTAAAAATTTATATATTAAATTCAGAAGACATAATAACTTATTTTCACTATTTTAATACAATAAGAATGGTAGGGTTATTTTGTACACTTTTATTCACCTTTAATTGGGAAAATAGAAACCCCCTTGGGGTAATTACTTTTACAATTTATAAACCCTTAAGAACTAATCTGAAATACTTAGGTAATAAATTCATAGACTTTAAGATTTTATTTCCTTTAATTAATACCACAAAAACATGTATGCTTGTCTTGGTGATTTTGGATTGTTTATTGAATGTCGTGTTTATTTTGTGTACCGGAAGACTATGACGCCGTCGAAGATCCGGAGTTTTACCCCGAGGTTCCACCTTCACCGTTTGCGGATCAAGGCAAGTCACAACCCCCATTTTGATCATAATTGAGCCCATGTTTTAATGAATTATCGCTATAACTCATAGGATAATATTGCATTAGTCTAATCTCAAGCCCTACATTATATGTATTATATCCCCGTCCTTGTGTGTAAACCCAAGCCATGCTAATCGAGCCTCAACTCCTTGTCACTCTACAAAATTATATTAGTAAGTGTCCAATGTACCGACACAACTGCTATAGGATAAAAGAACGAGTCGTAGATAGATGGATTCTACTATATGATTTCCCCGTTATTCTCGTCTCTAGATTCTGTTGGAGTTGGCTATGTTATAAGTATGGTGGGTTTCGGGTGCAAGGTAGGGCATTGCTTGGTCGCACCCGGGGAACTATAAGGACCGGTCTGCGAGTTGTGTGACCTCTCGCAGTTAGTTTACTAATATGTGAATGTATGTGTTATTCATGGCATGTAAGGACTGTTGAGCGAGGGTGGGCTGACTGTACCCCTCGAGTTAGAAGATGATGCATGAACTCATGTTTACTTTTCTGCAATAATAACTTGATTACATTAATTGCTTTACAAATATGCTTTTCCGCAAAAGTAAGCCACTACCTTCCTTGTTATTACCTTGCATTATAATTGCATTCGGTGGCTTGCTGAGTACGATTGTACTCACCCCCGTTGACTTACACCACCATAGGCAGTCTACTACGAGGAGGGTGACGGTCTGGAGTAGCGACCCAGTCAAGGCACGAGACTGGAAGAAGGCGTTCATCTAGAGGATTTATTTTATTAGTTTCTCTTTTATATAACTCTTTTGTAATAATATGGTCTACGAACCATGGATGATTGGCGTATTGTACGTAGTCGTGTGATGAACGTCTTGTATTTATTGATTTTCTATGGAATTTCAATAAATTCCCGGTTTTATTAAATCGAGGCGTTACAAGATGGTATCAGAGCCGACTTGACTGTAGGAAGCCAAACAGACCTGACCCTAGGACTTATATTAACCGTATTTTCTCACAAACCACTTACTACCTCGTCTTTTAGATTTTTTACAAAAACTTCCCTCTCTTGTAGATGTCGGATCATACCATGAGTGGGGCTCTTCGCGATGAGGCTGGTTTCATTCGCGAGCTCCGCATGCTCATGGGTTTCCTCGGATTCAAGCACGAGCCTACATTCCACGGGGTCTTCCCCGAGGAGCACGAGAGCTACTGCGAGGTCACCGTCATCATCTGCCCCTCCTCCACACAGCTAGCTCACACTTACAGAGTCGGAGGACCTACCTTCCTGGTAGATAGCCAGCGCGCCGCCCTTCAGGCCCTCTCCGAGCTTCGGGTAATCTACGACAGCCAGCTCTATGACACAGACTACCGCTTCATGCCGTTGCGCACAACGGGGAGTCACCACAGCATCTACATCAGCACCTTCTCCCAACGCCACTCCGTCATCGGCCACACCATACGTCTACTGGAGGCGATGGATGATCTTCACACGGAGGCCATACTCGACGCCGACAGCCAGCACGACACCATCAAGTACTACCAACACTCGTCAGAGAGTCTGAACCACGAGAACAGAGAGCTTCATCGCCAGATCCAGTAGGGCGCCGCTTATCCGCTAAGGCGGAGGAATTGCGGCGTCAAAACGATGTTCTGCGCCAGGGCGTCGCCGATAGCACCCAGTTGCATTGCCGGAGCGAGGAGCTCTAGAAGGACCTAGAGGAGGTCGCTCCCCTTCCGCCTCGCAAGAGAAATTCGCTCCGGATCCCTATAGCTAGGCCCAAGAGGATATCCGGTAGTGCCCCTCCCGCCGGGCCCTCCAGCTCCACCACCCCTGCACCGACCCTCTCCACCGAGCCAGTGATCGAGTCTTCCCCCGAGCTGCCTTAGACGTAGTTTACGATTGTTTGTTTCTATTTGTTTTGTTTGTAGTGCAAATCATGTCAGAATATAAGGCATGAGTGCCAAATTTAATAAGATTTAAAATAAAAGATGTAAGCATCTAGGTCAAAATATTCATTTTTGGGCAATAAAATCAGTAACAATTCCCATTAAATATTGGCACCTTCTTTTGAACCCTTCAACTTCAGGATGGTCAATAACCAAGGATCTGATGCCCCGTGTGACAGAAGCGATTCGGGCAACTTGCCTTAGTGGGGAGCAACTAGCCAACGGTAGGCCCCCGTTGCAAATCATCCCACACTAGCAGAGATGATGGCAAACCAGAACAACCTGATCGCCACGCTGCTTACCCAGATGCAGCAACAACAAAAGTCAAATGCAAGAGCAGCAGGCGCAGTTGTTTCGTCTCCAATAACGGCAAACCGAGCCTCCTCTCCGCCAAGCTGTCCATGCACTGGCACCAGTCTCTCAACTCTCAGAGTTTCTGCGTGTCCGGCCACCCATATTCTCCAGCACCACCAATCCGATGGAGGCAGGAGACTGACTTAGTACCATCGGCAAGAAGTTGGACCTTCTGCCCTGTTCCGAGAAGGAGCGAGTGGCATTTGCCACTCGTCAGCTCCAAGGACCCGCCGCGGAGTGGTGGGACAATTTCCGCGAGACTCAGCCCGAGGGCCATGAAATTTCATGGGCTGAGTTCACCACCGCTTTCCAGGCCACCCACGTTCCGGATGGCGTGGTAGCCCAGAAACAGCAGGAATTCTAGGACCTGCATCAAGGGAGCAGGACTGTTACAGAATACCTACATGAATTCAACCGGTTGTCCCGGTATGCACTAGAGGAAGTGCGCACGGACGCAGCCCGCCAAGCCAAGTTTCTTCGGGGGCTGAAGGATGAGCTCTCTCTTCAGTTGGTTTCTGGGGACTTCACCAATTTTCATAAATTGGTGAACAAAGCTATCATTCAGGAAACCAAACAAAACAAGGTGGACCTAAAGAAGCGAAGAATGATCACCTACCGCCAGCAGCAAGGAATGGCGCAGAAGCCACGCTCGATGACCCCGCCTCAAGCCCAAACCCCTGTCGAGCCACGAACCACCCTTGGAGGGCCAAGCTCAGGCATCCCACCCCAAGCACCACCAACCGGAAGAGCTCCAGTGCAAGCTACCAGATATAAGAAGGGCAGGAACGGTAACCCAATTATATGCTTCAACTGTCGCCAAGAGGGTCACTTCTCCAACATGTGCCCCTACCCCAAGAAGGCGTCATCCTCTGTTCCAAGCTCGATGGGACGTACTCAAGTTCATCACATCTCCGCTCAAGAGGTCCAAGGTATGTAAGAAGGCATTTCCATTGTGACCCCAATCAACCCAGTTCCGGAGAACACTTTGCCTATCTATGAAGCATCACCTTCTCCTAATCCGGAACACCAGTAGAACCCTGTCCCTTAGTTTTCCTGAGGTTCGCTTCGAATCTCGAGGACGAGATTCTCTGTAAGGGGGATAAGATTGTAACACCCCAAAATTAAAAGTAAAATAAAAATGAGGTAAATAATTTTCTGAAATAAAAAGGAATTATTTAATTCAAGAAAAGGTTAAAAGAACCCAATTAAAGCAAAACAGGGAGAAATATTTAAAATTTGAAGCTGGAAAATTTATGATGAAATCTATGAGCCAAGAAATATTTTTGAGAATTTTTACAAAATTTTAGCAACAATGCTTCAAGCCTTAAGCAAATAATTGATTTTCTGGAAATATTTTAAATTGAAAATACATTTAAATTCTTGTTGGGCCGCCCTCCCTAAAACCTCCTCGGCCCAGCCCAGTCCACGGCCTAAGCCACCGCCAAGAGGGGCCCACCTATCGGCGCGCCCCCTCTCTCTCCCTCGCGCCGCGCCCCGTCTGGCCCACTAGGCAGCCTCTCGCATTTTCCCTCCCGCCGCTGACCGCTCGGGCCCGCATGTCGGCGCCTTTCCCCTCGCACCCACCCACTGACAGGTGGCCCCCACCTTTCAGATCCTTCTTCCCCGATGGAAGGGGGGATCCCCTTCCATTCCCGGTGCCCCCATGCCATTTTTCGCTGCCGGCCGCCAAATCCCGCCGAACCGACCTCAGATTTTTCCCCTGCTTCCCGGTGATCTCTTTCCCCCTTTAGCTCACGTGTTTTCGGCATAGATGGCTAGTACCCGTGCTTATGGAAGCTCGCCAGAGTATCCATAGAATAGAACCCTTCTGGTTTCCTTCAGTTTCTTTCCATTTCAACGCCGTCGACGACCCTATAAATGCCACGGCACTCACCGCAACCCGACCACGCCGCCTGAGCCCTAGTCCTCACAATCCCGAAGGCCGCCACCCTTTTTTCGGTTTTTCCCCTGTTTCTCCTCCGGTAGCTCCTCGCTGGCCCCCTGAACCACCGCTGCCCACCCCGACACCACCGCTAGGACCGCCTCCACGCCATCTACCTCGGCCTCACCTTGGTTGGCCATGAATACCGTCGGAGCGCCTCATCGCCGTCGATCCCGAAGAGCTCCGCCGCCCCTCCTCGTCGCCGATCGCCGCCGGTCGACGTTCGCCGCCTTCACCGGTACCTCAGTACTCCCCTCCCTCCCCTCTATCCATTTTCACCAACGCCTAGGGCCTTAGGCCATCGCCGCCGTCGGTGGTCGCTCGCCGCCACGTCGCCGGAGTCGGGGACGAAGGCCTCGGCCTCCTTCATGCCGCAAGCGTGCTGAATGGCACCATGGCCATGTGATCTAGATCGGACGACCCAGATTAGATCCCATCGAGACTTAATCTGAGCCGTTGATCAGCGCCAAAAGGGTATCATTGTGTTTGGGCTGTCGGATCTCACTTAACCCCCCTCACGCGCTCTGGCCGTTGGATCCTGATCAAGCGGTCTTGATCGGCCTGGTCCACGCGCGCAGTCAACGGTTCCCGGTGAACCCAGTTCACCGTGGACCAGAGACTGATTTCCTGTGTAATAAAAATTCAGAAAAATATTTTAAACTTCAAAAATTCATATCTTGCTCAATTTAACACCAAATTTCACCATTCAAATTTTGTAAAATTTGTCTCTTTATTCTCTACACTTTGATGCAATAAAAACAATATGTTTATTTTAGACATTTTATTCTTATTAAATAATAAAGTAAAAACGCCTTTAGGGTTAAATTCATATTTCCTTAAAATAATTCAAAAGAACCCTTAAAAATTTATATATTAAATTCAGAAGACATAATAACTTATTTTCACTATTTTAATACAATAAGAATGGTAGGGTTATTTTGTACACTTTTATTCACCTTTAATTGGGAAAATAGAAACCCCCTTGGGGTAATTACTTTTACAATTTATAAACCCTTAAGAACTAATCTTAAATACTTAGGTAATAAATTCATAGACTTTAAGATTTTATTTCTTTTAATTAATACCACAAAAGCATGTATGCTTGTCTTGGTGATTTTGGATTGTTTATTGAATGTCGGGTTTATTTTGCGTACCGGAAGACTACGACGCCGTCGAAGATCCAGAGTTTTACCCCGAGGTTCCACCTTAGCCGTTTGCGGATCAAGGCAAGTCACAACCCTCATTTTGATCATAATTGAGCCCATGTTTTAATAAATTATCGCTATAACTCATAGGATAATATTGCATTAGTCTAATCTCAAGCCTTACATTATATGTATTAGATCCCCGTCCTTGTGTGTAAACCCAAGCCATGCTAATCGAGCCTTAACTCCTTGTCACTCTACAAAATTATATTAGTTAGTGTCCAATGTACCGACACAACTGCTATAGGATAAAAGAACGAGTCGTGGATAGATGGATTCTACTATATGATTTCCCTTTTATTCTCGTCTCTGGATTCTGTTGGAGTTGGCTATGTTATAAGTATGGTGGGGTCCGGGTGCAAGCTCGGAAATTGGTTGGTCGCACTCGGGGCGCTATAAGGACCGGTCTGCGGGATCTGTTACAAAGCACTTCCGTACTAACCACAAGTCTAGTGGGTAAGTCCTAACTGGAGGTATGGATCGTACCAACTTGGAACACCATAGTGGAGGGGGCAAGGGGCAACCTGCGGGTGACTTGTACCGACGTGGCTCAAGGGGGGTATGGTGTGGCCCAAAGTGACTAGGAAACCATATGAAACCTATAAGACGGTGTTATCGAATTGGTGCGTTCCATGCTGAAGGTTTTGGCATGAGCTTCTCGTTACAGGAGTCATTTAACAAACTGCGGTGTGCGGGAAATGAGTGCCTTGTGGGTACAGTAGTACACCTCTGATCAGAGTTTAAATCTTTTTGAAAAGCTGAGCCCACGGTCAAGGGCGGGTTGTGTGACCTCTCGCAGTTAGTTTACTAATATGTGAATGTATGTGTTATTCATGGCATGTAAGGACTGTTGAGCGATGGTGGGCTGACTGTACCCCTCGAGTTAGAAGATGATGCATGAACTCATGTTTACTTTTCTGCAATAATAACTTGATTACTTTAATTGCTTTACAAATATGCTTTTCCGCAAAAGTAAGCCACTACCTTCCTTGTTATTAACTTGCATTATAATTGCATTCGGTGGCTTGCTGAGTACGATTGTACTCACCCCCATTGACTTACACCACCAGAGGTAGTTTACTACGAGGAGGTGACGGTCTGGAGTAGCGACCCAGTCAAGACACGAGACTGGAAGAAGGACTTCATCTAGAGGATTTATTTTATTAGTTTCTCTTTTATTTAACTCTTTTGTAATAATATGGTCTACGAACCATGGATGATTGGCGTATTGTACGCAGTCGTGTGATGAACGTCTTGTATTTATTGATTTTCTATGGAATTTTAATAGATTCCCGGTTTTATTAAATCGGGGCGTTACAATATATATGTCCAAGTTGCATATCTGCATCTAAGTAAGGATCTAGCTACAAAGCATGTAACACATAGCAGAAGCATTCAGCCTACACATGCTAGTTACCAGAAGCAATGGTGATCATTTTCAATTTTAAAACATAAAAGCCATGCATATGACAGATATAAGACATATCATGTGAACTAAAGCAAAGCATGATCATCGACAGGTATTCAAAAGCATATACTATCTAGAACAAGTAAAGCAGATCAATCATATAATAGAAGAAAGCTCAAAGTGTGATATGTGAATGTGCATGGTATGAACTCACACGAAAATACTCAATAAAAGAGTAAAGAAGAAAGAAAAGACTCAAAAATATCCTAAAAATGATACACAACTCCCAAATCCCCTCGCAAACGCTCAGAAGTAGACTGATCTAGGGGTTTGGTTAGAATGTCAGCCAATTGATGATGGGTATCAACATGAACAAGGTCAATGCCACCTTTCTCATATTGATCCCTTAGAAAGTGAAAGCGCACATCAATATGTTTGGTTTTCGAATGAAGACATGGGTTTTTCCCTACACTAATTGCGCTGGTACTATCACAAAACAAAGGTACTCTAGCAGGGAAAGACAACCCAAAATTTTTCAATGTGGAAATCATCCAAACCAACTGTGAGCAACAGCTACATACTCAGTCTCTGTGGTAGAAAGCGCAACTCCAGATTGTTTTCGAGAAGACCAAGAAACAAGCGAAGAACCGAGAAACTGGCAAGTACCAGAAGTCGACATACAATCCAGCCGACACCCACAAAAATTAGCGTCGGAAAAGCCAGACAACCCAAGAGATGATGATGCTGAATAGTAAAGACCAAGATTAGGCGCATAGGTAAGATACCTGAAAATGCGCTTGACAGCCTGCCGATGAGATGCGTGTGGTGAAGACTGGAAGCGCGTGCACAATCCCACGATGAACTGAATGCCCGGTCTCATCACCGTCAGGTACAGCAGCGATCTAATCATCACTCGATACTCTCTCTCGTTGACCTTGACACTGCTCTCGTCCTTGTCTAATCCCCAAGATGTGCCCACGGGGGTCATCTGAGGCTTCAGCTCTCCAATGAAGTCGAACTTCTTCAGCATATCCCACGTGTACTTGCTCTGGTGGATGAAGATGATGTCCTTGGTCTGCTTGATCTGGAGCCCTAAGAAGTACTTGAGCTCACCCATGAGGCTCATCTCGAACTCACTATGCATATGCTCAGAAAACTTGGGCACAAGCTCATTAGTAGAACCACCAAAAATAATGTCATCCGTGTAAATCTGAGCAATCAAGAAATCTGAGTCAACTCTGAGCAAGAAAAGAGTTTTGTCCATAGAACTCATCACAAAGTCATTCCCCAACAAAAACTGCTTTAAACGATCATACCAAGCCCTGGGGCTTGCTTCAGACCATATAAAGCTTTCTGCAACTTGAAAACATGTCGAGGAAACATAGGATTTTCAAAACCGGGGGACTGCCTAACATAGACCTCCTCCTCAATGTACCCGTTCAGAAAAGCACTCTTGACATCCATATGAAAAAGCTTAAAACCTTTAGAAGTAGAGAATGCCAAAAGTATGCGAATGGACTCAGGATGGGCAACAGGGGCAAAAGTCTCCTCAAAATCAATACCCTTTTTCTTGCAAAAACCCTGGGAAACTAGTCAAGCTTTGTAGCGCACCATAACCCCATCTTCACCTTGCTTGTTCTTAAACACCCACTTGGTGCCTATGGGGTTGCATCTAGGTGGCAGCTCAACTAGTGTCCAAACCCGATTGCGAATAAAATTCTCAAGCTCTTCTTGCATGGCGTATATCCAATTTACATCAGATAAAGCATGACCGACATCTCTAGGCTCAACGGTGGCAACAAAAGCAGACTCAGCAAACACAGCAAGTGAGCCAACATGAAAACGCAAGGATCTCGAAGAGAGATCACTGATGATGAGCACCGAGGGGTGATCACGCTGAACTGCTTGGGATCCTAGGTGATCAGATATCACCTCACTAGAGTCAGCAGCTGGCACCTCTGGACTCGACTGAGGGGGCTCGATTGAAGTGGAAGAAGTGATTAGAGCTCCACCCTTGTCCTCAGTCGATGTCTCAGAAGGTGTGGGTTTGCAGGCTGTGCAGAAGGCCCACCCTCATCAACAGCAGGAGTCTCATCATCTTCCTCGAAGATGGACTCTCCAAGCTCATCATCTCCAGAAAGCTCAAAATAAGGAGTAAGCGAAGGCTTGGGCTCATCAAAAGAAACCTCGCACGTCTCGACAAGCTGTTGGGAGTCAAGGTTTCAAACACGAAGTCTCGAGAATGCAAAGCGTAACCAAGAAAAACTCCATCCTAGCAACGAGACTCAAACTTATCTAAATGCCCTCCCTTCTTTAACACAAAGCACCTGCAGCCAAACGCTCGCAAGTGACTCACCTTGGGCTGTCTGCCAAACCGCAACTCATATGAAGTCTTACCAAAGTAAGCTCTAAGAAAAATGTGGTTGGCCAGATAGCAAGCCATGTTCATGGCTTCATCCCAAAGGCGCCTAGGAGTCCTATGCTCATCGAGCATCGTCTTGGCCATCTCGACCAGCGTGCGGTTCTTTCATTCCATAATGCCGTTCTATGGGGGAGTGTAAGGAGCAAAAAATTGGTGCTCAAGACCCTGATCACTTCAGAAACTGATGAACTAAGAATTCTTAAATTCTAAGCTGTTGTCAGAGCGAATTGCTCGCATCCGACCATTGTTCTCATTCTTCAGCTTTAGGATTAGATCATGAACAAACTGAAAAGCTTCATCCTTAGACTCCAGAAAGAAAACCCACGAGAATAGAGAAAAATCATCAACGATCACAAGGGCGTACCACTTCCCACCGACTGAACGTACCCGAGATGGACCAATAGTATCCATGTGTAAAAGATCTCCCGGGTATGAAGTTATCACCTGAGTCACAGGTGCGTGAGAAGCGGCAATCATCTTACCATGACGACAAGGATGGCAAACTAGATCCTTCTCCATCTTAAGCTTGGGCAATCCTCGGATGAGGTGCATAGAGCTCAAACTGACTAGCAGATCAAAACTCAAACAGCGAGAAGGACCAAAAGAACTAGAGAAATCAATCCGAAAAACCTTACTGAAGAGTAAGATCTGGCAAACCAAAGATCCTCTAGAATCAACAACAGAAGGCATGCCCTTCTTAAAACAAACCTCTAAACCATCCTCAAGAAATTGGGAAACAGAGAACAAATTAAAACTCAAGTTTCCAACCAAAGCAACATTCTTCAAAGAGAAATGCTCAGAGATTCTAATTGAACCAATGCTATGTACCTTCCCTTGACCACTGATCCCAAATGTGATGTACTCCTTGGATCTCGAGGAAGTGAGGCTGGAGAACCATCTGCGATGTCCCGTCATGTGACCAGAGCATCCTGAATCCATGATCCATATGTCCTCCAGGCCTCGATCCTAGGATATCAATGGTCATAAGGGGGGAGAAAACGGTTCGACACCAGGTTTAGCAAAAGAGCTAAACCAGTGTCGAGCCATCTACTCAAAAGAAGGAAAGTAGAAAGAATCATAAGTGTCTGGACCAAAACGCGGCTCAAATCGCCGTCCTCTGTTCTGCCTAAAGTCTTGGCAACGAGGTTCAAAGCCGTATCCAGAACGACCTAGAGCTCTGCTGGAGCGAAACCACCCTCCGGAGCACGGGCACGAAAGCCATCTCCTCTACCACCACCTACACGATGCGCCCTGGCCTCTAGCCTCTCTCCGCGTCGAGGGACTCTCTGTCTACCACCCTGCTGGTAGAACTGCTCCTGCCCACCTAGAGCTCTCTCTGCTCTCTCAACCCACTTTCTCCTGAAGCAAAACTTCTCAAGATGCCCATCTCTCTGACAGAACTCGCAATGATAGGTAGGCTTCTTAGGATGTTGTTGAGGCTTCGGGTTCTTGGGCTTGGTGGTGTTGGGTGTAGTCTCTTTGGTGTGAGATGGTCCAGGTAGAGAGTCAAGAGAAGTGTGGAGATTCTTGGGCTTTGGGATCCAAATAGGGTTCTTGGGTGGAGCTTTAGGTTGTTCTTGAAATACTCCATCCTTGGGCTGATAGGCCTGAAAAGATTCAGTGGAGTGAGTCTTGGGATATCTCTACTGTGGAGTCATCTTACTCCACTCCACTGCACGACTCTGGGCACTCTCAAAGTCAGCCTTGGTGTAGGTGTAACCTACTATAAATAAGCTAGCTCCTCTCTCAAGGAAGCTAGCACCTCCACCTAAGACAAGCAGATCTCACACTCTATCAACTTGGACAGACTTTTCAACTTTCAGCTTGATTAGTTCCAATCTCAGGGACAATCAGTTCTCACAAATAGTGGGTGGAACTGACAATGTCTCATGCTCAAGCATAATCTTCTCTAGCTCAGCTCTGACTCTCTCTAACTCACCCAACTTCTCATCACTCTTGGCTCTCAGCTCAGCTAAAATAGCTAAATGGGATGAGAAGTCTCCATAGGGCACGATGATAGTGGCATGAGCATCTTTCAGCTCCAACTGAGCGCTCTCAAGCTCATTGGCCAAAGCGTTTCTCTCATCAACCCTTTCTATGTACCTGGACTTCAGAGTTGTCAGGTCACACAACAACTCCTCATAGATAGGGCACTCACTGCTATCACCCAAGCAAGGGAAAGAAGATAGACTCTCAAACTTGCCATTGGCCATGGCAAGCTCACTCTCAAGCTCATCTATCCTCTTCTTAGCCCCTCTAAGCAGTTTCTCCCGATATCTTAACTCCTGGCAGTTCTCTTCAAGTAATTCAACGACTTCTTGTACATAGAAAGATACATTTTCATTGTCGTCATCATCGGAGTTGTCGGGGGAGCCCTTGTCTTCCTTATCCCCAAGGGCCATTGAGCATACGCTCTTGCGGGATCATCGGTTGTGGTGCGAGCGGTTCTTCGACTTGTCCCCGAAGGCCATGAAGTAGAGGCCCGCCGGATCATCCTTGTCCTTCCCCTTCTTGATCACGATCTCCTCATCGCTCGAGCTTGATGAAGAGGAATAAGACGATGATCTCTTGGAGTAGCTTCTCTCCATCTCGGCAAAGAAGGCCTTGTCTCGCTTCTTGTTCTCACACCGGTAGTCCTTCAGGGCCTTTCGAAAGAACCTCATCTTGGGCTTGCCCTTTGTGAAGGTGGAGCTGTTGTGCTTGTTGGAGTCATAGGAGCCACTACCGGTTCCCTTCTTGTGTGTGTTCCACTTTGGGCAGTCGACGATGAAATGACCTGGATCACTAAACTCAAAGCAACCATGTTTTGTGCCATGTGGTTTGAACATTTTCTTATCATAGACACGATGAACACGGCTATTGAACTGACAAAGGTGATCATCTCCTAGCAAATCCAATTGGTCCTCAGTGATAGACATCAAAGAGGACAAAGCCCAGCTCAAAGCAGCAGGATTAGTAGAAGGTGTCGCAAGGGCAAGGGTTTTTGGGCCAGAACCAGTGAGATTTGATAGGAAGCGCTCTCAACAATAGAGGATACCTTGATCTCCTAGATCTTAGGGTCCAAGGTATGAAGAACCTTGAGAGCCTGTTCATGATCTGAGGCCAGCTGATCACGATCGGCCTTGTTGGCCCGAAGCTTGTTAATGATCGACTGAAAATGACCAAACAAGGCTTCAACAGTTTCGCCCAGTTTCTGTGAGAAATTTTCATACTCACGCCGGTAGGTCTGATAGAGCCTAGCCTTGACCTGAGTTGTCCCCTCATGGTATGCCTAGAGGGTAGCCCAGATCTCTCGAGCAGTGTCGAGATGGCTAACACGCTCAAACTCACTAGGACCTAAACCAAAAAACAATATGTTCACTGCCTTGTTGTTTAGGTCATGCTGAGCGACTATCTCAAGGGTAGTCTGCTTTGCAGCCGAAAGCACAGTGAATGTGGCGTGAACACACATGTCCGATATCCCTAAGCTCTGGTTCAATAGATTGGCTCGCATGTGAGTCTTCCAATAGTTGTAGCCAAAGACCTTAAGGGACGGAGCATTGCCAGAAGAATTCATGATCGCTACCTTGGGTTAAAACCGGTTAAGGTATCGAAAAACCCTAACCAGGCTCTGATACCACTTGTAGGACCGAGAGTAGCGACCAGAGGGGGTGAATGGGCGCCTAAAAAATTCTTTCGAATCAATGGCATTCTCCCAACACCCAACACACCTCAACAAACAATTAGCAGAACCAAAATAAATCACAAGCTCTAAAATAATCTAGCCTAAAAACGACCGGTGTCCGAATCAAAAAGACACCAACAAAGTGTTTAAAAGCAGACCAACAATGCATTCAACTCACAGGCATTTCAAGCATCATAAGGATAATCATCACAGGCATTTAACCAAACAAAATAACTGCAGATGACAAATTTTTCTTACAGATGAATTGAAATGCACTAATGATATGGAAATATATAAATGGCCAATCATAGTGAAATCTGAAATAAAAATCTTGCAGTAATTAAATCTATCTAGAAATTTAATGCAAGTGCATGCAAAACGAGGATAAATCAATTACTATTCTAAGTTTGTCTCCTGTGCACACTCGGCCGAACACTCAGCATGCATGCGCTGCTCCTGCTTTCTCTGCCATGTGTGCTGCTGATCTGGCCTGGTGAAGTGAACGAAGTTGGGCACCAAAGCTGCTTCGCGCGTCCCTGTAGCACCAAGACGGCGTACGCCCAGGCCTCTCCCGCCCGTGCAGAAGCGCTGCTGCCTTAGCCCCAAAGCCCAGCGACTGACGCCTTCGCCGCCAAGGGAAAAGCGCCACGTCCTGGTTCTAGAAGCCCCCAACGCAATGATGTAGAGGCCCACCGCCGGAGAAAAGCCTCGGCATGAGACAAAAGGACAAGCTACAGTAGTGCTTGACCGACGCCGCCGTGTGCACAAAACAAAAAATGGCGATGAACACAGTGCGGCGGTGTCTTCAAACGAGAAAAACAAACCAGCCGGAGGAAGAAGAAATGATTTCTCAAAAAGTGAACTCTAATTTTCAGATTAAAGTGAGTTAAAAATGCTAGGGGGGATTGGGGCCCTATTTATAGGTAGCCCAATAAATTAGGAAAAACCCAATTTACCCTGAGGGTTTTTTACAGACGCCGAAATAAACTAGAAAAGACAAAAATGCTCTTAGGATTTTTACAGACTCGACTAACACAGACTATAGGCCCAAAAAGGCAAAATAGTAAAATCCTATATAATGGTAACTTGTCCTGATACAGAGCTTTCGTAGCAGCTACAACTTCGCTTCAGGACTGTCGGATCTCTGATGGGCGGTGTTGGATGGTTGTGTCAGTTTTACGCCAAAACCGACAAAGCGTCCGCTGTCTTCGCACTGGGTACTCGGATTGGGCCGGCTCGATTCCGCGGCTCCCTCAGCTCGGCAATCGCTCACCGCCCGTTTACCTGGGTCAAACCTGATCAACAGACTAGCGGATCCCTGTCGTTCCTGGCCGATGTATCCGGATTGGGCCGGCCCGACTCCGTAGCCCCTCTGCCCAGCAGTCGCTTGTCGCCTGTGTACCTGAGTCACACACGGCCCAAGACACGATAGGTCTCAACTCCACTTCGTCTACTCTCTCTTTGACTTCCATTGACAATCACTCATCACTTCTAGAGCCATGAGGCCCATGATTTTCAACATGGCTCCTCAACCTGGCATAGGCCGGTCCAACAAGCCATATGGGTCCGGTCATACTGACCCACTCTGTATCTGATTCAGATTAGTTGATTTTGGGTCTATTTTATATCTAATTAATTATTGGTGACTTGGATCCGTATCTAAGTCCAATTCGAGTCCAAGCACGTCATGCCCAACCTCTATAAATAGAGGCAAGGCCGATTCAAGGAGACCACCCGCAAAACCCTAATAGATCCAATCTATTACCTTGAATCGTACTTTTACCTTTCAATTTATCTTTCTTGCCCTAGGTTTAATTTAGCACGTACATCTTTGTTGGTTTGCGCTGGAAACCATCCGTCTGCCATATCGTAATCACGGTAAGTCCTTATCGGTCTGCTCGTGAATCATCCGTTTCATCCACACAACAGATTTCTACCGTTTTATCAGTTTTTACCGGTGATTTGGTCTCTTGGCCGAATAGCCTCTGGTTTCCTGGTGTTTTTTTGCAGTGTTTCATCTCTCTTATCTTCACCAAAAAGTTTCGGGTAAAGGCACCAATAGCGAGACGATCGCTAGAGGACCCGAGCGATTAGTTTTGTGACTGTCGGTATGACCGGCATTGACGGGCCGGTCTGACCGAGTTGTGCTGGGGTGTAATCTTGTCGCCGGCATGCGCCGGTCTAACCAATAGCACACGGTCGGTCCGACTGGCTATGTGCAGTCAGGCCCCGACGCACCCTTCTCTACTTGCACGATTTGACGATAGCATTCACCTCAGTTTGACCGCCCCTATAGGACGGTCTAACTGCCTCTGTTACTTCTGTTCAACCGGCCCTTGTTTGGCTGGTTGATCGGTTTTCTCCCTTTTCGGTTAATTGGATAATACTTATATATTATTTAATTGCTTGGCGACTTCGTTAATCCCTTACCACTTTTAAGGGTCGTCGGAACATGACATCGGTGTTGTGTTACGTTTAGGGTTTTTTCCTAAGTTTCAATGCGCTTTTGGATCGTCGGATCGGCGTTCGTGTGTTTGGCGCTTCGTCGTCATATTTTATCATCAACACGGTTCACCACTTCGGTTTGACCATCAGTCCGAGGATGTCATGTGGTTTAAAACAGTAGCTTGGTTCCCAATTTGTGCCATAATATCCTCAAGAAATGTCTGAGGAACTTTGTGTCTCAATCAGAAAAAATTGTGCGTGGCACACCGTGAAGATGAGCGACTTCCCTGAAAAACAAATTAGCAACTATTGTAGCATCGTCGCTCTTGTGACAAGGAATGAAGTGTGCCATCTTAGAAAATCTATCCACAAATACACTGTTGTAGGACCAAGAGTAGCGACCAGAGGTGGGTTGAATGGGCGCCTCAATAAATTCTTTCGAATCGATGGCCTACCCTTATCACCCAATGCTCCTCAAAAGACAAATATCAGAAACAAATCAAATCTCCAAGAATTGCCACAGATAAACCCAGTGCTATCTATTGGACCGGAAACGGCGACCAGAGGGGGCTGAATGGAAGCTTTTAAAATTTCAGACTAAAAATAGCCTTCTGTTTTAATTCTGTCTTCTACGGAACAGGCTTCGAACACACCCTTCGATGTTCTGGTTCGGAGGTATTTCACAGCTCCGAGCACAGGCTTCGCACATGGGCAAAAGTTCGAAGCCAAGAAGACTTCGCTCCACACACAACCCCCAAAACTCAACTCTGCTAAGTCAGTGCAGGCTCCGTACACAGGGTGCCTTCGAGCAGACTTCGCACTTCACCCTTCGCAAGAGCGGACTTCCCTCTGTGGACTTCGACCAAATACTTAGCGACAACAACTGGTGCTGGGCTTCGTACTACGAAGGTCTAAATGCACACTTTACAGACTTCGCCAAAGGCTATGACACGGTAAGAAAAACGGGCTTCGATCAGTGCTTCGCTAGTAAACAACGAGGTCTATCCTCCAGTTACACAGAGCGAACGCACACTGAAAGGCACACTTCGCACAAACACCCTTCGCCCCAACAGGCTTCGGTGCACTACAAGCTGTCAATGCAGGCAGCGAGGTATGCAAACAAGCTCAAGCAAAATGAACACAAAAACAGGGCTTCGCTGCTTGAACAAGGAACACTAAAAATGAACTCTGGATGAATACAAGGTATGTGGTGGCTAGTACAGGAGCTCAACAGTAAATGCTCAAAGTGTTAATGCGACCTACCCAGCTTCCACTATTTATAGCCACTATTCATCCATGTGAATTGACTACTTTACCCCTAGGGTTTACAATGGTTTTGTCTCATCAGAACTGAGGGGTACAAAAGGTAGTCAACTTATTTGGAGGCTTCTCTGTCAGCTTTGCAGAGGGGACAACGTCAGCTTTTTGCAGAGCAGACATTGTCAGCCTTTACAGTCTTTGACTTTTCTGAAGCCCCCCTTCGCACGCGAGGGGTGCGGTAGCTTCGGTGAGAAGCCTTGAGCCTGATGGCCTTCGCTTCACCGAAGTCTGCCTCCGATACAGTGACGGTTTTGAGCCGAAGCCGTCAAAGCCCTTGGGCCTTCACACCAACACCTTCGGAGTAGACCACCACGGCCTCGCAGCTTCTCCCAGCTTGAACTCCGTCAGTCCGTGTACCGAAGCCATGCATGGCCGAAGTACCACAAGTCATCCTCACTCCGGAGCTAGCCTTGCTCCGAAGCCTGCTTCACTCCGAAGCCCCCCTTCGGAGTACCACCCTTCGAAGTCCCTCCTTCGTCCAAGGCCTCCGCATGAAGCATTCCATGAGCACTTCGTCGCAGTGCCTCTCCCCGAGCACACTCCTCGACAAGCCTCACCCGGACCAAGCCTTTGATGCACCTCGACTTCTGAGACCTTCGTCAGGTACCTTCTGAGACTTTGAACACCTTGCCTCTGCTGAGGACTTGATCCACCAAACTCCGAAGTCACTCCATCCGGAGTACCCTTCGAAGTGCCTCGCCTCCGAGGACTTTGTCTCAGAGTACCTTCACCCGGAGCCACGCTCCGCACTTACTGCCTTCTCCTGGCGCACCTCGACCTGAGGTCCGACCTAGACCCCTTCGCAGCCATCGTGACGGAGCTCACTGCTCCCCTAGCATCAAGCCTCCCGCTTGACCCAGGTTCATATGCTACGAACCGTCCGTCACCTCCGAAGTCCCCTGCGCACCACAGACAAACAGACAAGTGTTTCCAGTACTCCAGAGACCTCTCCGGGTTAGCAACCTTCGGCACACACTCCGGTGTACCGCCCAAAATACTGAGACCTTCGGTACAACCCAGTCATCGTGTACTGTCGGACCCCTCCGATAGGCACACTCCGCTGCAACAGCTGCAGCACCCAAACCAACCTCCGAACACCTTCGGAGGTACCCCTTCGAAACAGAGGGTAAAAGCCTGTCAATCACTTATCACAGACTCCAAAACCAACCCTTGGTTTCTCACTATCACTCTCCTGTTAGATATAGTAAGAGATGACAGTCTGAGAGATCACAAGCACTAAAAATAATTTAGCTTAAAAACGACCAGTGTCCTAAATGAAAAGACACCACCACTGTGCTTAAAGGCAGATTAAGATAACCCACAGTACAAATGACATCCCCACAAAAGTTTCACCAAATCACTGATAATCCATCAAACACATGCAGAATATCCACAGTTTACAGACAGTTCATCAAGTATGTATGAGCAAACATAGTATTTAACGCATTTAATCTAAACAAAATAAATCCAGTAAATAAAATGTGCTCACAAAATATATCTATTAATATTCAGTGCATTCTGAAATTAAAGAACGGAATTAATCTCAGATTATTTGGGAATAAAAACTATGAACAAGGATTTCTGTGTTGCTCCTCCAGAATGCAGAACAGAACGGATGAACCGAACTGAACTGAGTGGCTGTAGCCGGTTTTTAGGAGGAATAAAAAAAACCGGCTGAAGGAAACCGACCACTGTTCCTGAATGCAGAACAGTCGTGGTCTCTGCCTTCTGATTCCTCAGGCCACATGCCTTGCTGCTCCCTCACGCGTTGTGCCGTTGAACCAAGAAAAAACAGCGCAAGAGATCCTAAAGAAGAACAGCGGGCAATAGCACCACACGTAGAAAACCAGCACACGACAGCTTCCTCAACTCCGGCACGCAATAGGAGAAGCAGGAAGACTGCGGGAGGAATGTAGCTGGCGGCGCCTAGTTTTCAACCAAGAGAATAAAAACAGGAGCTCTGTCGGGCTTACATGCGTGGGGATAAGAAAAACCGAGAGGCCAGCGAAAGTCCGTGTGTAGAAAACGAATTCCTCGATTGTGGCGGCGGCGAATCTAAGGAGGAAGAAGATAGCCGAATGAATATGGGTGTGAAACAAAATTGTTTGAATTCAGATTTTTTTCAATTTAGTGAGTTGAAAACACTAGGAATATAAGTCCATTTTATAGGCAGAACATTAAATGGAAAAAGACAGATTTACTCCTAGAATACAGACTCTGAAATACAGACGCAAGTCCAAAGGGAAAAAAGTAAAATCCCAAGTAAAGGTAGCTTGTCCTGATGCGGAGCTTTGGTAGCAGCTACGGCTTCGCTTTAGGGCGGTCTGATCTCGGATCAACGGTCTGGATTGGGGCGTCGGTTTTGCACTGAAACCGACAAAATGCTCGTTTTCTTCGCACCGGGTACCCGGATTGGGCCGGCCCGATTCCGTGGCTCCCTCAGCCCGGCAATCGCTCACCACCCGTTTACCTGAGTCAAATCCGGTCAACAGACCAGCAGATCCCCTGCCGTTCTTGGTCCATGTACCCAGATTGGGCTGGCCTGACTCTGCGGCCTCTCTACCCGGCAGTCGCTCACCACCCATGTACCTAAGTCACACGTGGCTCAAGACACGATAGGTCTCTTCTCCGCTTCATCTCGTCTCTCTCTTCTCTTTGACTTCCGTTGACACTCACTCATCACTTCTGGAGCCATAAGGTCTATGATCTTCAACATGGCTCCTCAACTGTCTCTAACCTTCTTAGTTTGGGGTAGTCCCAAAACAAAATCCATTGAAATATGTTCCCATAGGACACTGGGAACAGGTAAAGGCAAGTATAGACCATGGGGATTAAGGCGGGACTTAGCTTTATTGCATGTGGTGCATCGGGCTACATAGCGCTCCACAACGTGCCTTAGCTTTGGCCAAAAGAAATGAGTGGTCAACACTTCCTCGGTTTTCTTCACGGCAAAATACCCCATTAACCCTCCACCGTGTGCATCCCACAAAAACAAAAGACGAATAGAACTGGCAGGAACACACAGTTTGTTAGCATGATATAGTAATTCATCATTCAGAATGTAGTTGTGCCAAGTTCATCCTTCTTTGCATTGACTAAGGGCTTCTATAAAATCAGGGTTCGTAGGATATAACTGCTTGATTGTCTCTAACCCAAAAATTCTATGATCAACTTGAGACAATAGGGTGTATCGGCGGGACAAGGTACCAACAATTTCATTATCCTTCCCCTTTTATCCTTAATGATGTAAGGGAATGATTCAAATGTCGCTTGTTCAGATTAGCTTGACTTCTAATGTGTTTCAAAGACTCATGGTTGGAATGAATGATAAATTCTTTCGGCCATAAATAGTGTTGTCATGTTTTTAAAAACCAAACTAAAGTATACAATTCCTTATCATAAGTAGAATAATTCAAGCTAGGACTAGAAAACTTTTCACTAAAATAGACGATCGACTTACCTTCTTGTACTAAAACACCACCGATCCCGATTCCACTAGCATCACACTCGAGTTCAAAAACCTTACCGAAATCGAGTAGTTGCAGTAGTGGTGTGTGGGTCAGCATCTGCTTCAGCCGATTGAAGGCATCTTCATGTGCCTTACCCCATTGAAAAGGGGTGCATTTCCTTGTGAGTTCATTCATCGGGGCGACAATAGTGCTGGAGTCATGTACAAATCTTCTTTAGAGACCCGCCAATCTAAGAAAACTCTTTACTTGGGTAACCATTTTAGGAGTCTGTCAACTCTTGATTGCCTCTATCTTGGTCTCATCGACTTCAATACCCTGTGGAGTCACAACATAACCAAGAAAAGAAGCTCAATCGGTGCAAAATGTGCATTTCTCGAGATTACCAAACAGTCGTGCATTCCTTAAAGCAATAAAAACAGCACACAAATGTTCTTTGTGTTCTCCTATCGACTTGCTGTAAATGAGGATATCATTGAAGTATACTACCACAAATCATACAATAAAGTGGCGTAAAACTTCATTCATGAGTAGCATGAATGTACTAGTTGCATTAGTTAACCCACAAGGCATCACCAACCATTCATATAACATGAATTTGGTTTTTAATGCAATTTTCCATTCATCACCCAACTTCATTCTTATTTGGTGGTAGCCACTACGCAAGTTCACCCTTGAGAATATAACGGAGGCGCTTAATTCATCAAGCATATCATCTAGCCTAGGAATAGGATGACGATATCAAATAGTTATGTTATTAATGGCTCTACGGTCAACACTCAACACACATGCGCCATGATCCATCTTTCTTAGGAACCAAGATGACTAGAACAACACAAGGACTAAGACTCTCACGTACGTACCCTTTATCAGGCAAGTCTTGCTTGTACTTGTCACTGAATTTCCTTAGTTTCTTCAAGGATCATACTATAGGACACGCGGTTCGGTAGTGTTGCACCCAGAATCAAGTCGATCTGATGTTCGATTCCTCTTATTGGGGGCAATCCTAGGGGTACCTCTATTGGAAACACATTAGAAAACTCTTGCGAGAGATTAGTAATGTCAAGAGGCAAGGAGGTCATTAAATTTTTTAGTGTAAAGAAGACCTCTTTGCAAATCAAGGCATAACAGAAAGAGTCATGAGTTATTAGTGTAGAAATTTTAGAACGAGTAGCTAGCATAGAAACACCCTTCAACTTAGCTACATTCTTATTTATGAGTGTCACATTCCTTTCTGTTTTGGATGGGCAAACAACCTTAGATACTTGCTGATCATCAGTTCATGATTCACTTGATTTTATTGCATGTTCTATTCATGCCATATCATCTTTCAAAATTTTAGCAGGAGTCTTGGCAGGAGTTCTATTTTTCTACCATTGTCGGTGAAAACATAGGTGTAGTCCTCCCGAAGTGCAAAGCTTCCTTATCATACTGCCATGGCCTACCCAAAAGTAATGAACATGCTTGCATAGGCACAACATCGAAGTTAGCACTATCATGATAATTTCCTACTGAAAATTATACCCGAGCAGTTTTACATACCTTCAACTTACCGCAAGAGTTGAACCATTGAATGGAATAAGGATGTTGGGGGAAAATACTTTGTCTTCAGGGTTATTGCTGTAACAAGACAAAGGCAGGAGATTGAATCAAAGGTTTCTAGCATCTGACTTCGGGAGTACATTGGATCAAGTTCGAAGTATGGAGGCAGACTCTAGTTCGGAGTATATCTTCGAACTTGGACTCTTCCGAGAGCTTTCCTGCCAGCTAGGATGGAAGACTTGTCTTTTATTCATTACATTAGTCTTTTACCGTTTTAGCCCTATTAAGGGTACCGAATAGTTTCCACTATGTCGGTTGTAACAGAGGGGTAAAAGGGTCTTTTCCTTAATGTTTGGGCCTATAAATACCCCCCGTTTCACCCTGTAATGAGGACCAAATATTGAGTTATTCAATAATCATCTTCGAACTGCTTCGAGTTATTATCCAATTCGGAGGCTTGAAATAGTTCACCTCACAAACACTTCATTTGTTAGTTTCTAATCTCTGAAACCTGTTAGCGTAATCTTTTACGCCAACAGTTGGCGCCGTCCATGGGGATCCTAGTCCAAAAAACTTCGTTCTCTACCAAGTTCTCAAACCATGCCTCCCAAGTGGAGTTCAGGTGGTAGTCCTACTCGGAGGTCCCCTCGTACCTCCGGAGTAAGATCTTCAAACACAGTTGAGGTCGGAGGACCTTCGACTTTTCCTCCACCTCAGACTCCAGAAGGGATTCCCCTTTCTCGAGCATACGGAGTTCCTCCCCCAACTCCATCCATACTTCGTCCAACCGGAGTTCCTCTTCCACCTCAAGTTCCACTTCGAACTGATGCATACAGTTCTCAAGACCCGGAAGGTCCTTCCAGAGGAGACCAAGATGGTCTTGGCAATATGGCCGCTCAAATGGCCAGTCTCCAAGCTGAAGTAGCAAGGTGGCGGCAGGAAGCCGCAGATAGGCTTCATTCGCAGGCCACCCCAGTCATCCCCGAAGTGCCCGAAGATGACGAACTTCCTTATCCTGAAGCCCCGGAGAACGCTTCATTCGACACCGAATCTCCGCTACATCCTAAGTTACAGAAAGTGCGCTTCGATCCTAAATTCAATACTTCGAAGCTCTGCAAATATTCTGGAGATAAAGACCATGGGGAGTTCTCCCATTCTTATGCATTGGCAATTGAGGCCAGTGGAGGAGTACGAGACACCATGGCCAAATGTTTTCCTCTAGCTCTTGAAGGGGTGGCACTGCGGTGGTTCTGGTCCTTGAAGCCAGGGTCAATCAGAACTTGGGAGCAATTGAGGAAGAAGTTCATAAGCAACTTTCAAGGTACCTTCGTACCCCCAATGTCAACAGGAAGCCTTTTCCAGGTGAAGCAGCTCCCCGAAGAGACTTTAAGGCAGTATTTCAAGTGCTTCGCTCATACGAAGTCGCAAATTCGAGGGTTAACTACATCCTCCGTAGTTGATGCAGATCGAGAGGGAGTTACCCATGCGGGCCTCCTTGATAAACTTCACCAGAAGCAGATATCTTCTGTTGCTTAGTTGATGTCTTATTTCGAAGAGTATGCAAGGTCAGAAGAAGGGTGGCTTTGGAGAACTGCTGCAACTCCGTCAATCGTGCAAGAAGTCAAGCTGGAAGTGAAAACTTCAGCACAGTCACAGGGGCCTAGTTTCGAAGCTCAGCATGATAGGCGTCGGGGGCAAAAGCATCCTCATTCAGAAATCTTGAACATTGCACCTCAGCAGAAGTTTGCCCCTAGGACTTCGCAACCTTCAGAAAACAAGACCAGCGGCTGGAGGCCGCCAGGGAAACCGGCTAGCAAAGCCCCGGCTTTCTTCTGTTGTGTCCATGGTGAGAATCGAAGTCATGCAACTAACGTATGTAAGTCTATACTTGCTTTAAGAGGCGAGTACCTTGAAAGAAATTCGGGTCGAGGCACTACCGACCGAGTTCTGACCGAGGTGCGTCCGGAGCCTATCTAGGCTATGGCACGTATAGATAACTGAATTCCGGAGAGTATTGATTGACGGAGGGAGTTCAGCGGATATTATCTTCGTCCAAGCCTTCGATCAACTCTGTATCTCCAGGAAGCATCTTCTCCCAGTAGCTCGTCCTTTGCAAGGCTTCGTAGGACCCCCTCTTGATGCCATTGGCCAAATAGGCCTGGAAGTTACTTTTGAAGAGGGGCTACTGGCCAGGACGGAGGAGGTGATCTTTGATGTTGTGGATGCCCCGTATGCATACAATGTTATCTTCGGAAGGGGCATGTTGAATCAATTCGGAGCTGTGGCGCATCATAATTATTTGTGTATGAAGATGCCCACACAAGCGGGAGTGCTTACTGTTTTCGGAGATCAGGCCACTGCGCGAAGAGCGGAATATGGTCATGGCCCTCCTCTTGACCCGAGACAGGTGAACAGTGTGCAAGGTAGCCCGGAGGATTTTTCTGCTCCAGGCGAAACTTCGAAGAAGTCCTTTCCAAGGCCAAGCCCTGAAGGGGAGATTATAACGAAGGTTATAACCAAAGACGGCAAAGAATATTCATTTCAGTTTGGCAAGGAGTTGCCTCCATAAGTCGCTACTTCGTTAGAAAAAGTAGTTGAAGAGAATTTAGATGTCTTTGCTTGGTTCGATGAGGACATTACCAGAGTCAGTCGGGATATTATTGAGCATAGTTTACTTGTGAACCCGAAGGTTCGGCCTGTTCGGCAAGGACTCTGGAAGCTATCTACGGAGAGGGCTATCTTTGCTAAAGATGAAGTGGAAAAGTTGCTGAAGGCTGGGATTATCAGAGAAGTAGCTCATACAGAGTGGCTAGCCAACCCAGTCTTCGTCAGAAAGAAATCTTCCGGGAAGTGGCGCATGTGTATTGACTTTACATCTTTGAATAAAGCATGCCCCCGTGACCCCTATCCCATGCCCCGAATTGATCAATTGGTCGACTCCACTGCTGGTTCGAAGTTATTAAGCTTTCTTGATGCGTATTCCGGCTATCATCAAATTTGGCTAAAGCGCGAAGATGAAATTAAAACAAGCTTTGTAACTCCTTCGGGAGTCTTCTGTTATGTAAGAATGCCCTTTGGCTTAAGAAATGCTGGGGCAACTTTTTCGAGGTTAATTGCTAAGGCTCTAGGTCATCAAATAGGCCAAAATGTAGAAGCTTATATGGATGACATTGTAATAAAGAGTGCTTTAAAGCACTAGCATAGCCTAGACTTAGCAGAGACGTTCAATAGCCTTCGGGCATGTGGGATCCGTCTTAACCCCGAAAAATGTATCTTCGGAGCTCAGGCTGGAAAATTGTTAGGGTATCTAGTTTCAAGCAGGGGGATCGAAGCTAGCCCCACTCAAATAACTGCGCTGCAAAGGATGGCTCCTCCGGAGAATTTAAAGAAAGTGCAAAAGCTGACTGGTCGTCTTGCGGCACTTAGCAGATTTTTGGCAAGGTCTGTGGAGAGAAGTTTGCCCATTTTTAAAGCATTGAAAGGGTCCGAAGATTTTGCATGGACACCGGAGTGTCAAAAAAGCTTCGATGATGTTAAGAATTATCTCAGTAACCTCGCTACACTCACAGTACCTGTTGTGGATGAAACCCTACTCCTTTACCTTGCAGCTACTGGTTCTGCTGTCAGTGCAGTTCTTGTTAGAGAGGTTGATTTCAATGGAAAGTTGGTACAAAATCTCGTCTATTTTGTATCCGAAGCATTGTCCGGAGCAAAAACAAGATATTCCGAGCTTGAGAAGTTCACTTATGCTCTAATAATGGCTTCGAGGAAGTTAAGGCATTATTTTTTGGCACACAATGTGATTGTACCAACTTCATATCCCTTATGAGATATGCTCCGAAGTAAGGACTCCACAGGAAGAATTGGGAAGTGGACCGTTGAATTAGCACCCTTCGGCATATCCTTCATGGCAAGGACAGCAATTAAGTCACAAGTGTTGGCGGACTTTGTGGCAGAGTGGACTCCCCCTGCAGCATGGGCTCCGGAGAAGCCAAGTGAAGGAATTTGGACCATTTGCTCCGATGGAGCTTTCCAAGCATCTGGAGCAGGCGTCAGAGCAGTGATAATTTCACCTTCAGGGCAAAAGGCAATGTACTCCGCAAGACTCAAATTTAAGTCTACCAATAATACAGCGGAGTATGAAGGAATTTTGCTAGGACTTCGAAAGGCATGTGCTTTAGGGGCTACAAGAGTTGTTATTAAGACAGATTCTCAAATTGTAGCAGGGCACGTAGACAAGAGTTTTCAAGTTCGGCATCCACAGCTTGCAAAATATTTGGAGGAGATCTGTAAGATTGAAGCAGCATTTAAAGGGATTTCCATTCGAAGTATACCCAGAGCAGAAAATGCGCAAGCTGATATCTTGGCAAAAGCTACAGCCAGAGCTATGAATATTCCAGAAGAAGTGTTTTACGAAGATCTCAGTACACCTTCGGTGCCACAGATCCCTACTGTGGAAGTCCTTTGCATTCCAAGTACAGATTGGAGAAGTTCAATTATGGAATTGTTGCAAGGAGAAGTAAATTTGTCTGAAGGGCCACAACTTTCGAGGTTGAAGCTTAGAATTCGAAATTATCATATAATCAATGGTATTTTGTACAAGGTCGAAGTATGTTTCCCTCTGCTCCGGTGTATATCTCCAGCCGAAGGTCAAGAAATTATTCGAGAAATTCATGAAGGACTTTGCGGTAGCCATCTGGCCCCTCGAGCTTTGGTAGGAAAAACACTCCGCCAGGGGCTTTATTGGCCTACAATAGTAGCTGATGCGGAGAATTTAGTCCGCACCTGCCAAGGTTGTCAGTGGATGGGATGAAGAAGTCATCGTCCACCAACAACTCTTCAAGTCATTGCTCCAGTATGGCCCATGGCCAGATGGGCCATGGACCTTATTGGCCCCTTCCCAGTAGCAAAAGGAAATTTGAAATTCACAGTGGTAGCAATTGAGTATTTTTCGAAGTGGGTCGAAGCAGAACCCCTAACAGCTATCACTTCGAATAATGTACAAAAAGTTTTCTAGAAAAATATCATATGCCGGTTCAGAGTGCCTCGGTAGCTGACAGTTGACAATGGAACACAATTCGATGCAGAATCCTTCAGGAAATTCTGTGAAGATCTAGGCATCCAATTATGCTTTGCTGCAGTACGACATCCTCAGTCTAATGGAGTTGTGGAAAGAGCCAATGGTAATATCTTGTTAGGGATGAATCGAAGAATAGTGGGATTAGCAAAAGGATTGTGGACCGAAGAGCTCCCGAAGATTCTATGGTCCATTCGGACCACTCAAACGAGGTCCACGGGTTTCACTACCTTCAGACTATTATTCGGAGACGAAGCTATGACGCCAACGGAGCTTAAAGGAGGATCCCTTCGCAGCATCGAACCGGAAATAGAAGCAGAAAGGCAAACTTCGCTTGATTTAACAGAAGAAACAAGACTTCGAGCTGTCGCCAATTTATCAATGTATCATCAGCAAACGAAGACTTGGTTTGATCCAAAGGTCAAGCTTAGCGAACTTAAGCCGGGTCATCTTGTTGTGCGAAGTGTTATAGCACCAGGGAAGCTAGGGAATAAGTGGGAAGGTCCATATATAATTCTCCGTTCAGGACGCCCTGGTTCTTTTAAGTTAGCTACTTTAGAAGGTGAAGAGTTACTGCATACATGGCATGCGGAGCACTTAAAGAGATATTTCGCATAGGGGCTCCTTGTAATCATTTGAATTAATAAAGCTCATGGTTCAGATAATGCCTACTTCTCAAACACTTCATACTTCTAGTGGACGCACTAGAAGAACGAAGTTGGCTGGGAGGAAAGTGTCATTAATTTGAACCAATTTTTTGGACTAAAAACCACTGGTTCGAAGCTTCCGACGAGGTGGGAAAGTCACTGAAAAATGGATTCCAAGCCACCGGCTTGAAAGCATCCATAAAAAGAGTCGAAGGAGACCAAATAATGCGGATTCCAAGCTCCGGCTTGAAAGCATCCGTAAAAAGAGTCCAAGGAGACCACTGCGAATTCCAAACCACCGGTTTGATAGCATTCGCAAAAAGAGCCGAAGGAGGCCAAAACAAAAACAGAGTTTGAGCTGATAATCTTCGAATATCTGTGAAAAGAGTCCAAAGTGACCAACCGTTTTGGATACCAAAGTGTCCGAGAAGTTACTCCGAAGTGACTTCTTTCAAAACAAAAGGTACTAAGTTACCAGTTTTTAGACTCCAAGTAGTCGAAGACGTTTGGTAAGATTTCAATTAATCTTTAAGTTGCTAAGGGGCTCCGAGCCTCCAAAATTGTACTCCTAAGTTTTTCTTTGCGCCTAACCATCTTTGAGTATAGTTCGAAGTTGCTTACGCCCAAAGAGGGGCTGGGAAGTAGGGAGACAATTTTAAAAATCAATATTTATTATTCGAACAAATTACAATTACATCACAAAAAATCTGTGTATATGCCACGAAGGAATCGAAGACCCCTTCGATTTCTAGAGCTACTGCTAAGGTTGGAACGACTAGTTCCAGAGCTGGGAGTTCTAACAACTTTGCGTTTAACTCTTCTACCTCCCTTCGAAGCTCTAAAATCTTTTTGTTCTTGTTGAAGTTCAACCCAAGTTCGAAGTCGTTCGGGGCTCCTTTCCCAGCTTTGAAGTTCTTCAGGTTTTTTCCCTTGATCTTCAGCAATACCTTCATCCTCAGACCATGCAATGTCTTTAGAAGATGAAGTTTCCAAGTTAACCTCTTTTTCTTCCTCCTTAATATAAGATAATATATCTTTACATATTTTGGGCGCAATGGCACCAGAGCTATCTCGAGGAATCAAAAATCGAGGTCATTTATGAAGTTTTAAAAGATCGAAGGTAGCCCATATTAGGCGGAGTTCTTCGGTAACGTTTAACACTTCGACATCATCCATACGGGGTTGAGAAGCCTAAAAACATGATAAGTAAATTTTCATTCATAATGTATGAAAGCATAATTTTTTACATAGTCAGGATCCTAAAACAAAGCTACACCTGCGGGTTCGGCGGAGGCTGGCTGCTCGAGGCCTGAGACCGAGCTTGCTTCTGGCGTTGCCCTTCATCGATCCAAGCCTTGATCGCAGTGCGACCTTCGGCTCTCCACGAAGCTTGGAAGGCTTGCCAAGCTGCGGCCACGTCTTGAGAAGGATTGAGAAGCTGGTTTTCGTCGAAGGTAATAGGAGCCGCCCCTGAATCTGGCATTATCGATAATCCTAGATCTTTGTAGTAGCGAAGTACTCCGAGAGCAGCCACTTGGCCAGAGATCTCTCCATACCGAATGCCTGCTATCTTCATCTCCTTCGCAACTCCTTGGATCATTTTTAGCCTTCACAGCAGGGGGACGTTGTCATTCGAAGGTAGTGTCCCAGTAGTACCGAAGTACTCCAGAACACCTAGGAGATGGTTCATGACTTCCGTAGCCACCTTCTCCGATTTCAGCTTATCTTCAATTAAAGTGTCCTTTGATGAAGTCAGCTCATCCACTACAGAGGAGAGCCTAGCTGCCTCCGTAGCCAGATTGCTTTTCTAGCTAAGCAAGTTGCTAGCCTCCTCCATAACTTTAGTCTTTTCTTCTTGGAGCTTGACTAGCTCAGCCCCCGTTGTAGCGTTCTCTGCCCGCATTTTTCTATCTCTGCCCAAAGCACAATTTGTTTCTCTTCGAGCTTTTTGTTCGCAGCCTCCAAATTTTGTCTGGCCCTCCACTCCGCTGAAACCATCTCGTCTAAATGGGAAACTCGACC
This sequence comes from Zizania palustris, assembly GCA_019279435.1. Taxonomy (NCBI): domain Eukaryota; kingdom Viridiplantae; phylum Streptophyta; class Magnoliopsida; order Poales; family Poaceae; genus Zizania; species Zizania palustris. The sequence continues at coordinate 7,762,850 of JAAALK010000287.1, forward strand.
TTCGGAGATGTTAAGATTCCTCTCGAGAGCAGTAATTTTTTCCTGAAGGCGAAGGCTTCCACGCTCGTTCGAGACAGCCGCGGCTCGAGCCAAAACTATTTGCTGCGAAGAGGAAAAAACAAGGTGAGAAATTATCTGTGAGATTAATTTTGTTTTGCAGATACTTCGTACTTGGTATGCTGCCCGTTCTAAGGCGGTGTTGAGCTCCGAACTCTTAGCTTCGCTAAGGATGGCCACTAAGTCTGTCTCCCCGACTTCGCGGTTAGCTCGATCCAAAGGTTCGAGCAAAGTCCGAAGCCCGGTCCTTCGCTCCAAGAAAGGAGCTGGAAGAGGGAGCATAGACAGAGCCCGCTAGTCAACCTCATTCGGCGAAGGCTTGGAGCGCTGGGCGGCATCTTCAGAGACTTCGGTAGAATGGCCCCCCTCCGTAGATTGACCCCCGTCTGTTGATTCAGACGGAGTTAATCCTGAATTCGGAGCAGGGAAGGGGTCCATTTTGCCTTTACCTTTTCCGGGTCCCATTTGGGTGACTTCTGGAATTAGCTCCAGAGTTTTTGAGGTCCCAGGAACCGCATCTTCGGGAGGAACTACTTCCATAGGAGCTGCTGAGACAAAGGTATTATGTATTGCATAATTTTGCAGGGAAAAGGAATAAAGGTATCCCGCGAAGTTTACCTCCGAAGTCCTGTCGACGGGTGAGCATGGGGCTGCTTGGAGGGTCAAAAGCTACCCCAAAATCTTCGTCGGACCCAATGCTTAAGGCCGAAGGTTCGATTATCAGAGCCTCTTTTGGAGCCACAGTCATTGCTTCGTCCGAAATCGAAGTTGGCTCAGTAGCAACTTAGACTCCACCTTCAGTCATAGGGGCTTCTTCACACGGCAAGTCTGGCCGGATTGCCGAAGTCCCAGCCTACTCGGACCCACTAGGAACATCTGGCATGTTTGCGGCGGTGCCAGTGTTTGCACCCGCCTGTCTTTCATCCTCGTCAATCAAGTTAATTAAGAGTCTTCCTTCGTCCTTAGAGGAATCCGAGACCGAAGCCACCGGGCTAGAACGTGCCACGTTCTTTGGCTTTTGGGCTACCTTCTTCGACGGAGTCTTAACAGGAGCCGAAGTTCCGGCTTCCGCTTTCCTCTTCTTCGGCCCTTGCTCTGAAGGCACCCAGTCCGGAAGAGGAGGGGGAGCAATTCCGAGTACCCCCCATACTCAGTTGAGCCGCTCCCAATTACCGACCAGCTTCATTCTCCCTTCCTTCTCGGCTGGAGTTGGAACTCCCATAATCTTCTCCGAAGCTCAAACAATTTGCTCCGAAGTCATGGGAGCTTGAGAAGCTAAAAGATAAGTTAGCATGTCATTTTATCAATCGAATATATATAAACATGTGGTTTTCGAAGTTACCTTCAGGGATAGAGGTCGAAGAGATTTTTCGGAGGCCGCCCTCTGGATCTTCTTCGAAGGTGATAGGCCAGTTGGCCATCAAAGGAGGAATTTGAAGTCCGATGAACTCCTCCGCTAGGTCCTGCATGCTCAGGCGGCGACTAATTCTTTGAAGCAGGCTGAGGCGAGCTTCGAGCTGGCAAGGATCCGGGTTAACTAGGGCTTCCCTTCAGAAGTTTATGTCTTGCAAGGGTGCGGCCAAACGGCTGCTTGCCCCAACTTCGGCATAAAACCACCGGAGGATCCAATCTGTGTACCATCTGGCATTGATGGCCTTCGCTGGAAATCTTAGAGCATATTCATCCCGAAGCCGAAAGTTGATGCTTCCGAAGGCCACAACGATCTTTTCACCTCCGGAGCCTACGTAAGTCTTGGGTTGGCAAGATGCCCTGTGTAGTGCTGCGAAGATCTCTGCTCTTCCTTCGCAACCTTCAACTCGCAACGCCCATTCAAAGATGGCAAGGCGCGCTATTGCGTTCGGAGAGAGTTGGGGAAGGGTGACGTGGAATAAATCTAGTACCTCCGATAAGAAGTCGACTGCCGGAAGTCCCAGCCCGGCTTCGAAGAAATCTTCGAAGACTACCACTTCTTCAGGCCTTGGCGAAGGAATGGCCTCCTTTCCAGGTTTGCGGATTATGATTTCCGAGCTAATCTTTCCTTCTATTGCTGCTGCGAGCGACTCCCTCTTGTAGGTTGACGGCCCCAGTTGATAAGACTGGTTCGGATACTTCGAAGACGCCAGGAGAAGATCGTGAGGACCAACGTTTTGAGGGTTCCTCGATGGCACCGCTGCTGGTCTTGCTACTGCTGCCACTGGAGCCACCACATCTGAAGGTGTCGCCACCGCTGCCGCTGCCGCCGCTGCTGCTGTGGCTGCAGCCTGCTGCCGGGCAAGGGCTGAAGCCGCCCCAAGGACCTTGAAGCTTGTCTTCGCCATGAAATCGCACGGATGGCTAGAGAAGGAATTTGGAGGCTAGGGTTTGTTTGCAAGAAAGCGGTGAGAAGGGTATTTAGGAAGGTTCTAGGTCCCTTATTTATAGCCCGAGCCCACGATTTTTTACCGTTTATGTTTGTCGTTTCGCATTCTTGACCGTTACCATGTGCGAAGTTAACGCGCTGCGTAACTTCCGCTGTAAGGAAAAAGCCAACAGATATTTCCTCTAAGAAAGCTTTCGAACTCCTTAAGTTAATTCTAAAAATAGTCCGAATATAATTTTCTTAGAAGTTAATTCGAAGTTTTGAATCTCCGCACATTTCGGAGGTTGATTAAATCTATTAACCCCTGCGCATGATTATTTTTCTTGCGTATACTACTCTCCTAACATTACAAATCTAGCGGAGAAGCGTATTTGAGGGGCTACTGTTGGGGGAAAATACTTCGTCTTCAGGGTTATTGTTGTAACAAGACAAAGGCAGGAGATTGAATCAAAGGTTTCTAGCATCTGACTTCAGGAGTACATTGGATCAAGTTCGAAGTATGGAGGCGGACTCTAGTTCGGAGTATATCTTCGAACTTGGACTCTTCCGAGAGCTTTCCTGCCAGCTAGGATGGAAGACTTGTCTTTTATTCATTAGATTAGTCTTTTACCGTTTTAGCCCTATTAAGGGTACCGAATAGTTTCCACTATGTCGATTGTAACAGAGGGGTAAAAGGGTATTTTCCTTAATGTTTGGGCCTATAAATACCCCCCCGTTTCACCCTGTAATGAGGACCGAATATTGAGTTATTCAATAATCATCTTCGAACTGCTTCGAGTTATTATCCAATTCGGAGGCTTGAAATAGTTCACCTCACAAACACTTCATTTGTTAGTTTCTAATCTCTGAAACATGTTAGCGTAATCTTTTACGCCAACAAAGGATGTGGGTGATATTGAGTTCGTATGTTGAGCGTGTCAACCAAATTAGAGCTAGCAAGGTTGCTAAAGCTTCCGCTATCGATGATGACTCGACAGGCTCTTTCTTGGATAATAAATCTAGTCTGAAACAGATTGTGCCATTGATGATGTTCTGTTATCTCTACTTGTGAACTCAGCATCCGTTTTTCCACGATGCTTAAGTATTGGTTGGTATCAACAACACCGATATGCTCCATTACGTGCTCATCGGGCGAATCATCCGCTCTGTGTTCTACATGGTTAGTGGCTGACATAATATCATCTTCATTCTCACGAGCACTAGTGTACTCACCACTTTTCGTAATAGTCAGCACTCGCTTGTTTGGGTAATCTTCTTGCACATAGCCAATTCCCTTGCATTTGTAGCACTAGATGTCTCTTGTCCTTCTCGTGGAAGCAACCGATGATGAACTCAGTGCAGGAGTAGGTGTTGGGGATGATTTTTCCTTATCAGACAATGTTTGGTCGAGGTTGATACTATGGATCATGCTCGATCGGTGGATAGAGTATAGGGCTGATAGGATGTGGCCAGTGGGGTCTTGGCGTATCCTAGGGAGGGCCTTGTGGTTGGCGTACTCTTGAAATGGTTCTTGGATGCCAGCGGCATTCCCTACAATTCTTTTTCAGCCAACATAGCAAGGTGAAATAATCTAGTAATTGAATTATACTCCTCATAATCAATTATGTCCTGAATTTCTCGCTGTAACCCTCCATAGAATCATAACATCTTGTCCTCTTATTATTCTTCTACTTCAAACACAACATACCTATTTGTAATTCCTAGCAATATTCCTCGACAGATCTATTACCCTATTCTAAGCATTATAATTTGTTTCTCAAATCTCTCTTGTAAGATAGAGGAACAAACCTACCACGGACGGCTCTTTTCAGCCGATCCCATGTGTCAGGTTTTAACCTAGTTTTTACCAATTCATTCCACGAGATGATAGCAAAGTCCTTGAATTCACTAGTGACTTGTCTAACCCAATTTTGTTCTGGAACAAGATGGGAACTAAATATTTGTTCAACAATCATTTCCCAATCTAAATATAGTTCAGGGTCATACTTACCAGCAAAGGAAGGTATAGTAAATTTGATTTTGGCAAAAGGATCAGTGTTACCTCGATCATGTGGCTGATTCCCATGGTGATCATTCCTTCGCTGGTTGCGGTGCACTCAGGGGCACCAATGTTCTTGGTCAGCAACACGCGCAATACTGCGATCGGTGTTTTCTTCATCGGCTCCAACCTCATGCACTAGAGTCGGAGGTCACTGTTCTAGCGCTATTCTCTGAACGATAGTCATGAGATTAACGATACTCCCAGCTAATTATTGGATGCATAGCTGCATGGCATTTATGTTAGCATCAAACTTCCCTTCGATCCATTGAAGTTCTTCCTTAGACGCGCAGTCTCCGAAGTCGATGACCTCAGCTGCCATCGTTAGTAGAGGATAGAAGATAAAACAAAAGTATTATCCCTATCGGCTATCCCTCAAAGTACTAGTGGGTCACAGTCACTCTCTCACTCACTTTCCACGTCTTACCAAGCCCTTATGAAGCTCTTACTGATTGAAGCAGTTGGTATGACCGGAAAGGTGGGACGTTCGATGACTTGCGATGCACGATTACAATGATGCAATCTGTTCTGAAAGGAAGTGTGCGGAGCTTGGAAGTCAAAATTTTGTAGCAAGGATTAGCACCCATTAGTAATAGGTTAACGACGCTGAATAAAAGTCTCAATACTTGTGAGAGTTGCTAGCCAAGACTTGTCCTTACGATCTAGTGAGGAGCCATGTTGAAGATCATGGGCCTCATGGCTCCAGAAGTGATGAGTGATTGTCAATGGAAGTCAAAGAGAGAGACGTGAAGAGAAGACGAGACCTGTCGTGTCTTGGGCCACATGTGACTCAGGTACACGGGCGGTGAGCGACTGCTGGGCAGAGGGGCTGTGGAGTCGGGCCGGCCCAATCCGGGTACATGGGCCAGGAGCGACAGGGGATCTGCTGGTATGTTGACCAGGTTTGACCCAGGTAAATGGGCGGTTAGCGATTGCCGGGCTGAGGGAGTCGCAGAATCGAGCTAGCCCAACTCGGGTACCCGCTGCGAAGACAGCGGACAGCTTTGTTAGTTTCAGTGTAAAACCGACGCAACCATGCAAGACCGCCCATCGGGGATCCGACCGTCCTGAAGTGAAGACGTAGCTGCTACGAAAGCTCCACATCAGGACAAGTTTCCTTTAGATAGGATTTTACTATTTTGCCTTTTAGGCCCACAGTCTGTCTTAGTCGAGTCTGTAAAAATCCTAAGGGCATTTTGGTCTTTTCCAGTTTATTTTTGCGTCTGTGTAAATTACCCTAGGGGTAAATCTGTTTTTTCCCATTTAATGGGCTGCTTATAAAATGGGCTTGTATCCCCCTAGGGTTCTTAACTCAACCACTTTTTAATCAAGAGTTCAGTTTACTAATTCTCTGTTCTACTGTTCATCCACCACCGTTTCTCTGATCAGTGCCGACGCCGAGCATAGTGCTCCATCACCGGTTTTTTCCTCCTCTGGTTTTTTCTCTTCCTCCCAAGAACCGATCGCTCGATATTCCTGCCATCATTTTTCGCTTCTCCTGGCGGCGCACAGTGTTTTGCTATGTTGGAGGTGATGCTGAGCGGTGGAGGGTCCGAAGCGTGTGGCCAGCGATCCGGCTGGAAGCCAAGGCGCGAGCGGATGCAGAGTTGGCATCGGGACCTGGCGCATGGCGGAGCGCACTAGGCAGAAATTCAGCACTGTAGCAACGCAATTAGCACAATAAGCTTCTTGTTCTTCCTCGGTAAACAAGCTTAAGCTTTTGCATTACTGTTTTTGACCGTATTAATTTTGCACTGTACTCATTAATCATTTTGTAGCATGGGAAGAATCATCTTGATACTTTATACTTATAGTACCTATTTTTGAAGTATTCCATGATAGATTAAATTGCTACAAGAATCTTATTTCCAGATTGCAGTATGAATGTTTATTGAGATATCTAGTTGTTTTCAGTGCACATCAAGTGTTTTGTTCAATCATCTGTGAGCACTTTTTATTTACTGCATTTATTTTCTTTTGTTTAAATGCGTTAAAAATTGTGGTGTCTCATATTTGTGAACTGTCTGTGTATTGTGGATGGTTTGGATGTACTTGATGGATTATCAGTGTGTTTGGTGAATTATTTGTGGAACTATCATTTGAAATGTGAGTTAACTTGATTTGCCTTTAAACACTTTTGAGGTGTCTTTCGATTAGGACACCGGTCGTTTTTAGGCTAGATTATTTTTAGCAAGAGAAATTTGTTTTGTTTCTGCTGTGTATCTGTTGAGGTGCGTTGGGTGTTGGGAGAAGGCCATTGATTCGAAAGAATTTTTAGGAACCCATTCACCTCCCTCTGGTCGCTACTCTCGGTCCTACAAGTGGTATCAGAGCCTAGTTAGGGTTTTTCCATACCTTAACCGGTTCTAACCCAAGGTAGCGATCATGTCTTCTTCTAGCAAGGTTTCGTCCCTTGAGGTTTTTGGCTACAACTATTGGAAGACTCGCATGCGAGCCTATCTATTGAGCCAAAACTCAGAGATATGGGACATGTGTGTTCACGACACATTCACTGTGCTTCTGGCTGAAGAGTAGACTACACCTGAGATAGTCGCTCTGCATGACCTGAATAACAAGGTTGTGAACATACTGTTTTCTGGTTTAGATCCTAGTGAGTTTGAGCATGTTAACCATCTCGACACTGCTCGAGAGATCTGGGCTACCCTCTAGGCACACCATGATGGGAAAACTCAGGTCAAGGCTAGGATCTATCAAACCTACCAGCGAGAATACGAAAACTTCTCACAGAAGCCGGGTGAGACTGTTGAAGCATTGTTTGGTCATTTTCAGTCGATCATTAACAAGCTTTGGGCCAACAAGGCCGATCGTGATCAGTTGGTCTCAGATCATGAACAGACGCTCAAGGTTCTTCATACCTTGGACCCTAAGATCTGGGAGATCAAGGTATCCTCTATTGTTGAGAGCACTTCCTATGATACCTTGACTGTCACAGAGCTTTTCATTAAGCGCAAGGCCTTAGAGGTTGATATCCAGTTGAGATCAAATCTCACTGGTTCTGGCTCAAAAACCCTGGCCCTTGCAACACCTTTTGCTGATCCTGCTGCTTTGAGTCGTGCTTTGTCCTCTTTGATGTCTATCACCGAAGGACTACCGGCGTGAGAACAAGAAGCGAGACAAGTACTTCTTCGTCGAGATGGAGAGAAGCTACTCCAAGAGATCATCGTCTTCTTCCTCTTCATCGAGCTCAAGCGATGAGGAGATCGTGATCAAGAAGGGGAAGGACAAGGATGATCTGGCAGGCCTCTGCTTCATGGCCTTCGGGGACAAGCCGAAGAGCCGCTCACATCACAGCCGAAGATCCCACAAGAGTGTCTGCTCAATGGCTCTTGGGGATAAGGAAGAGAAGGACTCCCCAACAACTCCGATGAAGACGACGATGAAAAGGTATCTTCCTATGAACAAGAAGTCGCTGAATTACTTGAAGAGACCCGTCAAGAGTTGAGATATTGGGAGAAACTGCTTAGAGGGGCTAAGAAGAGGATAGATGAGCTTGAGAGTGAGGTTGCCATGGCCAATGGCAAGATTGAGAGTCTGTCTTCTTTCCCTTGCTTGGGTGATAGCAGTGAGTGACCTAACTGCAAGGTGTTGTTGTGTGACCTGTCGACTCTAAAGTTCGGGTACACAGAGAGGGTAGATGAGAGAGACGCTTTGGCCACTAAGCTTGAGAGCACTCAGCTAAAGCTGAAAGATGCTCATGCCACCATCGTCGTGCCCTGTGTAGACTGCTCATCCCATTTAGCTGTTTTAGCTGAGCTGAGAGCTAAGAGTGATGAGCTGTTGGGCGAGTTAGCGAGAGTTAGAGCTGAGCTGGAGCAAACTAAGCTTGAGCTTGAGACATTGTCAGTTCCACCCACTGTTTGTGAGAACTGCTTGTCCCTGAGATTGGAACTAATTAAGCTAAAAGTTGAGACATCGGTCCAAGTTGATAGAGAGTGTGAGATCTGCTTGTCTCAGGTGGAGGTGCTAGCTTCCTTGAGAGAGGAGCTAGATGATGCTCAGAACGAGAACTCTTACCTCCGTCAGATCCTGAGTTGGGTGAGTGCTACAGAGCCATAGCTCGGCATGATGATCCAGCAGTTCAAGAGGCAGGATGGGTTTGGGGTAGGTTACACCTACACCAAGGCTGACTTTGAGAGTGTCCTAAGTCATGCAGTAGAGTGGAGTAAGATGACTCCAGAACAGAGATATCCCAAGACTCACTCCACTCAGTCTTTTCAGGCCTGTCAGCCCAAGGATGGAGTGTCCCAAGAACAACCTAAAGCTCCACCCAAGAAGCCTATATGGATCCCGAAGCCCAAACAGCTCCACACTTCTCTTAACTCTCTACCTGGACCCTCTCACACCAAAGAGTCTACACCCAACACCACCAAGCCCAATAACCCAAGCCTCAACCACATCCCAAGAAGCCTACCTATCATTGTGAGTTCTGTCAGAGAGATGGGCATCTTGAGGAGTTTTGCTTCAGAAGGAAGCGGGTTAAGAGAGCAGAGAGAGCTTGAGGTGGGCAGGAGCAGTTCTACCAGCAGGGTGGTAGACAGAGAGTCCCTCGACGCGGAGAGAGGCTAGAGGGCAGGGCGCGTCGTGTATGTGGTGGTAGAGGAGACGACTTTCATGCTCATGCTCGTAGGGTGGTCTTCGCTCCAACAGAGCTCCAGATCATTTTGGATACAACTTTGGACCTCGTGGCCGAGACTTTAGGCAGAACAGAGGACCACGCTTTGAGCCACGTTTTGGTCCAGACACTTATGATTCTTTCTGCTTTCCTTCTTTTGAGCAGATGGCTCGACACTGGTTTAGCTCCTTTGATAAACCTGGTGTCGGACCATTTGCTCCCCCTTATGACCATTGATATTGCAAGATCGAGGCCTGGAGGACGTTTGGATCAAGGATTTAGGATGCTCTCGCCACATGACGGGACATCGCAAATGGTTCTCCAGCCTCACTTCCCCGAGCTCCAAGGAGTACATCACTTTCAGGAACAATGGTCAAGGGAAGGTACACAGCATTGGTTCAATTCGAATCTCTGAGCATCTCTTTGAAGAATGTTGCTTTGGTTGGAAACTTGAGTTTTAATTTGGTCTCTATTTCACAACTTCTTAAGGATGGCTTAGAGGTTCGTTTTAAGAAGGGCATGCCTTCTGTTGTTGATTCTAGAGGATCTTTGGTTTGCTAGATCTTACCCTTTGGTAAGGTTTTTCGAATTGATTTCTCTTGTTGTTTTGGCCCTTCTCGCTGTTTGGTCGCTGGATCCTCTTCTGAGCTCTGGAGGTGGCATAGGAGGTTAGGACATTTGAGCTTTGATCTGCTAGTCAGATTGAGCTCTATGGATCTTATCCAAGGATTTCCCAAGCTTAAGATGGAGAAGGATCTAGTTTGCCATCCTTGTCATCATAGGAAAATGGTTTCCGCTTCTCACACACTTGTGACTCAGGTGATGACTTCGTACTCGGGAGAGCTTTTACACATGGATACTGTTGGTCTAGCCCGGGTACATTCAGTCGGTGGGAAGTGGTACGCGCTTGTGGTTGTTGACGACTTTTCTCGATTCTCGTGGGTTTTCTTTCTAGAGTCTAAGAATGAAGCTTTCCAGTTCGTTCATGACCTGGTTTTGAAGTTGAAGAATGAGAACAATGGTCGGATGCGAGCCATTCGCTCTAACAATGGATCTGAATTTAATAACTCTTAGTTTGTCAACTTCTATAGTGATCAGGGTCTTGAGCACCAGTTTTCTGCTCCTTACACTCCCCCCACAGAACGGCGTTGTGGAACAAAAGAACCACACACTGGTCGAGATGGCTAGGACGATGCTCGATGAGCATAGAAATCCTAGGCGCTTTTGGGCTGAAGCCATGAACACGGCTTGCTGTCTGGCCAACCACATTTTTCTTAGAGCTGACTTAGGTAAGACTTCATATGAGTTGTGGTTTGGCAGACGGCCCAAGGTGAGTCACGTGCGAGCATTTGGCTACAAGTGCTTTGTGCTCAAGAAGGGAGTGCATTTGGATAAGTTTGAGTCTCGTTGTTGGGATGGAGTTTTTCTTGGTTACGCTTTGCATTCTCTAGGCTTCCGTGTTTGAGCTTTCTGGTGATGATGAGCTTGGAGAGTCCATCTTCAAGGAAGATGATGACACTCCCGCTGTTGATGAGGGTGGGCCTTCTGCACAGCCTGCAGACCCCACACCTTCTGAGACTTTGACTGAGGGTGAGGGCGGACCTCTGATCACTACTTCCACTTCGATCGAGTCCCCTCAGTCGAGTCTAGAGGTGCCAGCTACTGACTCCGGTGAGGTGACATCTGATCACTTAGGATCCCGAGCAGTTCAGCGTGATCACCACTCAGAGCTCATCATCGGTGATCTCTCTATGAGATCCTTGCGTTCTCATGCTGGTTCACTCGCTATTTTTGCTGAGTCTGCTTTTGCTGCCACCTTTGAGCCCAGAGATGTTGCTCATGTTTAATTTATGAAAATTGGATAAACGCCATGCAAGAAGAGCTTGAGAATTTTGTTCGCAATCGGGTTTGGACACTAGTTGAGCTGCCACCTAGATGCAACCCCATAGGCACCAAGTGGGTGTTTAAGAACAAGCAAGGTGAAGATGGGGTTGTGGTGCGTAACAAAGCTCGATTAGTTTCCCAGGGCTTTTGCCAAAAAGAGGGTATTGATTTTGAGGAGACTTTCGCCCCTGTTGCCCGTCTTGAGTCCATTCGCATACTTTTGGCATTCGCTACTTCTAAAGGTTTTAAACTTTTTCAAATGGATGTCAAGAGTGCTTTTCAAAATGGGTACATAGAGGAGGAGGTCTATGTTAGGCAGCCCCCCAATTTTGAAAACCCTAAGTTTCTTCGACATGTTTTCAAGTTGCAGAAAGCTTTATATGGTCGGAAGCAAGCCCACAGGGCTTGGTATGATCATTTAAAGCAGTTTTTGTTGGGAACGGTTTTGTGATGGGTTTTGTGATGGGTTTTGTGGACAAGACTCTTTTCTTGCTCAGAGATGGCTCAGATTTCTTGATTGCTCAGATTTACGTGGACGACATTATTTTTGGTGGTTCTACTAATGAGCTTGTGTCCAAGCTTTCTGAGCAGATGCACAGCGAGTTTGAGATGAGCCTCATGGGTGATCTCAAATACTTCCTAGAGCTCCAGATCTAGCAGACCAAGGATGGCATCTTCATCCACCAGAGCAAGTACACGCGAGACATGCTGAAGAAGTTTGACTTCGGTGAAGAGCTGAATCCTCAAATGACCCCAATGGGTACATCTGGGGGCCTAAGGAAGGACGAGAGCAGCGTCAAGGTCAATGAAAGAGAGTATCGAGGGATGATCGGATCACTGCTATACTTGACGGCGATAAGACCGGACATTCCATTTGCTGTGGGACTGTGCGCGCGCTTCCAGTCTTCACCACACGCATCTCATCGGTAGGCTGTCAAGCGCATTTTCAAGTATCTTACTTATGCGCTTGATCTTGGTCTTTACTATTCAGCATCATCATCTCTTGAGTTATCTGGCTTTTTCGACACTGATTTTGGTGGGTGCCGGCTAGATCGCAAGTCGACTTCCGGTACTTGCCAGTTTCGCGGTTCTTCGCTTGTTTCTTGGTCTTCTCGAAAACAATCTGGAGTTGCGCTTTCCACTACTGAGGATAAGTATGTAGCTGCTGCTAGCTCCTGCTCACAGTTGGTTTGGATGATTTCCACTTTGAAATATTTTGGGTTGTCTTTCCCTGCTAGAGTACCTTTGTTTTTTGATAGCACTAGCGCGATTAGTGTACGGAAAAACCCATGTTTTCATTCAAAAACCAAACATATTGATGTGCGCTATCACTTCTTGCGGGATCAATATGAGAAAGGTATCATAGACCTTATTCATGTTGATACCCATCATCAGTTGGCTGACATTCTCACCAAACCCCTAGATCAGTCTACATTTGAGCGTTTGCGAGGGGATTTGAGAGTTGTGTATCCTTTTTAGCATATTTTTGAGTCTTTTCTTTCTTCTTTACTCTTTTATTGAGTCTTTTCATGTGAGTTCATACCATGCATATTCATATATCACACTTTGAGCTTGGTTCTGTTATATGATTGAATTGCTTTACTTATTCTAGCTAGTATATGCTTTTAAATACCCGTCGATGATCATGCTTTGCTTCAGTTCACATGGTATATCTGATATCTGTCATATGCATGGCTTTTAAGCTTTAAAATTGAAAAATGATCACCATTGCTTCTGGTAACTAGCATGCATAGGCTGAATGCTTTCACTATCTCTTACATGTCTGGCAGCTAGTTCCTTACATAGATGCAGATATGCAACTTGGACATATATATGCTTTAACATGCAAAATATGCTATAAAATGATAAAAATTAGAAAAAAGAAAAATCCATGCCTTTTATGCTTAATTGAAAAGATCCAGGTGGGTTTGCTGTGTCGCATTGCATTGTTGTGGACTGCTTACCATAGCACTTTGGTATGAACTAGGACATTGTAATGTATGCCAAGACCAATGTCTTAAGCTTCTGATGGTCCTGTTCTGGCCTAGGCTTGACTTGGTCGGTTAGCATAAGGTTGACATGCAAATAACCCCTGTCAAAAAATGAAAAAGGAAAAGAAAAAGCCTAAAAATTAAAAAGATAACAAGTTTGCTGAAGCTCTTTGTTTTGGACAATGCATATCTTGGTAGATATCAGCTAGCCTTTGCATCTCATGTTTTACCTTGCTTGTCGACTAGAAAATGTGGTGATGCTTTTATTTGCAAAAATCTAAAAATGTGTGCTAATGACTCTCTTTGGATATTATCTATTGCACTGATCATGTCATGTGTCTTAGACAATGATTTTGTGCTATATTGCTAGATGTTGTAATTGTAGTCAATCATATCTGAGAAGCATGCTTTTTACACTCCACTTGCACCCCAGTTGTATTCATTGCATATTTTGAGGGGGAGTTGCATTCCAGGGGGAGTTTGAGTTTGTGTCTCTTTTGAGTGCATTTAGTTTCACTTGATGAGTCCAATTGTCAATACGGGGGATAAATTTTGGGTTACTTGATCTTTTAGAAGAGTTGAGGGGAGTTTTGGCTTTCTCTGGGATTTGTTTCAGGGGGAGTTTTTAGTCTCTTTTGCCTTTACTCTTTGGATATCCTTGTTGATAAGTCTGAGATTGCACTCGTTTGAGTTTTTTATCTTTGTTTAACCATAATGACCATTTTCTGGCTTTTGTTTGACTTTTGGTCATTAGGGTTAAATTTTTATTTTATTTTCTTCCTTTTGTATTCTTGTGTTTTTGTTTTCGTGTTTCCACATATTTTGCAGGTTCTGAAGCATTGCTGAAGAGAGTGTTGACAATGCACTCATCAAGAGAGATTGAGGAGCCATATTGAAGATCATGGGCCTCATGGCTCCAGAAGTGATGAGTGATTGTCAATGGAAGTCAAAGAGAGAGACGTGAAGAGAAGACGAGACCTGTCGTGTCTTGGGTCGCATGTGACTCAGGTACACGGGCGGTGAGCGACTGCCGGGCAAAGGTGTTGTAGAGTCGGGCCGGCCCAATCCAGGTACATGGGCAAGGAGCGACAGGGGATCTATTGGTCTGTTGACTGGGTTTGACCCAGGTAAACGGGCGGTGAGCGATTGCCGAGCGAAGGGATCCGCGGAATCGGGCCGGCCCAATCCGGGTACTAGGTGAAAAGATAGCGGATGCTTTGTCGGTTTCGGCGTAAAACCGACGCAACCATCCAAGACCGCCCATCGGGGATCCAATCGTCCTGAAGCGAAGCCATAGCTGCTACGAAAGCTCCACATCAGGACAAGTTACCTTTAGATAGGATTTTACTAATTTTCCTTTTAGGCCCACAGTCTGTGTTAGTCGAGTCTGTAAAAATCTAAGGGCATTTTGGTCTTTTCCAGTTTATTTTTGCGTCTGTGTAAATTACCCTAGGGGTAAATCTGTCTTTTCCCAATTAATGGGCTGCCTATAAAATGGACTTGTATCCCCCTAGGGTTCTTAACTCAACCACTTTTTAATTAGAGTTCACTTTACTAATGCCTTGTTCTACTGGTCATCCGCCGTCGTTTCTCTGATCAGTGCCGCCGCCGAGCATAGTGCTCCATCACCGGTTTTTTCCTCCGCCAGTTTTTTTCTATTCCTCCCAAGAACCGATCGCTTGGTTTCCTGCCGTCTTTTTTCGCTTCTCCTGGCGGCGCATAGTGTTTTGCTGTGTGGGAGGCGGCGTTGAGCGGCAGAGGGACCAAAGAGCGTGGCCAGCGATCCGGCTAGAAGCCAAGGCACGAGCGGATGCAGAGTTGGCATCGGGACCTGGCACATGGCGGCAGCACTAGCGGCAGACCAGGCACTGGACGCGGATTTAGAACGTACTTAAGCTTTTGTATTAGTGTTTTTGACCGTATTAATTCTGCACTGTACTCATTAATCATTTTGTAGCATGGGAAGAATCATCTTGACACTTTAGACTTACAGTAGCTATTTTTGAAGTATTCCATGATAGATTAAATTGCTGCAACAATCTTATTTCTAGATTGCACTATGAATGTTTATTGAGATATCTAGTTGTTTTCAGTGCACATCAAGTGTTTTGTTGAGTCATCTGTCAGCACTTTTTATTTACTGCATTTATTTTGTTTAGTTTAAATGCGTTAAAAATTGTTGTCTTATATTTGTGAATTGTCTGTGTGTTGTAGATGGTTTGGATGTACTTGATGGATTATCAGTGTGTTTGGTGAATCATTTGTGGAACTGTCATTTGAACTGTGAGATAACGTGATTTGCCTTTAAACACTTTTGAGGTGTCTTTCGATTAGGACACCGGTCATTTTTAGGCTAGATTATTTTTAGCAATAGAAATTTGTTTTGTTTCTGTTGTGTATCTGTTGAGGTGCATTGGTGTCACGCCCCGATTTAATAAAACCGGGGATTTAGTGAAATTCCAAAGAAAATCAATAAACACAAGACGTTCATCACACGGCTACGTACATTACGCAAATCAATCATGGTTCGTAGACCATATTAATACAAAAGTGAATAAAGGTGAAGAGAAACTAATAAAACAAAGGTCATAGATGACGCCTTCTTCCAGTCTCATGCCTTGACTGGGTCGCTACTCCAGACCTTTGCCCTCCTCGTAGTAGACTACCTATGGTGGTGTAAGTCAATGAGGGTGAGTACAATCATACTCAGCAAGCCACCGAATGCAATTATAATGCAAGGTAATAACAAGGATGGTAGTGGCTTACTTTTGCGGAAAAGCACAATTTGTAAAGCAATTAATGTAATCAAGTTATTATTGCAGAAAGGTAAACATGAGTCATGCACCATCTTTCATCATCTTCTACCTCGAGGGGTACAGTCAGCCCACCCTCGCTCAACAGTCCTTACATGCCATGATTAACATAAACATTCACATAAAACTAAACTAACTGTGAGAGGTCACACAACCCGCCCTTGACCGTGGGCTCGGCTTTTCGAAAAGATTTAAAACTCTGATCAGAGGTGTACTACTGTACCCACAAGGCACTCATTTCCCGCACACCACAGTGTGTTAAATGACTCCTGTCACGAGAAGCTCGTGCCAAAACCTTTAGCATGGAACGCACCAATTCGATAACACCCTCTTATAGGTTTCGTATGGTTTCCCAGTCACTTCGGGCCACGCCATACCCCCCCTTGAGCCGCGTCGGTACAAGTCACCCGCAGGCTTGCCCCTTGTACCCCTCCACTATGGTGTTCCAAGTTGGTACG
Source organism: Zizania palustris (assembly GCA_019279435.1). Taxonomy (NCBI): domain Eukaryota; kingdom Viridiplantae; phylum Streptophyta; class Magnoliopsida; order Poales; family Poaceae; genus Zizania; species Zizania palustris. Next base: position 7,779,083 of record JAAALK010000287.1, read on the forward strand.
ATCCATACCTCTAGTTAGGACTTACCCACTAGACTTGTGGTTAGTACGGAAGTGCTTTGCAACGGATCCCGCTGACCGGTCCTTATAGTTCCCCGGGTGCAACCAAGCAATGCCCTACCTTGCACCCGAAACCCACCATACTTATAACATAGCCAACTCCAACAGAATCCAGAGACGAGAATAACGGGGAAAACATATAGTAGAATCCATCTATCTACGCCTCGTTCTTTTATCCTATAGCAGTTGTGTCGGTACATTGGACACTAGCTAATATAATATTTGTAGAGTGACAAGGAGAGTAGGCTCAATAAGCATGGCTTGGGTTTGCACACAAGGACGGGGATCTAATAAATATAGTGTAGGGCTTGATATTTGACTAATGCAATATTGTCCTATGAGTTATAGCGATAATTTATTAAAACATGGGCTCAATGATGATCAAAATGGGGGTTGTGACTTGCCTTGATCCACGAATGGTGAAGGTGGAACCTCGGGATAAGATTCTGGATCGTCGACGGCGATGTAGTCTTCTTGACACGGAAAAGTAAATACGACATTCAATAAACAATCCAAAAATCAACCATACAAGCATACATGTTTTCATTGGATTAAGTAAAGGAGATAGAGTCTTAAATTTTAGGGAATTGTTAATTAAATATTCAAGATTAATTTTTAATGAGATTTCTGAATTTTATAAATTGGTATAAGTATTTTTCTTAAGGGGGTTTTATTTTCCCTTTTTAGACATGAAGTAAAAATGTGTAAAATAGCCTTAATGTTTTTATTGCAGTAAAAATAGTGAAATTATGTTGTTAGGCCTTCTGAAGTTATTATTAAGTTTCTATGTTATTTTTATAAAGTGTTGAATTTTTATTATAAGAATTTATTAATTATCCTAAAAGGGCTTTTGTAATATTATTCAATAGAATAAAATGGGTAAAATGAATATTCTATTTATATTGCATTAAAAACAGTGAAGTGGAGTCACTATATCATCTGAAATTGATATATATATATATATATATATATAAATTTTTAAGGGTTTTTCTGAATTAATTAAATGGAATATTAATTACATCCTAAAGGGGACTTTTCTTGATTATTTAATAAGAATATTTTGTGCCAAATAAACATATTGTTTTTATTGTATAAAAGTGTAGAGAATAAAAAGACAAATTTTCGAGAATTAAAATGGTCAAATTTGGAGTTAATTTGAGCAAGATATGGATTTTTGAAGTTTAAACTATTTTCTGAATTTTATTTAAACCAGAAAACAGGCTTGGGTCCACGGTGAGCCGATCCAGATCTAGATCCAGATCCAGATCGGGTGGCCGACAGCAAGGCGGGGTGCTTAAGTGATGATCAACGGCTGAGATCGGGCGATACCGGTCAACCGCGGTCAAACGCATCCGGGCGCTCGATTTCGGGTTTTAATCGCAGCCGTCCGTGCGACATCCGACGGCCACGATCCAATCTGGCATGGCGGCGTCATGGGGGAAGCCGAGGGCTTTGTCCCCAGTGCCGACCGAGCGACGGCGAGTGGCGCGCGGTGGCCGCGATGGCCTACGGCCCTGGGCGACTGCAGAAATCGACAGAGGGGAGGGAGGGGAGTGCATCCGTACCGGAGGCGGCGACGGCGGGGGACTGATGGCGACCGGCAGCGAGGAGAGGCGGCGGTGCTTTTTGGGATCGATGACGATGGCGAGCTCCGGCGGTCTTCAAGGCCAACGGGGAGGTGGCCGAGGATAGGCGGACTACGACGGTTCTAGAGGTGTCAGCGGCGAGGGCAGTGGTGGCTCGGGGTTCCGGCGAGGTGCTGCCGGAGTTGTAGCAGGGCAAAAGGGCTAGAAACTGAAGTGGTGGCTCGGGAAGGCGTGGCTAGGGCTAATGGTGGGTGGCCTGAGCTGCGGTGAAGGCCAGGGTTTAAATAGGACTGCCGGCGGTGTGGATTTGGAAGGTGAACGGAGGAAACCCGAAAGTTTCCACACTTTCTGGCGAGCCTTCCATGCGGCCAATTTCCGGCGATCCGGGCTTGATTTGTTGGGGAAATAGAGGAAAAGGGGGCTCCGGGTTATGGTAAGCATGGCCGCGTGATCAATTTTTGGAAAGGGGCTGGCGACGGTGAAAAAGGCAAGGGGGGCGCCGGCGGAAAATGGAAGGGGAGAGATCCCCTTCCAACGAAGAAGAAGGGCCTGACAGGTGGCCCCTACCTGTCAGCGGTCGGGCGTGAAACCAACAGCGCCGACAGGCGAGCCACGGCTACCAGAGACCGAGGGAGAGGAGGGAGTGGCTGACGAGTGGGGCCGGCCTGGCGTGGCGCGCGGGAGAGGGGAAGGGAGCGCACCGGTAGGGCGGCCACACCTGTCAGCGGGTGGGGTCTTGGACTGGGCCGGGCCGAGGGGAAATGAGGGAGGCGGCCCACTAATGTTTTAAAATGTATTTTCCATTTAAATTAATTCCAGAAATTGGATTATTTGATTAAGGCTTGAAGTATTGTTGCCAAAATTTTGTAAAAATTCTCAAAAATATTTCTTGGCCTCTAGATTCCACCATAAATTTTTCAGCTTCAGATTTGAAATATTTCTCCCTATTTTGCTTTAATTGGGTTCTTTTAGCCTTTTCTGTAAATAAATCATTTTATTCCAGAAAATTTATTTTCCTCATTTTTATTTTATTTTTAATTTTGGGGCTGTTACAATTAAGTGTTGGGAGAAGGCCATTGATTCGAAAGAATTTTTTAGGCGCCCATTCACCCCCTTCTGGTCGCTACTCTCGGTCCTACATCTAGTCTAAGCAAGCGAGAGGAAAAGGTACACCATGTACCAGAACAATTTTGCTACCTACTATCTGCACTTCCTTTCTTTTCTTCCAAGTATGGGTCAGAACTCTTTTGCTACATGCTCTTCCTTTTTGCCTTCTTCTCTTTCTTTTATTTTCTTTATTTTGATCCTTATTTTCATGGGACTACTTTCCCCTTTTGATGTGTGGACGGACTTGACTTTTTCTGATACGGCTCCAGAAAGAGCTAGTTTATTTGATCTCGAATCCATATGCAGAAGTTGTGGCCAAGCTTTTCGAAGATATGCGAACAGAGTTTTTGCATTCCTTCTTCCTTGTTCGACCCTTGAAGAACTCCTCAAAATAGGTTTTGCAAAGAACACAAGGAGGCTAGCATTTTTGGGCGATTAACACAAGGCGGTTTGCAACCTAGCTATAGGCTTGATATATGGAAAAGAAACACAAGGCAATTGTGATCCGACACCGAGACGAACTCGATCTCTTAAAGGGAGGGCTCTCGCCACACGCAAAAACTCAAACTAGACTCAAAAACATAACTCTAAACCAGCAACCAGACTTGAACAAAAGACTCAAACTCAACAAAGAAAAACTGAGGTTAGTCTGGCAAAAAGGCTCAAGAGGGTTTGGAAACAGCGAAAAACCAAACTAACAAAGAACAACGAAATATTTTTGTGTGGCTTTTTCTGGACTCTAGGTAAAGAAATCAACACAAATAGATTTATAGCTATTGGGCAACCTTTGCTTTGATACCACGTGATGAGAACGGGGACGTGCAAAGGGTGGCCCGATCTTTCGATAGGTACGATTGAGACAATGAGTGGATGTTCACGTTTTAAGGCTTCCGATCAGGGATCAAAACCTTGCAATCGCTATACCCTCTCGTCTAGTCGTTATCAACCACACTTCCACATAGTCGACCTCAACATGAAGGTTTTGATCCTGTAAATCAATCATAGAACTTTACAAGAACAAGGTAAACACAATCTGAATTGTAGATAATAATTTGAAGAGTGGAAGTTTGGTGTTTCACAAACTGATACACGGCGAAAATGTGACAGCGGAATAATCTAAGCAAAACCCAACCCTAATAGTGGCAGCTGTTGTCTATTTATAGAGTTTACAAGACCCATCAGGGCATCAGTCGTGCCCTAGGAATCTGGGTCATGCTTTAGAAGGACTCAATCCTAACATACTCAAGATCAACTAAGTCGGAAGTCTAGCTCCTAATTGGTGGCTTTGTGGACTGATCGACCTGATGACTGGAAGAGGCAATCATCCGAGGGTGATGACATTCAGCCCAAGGGTTGATGCTAATGGAGATCTGAATGGAGGCCGATGCTGATAGAGATCACAGTCGGTTGTCGATTGTGCACCTATTGGTCTATTTTTTTGGTCACGCACGTGGCCTGGGAGATCTGGTTAACTCTAGTGCAGGTCCTACAATCTTAGAAAAAAAGGTTCAAGGCGTGCCAATCAGTTTGACCCTACAAATGATAAGGGAACAAAGAAAAAGTCATTAGTAGCAAAGTCGATCGGCTGCCAAGCCGATCACTGTGGTAAGGATAAAATAGTCACGAGTGAATAATGCCAATCGGCCATAAGGCTGATGACTAAGGAAGAGCGATCGAGACGAATGTGTCATCGGCCGATGAGATGGGTAGTTTATGCTTATTGGTCGATGAGCATTCCCCGGTGGTAGATAGAATATAACGTTGAATTGAAGATAACCAATAGGCTTCAACTCTGACAAAACTAAATAAAACACTTCAAATAACATGTCTGTATCATCAAAATCATCATAATAACAAGATTGGACCTAACCAAGATAGTGGCTAGTCATGATGAACTTAATAATACTATAGAGTATCGAGCATGTTTTATTTAGATCAACGGTATTCAACATGAAGGAGATACAATAGAAAGAGATGTCGGACCTAACCGATGAAGCCTCAAACTACAATACCTAAATCAGATCAATCTAGGAGATAAAACTTATGTAGCCTTAGACCTAGCCAATACAATAAAATAAACTAGTGATCATGCTATTTGGGGTAGTGCCTCAAGAGATCAATACGATGCAACCTTGATAACACTGACCTAATCAACGTGGCCATCAGAGTGGTGGGACTCACCTCTTCATCGGAGATCGGAACGATGCAGCCCAGCTCTGAGTGCCGAATCCCATAGGGACTAACCTTGGAAAGCCAAGGGTGACGATACACCGAAGAGTAGTTGTTTTTAGGTCATTTTGAATAATAATAATAGTTTTTAGGTTGCATCCTGAATCAAACCACATCCAACATTATATTCTAAAGTACATTATAGATAATTCATCACAGAATGAACACAATAGATTCATAACCAAATTAATATCACACGTATTATCTTCTAACTTGTTATTTGCAAGAAATTACATGGCTAAAACATAGTTCCATAAGAGACTCATTTCCTAACTTATAACTTCCAGTCTAGTTTTGTAGCCTCTTTTATGGTCACCAAGGATGTACATGTGTAGTTTTGTATTCTTTTTTATTGTCACCATGTGCTCCTCCCTAAAGAAAATGAGTCAATACAATATGCACAATGGTTATATGTGTAGAAAGGAAGATGGATAGGAAAACGTCATACCCTAGATTTACACCACATATATGATAGTCTCGATTACACCATTGTTGATGTTGCAATGGAAAGCGTGTACCATGCCAACATCTAAAGGGTTGTCTCAAAGAAATTATCTAAAACCATTAGTTAGGTAGCACCATCCATCTTTAGATTTATGCACCACAATCGGGACTATCTTAGACCCTAGTTCTTACATTTGAATCTCAGTGGTTTGCTAGTGTAGGTGATGTGTGTGTATGTTAGTGATATGATCTAGGGTACCCCACCGAGCGGTTTAGCTCAGATCGCTGACTGGTGGCTAGGCCATCCCATGAAGGACTTCTCGATCGCTAGGCCTCCCACTCGGGAGTGGATGTGCCTGAGTGGCGAGACACCAACGGTCGGCCCAGGGCCATCTACCCAACGGTTATCTCCAATCAACGCCAATGCTTCAATGACAATCATTAACGCCAATTAAAGGCAGTTAAGCGGCTGTTTTCGCATGCTATCAATGTTATGTTTAATTTTTGTAACTCCCCAGTCCTTCTAATATAAAATGATTAGGGGAGGCCCTAATAGATAGAGGAAAAGGGATCGACACATGATATCACCTAAGAACTCATATCGTCAGACACCCCACCCATTCATCCATACACACACAAGAGTTGGGTTGTTATCCTCATGGAGGTCCAAACCTCTCTAAAATTCTCTCGTGTTCATCTTCTCATTGCTTTTCCCCTTTCTTGCCCCTTTCAACTGGGGTAACCATTGAATCCATACCCGTGACTCCTCCTTTCTGCCTACACAAATCACACTATGGGTACCCGTAGGCTTGCCATTCCCACGCAACGACAGCTGGCGCGCTAGGTAGGGGAGGAGTTTTGTGGCCCGCTGATCGGATCGATGGATGTCATCTGCAAGTTCAACACTAAGGTGCCTAAGGGCACTGTGTTGGCTTTCAAAAGATTAACTTTCGTTAGTGACTGCATGAACCAACTAATTCCCACCACAGCTTCACTGAGGGTGAAGACTTCACCTATGTCGTCGGTGACACCTGCTTCATAAACAATTCAGGTGCCATGGACGACCACTCCACCAAGGACACCCTCGAAAGGTCGTTCGAGTGTAGCAGAGAGCGAAGTATGCTTCGAAACGAAGTATGAATGTATCGAAGCGTGCTTCGAACAGTGTACTTCAAAGCCTAGACTTCGATCAGAAAGCTTCGAACAAAGTTCACAGAAAAGCAACCTTTGAAAGAGAGACGAAGCTAAACACACGGCAGCAAGATCAAATCGAAGCCTACACTCTACCTCCGAAGCTAGCTAAATCGAAGAGAGACTATTGAAATGATAACCTTCGACACACAGACCAACTTCGAAACGAAGTCTGCAGGTGTTGTCACACAAAAAGTCGAAGCCCACAACCACACTTCGAAAAGCAAACTTCGAAGTCACAAACTGAGATCCATGACAGTAGTAGAAAAACTTCTCAAGAAATCTACTCCGAGAGAAGTCTACCAGAGAGACATGCTTCGAAGCTAACTTCGAAGCCTGTCAGAGTATGCTTTGCAAAAGTGCCGGAGTATGTCAACGAACAAAAGCTAAACAAAGAGCATACTTTGAAGCTAAATTCAGAGATCAGGTTCGGAGTTGAAAGTTCGAAGCCTTTGAAGATGTCAGGTCGAAGCCTGCTTCACAGAACAGAAAGACTTCAAACAAACAGAGGTGGCTTCGCCAGAAACAGTCAGAGAAAGACAAAGTCTTGTCCACTCGATCAAAAAGGCTACGCAAGAAAAAGCAAGGCTAGCAAACTAGTGTACTGTTGCTACAGGGAGTAGGTACTACTTGCTGCATGCAAGAACTAGTACTACTCGGCTAAAGAACACAAGCAACCAGAGACATAATCGTTCAGGAATAAAATACCCGCACACAAAACGAGACAGCAAAGCCACAAGAAACGCTGCAAACCAAATGACATGAACAGAGAATAAAATCTCAAAGCATCATGAAGAATAGAAGGAATGCAGGAATAAACATCCAGTGAGCAAGAGCCTGGCGGCGCACATGAACAGGAGCAGGGAGCCAAGAGAATAAAAAGTGACCCAATAGATTTAAAAAGTGAATTCTGGAAGGGTAACCTAACCCTAGGGATTGGGGCCCTATTTATAGGCTGCCCAATAGCTAGGAATATTCCACCAGCCCTTTAGGGTTTTTTACAGACGCTGAAATAACAGGAAAAGACTAAACTGCCCTTAGGATATTTTTACAGACTCGACTGACTGACTGTGGGCCTAGGGACAAAATAGAAAACTCCTATTTACAGATGACTTATCCGGAAGCTAAGCTTTCGTAGCGACTACGGCTTCTCTTCTGGACAGTCCGATACAAGATCAGCGGTCGTCAGTTTTGCGCCGAAACAGACAAAGCCTCCACCGACTTTGCACCAGGTACCCGGATTGGGCCGGCCCGACTCCGCAGCTCTCTCAGCCCAGCAATCGCTCACCGCCCGTTTACCTGAGTCAATCCTGGTCAATAGCCTAGTGGGTCTTCTGCTGCTCCTAGCCCATGTACCCGGATTGGGCCAGTCCAACTTCGCGGCCCCTTTGCCCGACAATCGCTCGCTGCCCGTGTACCTGAGTCACATGCGGCCTAGACACAACAGGTCTTCCCTCTTCTTCTGTCCTCTTTGACTATCGTTGACAATGACTCATCACATCTGGAGCCATGAGGCCCACGCTATTAAGCATGGCTCCTCAATCTCACCCATGATGAGTGCATTGTCAACACTTCACTTCTTCAGCTCTTCAGTACCTGCGAACACATGTGGAAACACGAAAACAAAGCACAAGAAACAAAGAAGAAGAAAATAAAGTAAAAGTTTAACCCTAATGACCAAAACGCCAAACAAAAAGCAAGAAGTGGTCAATATGGTTAACCAAAATGTAAAAACTCAAAATGAGTGTGATCTCAGAAACATCAACAAGGATATCAAAAGAGTAAGGACAAACAGGACAAAAACTCCCCCTGAAACAATTCCCAGAGAAAGCCAAAACTCCCCATTGAACTCTTATCCCAAAATTTCTCCCCCTTGTTGACAAGTGAACTCATCAAGCACTCGAAAAAGACACAGATCCCCCTAAAACGCAACTCCCCCTCAAAATATGCAATGAATGCAACTGGGGTTTAGGTGGAGTGAATAAAGCATGCTTCTCAGATATGATTGACTGCAATTACAACATCTAACAGATACAGCAAAGGACATACTGTCTAAGACACATGGTATGATCAGTGAAACAAATGATACCTAAAGAAAGTCATTAGCACACATTTTTTCAGTTTTTGCAAACAAAAGCATCACCACATTTTCCAGTTGACAAGCAAGGTAAAACATGAGATGCAGAAGCTAACTGATACCTACCAAGATAAGCATTGTCCAAAACGAAGTGCTTCAGCAAACTTGTTATCTTCTTAATTTTCAAGCTTTTTCTTTTTCATTTTTCATTTGTGCCAGGGGTTATTTACATGTCAAACCTTATGCTGACCGACCAAGTCAAGCCTAGGCCAGAACTGGCCCATCAGAAGCTTAAGACATTGGTCTTGGCATACACTACACTGTCCTAGTTCATACCAAAGTGCTATGGTATGCAGTCTAGAACAATGCAATGCGACACAGCAAACCCACCTGGATCTTTTCAGATTATGCATAAAAAGGCATGGAATTTTTATTTTTCTGATTTTTCATTATTTTTATAGCACATTTTCCATGTTAAAGCACAAAGATGTCCAAGTTGCATATCTGCATCTAAGTGAGGAACGAGCTACAAGGCATGTATCAGATAGCAAAAACACTCAGCTTACACATGCTAGTTACCAGAAGCAATGGTGATCATTTTTCAATTTTAAAGTATAAAAGCCATGCATATGACAGATATCAGATATACCACAGTGAACTGAACCAAAGCATGATCATCGACGAGCAATCAAAAGTATGTACTAGCTAGAATAAGTAAAGCAGTTCAATCATATAACAGAAGCAAGCTCAGAAGTGTGATATGTGAGTATGTATGATATGAACACACACAAAAAGACTCAAGAAAAGAGTAAAGAAGAAAGAAAACTGACTCAAAATATCCTAAAAAGGATACACAACACCCAAATCCCCTCGTAAACGCTCAAATGTAGACTGATCTAGGGGTTTGGTGAAAATGTCAGCCAACTGATGATGGGTATCAACATGAACAAGGTCAATGACACCTTTCTCATATTGATCCCGTAGAAAGTGAAAGCGCACATCAATGTGTTTGGTTTTTGAATGGAGACAAGGGTTTTTCCCTACACTAATTGCACTTGTGCTGTCGCAAAACAAAGAAACTCTGGTAGGAAAGAACAACCCAAAATCTCTCAGAGTGGAAATCATCCAAACCAATTGTGAGCAGCAGCTACATACTCAGCCTCAGTGGTCGAAAGAGCAACTCTAGATTGCTTTCGAGAAGACCAAGAAACAAGAGACGAACCAAGAAACGGGCAACTACCGGAAGTCGACTTGCGATCCAACCGGCACCCACCAAAATCGGCGTCCGATAAGCCAGATAAATCAAGAGATGATGATGTTGAATAGTAAAGACCGAGATCGGGCGCATAAGTGAGATACCTGAAGATGCACTTGACAGCCTGCCGATGAGACGCGCGTGGTGAAGATTGGAAACACGCGCAAAGTCCCACAACGAACTGTATGTCCGGTCTTGTCGCCGTCAAGTACAGCAGCGAACCGATCATCCCTCGAAACTCTCTCTCATTGACCTTGACGCCGCTCTCGTCCTTGTCCAGTCCTCCAAATGTGCCCATTGGGGTCATCTGCGGCTTCAACTCCCCACCAAAGTCAAATTTTTTCAACATATCACGAGTGTACTTACCTTGGTGGATGAAGGTGCCGTCCTTGGTCTGCTTGATTTGGAGCCCTAAGAAGTACTTGAGCTCACCCATGAGGCTCATCTCAAACTCGTTGTGCATCTGCTCAGAAAACTTGGACACAAGCTCATTAGTAGTACCGCCAAAGATAATATCGTCCACGTAAATCTGAGCGACTAATAAATCTGAAGCAACTCTGAGCAAGAAGAGAGTTTATCCACAAAACTCATCACAAAGCCCTTCCCCAACAAAAACTGCTTTAACCGGTCATACCAAGCCCTGGGGGCTTGCTTCAGACCGTATAAAGCTTTCTGCAGCTTAAACACGTGTCGAGGAAACTTAGGGTTCTCAAAACCGGGGGGCTGCCTAACATACACTTCCTCCTCTATATACCTGTTCAGAAAAGCACCCTTGACGTCCATTTGAAAATGCTTAAAACCCTTCGAAACGGCAAAAGCTAAAAGAATGCGAATGGACTCAAGACGGGCAACAGGAGCGAAAGTTTCTTCAAAGTCAATACCTTCCTTCTAGCAAAAACCCTGGGCAACTAGTCGAGCTTTGTTGCGCACCACAACCCCATCTTCACCTTGTATGTTCTTGAACACCCACTTGGTGCCTATGGGGTTGCATCCTGGTGGCGGCTCAACTAGTGTCCAAACCCGATTACGGACAAAATTCTCAAGCTCTTCTTGCATAGCATTAATCCAATTAGAGTCAGAAAGAGCATGAGAAACGTCTCTGGGCTCAAAAGATGCAACAAAATCAGATTCAGCAAACACAGCAAGAGAGGTACCAGATGAACGCAAAGTTCTCTCAGTCAAATCACCGATGATGAGCTCTGAGGGGTGATCTCGCTGAACTGCTCGGGATCCCTGGTGATCTGAAGTCACCTCACTGGAGTCAGCAGTAGGCACCTCTGGACTCGACTGAGGGGGCTCGATCGAAGTGGAAGAAGTGATCAGAGGTCCGCCCTCGTCCTCAGTCGAAGTCTCAAAAGGTGTGGGCTCTGCAGGAGGTGCAGAAGGTCCACCCTCATCAGCAGCTCGAGTATCCTCATCTTCCTCGAAGATGGACTCTCCGAGCTCATCATCACCAGAAAGCTCAAAATAAGGAGTCAAAGAAGGCAAGGACTCATCAAAAGAAACCTCGCAAGTCTCGACAAGCTGCTGGGAGTCGAGGTTCCAAACACGGAATCCTCGAGAATGTAAAGCGTAGCCAAGAAAAACTCCGTCCCAGCAATGAGACTCAAACTTGTCCAAATGCCCTCCCTTCTTGAGCACAAAGCACTTGCAGCCAAACGCTCGCAAGTGGGTCACCTTGGGCTGTCTGCCAAACCGCAACTCATATGAAGTCTTACCTAGGTAAGCTCTAAGAAAAATGCGGTTGGCCAGATAGCAAGCCGTGTTCATGGCTTCAGCCCAAAAACGCCTAGAAGTCCTGTGCTCATCGAGCATCATCCTGGCCATCTCGACTAGCGTGCGGTTCTTTCGTTCCACAACGCCATTTTTTGGGGGAGTGTAAGGAGCAGAAAACTGATGGTCAAGACTTTGATTACTACAAAAGCTAACGAACTGAGAGTTCTTGAACTCAGAGCCGTTGTCGGAGCAAATTGCTCGCATCCGACCATTGTTCTCATTCTTCAGCTTCAAAATCAGGTCATGAACAAAGTGAAAAGTCTCATCCTTAGACTCCAATAAGAAAACTCACGAGAATCGAGAAAAGTCGTCAACAATGACAAGTGTGTACCACTTCCCACCGACTGAGCGTACCCGAGCTGGACCAACAGTGTCCATGTGTAATAGCTCGCCTGGATATGAAGTCATCACCTGAGTCACAGGTGTGTGAGAAGCGGCAACCATTTTCCCATGACGACAGGGATGACCAACTAGATCTTTCTCCATTTTAAGCTTGGGCAATCCTCAGATGAGGTCCATAGAGCTCAACCTGACTAGCAGATCAAAACTCAAATGACCTAACCTCCTATGCCACTTCCAGATCTCAGAGGAGGATCCAGCAATCAAACACTGAGAAGGGCCAAAAGAACTAGAGAAGTCAATCCGAAAAACCTTACCGAAAGGTAAGATCTGGCAAATCAAAGACCCTCTAGAATCGAACACAAAAGAATTGCCCTTCTTAAAACGCACTTCCAAACCATCCTCAAGAAGTTGCGAAACAGAAATAAAATTAAAGTTCAAATTTCTAACCAAAGCAACATTCTTCAAAGAGAAATGGTCTGAAATGCGAATTGAGCCGATGCCACTTACCTTCCCTTGACCACTGTTCCCGAAGGTGATGTACTCTTTGGAGCTCGGGGGAGTGAGACTGGAGAACCATCTGCGATGTCCCGTTATGTGGCGAGATCATCCTGAGTCCATGATCCAAACGTCCTCCAGTCCCCGATCCTGCACAATCAGTGGTTGTAAGGGGGAGCAAATGGTCCGGCACTAGGTTTAGCAAAAGAACTAAACCAATGTCGAGCCATCTGCTCAAAAGACGGAAAGCAAAAACCATCATGAGAGTTCAGACCAAAACGCGGCTCAAAGCGCGGTCCTCTAAAGCCTCGGCCACGAGGTCTGGGACCGTAGCCAAAATGTCCTGGAGCTCTGCCGGAACGAACACCACCATCTGGAGCACGGGCATGAAAACCGTCTCCTCTACCACCACCTACACGACGTGGCCTGGCCTCCAGCCTCTCCTCGCGTCGAGGAACACGCAGTCTACCACCCTGCTGGTAGAACTGCTCCTGACCACCACGAGCTCTCTCGGCTCTCTCAACCCGCTTCCTCCTGAAACAAAACTCCGCAAGATGCCTGTCTCTCTAACAATACTCACAATGGTAGGTGGGCTTCTTGGGATGTGGTTGAGGCTTGGGGTTTTGGGGCTTAGTGGTGTTTGGTGTCATCTTCTTGGGTTGAGAGGGTCCAGGAAGAGAGTCAAGAGACGTGTGGAGGTGTTTGGGCTTTGGAACCTAGATGGGCTTTTTGGGTGGAGCTTTGGGTTGTTCATGTATCACTCCATCCTTGGGCTGACTAGCCTAGGAAAACTCAGTGGAGTGAGTCTTGGGATATCTCTGCTCAGGAGTCATTTTACTCCACTCCACTGCTCGGCTAATGGCACTCTCAAAGTCAACCTTGGTGTAGGTGTAACCTACCCCAAACCCATCATGCCTCTTGAACTGCTGGATCATCATGCCGATCTGTGGCTCTCGGGCACTGATCCAACTCAAGATAGAACGAAGGTAAAAATTCTCATTTTGAGAATCAGCTAGCTCCTCTCTCAAGGAAGCTAGAACCTCCACCTGAGACAAGCAGGTCTCACACTCGCTATCTACCTAGACAGACTTCTCAGCTTTCAGCTTAATCAACTCCAGTCTAAGAGACAGACAGTTCTCACAGACAGTGGGTGGAACTGACAGTGTCTCGAGCTCTAGCCTAGTCTGTGCCAGCTCAGCTCTCATTCTCTCCAAATCCCCCAAATGCTCATCACCCTTGGCTTTCAGCTCAGCTAAGACAGCTAGATGAGATGGGCAATCAGCACAGGGTGCGACGATAGTGGCTTGCGCATCTTTCAGCTCCAGCTGAGCGCTTTCAAGCTCAGTGGCCAAAGCGTCCCTCTCATCAACCCTTTCTGTGTACCAGGACTTCAGAGTCGACAGGTCACACAGAAGCACCTCACACTTCGGGCACTCACTACTATCACCCAAGCAAGGGGAAGAAGATAGACTCTCAATTCTGCCGTTGGCTACAGCAAGCTCACTCTCTAACTCATCTATCCTCTTCTTAGCTCCCTAAGCAGTTTTTCCTGATATTTTAACTCCTGACGATTACTTTCAAGTAAATCAACGATTTCGCGTTCATAAGATGATACCTTTTCGTTGTCGTCGTCGGAGTCATCGGAGGAGCTCTTCTCTTCCTTATCCCCAAGAGCCATTGAGAAGGAGCTCTTGCGGGATCTTCGGCGCTGATGTGAGCGGCTCTTCGGTCTGTCCCCGAAAGCCATGAAGAAAAGACCCGCCGGATTGTCCTTGTCCTTCCCCTTCCTGATGACGATCTCCTCATCGCTTGAGCTCGATGAAGAGGAAGAAGACGTGGACTGCTTGGAGTATCTCTTCTCCATCTCGGCGAAGAAGGCCTTGTCGCGCTTCTTGTTCTCACGTCGGTAGTCCTTCAGGGCCTTTCTGAAGAACCTTGTTTTTGGCTTGCCCTTGTTGAAGGAGGAGCTGTCGTGCTTGCCTGAGTCGTGGAAGCTACCACCGGTGCCCTTCTTGTGTCCAATGCGCTTGGGGCAGTCGGCGATGAAGTGTCCTGGGTCACCACACTCAAAGCACCTGGATTTTGTGCCGTGTCTCTTGAACATTCTTTTGTCATAAACACGACACACCCGGTTGTTAAAAAGACACAGGTCATCATCTCCCAAAGACTCAAGCTGGTACTCAGTGATAGACATCAAAGAGAACCCAGCACAGCTCACAGAAGAGGGATCAACAGAAGGTGTAGCAAGGGCCAGAGACTTTGATCCAAAACCAGTGAGATTTGATCTCAACTGGATATCAACCTCGGTGGCCTTCAGCTTGCTAAACAACTCAGAAATGGTCAAGGTATCATAAGATGTGCTCTCAACGATAGAGGATACCTTGATCTCCCAGATATTTGGGTCCAAGGTATGGAGAACCTTGAGCGCCTACTCGTGATCTGAGACTAACTAAGCACCCTCAGCCTTGTTGTCCCGAAGCTTGTTTATGATCGATTGAAAACAACCAAACAACGCTTCAACAGATTCACCCAGCTTTTGTGTGAAGTTCTCATATTCACGCCGGTATGTCTGATAGAGACGAGCCTTGACCTGGGCTGTCCCCTCATGGTGTGCCTTGAGGGTAGCCCAGATCTCTCTTGCAGTGGAGAGATGGCTCACACGCTCAAACTCAGTGGGACCTAAACCAGAAAACAAATGTTCACAACTTTACTATTGTTTATATGCTGGGCAATGATACCAGGAGTACCATGTTCAGCAACTGGCAATACGACAAACGTATCGTGAACGCAAATGTCCCAGATGTCCGAGCTTTGGCTCATGAGATAGGCTCGCATGCGAGTCTTCCAATAATTATAGCCATAAGCTTCCAAGGACAGGACTTTGCTAGGAGACGTCATGATCACTACTGGGGTTTAGAACCGGTTAAGGTATGGAAAAACCCTAACCAGGCTCTGATACCACTTGTAGGACCGAAAGTAGCAACCAGAGGGGGGTGAATGGGCGCCTTAAAAATTCTTTCGAATCTATGGCCTGCTCCCAACACCCAACGCACCTCAAAATACTAAGCAGCAGAGGTGAACAGAATGCCTAAGTCTAAAAGTATCTAGCCTAGAAACAACCGATGTCAAAAACAGAGAAACACCAATACAGTGCTAATAGGCAGATAAACAAAATATTCAAGACATGGCAGATCAAACTTCTCAGTAAAAATAGTCTAAGTACACATGGAATGGGATGAGAAGTTACTGTTCTAAATCTGTCTCCTGTTCGAAACTTGGCGAAGCCTGCTTCACTGTGTCGAAGCCTGCTTCGTAGTGTCGAAGCCTGGTTCGCAGTCCCTTGTCGAAGTCTAGCGAAGGTTGTCGTTGAAGTGCCGAAGGTTTGTTGAGTCTAGCCAAGTTCGAGTGTAGCAGAGAGCGAAGTATGCTTCGAAACGAAGTATGAATGTATCGAAGCATGCTTCGAATAGTGTACTTCGAAGCCTAGACTTCGATCAGAAAGCTTCAAACAAAGTTCACAGAAAAGCAACCTTCGAAAGAGAGATGAAGCTAAACACACGGCAGCAAGATCAAATCAAAGCCTACACTCTACCTCCGAAGCTAGCTAGATCGAAGAGAGACTATTGAAATGATGACCTTCGACACACAGACCAACTTCGAAATGAAGTCTGCAGGTGTTGTCACACAAAAAGTCGAAGCCCACAACCACACTTCGAAAAGCAAACTTCGAAGTCACAAATTGAGATCCATGACAGTGGTAGAAAAACTTCTCAGGAAATCTACTCCGAGCAAAGTCTACCAGAGAGACATGCTTCGAAGCTAACTTCGAAGCCTGTCGGAGTATGCTTCGCAAAAGTGTCGGAGTATGTCAATGAACAAAAGCTAAACAAAGAGCATACTTCGAAGCTAAATTTAGAGATCAGGTTCGGAGTTGAAAGTTCTAAGCCTTTGAAGATGTCAGGTCAAAGCCTGCTTCACAGAACAGAAAGACTTCGAACAAACAGAGGTGGCTTCGCTAGAAACAGTCAGAGAAAGACAAAGTCTTGTCAACACGAACCGATGCCCTTTTGAGGAAGGAGGGTGAATCTGGCCGATGAAGTCTAAACCCCAACCTCGAAAGAGCCATGGCTTGACAATAGGATTCAGCAGGGAGGCAGGAGCCAACTGAATATTGCCAAACCTCTGACATGCTTCACACCCTCTATAGTATTTGAAACAATCTTCGGTCATAGTCGGCCAATAAAAACCTGCTCTTTTGAGCATCCAACTCATTATTTGGGCCGACTGATGAGTGCCACAAAGCCCTTCATGGACTTCTCCTACAGCCACCTGAGACTGCTCATGGTCTAAACACTTTAATAGCACTCCGTCGATGGTTCGGCGATACAACGTGTCGTCTATCAACACGAATTTGAACGCTTGTCGCCGAACCTTCCGATCAACCCTTTGGCTAGGGTCTCTCAAATACTGGATGATTGGGATTCTCCAATCACCCTTATAGGTTTCAGAGGGTTTTGATGGTCCATCTTCTAAACAAACTTCTAAACTACTAACTTCGGGGTGCCCCTCGAGCCATTCGGAGTGTGCTGGGCCGAAGCCCTCCAGAGGTTTCGGACTCCGAGGAGCCTTCTCCGTTCGGGAGGCCTCGGACTATGGGCGCCGGGGTGTCAGACCCCTTGGCTGTCAGAGCACTCTGATCCAGGGACTTCGGCATGCGGTGGCCTTCGGCGACCCGAGGGGTTCGACCCAGAGCGCGCGCCTGCCCACCATTACTGGCTTCAGCAGCAAGACCAAGCGTCGGCTTCTCCAATAAAGAAAAATTTCCTCTCCTGACTTGGTAACCAGATGCTTGCTGAGCCAAATCATTTGCGACTGAATTGGCTTCTCTTGACACGTGAGAAATTTTGAAGTCATCGAAAGTGGAAACTATGTCTAGGCATTTATCCAAGTAACTATTCAGTAAACCGTTAAAACATTGAGCACTCTTAGCTACTTGTTGCACTACTAACAAAGAATCACCGTATGCGTGAACATGTTCAGCACCTACAGATTCTAGTAATTCAAGACCTAACAATAAAGCCTCGTATTTGGCTTGGTTGTTAGTGGAAGAAAATTCTAATCGGGCTGAAGCTTCAAAGTGCATCCCATTAGGTGATATGAGAACCACCCCAATGCCTTGGCCACTCTTGCAAGCCGAACCATCAAAATAAAGTTTCCATGGTACTACCTCAACTAAAGCAATAGTGTCACTCCAGCTAACATATATGTGATGGTCAACTATAAAGTTGGCTACGACTTGGTCTTTCATCGTTTTCAGGGGTTCGTAGGCTAAATCGTACTCAATCAACGTGTAAGCCCATTTTCTGATTCTTCCACTTAGAATCGGCTTCTGTAACATGTGCTTTATAACATCGGTTTGGCAAATGACAACACATGTAGTGGGGAGAAGATAGTGGCGTAACTTAGTGCACGCGTAATAAAGTGATAAACACAATCGTTCCACAAACGCGTACCTGGTTTCGGCGTCCAGCAGGGGGTGGCTCAAGAATGTGATGATGTACTGCTTCCCCTCTACCTCCTAGGTTAGCATGGCTCCAATCACGCTACCTTCAGCGGCGATGAATAACTTAAACGGAATCCCGGCTTTAGGTGCTCTCACCATCGGCGGTGACGACAAGCACTCCTTGATTTTTTTTTCGAAAGCACTTTGTTGTCTTGCCCCCAAGTGAAATTGGCTTTGTTTTTTAGCCGGAGTATGGGGACAAAGGCATCAATCTTGCCGGACAAGTTGGATATAAAGCGACGCAAGTAGTTCAACTTGCCTAGCAACTTTTGCACATCCTTTTTGCATGTCGGCGCTGTAATGTTTCTAATCTTCTCGAGTCTCCTAGGATCAATTTTGATTCCTCTCTCGTGAATCATGAAACCTAAGAACTTACCCGCTGACACACCAAAAGCACACTTGAGTGGGTTCATTTTCAACCCATACGTCCGCATCTTATCGAAAGCAACCTCCAAATCGGCTAAATTGTTTCCCATAGCGTCCAATTTGACTACGACATCATCGATGTAAACTTCTAGCATAACTCCTAACAAGTCATGAAAGATTAGGTTCATAGCACGCTGATATGTGGCACCGGCATTTTTCAAACCAAAAGTCATGATGACCCACTCAAACAAACCGACAGAACCAGGGAATCGAAAGGCAGTCTTGTAGACGTCCTCCTCGGCCATAAAAAATTGATTATAACCAACATTGCCATCAAAAAAACTTAGTGCCTTGTGTCCTGAAGCATCGTTGATCAGCATGTCAGCTATCGGCATTGGGTACTCATCCTTTGGAGTGGCTCTGTTCAGATCCCTGAAATCAATGCATACTCGTATCTTTCCGCTCCCTTTCTTCTCTATAGGCACAACGTTAGCAACCCATTCCGCGTACCTGCACGGCCTAATAAATTCAGTCTTGAGTAGTCGTACCACTTCCTCTTTAACTCGGTCATAGATGGCCGAATTAAAGCGGTGGGGGGCTGCTTATAAGGCCTAAATCCGGACTTGATGGGCAGCCAATGCTCCACGAGCTCGCGGCTTAGCCCTGGCATCTCGCTATACTCCCAAGCAAAACAATCGACATACGACCGAAGTAACTTTATTACTTCAGCCTTTTCATCGGGCTGCAAATGTTGGTTTACAAAAGTCGGCCTTGGGATGCTGCCATCACCTATGTCGACCTCCTCCAA
Source organism: Zizania palustris (assembly GCA_019279435.1). Lineage (NCBI taxonomy): Eukaryota > Viridiplantae > Streptophyta > Magnoliopsida > Poales > Poaceae > Zizania > Zizania palustris. The sequence goes on from JAAALK010000287.1 coordinate 7,798,379, forward strand.
GGGATCGGCCGACGCAAAACCCCATCCTAATTTTTCCACTTCGCTAAAGTCCTCGATGGCTTCGGCAATACCGTATTTATTAGACCGATACTGCTCCACACGATACTTTAGCTAATCTAGATTATTCTTGCTAGACATGACTATTAATACAAAAATAGCCATGCTACTCCAGCCGGCTTTACAGACACTGGTACAAACCGTCCTCCGGATACGCTAACAAAATCGTAGTCCAAAAGATCTCTACCTGACAAACACTCTACTTTGTTATGGACGGCGTCAACTGATACATCAGCCAATGCTACTTGGGCTGAAGTATCGGCGGGGATGATCTCCACCTCATCGTCGTCCCACTGTATCAAGCACTGGTGAAGAGTGGAAGAAATGCAATAGTTCGCATGAATCCAGTCGCGTCCGAGTAATACGCTATAGTTACCTTGTACGTCAACGACGAAAAATGTTGTTGGCAATGTCTTGTTGCTCACCGTCAACTCCATAGAGAGTACCCCCTTGGCCTCAGAACTCTCGCCGTTGAAGACGTTGAGCATCAAGTTGGTCTTCTTCAGGTCATCCTCATCCCTGCCAAGTTTTTTCAACAACAAATAAGACATTAAGTTAACAGTGGTGCCGCCGTCGACGAGCATTTAGGAAATCGGCTTCCCATCGATGTGACCTCTGACATAGAGGGGTTTTAGATGGCGAGCCGAGTCCTCGGGCTTCTCGAAGATGGCATTGCAAGGGCCGAGGTTCAATTGAGCAACCTCGGCCTCGTCCTGCAGTAGGGCGAACTCGGCAGGTAGCATGACGATGTTGATATCCATCACCTGAGGTGTGGGCCCTTCAGATATGGGCGAGTAATCATCGTCGAGCATGTTGTCGTCGTCGTCGCTCAGACTAGGAGTCGGGTTGCTTATCTCAACCGGCTTCTCCCTCCATACCTGCTTTGTAGCTGGCCGAGAGCGGATTTCCTCGAAGATAGCGTCGCGCTCGGCCACAGCTTTCTTCTCGCGCATCTCCTATGCCCGTAGTCTTTGTAGGCGTCTCTTCTGTGATTTGGACATGCCTGGAGGAGCCCAAGATGGCCGCGGCTTGGCGCCGGGTGTGACTGTTTGGCTTCCATTAATTCTGGCCTAAGTGGTACTGTGCCCTTCGGCCCTGTGCACCGTGTGTTCAGAGGGTGCTTTGCTGTGAACCCCGTCGAACGGACCATCTTCAATTGGCCAACCGAACCAAGCTTCGGCGCAGAGCTTGGCCGAAGCATGAGACTTACCTCCGTCAGACCTCGGTGATAAAGTCTTTGGGATTGGGACTTCCTGAGACCCAACTCTAATGGTTATGGCTTCGGACTCCCTGACTTTGGTCTTCGCGTGCTCGCACCTTCAGCTGCACTCTATATGGTTTGATTCGGAGGCACCACGGACAGTCTGTGGGTGATGCCCCCCTCCGCTGCGTCTGTTTGCCCCTGCCATCCATAATACTCCGAAGGAAAACAAGGCATAGTGTTAGGTTGCGGAGGGTACCCTGACCCGGATACGTACAGAGCCCATGGGGTCCCCGCCCAGTCATACGGCGGAGGCATCGGCGGCTCTAGTGGCCTCACCCACTGTGATCCAAACCCATTACCTGGAGGGGGGTTTGGCCAAGTCGAAGGTATCTCGGACCACACCAGCGAAGGGTCCTACTAGGCCGGAGGTACGTTCGGCTAGTGCAGGCCGAAGCCTCCCATCGGAGACATCCAGCACGGTGCGGGGTTCGGCCATTGGGGACCGAAGTTATAGTACGGGGGGTTCGGCTATTGCGGCTCGAAACCACCGTGCGGAGTGTCAGGACATTGTGGCCCGGAGCCTCCGTGCGGAGGGTTCGGCTGCTTTAGCTTCTGAGTGTGTGGACCAGTCTTCCTGGCCCTTCTTCGATGCTTGTTCAACAGCATGTTATACGTCACCTTCGGCCTCTTTTGAGACTTAGCCGAAGGGGTATTAATGTTCTGTTTCCACACTCCTACCTCGGGATTCTTTGGTACGAGTGTGCGAGTACGTGGTTCTCCAACAATTACATCTTTCCCTTTAGCCGACTCGGCCTGTTCTGGCCGAATCAGCACCTTCTTTTCGCCGAGGTCGATGGCGTTGACGGGAAAAGGATCTTTATCCAGCTTCATCTTCGGATCATGGTCTATTTTCAATCGTCCTTCTTCTATGGCCGATTGTATCTACCGTTGAAAAACATTGCAATCATTAGTATTATGCGAATGTGAATCATGCCACTTACAGTATGGATGCTTCTTTAACTCATCGGTAGGTGGAATGACTTGACCCTTAGGTAACTTGAGAAGCTGACTTTTCAAGAGAAAATCAAATATTTTATCACATTTAGTTATATCAAATGAGTTCTTGACCTCACTAAGTCGATTCTTCATGGGGGATGGTCGTAACTCAGAGCAGGTGACAGGTTTATTCTTAGCGTTCGACACCCATTCGGCCGCATACATGTCGGCCAAATCCTCCTCCTCCGACTCTTCCTCATTAGAGCGTTCCATGATGTGGATCTCGGCCCTAGGCTTGCTAAACGTCTTGATAAACTTTTTATCTTTGGTTCGGCCTTCCTGGACCAAAGCCTGCTGCAAAACTTGGCTAACATCTAAAAAGTTTTGGTTATCTAACCTCTCTTTAATTTCGGAATGCAACCCATTAAAAGCTAGTTCCGCCAAGTCCCTTTTCGAAATATTAAGGCTAAAACACTGGTTTTGTTGGACCGGAAACGGCGACCAGAGGGGGGGTGAATGGGAGCTTTTAAAAATTTCGGGCTAAAACTTAGCCTTCGGTTCAGTTCTGTCTTCTGCGGAACAGGCTTCGAACACTACCTTCGAAGGTCTGGTTCGGAGGTACTTCGACACCTTCGAACACAGGCTTCGGAGGAGCAAAAGTTTGAAGCCAAGAAGACTTCGCTCCACTAACAACCCTCGAAAACCTACTCTGCTAAGTCAGTGCAGGCTCCGCACACAGGGTGCTTCGAGCAACCTTCGCACTTCACCCTTCGCAAGAGCGGACAGCCCTCTGAGGACTTCGACCAAGTACTTGGCGACAGCAACTGGTGCTGGGCTTTGTACGCGAAGGTCTACACGCACACAAAACGGACCACGCTAAGGGCTTCGACACAAGAAGCACAACGGGATACGACCAGGGCTTCGCTAGTAAGCAGCGAGGTCTTGCCTCGTGTTACACAGAGCGACAGCACACTGAAAAACACACTTCGCGAGAAAAACACCCTTCGCCAAGACAGGCTTCGGTGAACTAAAACTAGCGAGGTATGTAAAGCGAGCTCAAGCAAAAGCACAAAGATGCAGGGCTTCGCCGCTTGAACAAGGAACACAAAATATATTGAACTCTGGATGAAAACCAGCGAGGTATGTGTACAGGAGCTCAACAGTAAATGCTCAAAGTGTTGAATGTTACCTACCGAGCCCCCATATTTATAGCCCATGGATTCATCCTAAGGAAGTGACTACTTTACCCCTAGGGTTTACATTCATTTTGTCTCTTCAGAACTAAGGGGTACAAAAGGTAGTCCACCTTTATTTTGGAGGCTTCTCTGTCAGCTGCAGAGGGGACAGTGTCAGCCTTTTTCAGAACAGACAGTGTCAGCCTTTACAGTGTTGACTTCTGGAACCTCCCTTCGCACGCGAGGGGTGCGGAAGCTTCGGCGAGAAGCCTACAGCCTGTTGGCCTTCGCTCCGCCGAAGAAGACCTTCGATACAGTGACGGTTTTGAGCCGAAGCCGTCAAAGCCCTTGGGCCTTCGCACCACCACCTCTGGAGTGGATCACCACGGCTTCGCAGCTACTCCCAGCTCGAACACCGTCCGTCCGTGTACCGAAGCCATGCATGGCCGAAGCACCACAAGTCATCCTCTCTCCGAAGCCCCACCTTCGGAGTACCACCCTTCGAAGTCCCTCCTTCGTCCAAGGCCTCCGCATGAAGCATTCCATGAGCACTCCGTCGCAGTGTCTCACTCCGAGCACACTCCTCGACGAGCCTCACCCGGACCATGCCTTCGATGCGCCTCGACTTCTGAGACCTTCGTCGGGTAAGCTTCGAGTGTCTCCCTCCGGAGCACACTTCGAACACCTTGCCTCCGCAGAGGACTTGATCCACCAACTCCGAAGTCACTCCATCCGGAGTACCTTCGAAGTGCCTCACCTCCGAGGACTTTGTCTCGGAGTACCTTCAGCCGGAGCCACGCTCCGCACTCTCTGCCTTCACCTGGCACGCCTCGACCCGAGGACCGACCCGGACCACCTTCGCAGCCACCGTGACGGAGCTCCCTGCTCCCCTGGCATCAAGCCTCCCGCTTGACCCAGGTTCACCCGGCTCGAACCCTGTCCGTCGCCTCCAAAGTCCCTGCGCACCACCGACAAGCAAACAAGTGTATCCAGTACTCCGGAGACCTCTCCGGGTTAACAACCTTCGGTACACACTCCGGTGTACCGCCCAAAGTACCGAAGCCATCGATACGGACCCAGTCATCGTGTACTGCCGGACCCCTCCGACGAGCACACTCCGCTGCAACAGCTGCAGCAAGCAAACACCGAACACCCTTCGGTGAAACCACCTCCGAAGCCCTTCCGGAGGTACCCTTCGAACAGAGGGTAAAAAGCCTGTCAATCACTCATCACAAAACACCGAAACCAACCCTTGGTTTCTCAATCTCCCCCTTGATGAGTGCATTGACAACCAAATCCAAGTTCAAGAAAATTTAAAAATTTCAGCACACAAGTGACCATAAAAACTCAGAAAAGAGCCAAAGCATGTCACTTGATAAAAGAATTTTTCTCCCCCTTTCTCAAAAGAGTAAAAAGCCCTTTTTGGCAAATCTCCCCTTGATAAGAACTCCCCCTGAGTTAAGCAAATTTTTCTTCCCCTTTATGTCAAAAATCTTTCCCTTTGCGAAATTATGCCTTCTTGCGGCAGAGAACACAGCAAATCTCCCCCTTTGGCAATGCAAGCATCAAGGAGCAGTTAAAAGATGCAAAGCTTCGAAATGAATAGAATTGCAAAGACATATAATGCAAAAATATGCCAACAGTAACATCAATGATCATGTGCTCAGCTCAATTTAACATTCTGTGAAACAAGATGACGGCATGTGATTTTGTCATTTTGAAGTAAAAGCATCACCACTTAATCACAGCAGCTAGACATGTGAAGGCAAGGACTGCGCAAAGCTAACAAATTCTACCCTAGACAGACAAGTCCTGTTCAAAAGGAGCTGTTGAAAGCAAACTTGATGAGCAATTAAATTTGTTGTTCTTTTCTTAATGCCAGGGGTTATTTGTTTGTCCACCTTATACTTTCCAATCAAGCCAAGCCTAGGCATGAAAGCCATCTGAAGCTTAAGGCGGTGATTTTGGCATACACTACACTATTCCAGTTCAGACCAAAGTGCAATGGTAAGCAGTCTAGAATAGAGTAGTGCGACAAACAAACCCTCCTGGATCTTTTCATTGAAACCAGACAAATCATGGATTTTTGATTTTTGGTTCAGGTAAATGAAATATTTTGAAGAATATCCATGAATAAAGAACACATTTTTCAAGTTGCAAATTTTAGCATCCAAGGAACAGTGTCTTGCTGTCAAATAGATAAAAGATAGCTAAAAGCAGTCCTGCCTAAACAAGCTAGATACATGATTGTGCGGTGAGCAAGTTTTGATTTTAGAAAATAAAGCATCATGCACAACCAATGTTCCAGACATATTTCATAGAGCTGAGCTGTCATGATTTCTTGAATCAAAAGCAGGCATATAATAGCAAAAGATGTAAATGCAATTTCACACATAAAGAGCGTATGCAAGAGAATTAAAATCAGCTCCCCCTCACAAAATGCCGTAGGGATGACAAATACCAAGTTCCCCACGCAAGTAAGCAAATCGAGAAGCATCGAGGGGTTTTGTAAAAATATCGGCAAGCTGGTGTTGGGTATCAACATATTGAAGTTCAATATCACCCTTCTCATTGTGATCTCTGAGAAAATGATACCGTACATCAATGTGTTTGGTTCTGGAGTGCTGAACCGGGTTGTTTGCAATACAAATAGCACTAGTGTTATCACAGAAAAGTGGAACACTCTTATAATCTAACCCGAAATCCCGCAAAGTGGAAACCATCCACAAAATCTGAGAGCAACAGCTAGCTGCAGCAACATATTCGGCCTCAGCCGTCGATTGAGCAACACTAGACTGTTTGCGGGAAGACCAGCAAACCAGAGACGTACCCAGAAAATGACAAGTACCAGAGGTACTTTTCCTATCAATTCTACACCCAGCAAAATCCGCATCTGAATAGCCTCTAAGACATAAAGATGAAGACGATGAATACCATATGCCAAATTCAAGGGTGTGTTTGAGATACCTTAAGATACGCTTAACCGCTTGGCGGTGCGAAGCTCGTGGTGAAGCCTGAAAACGAGCGCACAGACACACAGCGAAGTGTATGTCCGGCCTCGTGGCAGTCAAGTAGAGGAGGGAGCCGATCATGCTCCGGAACTCCTTCTGATCTACGGCTTCTCCATCTTCGTCAGGGTCCAATGCTACAGATGTAGCCATTGGAGTGGCGAGGGGCTTCGCATCGGACATGTCGAACTTCTTGAGCAGGTCCTTGGTGTACTTTGTCTGGTGGACAAAAGTACCTTGTTTGCTTTGCTTGATTTGCAAACCAAGGAAAAAGGTGAGTTCACCCATCATTGACATTTCAAATTCCCTGCTCATGGTATCTGCAAACTCGGCAACCAAAGCATGAGAAGAGCCACCAAAGATGATATCATCCACATAAATCTGCACTAGGAGGAAATCTTTGCCATGCTTGAGAGTAAACAAAGTTTTATCAACAGAGCCCATCAAATACCCTCGCTCAAGCAGAAAAGACTTAAGTCTATCATACCACGCCCGAGGGGACTGCTTGAGTCCATAAAGAGCCTTATGAAGTTTAAGGACTTTATGTGGGTACTTGGGGTTTTCAAAACCAGGGGGTTGTTTTACATAAACATCTTCACCTATGAAGCCATTAAGAAAAGCACTTTTGACATCCATTTGATAGAGTTTGAATCCCCGGGATGTCGCAAAGGCAAGCAAAATCCTAATGGCCTCAAGGCGAGCAACAGGTGCAAAAGTTTCAGTAAAATCAATCCCTTCTAGTTGAGAAAAGCCCTGAGCTACAAGTCTAGCCTTGTTTCTAACTATAGTCCCATCCTCCCCTTGTTTATTTTTAAAATCCATTTTGTTCCAATGAAATGAACATTAGGTGGAGGATCAACTAAAGTCCAGACTTGGTTTCTTTCAAAATTCTCAAGCTCTTCATGCATGGCATTGATCCAACTAGAATCAGAAAGTGCATGACTAACATCTAAAGGCTCGAAAGAAGCAACAAAAGCAGCATTAGTGAAATGGGCATGAGAACGTGTTACCCTTTGATCAAGCTCACCAATGATCTGCTCGGGAGGGTGCATCCTTTGGACATGATGTGGAGCCTCGCGGCGGGATGCAGTCTCCCCCTCAACTTGTGCGTTGGAGTGGTCCAAGATGACTGATGTTGAGGTAGTCGCTTCGGGACCTCGTGTCGAAGTAGAAGCGGGGTCAGCTTCGGGGGTTGATGTCGAGGGTAGTAGGGGTTCATCCTCGAATTCTCCGGGATCTTCGTCTTCGAATAAGGTCTGTTCCATGTCGTGTTCATTTGCCTGTTCAAAAGCAGAACTAACAGAGGGGGTTGATTCATCAAAAGTCACATCACATGACTCGATGACAGTGTTAGTTTCCAAGTTATAAACACGATAAGAATGACCATGAGTAGTATAACCTAAAAAGATCCCGTCAGAAGATCGCGACTCAAATTTATCCAAATTTCCACGCTTTAGGATGAAACAGCGACAGCCAAAAACTCGAAGATGAGTAACCTTGGGCTGTCTCCCAAAACGCAGCTCATAAGATGTTAAGTTTAAAATTGAGCGCAAGAAAATTCGGTTTGAGATGTAGCAAGCAGTGTTCATGGCCTCAGCCCAGAATTTTCTAGGAGTCCTATGCTCATCGAGCATCGTCCTAGCCATCTCAACCAAAGTGCGGTTCTTTCTCTCAACAACACCGTTCTGTTGAGGAACCCGCGGAGCAGAGAATTGATGTTCTATGCCATGCTCCATGCAAAAGTCAACAAAGAGACTATTTTGAACTCGGTGCCATTATCGCTTCGAATGAATTTTAATGCACCAGGGAGTTCAGTGAAAAGTCTCAAAGCCAAGCTCCGAAAGTGTGAAAACACTTCATCCTTGCTGGCAAGAAAGAAGACCCAAGAGTAGCGAGAGAAATCGTCGACAATTACTAGAACATACCACTTCCCGCCTAAAGAACTAACCCGAGAAGGACCTACAGTGTCCATATGGAGAAGTTCTCCGGGCTGTTCAGTCATCACTGTGGTGACTGGCGAATGCGAAGCGGCAATCATTTTTCCATGTCGACAAGGAGCGTAAACTAAATTCTTCTCAAACTTGAGCTTGGGCAATCCTCGGATCAGACCTAGGGCGCTCAGACGAGCGAGCAACTCAAAGCTCATATGCCCTAGTCTCCTATGCCACTTCCAAAGCTCAGAAGTCGAATAAGCAACAAGACAATGAGAAGAACCAGATGACTCTGAAAAATCAGCTCCAAAAACTCTCCCAACTCTAAAGATCTTACACACCATAACGCCATCAGAATTGAGCACTTGCGAAGTATCGCGATGAAATCGCACTTCGAAGCCCTCATCAAGCAACTGAGATACAGACAACAAATTGTATCCCAGGTTCTCAACCAAAGCAACATCTTTGAGAGTGAAGTTTGAATTAATTCTTACCACACCTTTACCTTTCACTCTACTCCTTCGATTGTTTCCGAAGGTGATATGTTCCCTTTGCTTGGTTGTGGTGAGGCTGGAGAACCAAGCTGCATCTCCGGTCATGTGGCGCGAACAACCGGAGTCCATGATCCACGTGCCCTCCAAGCCTCGACCTGTCGCCTACACATGATAAGAACGTCTCGATCGCTCAGTGCTGGGGTGAGTAAAATAACGACGAGGCATCCAGCACTGAGTGACACGAGTAGTAGGCACAGTAAAAGCAGACGGTCTACGCACATAATAATCAGAATGATGCAAAGTGCGAGGTCTACCTACATGCTGTGAAAGAACAACATGTCGAGGTCTCCTACTCTGACGAGGTACAAATCTGCTAGCCCGCGGTCTACCACCATATGGAACATGGTGAAGACCTCGAGGAGCAAAACCTCTCCGAGAAGCACGAGGAGCCTCAAAAGCAGGACGATAATACATCTCAGACTCATCCATACCTAAAGATGGGTAATGCATGTCCTGGTAACTCATCGCCTGTGCGCGTCGCTCATCCTTGATGCGACGAAAACAGAACCCAACCAAATGACCCGCCCGCTGACAATAGGAACAATGAAACACTCTCCTGGGGGCACTCTCATGGGTCATAGGAGCAACTCTCACAGGCTCCTTGGGTTTCTTCTGAGTGGTTTTCTTGGGAGGATTTTTCTTGGCAGGAGGAGTGGTTTTCTTTTGTGGATGGGTAGGTTTTTTGGCTGATGGGGTGTCCAACAGAGCTCTCTCTTTCTCTAGGGTGGTGGGAGAGGTAAAAACAGTTTTGGTCTTACTGTCTGAAGCTATCCTCTCAAAGCCCAAACCTAGAGCTACCCCGGCTCTGTCAGCACACAACTTGGTCTTGGCCAAGAGTAAATCCATCCTACTCTTCCCCTCAGTGCATTTGTTCACCACAGAAAGAAGGTATTCATTTTCTGACATGAGGTTTTCAGCTCGCTCTCTAACAGTGCCTAGCTGGTCCTTAAGGGTAATGCAGGTGTCACAAACAGGTTGCACATCCTTAGAACTACCGGCCCTCTCCAATCTAGCCTCCAAATCATGAACATGCTTATCACGTAAATTAATGCTATCGCGTAATAAAGAGCAGTTCATGCAATCAATAACATCATGAGGTCTAGAATCCACCTCCAAAAGCTGCTTCTGTGCAGTCTCAAGCTCAGAGAGAGTTTGAGCATGTACAGAACGCAACTGAGCAAGCTCACTCATGACAACAGAACATGATTCACATTCAGCATCATCATACTTAGACTTAAGCATGGCATATTCAGTAGAAACATTTTCTAGCCTAAGTCTAAGGTCTTTTCTTTCTCTAGCGGCTTGCACAAGTAATCTATCCTGACCAAGCACTACTTCATTCAGCTCATCTAATTTAATTAGAAGCTGGTCAGATGATAGGTTTACCTCAGATGAGTCAAGCTCATCGCCGCTGTGATCGCTGTCGGCCATGAAGCAAAGGCCGGTGAAGTCACGTCCCTTCTTGTCCTTCTTGTCCTCCTTCCTTGGGGACTCCTCCTCCTCAGAGCTTGACTCCTCAGATGAGGAAGTGTCGATGTCGCTGAGAGCAGCAACAAAGGCTCTGGAAGCGGCCTTGGCTACTTTCTTAGCCATCTTGCCGCGCTTGCCCTTCACAAAGGGCTTCCTCTCCTTTTTGTGGAATTTGGGGCGGTCACTCTCTTCTCTCTTCTTGACCTTGGGGCAATTTGCCTTAATGTGAGAAGTGTCGCCACATTCATAGCAGCCACTAAAACCACTTCTCCTCTGATCCCGTCTCTCATGATGAAAGCGGGTGAACCTCCGGGCAATGAGAGCAAGCTCATCATCAGCTAGAGTGTCCACCTGCTCCTTTGTGACGGAGACCAGGGAGGACAAAGCAAAACCATCTGCAAGAACACAAGTGCCTGATGTGCTTGGTTCTGCAGTGGTGCCACGACTAGTGCTAGAAACCAATGCCAATGGCTGTGGCAAAGAGCTTCTGTGCACTGCAAGAGATGCCTTGGCAATCTCTGTGGACTTCAGCTTGCTAAAGAGTTCATCACAGGTCAAGGTGTCATAGCCTGTGGACTCCTCAATGCTGGATATCTTCACTTCCCATATGCTACGGTCAAGAGCATAGAGAAGCTTGATAGCCCTATCATGATCACTGTAAGCAAGCGTCCCGTTGGATCGCAAGTTACTCATTATAGCATCAAAGCGCGAAAACATGGCATCTATAGATTCACCAGGTGCCTGCACAAACAGCTGATACTGTTGGTTGTAGGTGCTTTGGCGCCTGGCCTTAATCTGAGTAGAGCCCTCATGAAAAATAGTGAGCGTTGACCAAATTTCCCTAGCAGTCCTAAGGTGCTGCACCCTATCGAACTCACTCCGGCTCAAACCGATGAACAGTATATTTCTTGCCTTGGAATTGGCATTATACTGATCCTTCTCTGTTTGAGAGGTGCGAGTCTCAGGGATGGAGTATTGTGAGTCCACAATCTCCCAAATTGCATTTTCTTGGCTTAACAAGTAAGCCTCCATGCGCACCTTCCAGTATGCAAAATCTGTCCCATCGAACAGAGGAATTTTACTGCCTCTATCCATGTCGCCAAAAGATCACAAAACCGGTTAAGGTCAACTGGTGATCTTAACCTGCTCTGATACCAATTGTTGGACCGGAAACGGCGACCAGAGGGGGGGTGAATGGGAGCTTTTAAAAATTTCGGGCTAAAACTTAGCCTTCGGTTCAGTTCTGTCTTCTGCGGAACAGGCTTCGAACACTACCTTCGAAGGTCTGGTTCGGAGGTACTTCGACACCTTCGAACACAGGCTTCGGAGGAGCAAAAGTTCGAAGCCAAGAAGACTTCGCTCCACTAACAACCCTCGAAAACCTACTCTGCTAAGTCAGTGCAGGCTCCGCACACAGGGTGCTTCGAGCAACCTTCGCACTTCACCCTTCGCAAGAGCGGACAGCCCTCTGAGGACTTCGACCAAGTACTTGGCGACAGCAACTGGTGCTGGGCTTTGTACGCGAAGGTCTACACGCACACAAAACGGACCACGCTAAGGGCTTCGACACAAGAAGCACAACGGGATACGACCAGGGCTTCGCTAGTAAGCAGCGAGGTCTTGCCTCGTGTTACACAGAGCGACAGCACACTGAAAAACACACTTCGCGAGAAAAACACCCTTCGCCAAGACAGGCTTCGGTGAACTAAAACTAGCGAGGTATGTAAAGCGAGCTCAAGCAAAAGCACAAAGATGCAGGGCTTCGCCGCTTGAACAAGGAACACAAAATATATTGAACTCTGGATGAAAACCAGCGAGGTATGTGTACAGGAGCTCAACAGTAAATGCTCAAAGTGTTGAATGTTACCTACCGAGCCCCCATATTTATAGCCCATGGATTCATCCTAAGGAAGTGACTACTTTACCCCTAGGGTTTACATTCATTTTGTCTCTTCAGAACTAAGGGGTACAAAAGGTAGTCCACCTTTATTTTGGAGGCTTCTCTGTCAGCTGCAGAGGGGACAGTGTCAGCCTTTTTCAGAACAGACAGTGTCAGCCTTTACAGTGTTGACTTCTGGAACCTCCCTTCGCACGCGAGGGGTGCGGAAGCTTCGGCGAGAAGCCTGCAGCCTGTTGGCCTTCGCTCCGCCGAAGAAGACCTTCGATACAGTGACGGTTTTGAGCCGAAGCCGTCAAAGCCCTTGGGCCTTCGCACCACCACCTCCGGAGTGGATCACCACGGCTTCGCAGCTACTCCCAGCTCGAACACCGTCCGTCCGTGTACCGAAGCCATGCATGGCCGAAGCACCACAAGTCATCCTCTCTCCGAAGCCCCACCTTCGGAGTACCACCCTTCGAAGTCCCTCCTTCGTCCAAGGCCTCCGCATGAAGCATTCCATGAGCACTCCGTCGCAGTGTCTCACTCCGAGCACACTCCTCGACGAGCCTCACCCGGACCATGCCTTCGATGCGCCTCGACTTCTGAGACCTTCGTCGGGTAAGCTTCGAGTGTCTCCCTCCGGAGCACACTTCGAACACCTTGCCTCCGCAGAGGACTTGATCCACCAACTCCGAAGTCACTCCATCCGGAGTACCTTCGAAGTGCCTCACCTCCGAGGACTTTGTCTCGGAGTACCTTCAGCCGGAGCCACGCTCCGCACTCTCTGCCTTCACCTGGCACGCCTCGACCCGAGGACCGACCCGGACCACCTTCGCAGCCACCGTGACGGAGCTCCCTGCTCCCCTGGCATCAAGCCTCCCGCTTGACCCAGGTTCACCCGGCTCGAACCCTGTCCGTCGCCTCCAAAGTCCCTGCGCACCACCGACAAGCAAACAAGTGTATCCAGTACTCCGGAGACCTCTCCGGGTTAACAACCTTCGGTACACACTCCGGTGTACCGCCCAAAGTACCAAAGCCATCGATACGGACCCAGTCATCGTGTACTGCCGGACCCCTCCGACGAGCACACTCCGCTGCAACAGCTGCAGCAAGCAAACACCGAACACCCTTCGGTGAAACCACCTCCGAAGCCCCTTCGGAGATACCACCTCCGAAGCCCTTCCGGAGGTACCCTTCGAACAGAGGGTAAAAAGCCTGTCAATCACTCATCACAAAACACCGAAACCAACCCTTGGTTTCTCAGGTTTCTAGTATCCCTAAAACGCTTGATGTACTCAAAGGCGCTCTCACTAGATTTATGCTTAACCGATGTCAAATGTGAGAGCCTAAGTTCTGTCTCACCTGCGTAGAAATAATCATGGAATTTCCGCTCTAAATCATCCCATGTGTGGATGGAGTCCAGTGGGAGCGCCGAAAACCAAGTGAAAGCGGTGCCGGACAGCGAGAGAGAAAATAGTCTAACCTTTAGAGCATCTATCCCGCTAACTTCTCCACACTGCGCCAAAAATTGACTAACATGCTCTAGTGTAGTCTTGCTACCCTTGCCATCGAATTTAGTGAATTCAGGGATTCTATAGCCGCGGGGGTAGGGCACTGTATCAAGATGGTCGGGGTATGGCTTACGGTAAACCCTCACTCGTCCCTTGGGCACGAAGCCGGCACACTCTATAAATAGTGCACGGACCCGCTCCTCTATGTCATCTTAGTATGTTGCTTGTGTGCGCCTCTCATGCGGGGGCGTGACACGTGGTGGGATATCGGCGTGTCTGCCATGGGCCTCTTCCCTACGCGCTATTTGTATGACGTGTTCGTGTCTAGGCGCCTGCGCATGTGGTGCGGGCAGCGTGGGTATTGGTGCAGGTGGTGGTGGATGGTATGCAGTGTTATTTTGACCGTAGGCGTAATGATTGGTCTCGACCATAAGTGTTGAGGCCAGAGACATGATTGTACCGGTGCTGTCATTAGTCCTACCGTATACGTGGTTTTCCAGTGGTGCACTAGCAATGGGAACCGGGGGCACGACCTCAGTAAAGCCGAACCACCTAAGCGTCGCCTCCACTTGGGAGCTAACTGCCGAATCTAAACGGTTGGCTAGCCAAGCACTAACGGCATGATCTACCGATGCGGCTATTTTTTGTTCAATTTCTAAAGAGGATAAACGAGGGGATACAGGTGTTACCTGGACCTAAGCGAGGTCGGGGGTGATGATGTCGCGCTTGATGAAGCCTGCGCGTGTCTTGACTTAGCCCCCAAGCATCATGTCTTGGAGAACTTTTAACTTTACCTCGATCTCTGCTCGGTCTTCTGCGGGGATATCTTCAAGTGTAGGTGACAATATGTTGCGGTTGTCGATATCCGCGCCTCCTAATGCGTCCATCGGCGGTGTATACATAGTAGTCGATGTAGATGTACCGGTGGCCAATGTAGACGTACTCATCATGTTGGTGTAGCCTTCCCCAGCGGAGTCGCCAAAAGTGTGTTGACACGGAAATGTGCCCCCGTACTTGGGTCAGTTCGATGATCCAAAAGTGCACGGATACTTAGGGACAATCCTAAGCATGACGTAGCACCGATGCCACGTTCTGACTACCCTTAGTCGTGATAAGGGGAGTGGAGTCGCCAGGCAACCAGATTACACAAAATAACCCAATTAGCCAAAAGAGATATATTAAACAAAATGAAATTAGCAAACCAGTCGAAGCCCGTCTGGTTCGAAGTTTGGTGCGAAGGGGCCACCGAAGTGTACCTTCGGTGTCTGGTGCGAGGCACTCCGCCGTAGGGTGCTTCGGCGTTCGGACTGATCCGACCGAAGATGGACTCCGAACGGATCTAGACGCGATGATCACCTCCGAACAGCGGGATTCGGCGTGAGATCTCCGATACAACAAACTACGGAATAGTGCCACGAGGGCCACGCGTGAGTGCAACTTCGTCCGGTGTGGAGTACAATCTTGGCGAAGCCCGTTGCGACGAAGTATGCTGGCGAAGCCTGTTGTCGAAGCCTGTAGTCCCACCGAAGGGTGTCCTGGTGACCTCCGAAACTGATCTCTCAGCTCCGGACACCTCCGACGAAGTAGCTCCGAACGTAGGAACCTGCAACAAAGATGATTTCGAAGTACCAATTCGGCCCGAGGACCGAATTTTGCTAAGTGTTGCACTAGTAGCGAAGGTAGCAATCTGTTACGCAGATTAGCGGATACTTCACAGGCGAAGTAACAAGGCGATAACAATCTATTACGTAGATTAACGGATACTTCACAGGCGAAGTAACAAGGATTACCACTGTTCCGTAGTGGCCGGTGGAGGGCTTCCAGGCAAACCCACGAAGAGGTATAGGAAAATAAAGGTAAAGTAAATGTGATCAAAGCATAGGGCTTTGGTTTGGTTTGAGTTGGGGGGCTCTCTACGCCGGCCTTGCCTCTCTATTTATAGGGGCTTAATCCCTAATCCAATCTGCTATTAATCCGGCCAGATAGAGATAAAGATTGAGCTGGAAACGCATACAATTCTAACTCTGCCGAAGTGGGCTTCGGCCAGGCCCGTCGAGGCCTGCTCCTCGGGCCAAAGCTTCG
Organism: Zizania palustris; assembly: GCA_019279435.1. Lineage (NCBI taxonomy): Eukaryota > Viridiplantae > Streptophyta > Magnoliopsida > Poales > Poaceae > Zizania > Zizania palustris. Next base: position 7,814,246 of record JAAALK010000287.1, read on the forward strand.
GTAGCGTGGGCCTCCGAAGGCCTCCCGGCCAAAGCCCATGGGCTGGCTAGAGGCTTTCGGAGCCCATATCTCAATGAACTTCGGCCCTGTAGGGCTTCGAACAGACCTTGGACATGTGTATTTCTGGCCTAAATCACCAAAATTGATATTTTGACAATCTAGCCATTAATGCCATTTTTTCCTATCAACACAATGCAAGGCCTGAAGTTTTAAGGAAGAAAGTGTATACCACGCTTAGGGAATATTTATAAGTTGAGTCAAAGGATCGAATTAATCAAAAGCCATATCCAATATATTTTGATTATTACAAGTTCTCTGATAGTTTCGAAATGCCAGAATTCACAAAATCCAGCGGCAATGATGCCAAGACCACAAGTGACCGTATAGCACAATTCTTAGTCCAACGTGGTAAAGCGAGTAGTTGTGATGAGCATAAGTTTAGCTTGTTCTCTTTATCTTTATGTGCAATTGCTTATGAATGGTTTGTGTCTTTGCCAACTCATTCTATTTTTACATGGGAAGATTTAGTCCAAAGATTTCATATGCAATTCTCTCCTAGTAAAATAGAATGTCATTTAGCTTCTTTGAGATTGGTTAAATAACAAACTAGTGAAACCATTGACTCTTACATTCAAAGGTTTCTAGATACCAAAAGTCGATACTCTAACTTGACTATTAGTAATAAAGACTTGGCTGATCTTGCATTTGATGGTTTACTTGTGCACATTAAAGAAGCTATGCATAATCAAACATTCATGGATATTAGTCAATTTTAGCAAAGCGCTCTGGTTATTAAAAGCCGAGTTGTGAACAAGGGAAAAACAAAGATTGACTTAGAGGAGAATGCCGGTGATTGATCATCTGGTAAAATAAGAAATTTGATGTCTATACAGCCAGATGGACTTGGACTAATGAGGAAGATCCATTCGTGTGCTTTCGTTTGAAGCCAACACCTCGGAGGTAATTATACTTTTGAGTTGACCAAGTGATAAAATATTCGACTATCTCTTTGAGAAAGGACAGATTCAGATTAGGGGACGTGAAGTCCAAGTCATTTCATGGGCGGAAGAGCTAGGAGATCATAAACATTGTAAGTGGCATGACTCTTACACTCATTCTATTGATAAATGCTATATTTTCTGCCACCGAGTTCAATTAGCCATCAATGAAGGACGATTGAAGTTTGAAAATGATCCTTCTCTCCATTGTATTGATTGCAACAGCAAAGTGTTGATTTGGCCCGGTCAAGAAGAATCAACAAGAGGGAAGAATATTCTAGTTGGAGAGCCTCGGTCTGATACACAAAATTCTATAGACAGAGAGAAGCCGCTTGATGGCAAGATAGCTAGGTGACCAAAAGTTACTTGTGATATGCTCTTAAAGAAGTATGAGTGCATGGCCAAACAAAGAGTGTATAATCAGCCTGGAAATGTAGAAAGACCAAATTTGACTGCTAAGAAAGGATTTGGTCATAGTCCTAAGTTATTGGAGCCTTTAATACCATTCTACTCATATGGGTTTCCAATGATGTCATGGGGGGCATGCCCGATGTCCCAATATGGTTGTACTTCTCAATACTTTGCCCCATGGATGCCGTCCTCACCTCCTCAAGTGCTATTTCACCAAGAAGCGACAAAACCAAAGAGGTCGGCAAAGAGGCAAGGAAGTAATCATAGTGATGGCCATGCTCAGGCAAAGAATCGGCCTAAGTCTTTGAATTTAAAGGGAAGGGACAAAGGAGGAGAGAAGGCTAAGAACATGCCTCCGGAAGTGCCTAAAATATGAGAGGATCCAACCAAAATCTCAGCGCACACCGGAGTAGTTCCAGAGGATGGGCATGCAAAAATTAGGAAAGTTGGTGAATTGTCTTCTCCAGGCCGGTCTGACAGAGGACCAGACCGGTCCAACTGATCCTCTACCATCGGTCCAACCAACCGATCACAACTGGTCCAATCGGTAGTACAATGCTGGCCTGACCTCTAGTCTACTAGGAAGCAGGGAGTTGTTCCAAGAAGCCGGGAGCATGAGTGTTGCTTCGGCTACGCGTAAAGATAAAAGGAGTAAGACATTATCTCCAGAAACCAATTCACAGTCAAATTAGGCACCAATCGGCTTAACATGCTCCCAAAAGAGAAGGTTGCAATCTCTTTGAGCCAAACACCTTAAAGAAAGGAAGGCTGGCGATCTCAAAGATAACTTGTTTAATGAGTCCAAAGCTTTAGTAGAGTCACGACAGGTATGGAGACCGAAGTTGGTTGACCATATAGCTTCTAGCCTCATTGAGTAAAGAGTGAATCCCCACATGGGACTGGGGGACAAGACTAATAAGAGTACTAAAGGCCGAGTTATAGAGAAATTCGAGTTCAGTAAATCATCCTCAAGAATTCAGATATTCTAAGTCATGAGGTGGATGATTTGGTAGATGAACAAACAACGAGTATTTCTTAAGGGCCTAGTAAAGCACTTGAGAAATCATATGGCCGATAGTAGTGATCATCCATAGCCCTGAGAGTTTGTGCTTTTGGCTCTCAAGGTGACCAAAAGGCAGGGGCATATGTTGACACCCAAATTTGTCACCAATTTGGAATAGAACAAGTGCTAGCCCAGTTTGAAATAAATTGGAAAATCTGTGCAGAGACCGGTCCGACCTTTTATACATGGCTGGTCTGACCTTAGTTGTCTGGCCGGTCCGACCTTCCATGTACCATCGGTCCGACCGGCAATACATGGCCGGTCTGACCTTCAGCCTCAAATCCGAGTTAGTTACAACTAAATCCCATGTTTCTTTATTTAAAACATGGATATTTCATACCTAAATCAATCTCTAACCACCCTAGGACGTGGATAACCTCTAACTCTCGCTAGTCCACCCCCTATATAAAGGGACAAGGCCGATTCAAGCAACCCCCATGGCACTACTTTGAATCGTTCTTTTTCACTTCAATCTACTATCTCTCTTTACTTCTTGCCCTCTCATTATTTTCTTACTCTAGCACTAGCCCTAGCAGTGGCTCTTTGTCAATTTGATTCACAAATTGTTCGTACTTCACCATGTTATCGTGAGTTCTTTGTGGGTTTGATCTGAAAATATCTCATTTCGCCGTCGTTACAGGTTTTATCTAATTTTTGATCTAGATCGGTTCTCTAGCCAATTTGGTGAGTTTGTCATCTTCAACAAGGGCTTCCTCGTCGTGCTACCATCCCAAGATCATCTAGGTTCAAGCCCTAGCCATCAGCACACGCGCCAGCAAGCCGAGGAAGATTCTGCCCCCAATCACCGCTCCGACCGGCCCGTGACGCCGGTCCAACTGCCATGACGTCACCGGTCTGACAGACGGTGTGCGGCCGGTCAAACCAGCTCCTAGTGGTTGGTCCGACCGCCTACTTTTCGGCCAATCAGATTGCCCCCTCGCGGTGCGGTTTGATTGCCTGATGACTCCACCCTAAATTCCTCATCACGATTGTAGGACTGAGAGTAGTGACCAGAGGGGATGAATGAGCGTAAATAAATTTTACACAGAGAGGAAATGCACAAATAAAAAACTAGTGCTATCACTCTCCTGTCAGATATTATGTGACACGACAGTTTGACAGATTACGAGCACTAAAAATAATCTAGCTTCCAAAAAACAGCCGATGTCCAAAATGTAAAGACATGAATCACAGTGCTCAATGGCAGATAGAAATTACTCACAGATCAGACTGACGGATCAACAATCATTTCACAAAGTCACAGACTTTTCATCAAGCACAAGATAAACATCTATTGTTCACGGGCATTTAATTAAACACTTCATCCACAGGACATTCACAGAATCACAAGCAATTAATCAAACAAATAAAATTCAAGGAAGAAACACAAATCATGTCCTAAATGTGAAGTGCAGTGCAGTGCAGCAAAGCTGCATGTGCAGGGCTTCAAAGCATTGGCTGCAGTGCCATGGACTGTGGAATGCTTTAAGAAACGCAGGGAATAAAAATCCACAAGAATTAGGCTGCTGCAGGAATTAAACAACTGGCAGAGATCAAAACTTGCACTAGAAATGAGATAATCCGGAAGAAATAACTGATCAGAACAAAAAAATCACAAAAATTAATTTCAAGGAAAAAGAACACAGGTGGCGACTGAATAAACACAGGGTAGCGGCGGTGGCTTCTTGGCCGATAGATTCAAGGCGAACAGAAGCAACAACTTCACGCGCAGAAGCTACACTTTAATGATTGTAGGATGATGATGCGAGCGATTCAAAGTGCTCGGCGTGGGACAAAAGCTACCGGCGATGGCAAGTAAAACCAACAGGCGGCGCAGTACGAAAACACGGTGGTTGGAGGTGGGAAAAGGGAAAGGTAAATCCCTGACTCAGATTTTGACATATTCAATTGAGTTAACCATAACCCTAAAGACGTGAAGGCTTTATATAGCCTACTAAAAAACAGGAAAAGACATAAATGCCCTTGAGGGTATTTTTTACATATTTAAGGTCCGAAGGACAAAAAGGTAAAACCGTCTAAACTATTTATTTTTCTCGATGGTTCACTTGTGTGGATTCCACGGCTTCGTATCAGGTACATATATCTTTACGTCTTCAGTTGATGTGGTTGACGGTTTTACGCCAAAACTGTCACAGCTCTTGTCGTCCTTACACCGGGTACCCGGATTGGGGGCCGAACCGACTCCGCGGCTCCTCAGCCCAGCAATCACGCATCGCCCGTGTACCTGAGTCACACCGGTGTACCCGGATTAGACCGACACGACCCCGTGACTCCCTCAGTCCGACGATCACCCATCCGTGTACCTGAGCCACACGTCCAAGATACGATAGGTCTCCTCTTCCTTTGAAGTACCTCTCTTCAAAGCGACCCTTCGAAGTGCCTCCCATTAAAGTGCTTCCTCATCTTCTCTTCTCCGTTGACAATCACTTATCTTTAGGGAGCCATGAGGCCCATAGTCTTCACCATCGCTCCTCAATCTCCCCTTGATGAGTATATTTATCAACACATTTGTCTTCACTCTTCAAACCTACAAACACATATGGAAACACAAAAATACACAAGAAACTAGAAAGAAGAAAAGAAAAAATTAGCTTAATGACCAAAAGCCAAACAAAAGCTAGAAAAGGTCATTAGGCCAAACAGAAACAAAATCAACACAAATTTCAAATGAAAGCTCATATGAATGCATTCTCAGAACTGACAACAAAGATTTTAAAAGAGTAAAGTAAGGACAAAAGAGAATAAACTCCCCCTAAAAACAATCCTAGAGACTCATCAATCTCTCCCCTTAAGTCCTCAAATTTCTCTCCCTTGTTGATAATTGGACTCATCAAGCGAGACTAAAAGCACTCAAAGAGACACAAAGATCCACTCCCCCTCAAAATATGTTATGAATGCAAGTGGAGTGCAAGAGGAGTGTAAAATCAAACTTATCAAATATGATTAACAATTACAAAAGCTAGCAAGTATAGTGAAGGATATTTGTAGGACCGAAAGTAGCGACCAGAGGGGGTGAATGGACGGCTATAAAATTCTTGCTAAACTATGATCTAATACCAACACCCAAACAACACAACCGGACAAATAATATTAGCAAAGAAAATTACCGGAATTAAAGTTATTTACCCTAAAAATGACCGGTGTCCTAATTAAAATGATATCACAGATGAACTAAATAAAAATACTGTAGTAAATAAAAACACCTAGATAAATCACGAGATATTTATATTTCAGTCTAGAAATAAAATACTAATCAAATGAATAAGCCTCGGATCATTAAAATTAATTTAGTAATAAATCGAATATATTGCACGTAACAACTAGAAAAATATTGCTATGACTAATAGAATTTTCGGTTTATTTTTATATGAGCCGATTAAACAAATATATTTAAATAAATAAAAACGAGATAATTAATAAGCAGATTAAATAATAATTTCTAGCAGATAAAGGTTATCTACTAAACTACTAAAACAGATTTACTGCTAATTAAAAGAGATAACCATGTATTTAATTAACTAACTAAAATAGTAGATGAAAACTACTTACCTGCAGTTGTGGATCTTGCCGTCGATCGCACTGCTGTCCCCTGTGAACACCAGCTCGAGTACCTGCTGCGGCAAAAAGAGGAAAACAAGCGTCGTGGAGAAATAAAGACCGCCGTGCGAAGAAAGAAGGAATCACCGAGCCACTGTGGCCGACACGCCGTGGGACCCGCACGGGTCAAGTCCGATGCTGCTGCTTTCGGCCAAGAGGGTCCCGCTCGAGGTTGCCGCCGTGAAAACCAGCGCAGCACGCCTGGCCGTGGATCTCCGCTGCAAGAGATTGTTTCCTGTAGCCATGCGGAAGGACAGCAAACAAAATGCCTCGGTAAGCGTGCGCCTGGATCTGCACGATGCCGCAGCCTCCACACCGGCGATATGGAATAGAAAATAAATAATTGCGGTGGCTAAAAATTCTGGACAGTAGATTGATCTCCAAAAACAGTCATCTATCCCCAAGGGGATAGGGGCCTATTTATAGGCGACTCCTAATACATGAAAATACTAATTTACCCCTAGGTTAAATTAACACTGACTCTAAAATAAATTCCAAAAATTACAAAAATATTCTTAGAAAAATCGCCTGACTCAAATAAAAATATTCTAAACTTAAAAACTAAATATTAATATCCTAAAAACGAATTAATCATAGGTTGTCAGTTTTGCGCCAAAACTGACAAAGTGTCCACCGTCTTCGCACCGGGAACCCGGATTGGGCCGACCCGACCCCGCAGCTTCCTTAGCCCGGCAATCACTCGCCACCCGTGTACCAGAGTCAAACCCAGTCAACAGACCAGTGGATCATCTGCCGCTCCTATCCATGTACCCGGATTGGGCCAGCCTGACTCCGCAGCTCCTCTGCCCGGCTGTCGCTCGCTGCCCGTGTACCTGAGTCACACGCGCCTCAGACACGGCAGGTCTTCATATCTCTCTTCCTTTGACTTTCGTTGACAATCACTCATCACATCTGGAATATCAAAACCATATTCTTCAACATGGTTTCTCAATATTGTCTTTAAACACTACATAACAAGCTCAGATGAATAATATCCACACAAAATCATGAGAAGGCAATTTTTAGGTTTTGCAAATGAAAGAATCACCACTCAGACTAGCTAACTAGGCATGATAAGATATGAAGTGCAAAAGCTAGCAGATATATACACAGGTAAGCATATCCAAAAACAAGGAGCTTCAGCAAACTTGTTATCTTATATTTTCATGCTTTTTGATTTCTTTTTTATTTTATTTAGTGCTAGGAGTTATTTGCATGTCAACCTTATGCTAATCGACCAAGCTAAACCTAGGTCAAGGAAAAAACCATTAGAAGCTTAAAGCAAATGCCTTCGCATACACTCAGTGTCCTAGCTCAAACCATAGTGCAATAATAAGCAGTATAGAACAAAAGCTGGGTGACAAAGCAACCCCGCCTAGATCTTTTCATTTTAGCACAAAGGGCATGACTTTTTCATTTCCAAGATTTTTATCTTTTTTAGAGCATATTTTCCATGTAAAGCATATAGATGTCCAAGTTGCATGTTTGCATCCATTGAAAAGGAATTAGCTACCACACATATAAAAGATAGCAAAAGCAATCAGCCTACGCATGCTAGTTACCAGACTGAGGAGTGATCATGTTTTAAAATTTTTAAGCATAAAAGTCATTTAAGGATAAATACCAGACATATTCAAAAGAGCTGAAACAACATGATCATAGAATCCAAAAGCATATACAAGCAAGTGCAAGAAAAGAAGTTAAACATATAACAGAAGCTCATGCATGTGTGTGAATGTAATAAAGCATGAAATGGACATACGAATGCAAAGAGAAAGAAAAATCTCAAGGTATCCAACTCAAAAAGGAAACAATACCAAAATCCCTTACCCTAATCGTTGTCCCCAAAAGTGATGTAGTCTTGAAGCTCATGGGGTTGAGGATGGTGAACCATCTGCAAGTATATGACCCATATGTCCTCTAGGCCTCGATCCTACAAAATCAAAGGTAAAAAAGACGAGAGAATGGCCCGACACTGGGGTTAGCAAAAGAATTGAACCAGTGTTGAGCCTGTTGATAGCAAAAAATGGCATCAATGGTTAAGATTATCGAAATATCAATTTTGGTAATTTGGGCCGAAAATATACAGGTCTCAGGTCAGGCCGAAGCCCTATAGGGCCGAAGGACCATTGGGCTATGGGCTCCGGAAGCTTCCAGCCAGCCCACGGCCTTCGGCCAGGAAGCCTTCGGAGGCCCACGCTGCCGAAGCTTCGGCCTGAGGAGTAGGCTTCGATGGGCCTGGCCGAAGGCCCACTTTGGTAGAGATAGAGTTGGACATGAATCCGGCTAAGTTTTTATCTCTATTCAACCGAATTATAGCAGATTAGATCAGAGGTCTAGCCCCTATAAATATAGAGGCGAAGCTAGTTCAGAGACCCCCCCAACACAAATCAACCACAAAGCCTTATCTTTGAATTGCATTTATCTTTACTTTTCTGTACTCTTCATGGGTTTGCCTGGAAGCCCTCCGACGGACACTTCGGAACAGTGGTAATCCTTGTTACTTCGCTTGTGAAGTATCCGTTAATCTACGTAATAGATTGCTATCGCCTTGTTACTTCGCCTGTGAAGTATCCGCTAATCTGCGTAACAGATTGTTACCTTCACCACTAGTGCAACACTTAGCAGAATTCGGTCCTCAGGCCGAATTGGTACTTCGAATCCACTGTTGCAGGTTTCCACGTTCGGAGCTACTTCATCAGAGGTGTCCGGAGCTGAGAGATCGGTTTTGGAGGTTGCTAGAACACCATTCGGCAACACCGATTGCTTTGACCGCACGCTTCACCAACAGACTTCGTCACGACAGGCTTCGCCACGTTCATACTCCGCTCTAGATGAAGTCATGCTCATGCGTTGCGCTCGAGTCCTTATTCTGTATCTTACTATATCGGAGACTTCACGCCGAACTTCGCTGTTTGGAGGCAATTGTCGTGTCCAGATCCGTTCGAAGTTCATCTTCGATCAGATCAGTCCGAACGCCGAAGGTACCCTTTGGCGGGACACTTCACATCAGACGTCGAAGGTATACTTCAGTGACCCTCTTCGCACCATACTTCGAAGCAGACAGGCTCCGACTGGTTTGCTGACTTATTCTGTTTAATATATTTCTTTCGGCTAATTGGATTATTTTGTGTGATATAATTGCCTGGCGACTCCACCCCCCTTACCACGGCTAACGGTAGTCGAAACACGACATCAGTGCTGTGTTACGCTTGGGCCTGTCCCTAAGTATCCACACACTTTTGGATCGTCGAACTGACCCAAGTGTGGGGGCACGTTTTTGTGTCAACACACTTTTTGGTGACTCCGCTAGGGAGAAGCTACACCAACATGACGGGTATGTCTACATCGGCCACCGGTACATCTACAACGACTACTACATCTACACCGTTGATGGACACCATAGGAGGCTCAGATATCAACAACTGCAACATCTTAACACCTACTCTTGAAGATATTCCCATAGAAGACCGGGCAGAGATCGAGGCAAAGTTGAAGGCGCTCCAAGACATGATGCTTGGGGGCAACGTCAAGACACACGCAGGCTTCATCAAGCGTGACATCATCGCCCCTGACCTTGCTCGGACCTAGGTAACACCTGTATCGCCTCGTTTATCCTCTTTAGAGATTTAGCAAAAAATAGCCGCATCAGTAGATCAGGCTGTTAGCGCTTCGCTAGCCAACCGTTTAGATTCGGCAATTAGCTCCCAAGTGGAGGCTACACTTAGAAGGTTCGGTTTTACTGAGGCCATACATTCAGTCCCTATTGCTAGTATACCCCTGGTTAATCATGTGTACAACAAAACTGACGGTAGCACTGGCAAGACCCTAGCGTCTCTAGCCTCAACACCTATGGCCGAGACTAGTCATCATGCTTACGACCAAACTAGCATTGCGTACCACGCACCACCACCACCTGCGCTGGTACCAGCCCTGCCCACGCCACATGCACAAGCACCTGGGCTCGAGCACGTCGTACAGCTAGCGCGTAGGGAAGAGGCCCATGGCTGACACGACGACATCCCACCGCGTGTCGTGCCCCCGCACGAGAGACGTGCGCAGGCGGCAGGCCAAGATGACCTAGAGGAGAGGATTCACGCGCTATTTAGGGAATGCGCCGGCTTTGTGCCTAAGGGTCGGGTTAGGGTTTACCGTAAGCCATATCCCGATCATTTTGATACAATACCCTACCCCCACGGCTATAGAATCCCCGAATTCACTAAATTCAACGGCGAGGGTAGCAAAACCACACTAGAGCATGTTAGTCAATTTTTAGCACAGTGTGGAGAAGCTAGCGGGACAGATGCTCTAAAGATTAGACTATTTTCTCTCTCGCTATCTGGCACCGCTTTCACTTGGTTTTCGGCGCTCCCGCCGAACTTCGTTCAGACGTAGGATGATTTGGAACGAAAATTCCATGATTACTTTTACACAGGCGAGATAGAACTTAGGATTTCACACTTAACATCGGTTAGTGTAACACCCCAAGATTTAAAAAGAAATAAAATAAAGGAAATTATTATTCAAAGAATTTTCTGAAATTAGTTATTAAAGAAAATCCTAAAAGAGATCTATTAAAGCCAAACAGGGAGAAATATTCAACTTCCCACACGTGCGCATCCACACCCTTACCATGTGCAGTGGTTCAACAATAGCGGTAAGGTCAAGGTAACACAAACTGCTCACATCAAATTTGCCATTGGTACATACTTAGGAGTTGCTGATTTTGATGTAGTACCAATGCAAGCATGTTCTCTGTTACTTGGTAGACCTTGGGAGTATGACACTGATGCTACACACCATGGTACTCCATACCTTGGACCCTAAGATCTGGGAGATCAAGGTTTGTTCTATTGTTGAGAGTGCGTCCTATGATACGTTGACCGTCGCAGAGCTTTTTAGTAAGCTCAAGGCCTCAGAGGTCGATATCCAGTTGAGATCAAATCTCACTGGTTTTGGATCAAAGACTCTGGCACTTGCGACACCATCTGTTGATCCTAATGCCATGAGTTGTACTGCTTTTTCCCTGATGTCTATCTCCAAGGAACAACTTGATACTCTAGGAGATGATGATATGTGCTTGTTTAACAACCGGGTGCGATGTGTCTATGATTAGCGAATGTTTAAGAGACGCGGTACAAAATCCGGATGCTTTGAGTGTGGTGACCCAGGTCATTTTATCGCCGACTGTCCCAAGCAGAAGAATTATAAGAAGGGAACCGGTGACAACTCCTACAACTCCGGCAAGTACGACAACTCCACAAAGGGCAAGCCCAAGACAAGATTCTTTCGAAAGGCTATGAAGGACTACAGGCATGAGAACAAGAAGCGAGACGAGACCTTCTTCGCCGAGATGGAGAAAAGATACTCCAAGAGATCCTCGTCTTCCTCCTCGTCTTCAAGTTCAAGTGATGAAGAGATCGTGATCAGGAAGGGGAAGGACAGGGACAATCCGGCGGGCCTCTGTTTCATGGGCTTCAGGGACAAGCCGAAGAGTCGCTCACGTCACAGCCGAAGACCCCACAAGAGCTTCTGCTCAATGGCTCTTGGGGAGAATAAAGAGAAGGACTCCTACGACGACTCCGACGACGAAGACGATGAGAACGCATCTTCCTATGAACAAGATGTTGTTAATTTACTAGAACAGAACAGTCAGGAGTTGAAGTATCGGGAGAAACTACTTAGAGGGGCTAAGAAGAGGATAGATGAGCTTGAGAGTGAGCTTGTCACGGCAAATGGCAAGATTGAGAGTCTGTCTTCTTCACCTTGCTTGGGTGATAATGGTGAGTGCCCTAACTGTGAGGTGCTGTTGTGTGACCTGACGACTCTCAAGTCTAGGTACACAGAGAGAGTAGATGAGAGAGACGCTTTGGCCACTGAGCTTGAGAGTGCTCAGCAGGAGCTGAAAGATGCTCATGCCACTGTCGTCGCACCTTGTGTAGACTGCCCATCTCATTTAGCTAGTATAGCCGAGCTGAGAACCATTAGTGATGTGCAGTTGAGCGAGTTAGCTGGAGTGAGAGCTGAGTTGGAGCAGACTAAGCTAGAGCTTGAGACCTTGTCGATTCCATCCACTGTTTGTGAGAACTGTTTATCCATTAGAATGGAATTGATCAAGCTAAAAGCTGAGAAGTCTATCGAAGTTGATAAAGAGTGTGAGATCTGCTTGTCTCAGGTGGAGGTGTTAGTTTCTTTGAGAGAGGAGCTAGCTGATGTTCAGAACGAGAACTTTTACCTCCAGCAGATCTTGAGTTGGATTAGTGCTAGAGAGCCACAGCTTGGCATGATGATCCAGTAGTTCAAGAGACAGGATGGTTTTGGGGTAGGGTACACATATACCAAGGCTGATTTTGAGAGTGCTATTAGTCGAGTAGTGGAGTGGAGTAAGATGACTCCCGAACAGAGACACCCCAAGACTCACTCCACTGAGTCCTTTAAGGATAGTCAGCCCAAGTATGGAGTGTTCCAAGAACAACCTAAAGCTCCACCTAAGAAGCAGATCTGGGTCCCAAAGCCTAAAACTCTTCACACTTTTCCTGATTTTTTACCTGGACCCTCTCACACCAAAGATGATTCACCGAACACCACCAAGCCTAAGAATCCCAAGCCTCCACCACATATCAAGAAGCCTACCTATTAGTGTGAGTTTTGTCAGAGAGACGGGCATCTTGAGGAGTTTTGCTTCAGGAGGAAGCGGGTTGAGCGAGCAGAGAGAGCTCGAGGTGGGCAGGAGCAGTTCTACCAGCAGGGTGGTAGACAGAGAGTTCCTCGACGTAGAGAGAGGCTAGAGGCCAGGCCACGTCGTGTAGGTGGTGGTAGGGGAGACGGTTTTTATGATCGTGCTCCGGAGGGTGGTTTCCGTTCCGGCAGAGTTCCATATCGTTCGGTATATGGTTTTGGATCTCGCGACCATCATTTTAGGAAGAATAGAGGACCGCGCTTTGATCCGTGTTTTGGTCCAGACTCATATGATTTCTTCTGCTTTTCTACATTTGAGCAGATGGCTTGACACTGGTTCAACACTTTTACTAAACCTAGCATTGGACCGTTTGGTCCCACTCATGATTATTGATCGTGTTTTGGGAACTGTGTTTTTTTTTGATATTTTGAGTCAGCTTTTCATTGGTATCAGTTTTATTTTTTTATTTTTTTGAGTCTTTTTGTGTGCGTTCAGATTATGCATATTCATCAATCACATTTTGAGCTTGCTTCTATTATATGATTAATCTGCTTTACTTTCTCTAGCTAGTATATGTTTTTGATTACTTGTCGATGATCATGTTTTGTTTCAGTTCACATGATATATCTGATATTTGTCATATGCATGGATTTTATGTTTTAAAATTGAAAAATGATCACCATTGCTTCTAGTAACTAGCATGTGTAGGCTGAATGCTTTCGCTATCTTTTACATGCCTTGTAGCTAGATCCTTACTTAGATGCAGATACACAACTTAGACTTCTATATGCTTTAAATATGAAAAATGTGCTATAAAAATGATAAAAATTCAGAAAAATAAAAATTTATGCATTTTTATGATTATCAGAAAAGATCTAGGTGGGTTTGCTTTTGTCGCATTGCATTGTTCTGGACTGCTTACCATAGCACTTTGGTATGAACTAGGACGATGTAATGTATGCCAAGACCAATGTCTTAAGCTTCTGATGGTCTAGTTCTGGCTTAGGCTTGACTTGGTCGGTTAGCATAAGGTTTGACATGCAAATAACCCCTGGCAAAAATGAAAAATATAAGAAATAATCTGAAAATTTTAAAAAGATGACAAGTTTGCTGAAGCACTTTGTTTTTGGACAATGCTTATCTTGGTAGATATCAGTTAGCTTTTGCATCTCGTGCTTTACTTTGCCTGTTAACTAGAAAATGTGGTGATGCTTTTGTTTTGCAAAAATCGAAAAATGCGTGCTAATGACTTTCTTAAGATATCATCTATGGCACTGATCATGTCATGTATCTTAGACAATATATCTTTTGCTATACCTGTTAGATAATGTAATTACAGTTAGTCATATCTAAGAAGCATGCTTTTCACACTCCACCTGCACCCCATCTGCATTCATGGCATATTTTGAGGGGGAGCTGCATTTCAGGAGGAGTTTGTGTCTATGTCTCTTTAAAGTGCATTTAGTCTCACTTGATGAGTCCAATTGTCAACAAGGGGGAGAAATTTTGGATATATTTTTGGCTTTCTCGGGGATTTATTTCAGGGGGAGTTTATTCTTGTTGGTAATTCTGAGATTTGCACTTGTTTTTGAGGCTTTATTTTTGGTTAACCATAATGACCATTTTCGTGCTTTTGTTTGGCTTTTGGTCATTATTTCTTTCTTCTATTTTCTTTTTTCTTTGTTTTTCTGTTTCCACATGTTTTGCAGGTTCTGAAGATGAGCTGAAAAGGGTGTTGACAATGCACTCATCAAGGGGGAGATTGAGAAACCATGTTGAAGAATATGGTTTTGATATTCCAGATGTGATGAGTGATTGTCAACGGAAGTCAAAGGAAGGGAGAGATGAAGACCTGCCGAGTCTGAGGCGCACGTGACTCAGGTACACGGGCAGTGAGCGACGGCCGGGCAGAGGAGCCGCGGAGTCGGGCTGGCCCAATCCGGGTACATGGCTAGGAGCGGCAGATGATCCACCGGTCTGTTGACTGGGTTTGACTCAGGTACACGGGCGGCGAGTGATTGCCGGGCTGAGGGAGCTGCGGGGTCGTGTCGGCCCAATCCGGGTACCCGGTGCGAAGACGGTGGACGCTTTGTCAGTTTCGGCGCAAAACTGACAATCTATCATTAATTCATTTTTAGGATATTAATATTTAGTTTTTATGTTTAGAATATTTTTATTTAAGTCAGGTGATTTTTCTAAGAATATTTTAGTAATTTTCGGAATTTATTTTAGAGTCAGTTTAATTTTACCCGAGGGTAAATTAGTCTTTTCATGTATTAGGATTTGCCTATAAATAGGCCCCTATCCCCTTGAGGATAGATGACTGTTTTAGTTTTAAGATCAATCTACTATCGACAGTCCAACAAGTTTTTCCACCACTAGTTTTTTTTTTGATCGCCATAGTTTTCTTCCTGGCTCGGCGTTTGCAGCAGCGAATTTCTTTTTCACGGCGGCACGCGGTTCGAGGCAAGTTGTGCTGTAGCACTGTGCGGCTGTGCTAAGCGCCAGGCATTCTTTTCCGCTTTGTTTTTGCACGGCAGGCGCGCGGGAGCCAAGACCACGGCTATCGGCCAGATTTATTTCTTTCAAACGTGCGGAAGCTAGCTCACAGCGAAGCTTTGTTTTTCTTCTATTCTTTATGCACGCAAGCCGAGGCAGCAACCTACTGCTCCTGGCCAAACGTTGGCCTTTCCTTTGCTGGTTTAGCAGAGAAAATTGCAGGCGGGAGGTGCTGATTCTCTCACGGCGTGGCCATTGACTTGAGGCGTAGCCGGACGGCGAGATCCCACTGCGACGAAGTTACCGAGTGAGCACGACGACCGAGACGCAAAGGTAAGTGTTTCAATCTCCTATTTTTTAGTAGATCAATTTTTAATCATCCATTAATAAATTAGCCAAAAATCTATTTCGAAATCTTGTTTTCTTATATTTAATCTGTTAAATTTTATTAGTTATCTCGTATTATCTTTTATCTGTATAATTTGCTCATATAAAAAGAAAATAAAAATTTATTAGTCACAGTTATATTGTTATACTAGTTTTTACCTGCAATATTTTCGGGTTAATCTCGAATTAATTTTTATTGATCCATGTTTTATTTATTTAATTAGTATTTTATTTCTAGACTGAAATATAAATATTTCGTTATTGTTTTTCCTACGTGTTTTTAATTACTGTAGTATTTTTATTTAGATTATCTTTAATATATCATTTTAATTAGGACACCGTTTTTTTGGGCTAGACAACTTTAATTTCTGAAATCTGCTTTCCAAATATTATTTGTCTGGTTAAGTTCTTTTGGGTGTTGGGATTAAAATATAGTTTAGCAATAAATTTTTTAGGCGCCCATTCACCCCCCCTCTGGTCGCTACTTTCGGTCCTACATAGGCTCCATCAGAAAAAATTGTCCACATACCTTTGGAGGTTTCTTCCGGAGCCCAAACTGCAGATAGAGTCCACTTGGCTACGAAGTCAGCTATGACTTGGGAATTTATAGTTGTTCTCGCCGTGAAGGAAATACCAAGGGGGCTAGCTCGATAGCCCATTTTCCAATCCTACTCGTGGAGTCTTTGCTCCGAAGCATATCACCAAAGGGATACGAGGTAGGAACGATGAGATTATGTGCTAAGAAGTAATGCCTTAGCTTCCGCAAGGCAATTACCAAAGCATACATAAATTTTTCGAGCTCGGAGTATCTTGTCTTTGCTCTGGACAAAGCTTCTGAGACGAAGTATACTGGGTTCTGCACTAGTTTTCCTTTAAGCTCAACTTCCCTGACTAGCACTACACTTACTACGGAGCCCGTTGCTGCAAGATAAAGAATGAGAGTTTCTTCTGGGAGGGGCATAGTAAGTGTCGATAGATTTCCGAGATAATCTTTAATGTCATCGAAGCTCTTCTGGCACTCCGGCGTCCACTTGAAACTTTTGGACCACTTTAGAGCTTTAAAAATTGGGAGGCTTCGTTCGGCTGATCTGGCCAGGAATCTACTGAGGGTTGTGAGCCATCCTGTCATCTTTTGGACTTGCTTTAGATTTTCTGGTGGAGCCATTCTTTGTAGTGCACTTATTTGCGTCGGGCTAGCTTCGATTCCTCTACTCGAAACTAAATACCCTAGCAATTTTCCTGCTTGCGCCCTGAATATACATTTTTCAGGGTTAAGGCGAACTCCACATGCTTAGAGGCTCTCAAAAGTTTCTACTAAGTCTAGGCTATGATGGTGCTTTATAGCACTCTTTATTACAATGTCATCCATATAGGCTTCAACATTTCAGCCTATCCGGTGACCTAGAGTCTTAGAAATAAGACGTGAGAAAGTAGCCTCGGCATTCTGCAAGCCAAAAGGCCCGAACATAACAAAATACTCCGGAAGGAGTTATAAAACTCATCTTGGCTTCGTCTTCGCGCTTTAGCCAGACCTGATGATAACCGGAGTATGCATCCAGGAAACTTAGAAGTTCGGAGCCAGCCATAGAATCCACAAGCTGATCTATACGGGTCATAGGGTAGGGGTCTCGCGGGCATGCTTTATTTAGTGACGTGAAGTCGATGCACATGCGCCACTTGCCGGAGCCTTTTTTCTTGACGAAAACAGAGTTAGCCAACCACTCCGTGTGGGCTACTTCCCTGATAATTCCTGCCCTCGGCAACTTCTCCACATTCACCTTGGCAAGGTCTGCCCTTTCTGTTGACAACTTATAGAGCCCCTAGCGCACTGGCCTAGCCTTCGGGTTGACAAGCAAATTATGCTCGATGATACTCCGGTCAACTCCGGGGATATCTTCGTCAGTCCATGCAAAGATATCTAAGTTTTCCTTAACTACTTCCTCCAGCGAAGTAGATTTTTCGAAGGTAGCCCCTTGCAGAATTGGATTGGATATTCCTTGCCATATTTTAGTATCATCTTTGTGATCACATCACCTTTTGGGCTTGGCTTTTGGGAAGGTCCCTTCGAGGGGTCTAAAGACCCCAAAGCTTCCTCCGTGTGCTCCAGCACACTATTCACCTACCGAGGGTCCAGAGGTGGACCATGGTCATACTTCACTCTTCGGGCTGCAGCTTGGTCTCTTGAAATAGTGAGGACTCCACCTTGTGTGGGCATTTTGAGACGCAAATAGTTATGATGTTCAATAGCTCCGAACTGGTTTAGCATTCTCCTCCCGAAGATTGCATTGTAGGCATACGGGGCGTCGACGACATCGAAAATAACCTCCTCAACCCTAGCCAGGGGCCCCTCTCCGAAGGCAACCTCGAGACCTATCTGGCCGAGGGCATCGAGAGGAGGACCTACGAAACCTTGGAGTGGGCGAGCCGCGGGAAGTAAATGTCTTTAGGGAATGCACATCTAGTCGAAGGCCTGGACGAAGAGTATATCTGTGGAGCTTCCACCGTCCACCAATATCCTTCGGACATCAACTCCCGCTATATCAGCTGAAATAACCAGGGGGTCAGCATGGGGGAATTTCACCCCCGCAGCATCATTGGCAGTAAAAGAAATAGGTACATGAGACCACTCAGGCATTTCTGCCGCCGAACTCGAGGTCCCTATGTGCCCTACTTAACGAACATATTATCTTTGCTACCATTTTGACATGTTACCGAGGGTCCCCCCTCTGGAGATAGGCAGGACCACCTACTTGCTGCGATCTTGGGGATCCTCCTGCTTCGGTGGTGGCATAATGTTGGCCACCGGGAGTTGCATCGGTGCTTCAGGATTGATGGCCCGAGCCACAGCCTGCACAGGCTCTGAACGCACTGCTGGAGGGGCTCGGTCTGAAGTACCTCGCCCTGAGCTTCGCACTAAATACTCGCCCCGAAGGGTCGACACGAACTTACAATCTTTCATGTCATGGCTTCTATTTTCACCATGCACACAACAGAAGAAAGTATGGCGCCTGCCAACCATCTTCTCTTGAGGCTTCGAGGTACTAGCCTTGTTAGCTTGCGCCTGTTGAAAGTTGAAAGGCATCTTCGGGGCAGAGGGTGCAATATTTAATACCTCAGAACGGAAATGCTTCTTTCCCCGCCAATGATCATTGAAGCGATTATCAAGGGGGGCTTGCGGAGGAGTCAGGACTTCTGGCTCTGTCTTCACTTCTCGAAGGGGGACTGGTGCAGGCACCACAATTCTTTAGAGGCAGCCTTCTTCTGCCTTGGCATACTGTTCGAAGTATGCCATCAGCTGTGCTACAGATGACACCGGCTTCCGGTGAAGTTTGCTGAGGAGATATGGGTTCAACATCCCTTCATGTGCTGCATCCACTACCGAAGAGGTAGACAAGCCTTTAATCTGAGACTTGGTGTGGGTGAAGCGTGTAAAGTACTCCCGAAGGGTCTCCGCTGCTTGCTGCTTCACCTGGAATAAACTTCCTATGGACATTGGGGCTACGAACGTACCCTAGAAGTTACTCATGAACTTCCTCTTCAGCTTCTCCCATGACTTGATCGATCTTGGCTTTAGAGACCAGAACCATCGGAGAGCCACACCTTCCAACGTGAGGGGGAAGCACTTCGCCATTGTGTTCCGCACCCCCCGCTGGCTTCTATTGCCAAGGCATACGAACGAGAGAACTCTCCGGGGTCGGACCCACCGGAGTATTTGTGCAACTTTGAGGCTTTGAACCTAGGGTCTAAGGGCACTTTCTGCATGTCTGGATGCAGTGGAGACTCATCGTTGAAGGATGCGTTCTTGGTTTCCTCCAGGACTCGAAGAGCTTCGGGATAATTACCAGGACCATCATCTTGAGGCACCTCCGGAACAGGAGTGAAGGCTTGAGGGAAAAGTCTATCTGCAGCCTCTTGACTCCACCTTGCTACTTCCTCCTGAAGCCGCGCTACCTGGGTAGCCGCGTCCTCAGGAAGGTCTTCATCTCCTCCGGAGGGGATCTCCGGGTCTTGGGAACTAGGGTAATCAGTTCGAAGCGCTGAGGGAGCTGCTTGGAGATCTCTGGGTGCTCGAGGTCTGATGACCACTTCGGGAGTTGGTGGAATGACTGAGGGTCCTGCACCGTTGGTCCGAGGGGACCTTCGGGGAGGATCGGTGGCTAGGCTCCGCTTGGGAGGCATGGCTAATGAAGTTAAGGTCCAAAGACCGAAGACTTTGAATGATTTAGGAAGGCGAGAAGAGGCCTTCGAGCTACACTAGGAAGCCCCTTACCGAAGGGTGCGTAGAATCTTCAGACTCCGAAACTCCCTCCGCAAGTGCTCTTCGAAGTGTAGTCAGCGGCAGAGAACTAGCTTTTAGAACTAAGTTCCCCACGGACGGCGCCAACTATTGGTGTAAAATATTACGCTAACAGGTTCTCTAAGATTAAGAACTAACAAACAAGGAGTTTGTGAAGCGAACTATCTCAAGCCTCCGAATAGGATAACAGCTTGAAGTAGTTCAAAGTTGTGTATTGAATATCTGAGTATTCGATGCCTATTACAAGGTGAGAAGGGGGGTATTTATAGGTAAAACCTCTAAGGAAAAGACCTTTTTACCCCTCAATTACAACCGACATAGTAGAAACTATTCGGTACCTAGAATAGGGCTAAAATAGTAAAATATGTCCGAAGAAGATAGATAAGGCAGACGTCTCGTTAGTCTTGCTGTTTCCCACTATAGAGACGGAGCCTTCGGAGGGTATCTTCGAACTGGGGTTCGGACGAACCCTTCGGCTTAGAAACTTCATCAACTCGGGGACAAGTCTCTGTCTTAGAACTGCATGAGTTGTCTTGATCTTGAAGGTCCTAGGGATGAAGTATTTCCCCTCAACAAGTACAAACAAGTATTTGCCTTGAATATTGTCTAAAAGTATTGTATGACATACTCAGATGAATACTATCTAAACAAAAGCATGAGCAAGCATTTTTAGATTTTATCAAAATAAAAGCATCACCACTCATACTAGCATACTAGACATGGCAAGGAATGAGATGCAAAAGCTAACAAATACTAACCTAATAAGCATATCCCACTATAAGGAGCTTCAGGAAACTTGATATGTAATTGATTCAAGCTTTTTGATTTTTTTTTCATTTTAGTGCTAGGGGTTATTTTCATGTCAACCTTATGCTAACCGACCAAGCTAAGCCTAGGTTGAAACCATCAGAAGCTTAAAGAAATGGTCATGGTATACACTTCAATGTCCCGATTCATAGCAAAGTGCTATGGTAAGCAGTCCAGAACCAAGTAGTGCGACAAAGCAAACCCACCTGGATCTTTTCAATTTCAGCACAAAATAGCATGTATATCAAATATTTTCATTTTTCATTTTAATTTTTTAATTTTTTAATTTTCAGCACAATATTTTTGATATGATCAAGTTGCGTATTAGAAAAGGATCTAGCTACCAGGTATGTAAAAGATAGCAAATGCACTCAACCTATTCATGCTAGTTTCTAGACTAAGCAGTAATCATTTTCAAATTTTCACAAATAAAAGCCATGCTCATAACAGATATCTGATGTATTCAAGCAAAGTACAATCAACAGTTTTAAAGACAATACTTCAAATACATAATAAAGCATGCACTTGTAAAAGAAATTAATCATATAACAGAAGCTCATGCAGTGCTACACAACTCCCCCTCAAAATATGCTAGATGATCTCGAATGCCCAGTGTTAGGGTGAGTGAAAAATTGTTTAGGAATCCAGGATTGTATAACTCGAGAACCAGGTAAAGTAGTAGACTGATTATGCATAAGGTATGAACCATGATAAAAAATGTGTGGTATACCTATAAAGCACGAACCTGGAAAACACGGAGGTCTCCTAATTTGTTGAGAATCAAAGCCTCTTATACGCGGTCTAGCACCATATGAAGCATGGTGAACACCACGACAAGCAAAATCTCTCATGGGACGATGGGGAGCCTCAAAGTCAGAATAAGAGTGAAAACCAGACTCATGCATACCTAAAGATGGGTAATGCATGTCCTGAAAGTTCATTGCAAAAGAGCGTCTGTTGGGGGAATATATTTCCCTTGAACAGGGGCCAAATGACGTCAGCCTCCGACAAGCCTTCGGCCCAGAGCCCAGCACTGTCGGAGCCTGTTTTCTCTCTAAGTGTTGTTTTCAGGTCCCAAGGTGCCTTTCGGGGCCTGTAGCTTCGGAGCCCTCAGATCGGGAGGTCCGGCTCGGAGCCCCCAGTTCGGGCCCTAGCGCAGAAAGCCGGAGGCCACCCTCTGGGCGCAGGAGGCCAGAGGCCGCCCGGACGCCGGAGGCCACCCTCCGGAGCCAAGTCCGGAGGCCGCCCTCCGGGAGCCCAGTCCGGAGGACGCCTTCCGGAGCATGCTTCGAAGCCCCCCTCCGGGGTGCACTTCGAAGCCTTCCCCCCAGCCTCCACCTTCGGTGTGTCTTTTAGCTGATCAAAGCCTGGCATAACCTGACACGTCTGTAAAGCTGTAAAGTTGTCTGGTACTTTTGCACAGTAGCTAGCTCTCTTTCCCTGTCTACCCCTATAAGCCCAGGGGCTTGTAGAGGGTATCTTGGCCTTTTCCTTAAGGCCTGCGTGCCTATAAAAGCAGGGCCAAGCCCTTGTAGCAGCACACACGCTCCAGGGGGCCAAGAAACCCTGGAATTATTACTCCATACTAGGGCATACCATGCCAAATCCACCACAACTGGACGTAGGGTTATTATCTCCCAGGAGAGGCCCGAACCAGTATAAACCTTTTTCTCCCTCTGCTAGAGTCCTTCGAGGCTCATTCTCCACATCACACTCCACCACACAAAAACCTGCTGGAACTAACGCAATTGTTCCAACATTTGGCGCCGTCCGTGGGGATCTTAGTCCTAGAAGCTAAGTTCTCTACCACTGTATGCAACTCGAAGTACGCCTGAGGGGGGAGCTTCGAAGCTTTCTTGCTTCGCGCACCTTCCGGCAAGGGGCTTCGAGTGCAGCTCGAAGACCATCTTCGCCTTCCTACTTCACACACCAGAGCTCACCCTCCGGCAAGGGGCTTCGTTCCACGTGTCGAAGGCCGTCGAAGCCCCAAGGGCTACAAGGTATGTACAATCCGAAGCCCTACTTCGATATACCCATCTGCAATTACATTAATATAAGCTCGAAGCCCTGCTTCGCCTTAAGGCCGAAGCCTTGCTTCGCCTTAAGGCCGAAGCCCTGCTTCGCCTTAAAGCCGAAGCCCTGCTTCACCTTAGTTCTGAAGCCCTGCTTCGCCCTTGAATGCAAACTTTCACTCCATCTTGTTGAAAAACCGAAGCAATGCTTCGTCTTATTAAAAAACCGAAGCCATGCTTCGCCTTATTCAAAACCAAAGCAATGCTTCGCCTTATTCAAAAACCGAAGCAATGCTTCGCCTTATTCAAAAACCGAAGCAATGCTTCGCCTTATTCAAAAACCGAAGCAATGCTTCGCCTTATTCAAAACCGAAGCCATGCTTCGCCTTATTCAAAACCGAAGCAATGCTTCGCCTTATTCAAAACCGAAGCCATGCTTCGCCTTATTTAAAACCGAAGCCATGCTTCGCCTTATTTAAAACCGAAGCCATGCTTTGCCTTATTTAAAACCGAAGCCTTGCTTCGCTTTATAAAATCCGGAGTACCCCTCCGAAGGCTACACAGTGCCTCCGGGCCCGTAGCAGTAGGCTAAAAGGACTCCGGGCCACTGGCCCGACGCGTCCAGGGATTCCGGGCTCCACACCCGAAGCATCCCAGGGTCGAAGGTGACCCAGAGTCGAAGGTGGCTCACACTATCACAGGTTCGGTGAATCCACACCAAATATCCTTCTCATTACAGGACCAAGTTCCGAAGCCTTGCTTCATTATCCAAACACGCTTCGAAGCCTGGCTTCGCGTGCTCATATACTATACGCCTAAGCGTCTCGAAGTCATACTTCGCTAAAATCTAAGTGCGCTTCAGAGCCTCGCTCGCGCACAGCATCCAAATCCTAGCATGCCGAAGCATGCCTCGCTAAGCTTGGTTGTGCCGAAGCCTTGCTTCGCACCAAGTTAGCACATTCGAAGCCCAAAAGAGGTCTTCACTCAGTGAAATTCCTAGCAGCCGAAGCCTTGCTTCGCACCGAATTAAAGCATTCGAAGCCCGAAGAGGCCTTCGCTTAAATAAAGTTTCATGTGTCGAAGCCGCCGAAAGGCGCACCCTTCGCATCTTTTACTTCTTGCTCGCACCAGCAACGGCTAAGTCCCTAGCTGCCACGAGCAAAGGGGGGAAGCATGTATGCGAGGTGTGCGAAAGTAATACGCAGTACGAGCGTGACAAGCTAAAACGTTCGAAGCCAAACAATGCGAAGCATACAGACGAAGTATGCAAATATAATAAATTCCATTCATTGTATGACAATTAAGAAGTATGTTACAAACATACTTCGAAAGCAAAACTATGTATAGTCTGTATCTAAACCTAAGAAGAACCGTGTGCGAGGCCCCAACCCTCGCTTGCCCCTTTTTCGGCCAGGGCCACCTCGGCTGGACGTTGCCTCGTCGGAGCATGCTCTCCCTCGACCAGCCCGTCCAGGCTCCGAAGCCCGTAGGCTTCGTCTTCCACTTTGCAGGTCGCTCCAAGTTAGCGAAGCAGGCGGTGCCGTATCGAAGGCAGAAAAGTCTAGGGCTTCGTCGCCTGCTAAGGCCGTTCGCGAAGGCAAAGACAAAGGGCTCTGAAGGGACTCCGTCTTCACAGCGGCTAGTAAATCCTGAGCTACTTCGGAGATGGCTTCGCCGCTAGGCCCCCTCGGAATCTTAAACCGAGGGGGGCCTTCGGACCTAGCTACTTCGAGGATCGCCCACAGCTGTTGAAGCTCTTCGGAGTCCTCGAGGACTTCGAGGTCTACGCTCGGAGTCTGAGCCTGGGCAGGTATAAAAAAACCCCCGCATTCATATTAATAAGCTGATAGAGTTTTTACAAGCCTGCAGCTAAGTATTACAAAAGGCCTAAGGAGATCTACACCTTCGGAGGCGGAGGTGCCGAAGTCGAAGGCTGATCAGGCGCAGCATGCGCTCTGGCTCGGCGGTGTCGAAGGGCCTTCTGGAGGTCGAGGACGGCTTCGCAGCCTTGCTCCTTCCAGGGGTCCTGCAGCCGCCGCCAGGCTCCGCGAACTTCGGCCGGAGGCATCACCAAGTGCGGACCCCCGAAGGCCACTAGGGTCACGGAGGTTGCCGCCCGAAGGTGGTCACACCCCGCGGCATGGAGCATCTGCAACACCCCTTGGCCCGCGACGCGACCGGCCATAAGAGCGAAGCCCGTCAGCGCTTCGTCCGCTATCGAAGCCGCAGTCTTCAAGAAATCGGCGCGGTCCCCAATCGGGTCCTGATCACCAAAGTCCGGAGTCCGACACTCGGTCCCTATTTTCTCAAGGACCTCGGTCAGGCTTTGGGTGGCTTCGCCAAGATTGGCCACGACGAAGCTCTCAAGATCCTGAGCTTGGCGAAGCTCCTCGATCTCCTTCGCCTGTCGGGCCTTGGCATCCTTCGAAGCCTGGAGCTCCGCGCGGAGCCGAGCCGTCTCCGAGGCTAAGGCTTCCTTAGCTTCCTTCGCCTCAGCAGCCGAAGCCTCGGCCCGCCTACGTTTCTCAGCTTCCTCCGAGACCTCGCGGCGAAGGGCCTCCTTCTCCTCTGCAAAGCGCTCCATCCGCCTGTCGGCAGCAGTCGAAGCTGCCGCGTTCAGTGCGAAGGCCTGCAGAAATTCAAGAAACCATAAGTATTAACCAAGGGACAAAGTATAGTCGAGGCTGCAAGGGGCTTCGCTCACCCGCATGAGGACTTCGTTCGAGCTGACGAAGAGATCCGTGGGGTCGTGGGGTCTAGGTGGCTAAGCTGGGCCACCAAGTCCCCCTCCTCCGCAGAAGCACAAGCCTCGCGGAAACCGCGGATTGCCGCCACCATCACGCCCCCCTCGGCTTGAAAGGGTGAACCACGGCCACGGTCGCCTCCGCGGGCTTCGGCGAAGCGGAGCTCAAGCCCACCACGTCCACTTCTTCTTCGCCTCGAGGGACCTCGCGGCCTCCGCTGCCTTCGTCGTCGGACGAAGTACTCTCGGACTCCGAATCGCTGCCACTGCTGCTGCTGCTGCCGCTGCTGCTCGAAGCTTCCGTGGGCTTCGCTTCGGTAGGCTTCGATCCACCTTCGCCTGCCGACTTCACCACGGTGGGCCTCGCATCATCTTCGTCCTCTGCAGGGAGCCAAGTCAAAATCCGCATATTGAAGAGAAGCATGCAAAAGAAAAAAGGGTTTACCATCGTCGGAGATCTCTTGGAAGGAGGATGGGGCTAAGTGTGCCCTCCAGCTCCTTCGCTGCGAAGCTGGCGCATCCACCTCCGCACCTGAGGTTGGTTCCGCTGGGGCATCCGTGGCCTCCTTGGCGGCCGGAGTGTGCGCGTCGGCCTTCGCCGCCGAAGGCCTCGCCGCCAGGGGCTTCGCTGCCTTCTTGGAAGTCAGAGTAGTTGCGGGCTTCGCCGCAACCTCCCCCGAATTAGAACCTTCGGCCGCGGGGACCTCCGGCCGAGGTCCCGAAGCATCCGCTTCGTCCTCGTCCCCCCTCTTCCTCTTGGCTCCGGCCGATGAGGCAGTCAGGTGGGCGAAGTCCGGCAGGGCAGGGAGCCCTCCGAGGTCGAGCGCGGTCCATACCCTGTTCCAGCGCTCCCAGGACCCCACCAGTGCAAGGCACTGGGCCTGCTCCTCGGGGGTCGGAGTCCCGACGACTCGATCCGCCGCCGCGATGGCCTCCTCCGGGGTTCTCATTTCGAGGTCGGCTTCATGAAAAGTTTGAGTTAGAAGTGAAATCTACGAAGTATTAAAAGCAAAGAGACTGCGAAGCCTTATAGAAGCGGTCGAAGGCCAACTCGCTAAGTTCACCTCGACCCGAAGCCTGAAAGAGGCCCTCCGGCCAGGAGCGCGCGAGGGGACTGAGCCGGAGGGTGATGAACTCCTCCGCGAGGTCCCTCATACTCATCTTCGCCGCCACTCTCCGGAGCAGCAAGATCCTCGAGCGAAGGATGTCTTCGCTGGTCTTCACCACCCCTTCGCGCCGGTACAGGATGTGGGCGTTGGTACTCCGAAGGGGGGAGTTCGCGCCGACGGAGGCGTAGAACCACTCCTGGTCCCACCTCGAGTACCACTTGTTGTTTACGGCCCTCGCCGGGAAGGCGTCTTGGTACTCCTTACGGAGCTAGAAGTTGGCGCTGCCGAAGGCCAGCGCCCTCTTGACGCGGTCCGTCCCCTCCCTCGGCTTCGGTTGGAAGTTGGCGTCATGGAGGGCGACGAAGACATCCGCGCGGCCCTCGCAGCCCTCGGCCCTCATGGCCCACTCGAAGACAGCTAACCTCGCCACTGTGTTGGGCGAAAGCTGAGGGAGCTCGAGGTTGTAAGCCTTGAGGACTTCGCTCAGCATCCCCACTGCAGGCAGTCCGAGGCCGGCTTCGAAGAAGGCCTCGAACACCACCACCTCGTCAGCACGAGGCCTCGGCTCAGCCTCCGACTTCTCCGGGACCCGAAGCTGGATCTTCGCCGCAATCTTCCCTTCGCAGGCCCTCCGGACCGACTCCTCCGTGGAGATCGAGGCCCTCATCTCCAGGGTCTTCTCGAACTTGTCGGAGGGCGTCCGAAGGTCCCTCGGCCCCAGCCGCCTAGGCGTAGTCTTCGCCGCCGCAGCCGCTGCTGCCTGCACCTGGGCGGAGCCCGAGCTCGAGCCCAAGGCCAGAGGCTTCGCCACCGCCTTCTTCGGCATGTTGATGGGACTTCGTCGCGAAGGGCTAAAACTAGCGAAGGGGGCTCTGCGCGAAGCTAGGTAAAAGAGGAGAGCGAAGGCTGCAAGGCAGTGAGAAGGAAGCAAATGAAGGTGTGCCGAAGCCGCACACGGTAACCCCTATTTATAAGCGCGGTAAGAATTTCAACCGTCGTGGGCCGAACCCATCGCCAGGTGGGCCTCCAGGGAAGGCGAATCGGCCCAGAGCAAGGTAACGGTAACTTTTCTGACCATTGCGGAGCCGTTCGGACTCCCCGAGGTCGCTCTGACAACTAGCGCGGGCATTTATTACCCTCGGATAGCGAGGTCACCTTCGGTCCGAGCTCCGAAGGCATGTTTTCTCTGAAGTTGTGTTTTCAGGTCATTTGTCCTAAGGGCGCGTGCACCCCTTCGTTCCGAAGGCCTACACGCGAGGGGCTACAATTGGGGGAATATATTTCCCTTGAACAGGGGCCAAATGATGTCAGCCTCCGACAAGCCTTCGGCCCAGAGCCCAGCACTGTCGGAGCCTGTTTTCTCTCTAAGTGTTGTTTTCAGGTCCCAAGGTGCCTTTCGGGGCCTGTAGCTTCGGAGCCCTCAGATCGGGAGGTCCGGCTCGGAGCCCCCAGTTCGGGCCCTGGCGCAGAAAGCCGGAGGCCACCCTCTGGGCGCAGGAGGCCGGAGGCCGCCCTCCGGGCACAGGACGCCGGAGGCCGCCCTCCGGAGCCAAGTCTGGAGGCCGCCCTCCGGAAGCCCAGTCCGGAGGCCGCCCTCCGGAGCCAAGTCCGGAGGCTGCCCTCCAGAGCCCAGTCCGGAGGACGCCTTCCGGAGCATGCTTCGAAGCCCCCTCCGGGGTGCACTTCGAAGCCTTCCCCCCAGCCTCCACCTTCGGTGTGTCTTTTAGCTGATCAAAGCCTGGCATAACCTGACACGTCTGTAAAGCTGTAAAGTTGTCTGGTACTTTTGCACAGTAGCTAGCTCTCTTTCCCTGTCTACCCCTATAAGCCCAGGGGCTTGTAGAGGGTATCTTGGCCTTTTCCTTAAGGCCTGCGTGCCTATAAAAGAAGGGCCAAGCCCTTGTAGCAGCACACACGCTCCAGGGGGCCAAGAAACCCTGGAATTATTACTCCATACTAGGGCATACCATGCCAAATCCACCACAACTGGACGTAGGGTTATTATCTCCCAGGAGAGGCCCGAACCAGTATAAACCTTTTTCTCCCTCTGCTAGAGTCCTTCGAGGCTCATTCTCCACATCACACTCCACCACACAAAAACCTGCTGGAACTAATGCAATTGTTCCAACAGCGTCGTTCATCCTTGATACGACGAAAACAAAACCCAACCAAATGACCCACCCGATGACAATAGGAGCGGTGATGCACTCTCTTGGGTGTGTGAGCATGAGTCTCAAGCGCAAATCTCACAGTCTTCTTGGGTTTTTGCTGAGGAGTTTCCTTTGGTGGACAAAGGGCTTTCTTTATAGGTTGAGTAGGATTCTCGACTTTTTGTGTGGTGTCTAACTGGGCTCTTTCTTTCTCAAGGGTAGTGGGTGGAGTGAACACGGTTTCGCTCTGAGTATTTGGAGTGGTTCTCTCATATCCCAACCCTAGAGCTAACCCTGCACTATCAACACACATTTTTGGTTTAGCCAAAAGCAAATTCATCCTACCTTTTCCTTGAGTGCATTTTTCAACCACGGAGAGAAGATAATCATTTTCATATTTAATTTTTCGACTTGCTCTCTAGTAAAGCTGAGTTGGTCCTTAAGGGTGATGCAGGTGGGACACGCCGGTTGCACATCCTAAGAACACTCAGCACTCTCTAATCTAGCCTTAATTTCATCAACATTCCTATCTCTTAAATTAATGCTTTCAACAAGTAAAGGACAATTCATGCATTCGTTGATGACAATAGGACTAGACTCCACCTCCAAAAGCTGCTTTTGAGTAATTTCAAGTTTTTCTACAATTTAAGCATGTGTAAAACGCAGCTGAGCAAGTTCACTCATAACAACAAGATAGGACTCACATTCAGCATCATCAGACTTAGATTTTAAAATAGCAAGTTCAGTGGAAATAGTTTCAAGTCTGAATTTTAGTTCTTTTCATTCTTTAGCAGCAAGTTTAAGTAATCTTTCCTGAGAACAGACATCATCATGTAATTCATCATTTTGAACAAGAAGCTGGTCACGGGATAGATATACCTCAGATGTGTTGAGCTCGTTGCTGCTATGGATGTTGTCGGCCATGAAGCAAAGGCCGGTGAAGTCCATTTTCTTCTTCTCCTTCTCCTCTTTCTTGGATGGCTCCTCTTCATCCGAGCTTGGCTCCTCACTTAATGTACTGTCGATGTTGCTGAGGGCGGCCACAAAAGCTCTAGCTACCTTCTTAGCCACTTTGTCGTGCTTCCCCTTAAAGAATGGTTTCTTGTTCCACTTCTGGTGCTTGTGCTCATTTTCATTTTTAGTTTAGGGCAATTATCTTTTATGTGAGAAAGATCTCCACACTCAAAACATCCCGAGACCCTCATTTCCTATGATCTCATCTATCATTATAGAAGAGGGTGAACTTCTTGGCAATGAGAGTTAGCTCCTCATCATCTAGAGTGTCCACCTGTTCTTTTATGACAGAGAACAAAGAGGACAAGTCAAACCACTAGAAAAAGCACAAACTCCAGAACGACCAGAAAGACTCCCTCCAGATGAGGTACCACTGCTAGGATCGGAAACTAAAGCAATATATGGCAACAAAGAGTTTCCAAAACTTGGACGAGATGCCTTGGCAACCTCGGTGGACTTGAGCTTACTAAAGAGCTCGTCACAAGTCAACGTGTCGTAACTTGTCGACTCCTCGATACTAGAGATCTTCACCTCCCATATGCTACGATCGAGAGCATAGAGAAGTTTGATTGCTCTATCATGGTCCGAATAAGCTAAAGTCCTAGTGGAGCACAAGTTGCTCACAATCCCATCAAAATGAGCAAACATGGCATCTACAGATTCGTCGGGGCCTTGCACAAACATTTGATATTGTTGATTATATGTGCTTTGCCACCTAGCTTTAATCTAAGTAGTGCCCTCATGAAAAGTTTTCAAAGTAGTCCAAATCTCACGTGCAGTTCGTAGGTGCTGGACCCTGTCAAACTCATTGCGACTCAGACTAATGAACAGTATGTTTCTTGCTTTGCTATTACAATCGTACTATTCCTTCTCAGGCTG